>CM038144.1:35579897-36279196 GCA_021437245.1 Aegilops speltoides
TGCTGCACGCCTTGCTAAACATTTTGAGATACCTATTAGGCACTATGAGAAAGAGGAGACACTGTTGCCTCGTATCTTTTTAGATTACAGGAGCATGGTAGCACATGAGTTTATTATTCACAATGATGATAAGATGCTCCTGTATAACCTGAGATTTAATAAGAAACACAATGAGATTATTACCCTGCCTGCGCCTCTATTGTTTGATTTGACTGTAGTTAATTATCTTGTCTCGCCGGAAGCTGTGTACGCTCATCGAGGCCAGACAGCCACTCCAGAGCCTGCGCCAGAACCTCCACTGGACCCTTATCGTCCATCAACTTATCAGTGGGATCCGGAGGAGATCGCTAGCCAGTGGCATCCTGATGACACTCCTCAGTACACCAGGGAGAGTAGCCGCGGTCCCTGGCATTAGACCAACTTAGGCCAAAAGGCTAAGCTTGGGGGAGTACGTATTTCTCACCGATTTTACATTCATGTTCACACACTATTCTAGTTGTCGGTGCTCATACTCTTTCATTGTATTATCCATGCTAGTTTAATTTCTTTTTCTAGTTTTCTTCTTGTGTGTTTGTTAAACATTAAGAAAAACCAAAAAAATTAGTTAGTTTAATTTCCATGCCTGTAGTAGTAATTAAAATAAAAACCCAAAAAGATTTCTCGTTCTTCTTTCACTTGTTGGGAGCTTTCCTGTGTAAATAGTTTTATTTTATTTTCTTTCCTTTGGGGGTCAAGAGTAGAAGACCATAATGAAAATGCTTAGTGGCTCTCATATGCATGATTGTTGATTTAACTTAGAGCCCATATTACTTTGTCTTCTCTCTTGAATTGAATGCTTGCAGATTCCAGCTTAGTCCAATGCATGTGCACTATTATTATTATACACATTGTTCGGTCGTGCAAGTGAAAGGCAATAATGACGATATATGATGGACTGATTGAGATAAGAGAAGCTGGTATGAACTCAACCTCTTTTGTTTTTGTAAATATGATGAGTTCATCATTCCTGATTCAGCCTATTATGAATAAACATGTTTGCAACGACATTTAGAGATTATAGTTTCTTATGCCATGCTTAATTAGCTATGAGTTATAATGGTTTGCCTTGCATGCCAACATGCTATTAAAATGATTATGATGTGGTATGATGGGATGGTATCCTCCTTTGAATGAATTGGGTGACTCGACTTGGCACATGTTCACGCATGTAGTTGAAACAAATCAACATAGCCTTCTTGATATTTATGTTCATGGTAGATTATATCCTACTCATGCTTGCACTTGGTGTAAATTAATTTTAATGCATGTTCATGACTGTTGTCGCTCTCTCAGTTGGTCGCTTCCCAGTCTTTTACTAGCCTTCACTTGTACTAAGCGGGAATACTGCTTGTGCATCCAAACTCCACAAACCCCAAAGTTATTCCATATGAATCCACCATACCTTCCTATATGCGATATTTACCTGCCGTTCCAAGTAAATTTGTATGTGCCAAACTCCAATCCTTCAAATGAAATTCTGTTTTGTATGCTCGAGCAGCTCATGTTTCAATTAGGGTTGTCTATATCTTCCATGCTAGGTGGGTTATTCTCAAGAGGAGTGGACTCCGCTCCTCATTCACGAGAAAATGGCTGGTATCCGGGATGCCCAGTCCCATGATCAAAAAGATCAAAGCAAATCAAAATAATTAAACAAAACTCCCCCATGACTGTTGTTAGTTGGAGGCACTCGTTGTTTCAAGCAAGCCATGGATTGATGCTTGTTGGTGGTGGGGGAGTATAAACTTTTACCATTCAGTTTGGGAACCGCCTATAATGTACGTAGCATGGAAGATATTGCCATCTCATAGTTGTTGCGTTGACAGTGAAAGTATGCCGCTCAAAATGTTATTCATCTCTATTTTAAAATCAAGCTCTGACACCTCTACAAATCCCTGCTTCCCTCTGCGAAGGGCCTATCTATTTACTTTTATGTTGAGTCATCACCTTCTTATTAAAGAGCACCTGCTGGAGAGCACACTGTCATTTGCATTCATTACTATTAGTTTATATTGGGTATGACTTGACTGGATCTCTTTTACCATGAATTACAATGTTTAGTCAGCCCTTGGTCTTTAAAGGTGCTCTGCATTTATGTTCTAGAGAGATACCATCTTGTTATATCATATTATTATTGTTTTGAGAAAGTGTTATCATCCGAGTTTTATTATTATTGCTCGCTAGCTGATTATGCCATTGATATGAGTAAACATGAGACCTAAGTGTTATTGTGAATATGGTTAGTTCATAATCTTTGCTGAAAACTTGAATGCTGGCTTTACATATTTACAACAACAAGAGCAATAGAGTTTGTAAAAGTTTTTCTTTATCATTTTAGTTTATCAACTGAATTGCTTGAGGACAAGCAAAGGTTTAAGCTTGGGGGAGTTGATACGTTTCCAACATATCTACTTTTTCAAACACTTTTGCCCTTGTTTTGGACTCTAACTTGCATGATTTGAATGAAACTAACCGGATGATCTTTGTTTTCAGCAGAACTGCCATGGTGTTATTTATTGTGCAGAAAACAGAAGTTCTCGGAATGACCTGAAAATCCACGGAGATAACTTTTGGAAAATATAAAAAATACTGGCGAAAGAATCAAGGCCAGGGGGCCCACACCCTGTCCACGAGGGTGGGGGTGTGCCGCCTCCCCCTGGGCGCACCCCCTGTCTCATGGGCCCCCTGCTGCTCCACTGACCTCAACTCCAACTCTATATATTCCGTTTCGCGGAGAAAAAAATCAGAGAGAAAGTTTCATCGCGTTTTATGATACAGAGCCGCCTCCAAGCCCTAATCTCTCTCGGGAGGGCTGATCTGGAGTCTGTTCGGGGCTCCGGAGAGGGGGATCCATCGCTGTCATCATCATCAACCATCCTCCATCACCAATTTCATGATGCTCACCGCCATGCGTGAGTAATTCCATCGTAGATGGCGACGGGTTGGATGAGATTTACCATGTCAAGTTAGTTTTGTTAGGGTCTGATCCCTAGTATCCACTATGTTCTAAGATTGATGTTGCTATGACTTTGCTATGCTTAATGCTTGTCACTAGGACCCGAGTGCCATGATTTTAGATCTGAACCTATTATGTTTTCATGAATATATGTGAGTTCTTGATCCTATCTTGCAAGTCTATAGTCACCTATTATGTGTTATGATCCGACAACCCCGAAGTGACAATAATCGGGATACTTCTCGGTGATGACCGTAGTTTGAGGAGTTCATGTATTCACTATGTGTTAATGCTTTGGTCCGGTACTCTATTAAAAGGAGGCCTTAATATCCCTTAGTTTCCACTAGGACCCCGCTGCCACGGGAGGGTAGGACAAAAGATGTCATGCAAGTTCTTTTCCATAAGCACGTATGACTATATTCGGAATACATGCCTACATTACATTGATGAATTGGAGCTAGTTCTGTGTCACCTTATGTTATAGCTATTACATGAGGAATCGCATCCGACATAATTATCTATCACTGATCCAGTGCCTACGAGCTTTTCACATATTGTGCTTCGCTTATTTACTTTTCCGTTGCTACTGTTACAATTACCACAAAACTGCTATCTTTACTTTTCCCACTGTTACCATTACTATCATACTAATTTGCTACTAAATACTTTGCTGCAGATACTAAGTTATCCAGGTGTGGTTGAATTGACAACTCAACTGCTAATACTTAAGAATATTCTTTGGCTCCCCTTGTGTTGAATCAACAAATTTGGGTTGAATACTCTACCCTCGAAAGCTGTTGCGATCCCCTACACTTGTGGGTTATCACTCCTCTCCTTCCTCTCATATATATAGGTCGGGGGGGGAGGCTGCCCCTAGGGCGCCCCAAGTGGCCGGAGGCTGCCCTAGGGCGCCTGCCCTGGCCGAATCCCCTCTTTCCATATTTGTGTATGGGGGGGGATGGGGGTTGGCTGCCTTTGGGGAGTCTTCCCCTTCCTCCCCTCCCTCTTTGGCACATGGTCAAGGAGTGGAAGGGGCACACCAGCCCCTTGTGGTCTGGTGTGCTTCCCTCCCCCTCTAGCTCATAAGGCCCATACACTTGTCGGGGGTGTCCGGAACCCCTTCCGGTGTCCCAATGACTACTCAGTGCACTCCGAAACTCTTCCGGTGTCCGAATACCATCGTCCTATATATCAATCTTTACCTCTCGACCATTTCGAGACTCCTTGTCATGTCTGTTATCTCATCTAGGACTCCGAACAACATTCGGTCACCAAATCATATAACTCATATAACACTATATCGTCAACGAATGTTAAGCGTGCGGACCCTACGGGTTCGAGAACTATGTAGACATGACCGAGACACCTCTCCAGTCAATAACCAATAGCGGAACCTGGATGCCCATATTGATTCCTACATATTCTACGAAGATCTTTATCGGTTGAACCATTATGCCAACATACGTAATTCCCTTTGTCCATCGGTATGTTACTTGCCCGAGATTCGATCGTCGATATCTCTATACCTAGTTCAATCTCGTTACCGGCAAGTCTCTTTACTTGTTCTGTAATACATCACTTCGTAACTAACTCCTTAGTCATTTGCTTGCAAGCTTATGATGTGTATTACTGAGAGGCCCAGAGATACCTCTCCGATACTCGGAGTGACAAATCATAATCTCGGTCTATGCCAACTCAACAAACACCTTCGGAGATACCTGTAGAGCATCTTTACGATCACCCAGTTACGTTGTGACATTTGATACAACACAAGGTATTTCTCCGGTATCCGGGAGTTACATAATCTCATAGTCGAAGTCATATGTATTTGACATGAAGAAAGCAATAGCGATAAACCGAACGATCATAATGCTAAGCTAACGGATGGGTCTTGTCCATCACATCATTCTCCTAATGATGTGATCCCATTATCAAATGACAACACATGTCCATGCACTACAAAAAAGACACATCCGTGACATTTTGGGCCGAACGAATTTTTTTCCGACGATAATTGTGACAAAACCCGGTATCATCATAGATGTGGTGGGCTCCTACTTCTATGTTAAAAAATCATGATAGAAAATGGGCTTTTCGTCCTGGGCGGGCCGGAGACGCAGCTGCATGACATTCTTTGGGCCGTCCATGACGGAAAAAACCGTGGTAGAAGCGAGGGCAAGGAAAATTTCAGGGAGTTCCCGGTTACGGTGGGAGGTCGGGGGCCGAGCGAGATGCGCGTTTCTCTCGTACACGTACGCGTGTGTGTGTGAGGCATTGGCTCTAACTGAACCCGAGCGAGGCATTGGGCTCTAACTGAACCCGAGCGACTACACTGCAGGCTACGCGTTACTGAACCCGAGCGATCGATTGATGGCTGTTAACTGAACCCGATCGAGTGATTCCTTTGCTACTGCTGCTAACTGATGCCGATCGATGCTGCCTCTGGGATGAACAGTGAGTGTTGTGGGGGGTTTTGGATGAATAGTGAGTGGTGGCGTTGCCTCTAGATGAACAGGACCCCGTGGTGTGGAGGGCTGGATGAACATTAGACGGTGGAGGGGTGCCTGTGGAGGGGTGGTTGAACAGGACCCCATGGTGTGGAGGGCTGGATGAACAATAGACGGTGGAGGGGTGCCCATGGAGGGGTGGTTGAACAGTAGCTGGTGGAGTAGCGTGCGGTGGAGGCTGGATGAACAGGAGCCTATGGAGGCTGGAGGAGGTCGACGATAGCCCGTGGAGGCTGGAGGAGGTCGACGGTGGAGATGAATAGTATCCCGTGGAGTCCCGTTTTGTGGTACGCCACACCCCTCCCGATGAACAGGACCCCCGTTTCGACCGTAGGAGGTCCGTTTCGTCTGTTTTGTGGCACGCCACACCCCTCCCGATCGACAGGACCCCCGTTTCGACCGTAGGAGGTCCATTTCTCCGTTTTGCGGTATGCCACACCCCTCCCGATCAACAGGACCCCCGTTTCGACCGTAGGAGGTCCGTTTCCTCTGTTTTGCGGTACGCCAGACCCCTCCCGATGAACAGGATCCTGTTTCGAACGTGGCCGGTCAAACACAAGGCCGTTTCCTCCGTTTTGTAGTATGCTAGGCCTCGTTTCCATCGCCTGTTCCGTCCAAGCCCTCCCGATGAACATGACGACGCATTCCGTTCCGACCCAGCCGGTTGGCTCCCACGCGTTCCGTTGCCTCCTGATGAACACGACGCGTTCCGTTGCCTCCCCATGAACACGACGCATTCCGTTGCCTCCCCATGAACACGACGAAGATGCTGTTTCTCCGTTCTGACCCAGCCATGTACACGAGCCCTCGCCCGTACGTATGCGCGAGTAGGCGTTCGAGACCCCGCCCGTATGTACACATAAGTGGCCGTATTTTGTTTCTTGCACCCTACGTGTACATGCTACGTGCACGCCTCTACTACGACACGTGCGCGCCTCTACATCCACCAGTATATATGTACGTACATGTTCGCGACCAGAATGACAATGCTACGTACGCTTCGACCAGTGGGTCCGGTATCGAGCACTTCCTTGCGTGCGAAGATGTAGCTGGTGGGTCCCAGCGATCGAGAAGCGAATCGTTTTTCTTTGCGGCGCACTTCCTTGCGTGCGAAGGTGTAGCTAGTGGGTCGAGAGTCGGAAGCGTTTTTTAAGTGAAATCGGTGGCCCGTCTGGTGGGTCCCTGCTGTCAGGTGGAGGAATCATTATTTTTCGCGTAATAAGGAGGCACTTCCTTGCCGTGGCCGTGGAACCAGCTGTCAGCCTCTCCACGTATAGTCCATGTCCGATGGAAGTCGTTCCTTGACCATGTTGACCACGCCGTGCCGAGAGCGCCAGGGTGGTGGACGACGGCGAGGCCTAGGAAGGGGACGACGCGGAGCCGGTGAAGACGCGGCAGTGGATGCCCATGATGTCTACTACACAACCTTCTTCTTGTAGACGTTGTTGGGCCTGCAAGTGCACAGGTTTGTAGGACAGTAGCAAATTTCCCTCAAGTGGATGGCCCAAGGTTTATCAATCCGTGGGAGGCGTAGGATGAAGATGATCTCTCTCAAGCAACCCTGCAACCAAATAACAAAGAGTCTCTTGTGTCCCCAACACACCCAATACAATGGTAAAATGTATAGGTGCACTAGTTCGGCGAAGAGATGGTGATACAAGTGCAATATGGATAGTAGATACATGTTTTTGTAATCTGAAAATATAAAAACAGCAAGGTAACTAATGATAAAAGTGAGCGTAAACGGTATTGCAATGATAGGAAACAAGGCCTAGGGTTCATACTTTCACTAGTGCAAGTTCTCTCAACAATAATAACATAGATAGATCATATAACAAGCCCTCAACATGCAACAAAGAGTCACTCCAAAGCCACTAATAGCGGAGAACTGAAAGTGCTAGTATCGACTAGAGGGGGGGGGGGTGAATAGGCGATTTTTATGAAAGTCTTTAGAACTTGGAAGTTTTGAAGACAAACAACAGAAATGACCTAATTGATATGCAGCGGAAGATTAACTACCCTAAGCAGGTCATAGTCAGGTATGCAATGATGTGAAAGTACATGACTAATAGCAGCTAGGTAGTAGGATCAGGATGGAAGATAGTATGAAGCCAATCAACAGTAGTAGTCAAGCAATGAAGTCAAACAGATACACAGATAGGCAATGACTGCACGACGACAAACTTAAGTAAGGTTGGGAAGGGATAGAACCAGTTGCTTGTTGAAGACACAGGATTTGTTGGACCAGTTCGATTCTTTGTGACAAGCTATGCGTCTCAGTTAGGGAGGCTGAGATTTAACTCGAAGACCGTGTCTTCACCTTATTCCCCTTGAGCTAAGGACACCGGTCCTCGCCCAATCACTCTGGTAAGTCTTCAAGGAGACTTCCAAACCTTCTGAGACTTCGTTCACGGCAATCCACAATGACTCTTGGATGCTCGAGCGCGACGCCTAACATTTGGAGGATTCACGATCCTCAAGTGTAATAAGTCTTGGTCACACAGATAGAAAGACTTGATGATGCCTAACACTCTTTGGCTCTGGGTGTTTGGGCTTTGTCCTCGCAAGGATTTCTCTCTCTCAAATGCTTCGAGGTGGGTTGCTCTCAAACGACAAAAGCCATGCACAAACTTTGAGCAGCCACCAATTTATGGTGTAGGGGGTGGGCTATTTATAGCCACTAGGCAACCCGACCTGATTTGTCCAACGGTCAGATTCCAAACACACGCGACAACTTTACTTGGGCTACAAGCAAAGCTAACTCATCCAGCTCTGGATAAGATTTGCTATCATTGTCTTCGCTCGAAGACATAGGATTTGAGTTGAGCATCACTTCAGTCACTCTGACTTAGTTCACTTGGACCCCACTTAACAGTACGGTGGTTCCAATGACAACAAAGAAGAAAAGGAAACAACGAAACCACACAGTCTTCGTGCTCCATAGTCCTCACACAATGTCTTCTTATGTCATAGTCTTCAATATGAATATCTTCTCATACCACCATTGTCTTCAATGTCTTCATACATTTTTAGGGGTCATCTCCGGTAGGTAAACCGAATCGATGAGGGACACTACCCGCGTTATCCTGCAATTCTCACAAACGCATTTGTCCCTCAACCAACTTTGTCGTCAATACTCCAAAACCAACTAGGGGTGGCACTAGATGCACTTACAATCTCCCCCTTTTTGGTGATTGATGACAAACTGGTTGAAGTTTTCAACGGGGATAAATATGTGAAATTGTAAGGATAGGGAATTATCTTCATAATTTGCAAGGGCTCCCCCTGAAGATGTGCATATAAGTAATTTGCTTTTGGAATGCAAATGCACATGGCAGGTTGTACTTGTGGAGATTGAGGGAGTCCTGGACTAGGGGGTGTCCGGACAGCCGGACTATCATTATCCGCCGGACTCCAAGACTACGAAGATACAAGATTGAAGACTCCGGCTCGTGTCCGGATGGTACTTTCCTTGGCGTGGAAGGCAAGCTTGGCAATACGGATATGTAGATCTCCTACCATTGTAACCGACTCTGTGTAACCCTAGCCTCTCCGGTGTCTATATAAACCGGAGGGCTTTAGTCCGTAGGACAACATACATTACAACAATCATACCATAGGCTAGCTTCTAGGGTTTAGCCTCCTTGATCTCGTGGTAGATCTACTCTTGTACTACCCATATCATCAATATTAATCAAGCAGGACGTAGGGTTTTACCTCCATCGAGAGGGCCCGAACCTGGGTAAAAACATCGTGTCCCTCGTCTCCTGTTACCATCCGCCTAGACGCTGATTCGGGACCCCCTACCGAGATCCGCGGTTTGACACCGACATTGGTGCTTTCATTGAGAGTTCCTGCGTATGCGTCACCGATAGAGCGGATGCTTCCACCCGTCTTCAAAGACGGGGTTTTCGCCGGAGGGGCCTTAGCCACCGGCCAAACTATCTGGCTTGGTGGTTTTCTCATGACCGCCTGTCCGGCCGCCGCTTCGGCAATGACTTCTCAAGTCATCGGAAGCATTCTTCGCGTCAGCCCTAAAACTGCCGAACAGTTGGATCCAATAGAGCTCTCGTCATTAGCGAACTCTTGGATCGCGCCGCGCATCTGAGGAGTCGCTACGGACTACAACCAGATTGGGCTTAAAACCGATCTGAGATTAATAACTCTCCCCGGGCCACCCACCACGCGGTGGTAGAGGAGCAACACGGCAACTCTTTGCACATGTTGAAAACAATTCGTGCGGTTCCCGAACCCTCCATGCGGATTCAGCGGAGGGGCGGACTTCGATCGAGCATTGAACTTAAAATCATGCATCGCCCCGGACTCATTGGATTGTCTCCAGCAAACCAAGCTTCGAATTCGGAAACCCTCGGCCTTTGAGCCCCAAGATGGGCAGGGATCGGATTTTATTCCACCCACCGCCCGGACATATGCGATCTATCTCTAATCGGCAAGAGCCTTGAAGCGATTACATCATTCTTGGGCTGATTCCTCCGGTTATGGACGGGATAAAGGACTGCCGAGAGGAAAAGCATAATCTTAATCTTCGCAATAAGCTGCAGACGGGGAATCTGAATGCCATCGATTGTCGCGAATTACGCGCTCCACCGATCTGGCGTCCATAATGCGAAAATCTTGTGCGATGGAAAGTTTCGGAAAACCGAAAATCAATTTTGGGATAATCCATTTAAACCCGATCCATGACAAAAGGGTGCCTTACATTCAGGCCCCGTGCAAAAACAAAAAGCGAAACCCGATAAGGGAAGCGGAACCGTCTTTGGAGGGATGGCTCAATGGACCTGTAAACTTCATAGTACGAGAGGAGCCGTCCCAACACATAACCGAGCATGTTGGATATTACGGCGGTGGCCAAAAGTGGCGAAGAGCTTCTAGCTCGAAACCACTCCAACAATACCAGCCACGGTATCAGCAGTCTTGAGACTTTCGCATCAAATAATATCGAAAACGAACAATCCATGAACTTCGCCGAAGTCTACCAAGTAGCAACAGCAAATCCATGGGCGACACGGCTATTACCTTCAATGCCAGCGACGAGCCCACATTCAAACAACGAGCCCGGCCGACTGGTACTTAGTCCCATAGTGGGCGGCTTTCGGTGACAAAAGTCCTCATGGATGGCGGCAGCGGACTAAACCTCATTTATGAGGAAACTCTGCGAAAAATGGAAATCGATTGGAGCCGTATTGAGCAAAGCAGCACAACCTTTAGAGGAATAATCCCTAGCCGGGAAGCGCGTTGCACCGGAAAAATCACACTCGATGTGGTGTTCGGCTCTCCGGACAATTACAGATCCGAAGAAGTCACGTTCCAGGCGGCCTCGTTCAGCAGTGGGTATCACGCCATATTAGGACGAGAGGCATTCACAATTTTTCAAGCAATACCTCATTACGGGTACATGAAGCTCAAAATGCCTGGGCCCAGCGGAATAATCACTCTCGCTAGTGATCCGGACATAGCACTCCGCGCCGAAAACAAGACAGCCGCACTAGCCCTCGAGGCACTATCCGAAGCCTTAGCGGTAGAGGAACTCACCGCGCTGCGCTCTATGGTGAACAGGGACGATGTGATACTCGATAAAAGATCCAAGTCCACCTCCTTCAAACCAGCAGAGCGAGATAATAAAATTCCAGGTCCATCCAGCGGACCCAACAAAACGGCCTCCATTGGGGCACAATTGAACCCAAGTAGGCGCCGCCTGCGAATTCCATCGGGAAAATTGGGATATCTTCGCTGGCATCCTTCGGACATGCCGGAATCCCTCATGATTTGGCGGAACACAGCCTAAACACCTAAAGGAGTCAAGCCGTCAAGCAGGCTCTTGACGATTTTCGAGCCCAAAAGACAGGCAATGGGAGAAGAGCTAGCCAAACTATTGGAAGCGGATTCATTAGAGATATCAAACATCCGGACTGGCTAGCAAATTTGGTGGCGGTACCAAGAAGGATAAATCTGGCGCCTCGTGCCGATTTTAAAGACCTCAATAAAGCTTGCCGAAGGATCCTTCCCTCTCCCCGCATCGATCAAATTATTGATGCTACAGCGAGGCACGATTCGTTGTGCTTCACGGGCGCATACTCGGCTATCATCAAATCAAGATGGCGGAAGAACCAAGCCGCAGCGGCATTTATCACTCCATATGGACCATTCTGCTTCAACACGATGCCCTTCGGACTCAAAAACGCGGCGCAACATATCGGCGCATGATTCAAACATGTCCGCCACCCGGATCGGCAAAACAGTCGAGGCATACGTGAGCGGCGTGGTCGTCAAAACAAAACACGTTGAAAGTTTAGTAGACGATTTGAGGCTCACATTCGACAACCTCAGAGCATATGACATCAAGCTGAATCCGGAAAAATGCGTTTTCGGCGTACCAGCTGGAAAGCTGCTGGGCTTTATCGTATCCGGTAGAGGAATCGAAGCAAATCCGGCTAAAATCCAAGCTCTGTCACAGTTGGATATTCCAAAAGACCTCAAACAAATACAAAAATTAACACGATGCGTGGCAGCCCTAAGCCGATTTATCTCCCGTTTAGGAGAAAAGGCGCTGCCCCTCTATCGCCTCCTCAGGCGCACCGAACACTTTGAGTGGGCGGATGCCGCCTTCTTGGACTCGAAGAAATAAAGGCCATATTGGCAACAAATCCGGTCCTGGCTGCGCCCACTTTGGGCGAACCAATGTTGTTATACATCGCAGCAATGCATCAAGTTGTAAGCGCGGTCCTCGTCGTCGAACGAGTAATAGAAGGGCATAAATTCCCTCTTCAAAAACCAGTGTACTATGTATCCACTGTGTTAACCCCTTGCAAATCCCGTTACCCGCACTATCAGAAGATAGCATATGCGGTGTTCATGGCGTCCCGGAAACTCCGGCACTACTTTCAAGAGTGTTCGATAACAGTGGCCTCTGAAGTACCACTCAATGACATTATAAATAACCGCGACATAGCAGGCAGGATTGCAAAATGGGCCATTGAGCTCTTACCATTCGACATAACTTATAAACCTCGACGAGCTATAAAGTCACAAGTTTTTTGCTGACTTCATCGCCGAATGGTGAAGCCGAACTCCCTAAAAGTGCGGCGCATACTCAATGGATTATGCATTTCGGCGACTCCAAAATGCTGGCGGATGGGGGCTGGCGTCGTCTTGGCGTCCCCAACCGGAGATCTGATCGATATGTACTTCAAATAATGTACGGACTCCAACAATGCAACGAATCTGAGGCCTGTTACATGGTCTCCGGATGGCGGTCTCCATGGGCATTCAGCGCCTAGAGGTGCGCGAGATTCAAACCTTGCAATATCCCAAATAAGCGGAGACTTTGGCGCCAAGGATCCGAAAATGGCAGCATATCGCAGCGCTGTCCTAAAATGTCAGCTCGGTTTGAAGGACTTGAATTCCATCACATAGCCGAGATAATAACCAAGCGGCCGACGTTCTGGCACGCATCGGTGCGAAACGTGATGCTGTCCCTCCAAATATCTTCCTGGAACGGCTCTTCAAGCCATCCGTACTATGGGAAGAGGAGTCCGGTTGCGATAAACCGGAAAAAACCACATCAATCGATGATTCAGCAGATGACATAACACCCTCCGCCCACGTCATAATGGCAGTAATCGCCGCGTGGACAGAACCTTTCCTAGCCTACTTAGGCAGGAACTTCCCGAAGACCAAAATGAGGCCCGCTGCATAGTCCGGCGATCGAAGGCCTACAAGGTCCATGAGGGAGAACTTTATAAGAAAAGTACCACCGGAGTCCTTCAAAGGTGCATCTACGAAGAAGAAGGGCGAAACCTCCTGGCTGAAATTCATGCCGGACTAGGCGGACACCACACAGCAGCCTAGGCCCTTGTAGGAAAGGCATTCCGTAGAGGATTTTATTGGCCGACAGCTCGGGCAGACGCACAAGACTTGGTCCAGCGATGCGTTGGTTGTCAGGTCTTTGATCAGAGCCATATGCCACCCACCGCCCTCAAAACCATACCCATTACTTGGCCGTTCGCGGTCTGGGGGCTTGACATGGTTGGACCCCTTAAAGGGGGAACCCACAAGCAAAGGTACCTATTGGTCATGGTGGATAAATTCACCAAATGGATAGAGGCCAAACCAGTTAAAACGGCAGAGTCCGGACCAGTGATAGATTTTATATCAGGGGTGGTACACCGTTACGGAGTCCCCCACAACATCATTACCGACAACGGCACGAACTTCACAGCCGATGAGGTTAAGTCATGGTGCAAAAATATGGGCATCAAGCTTGACTATGCTTCAGTTTATCATCCTCAAACCAACGGTCAAGTGGAAAGAGCAAATGGTCTAATAATGAGCGGCATTAAACCCAGTTAGTGAGGTCACTTACTAAATCCGACACACAATGGGTCGAGGAGCTCGACTCCGTACTCTGGGGCTGCGGACAACGCCTAACCGTACTACGGATTCACACCATTTTTATGGTATCTGGCGTGAGAGCAGTTTTGCCTGCGACATTATTCATGACTCACCTCGAGTGCGCATGTATGAGGAAAGAGAAGCCGAGCTCGATCGGCGGGACAGCTGGACACATTGGAGGAAGAGCGTGATGTCGCGAAGGCTCGTTCCGCATTCTATCGCAGCAGGCCGAAGATATCAAAGCAGAGAATACGGGCCAAGACTTACAGCGTTGGTGAACTAGTTATCGCTTGCGGACAAGAAAAGGACAAGCTCAAGCCCAAATGGGAGGGCCCTTCATTATTGATCAAGTCTTGACCGCAGAGCATACCGTCTGAAATCGTCGGATAACCGACTCGAGCGAACCCATGGAGCGAGCCCGCCTCGGCGATTCTATGCCTAGCGCGGACTAAGAGTTAGTCCCCTTCCCCCGTCCAAAACTTTACACTTTGACTGTCTTTTATTTCTCTTTTTCTCCTTTTTATTTGAAAGCCCTTACGGGCCTATTTCCGCACTCTTTACATACGCATGATGTGCCACCCACACTCATTATTCCTGGGGGTTTCTTTTACAGAAGCTCAATTATACGGGTTTCATACCCAGCACATGTGTCAAGCTTCCACATGTACCTTTTACTCGCCATTATATGCATCGATATGACTTAAGTTTTGGCCAAGCTGGGTTGCTGGCTCTGTGCTTACCCCTCGTTCTGATTGTTCGGCTAGGAGGTAAAGGAGCACCTCTGCGATTATTCTTCGCGGGTCACCGGATGTGTACCTCGGTGGGTGAAGCCGAAAGCTAGTGTTCTTAAGGGAATATTGGTCGGTGATTTAAAAGATGACTTTTTAACTATTTTATCTATCTGCCCCGGATGTTTTTGCTTTCTTTGCAGTCAGGACATACACTTTAGGGCATGCCTCCCAGCGAAAGGAACCCTTAACGGAACTATTCTCCTGGAAGATGTTTCTTACTAACCATGTAATATAACATAACTAGTTGGGAACTTGCGATAAAGCAGCGATGACCCCTATGCTCGGTCTCCATGCATACCACGGTTGTTTCTCAACCAAAGAGGTATTTGGACACACTCGGACTCTAGGGTCCCGAGGTTGAAGCGAAAAGGTTGGCAAAGACAAGCGATCTACAATCCGGCTAGAAGGCATTTCACATGTCACTTTAAAGGATAACATACATTGTCAAATTCTTGATTGTATTCCTCCTCAATCCCGTCTAACATCTTTGTCTAGTTTACAGTCCGTTGGGAAAATTTAGCAGCCAACTCTACTTGGCTGTACACTAAACTCATAGGGATCTCCTTCCCATCGGGCCCCACCGGTCCAACTTCGGCCATGTGGTTGGGATCCGCCTTCTTATACGCGTCTTCACCATGGCCCAAGCCTCCACAGCACCTTTGGCAAGCGAAGTCTTCCACAAGCGAAGCGCTGCCGCATTCCTGCAGCTTCTCCATAAGCTCCCGAGGCTCTCGGGTAGGGTGAGGGCTGGCCATAAAGCCCGAGCAGCGCCGCTCATTACTGCCGAACTTCGTTCGAGTAGCTGCAACAGTTCGGGAAGTTGATCACCCGTTGATATGGGCATCTCCTCTGCAGGACGACCCGTGAGTATACCTACAAGACATATCATGTCAAAATGCTTCCTCGCCGAACTCTTCTTTTCAAAAGAGTCCGCTCAAGCACTTACTATAAATGCCGCGATGAAGCCGCTGATTCTACTTAATGGAGCCGGACAGCTCGGCCTGCACGCCTTTCAGCTCTTCTCCGAGCTTGGCATTGGCATCCTGGAGCTTGTTCCTTTCCTGCTGAACCCTATTCAGCACACTCTCGCCGGCCTTTAGCTGGCGCAGCAATCTTGCTGTCTGATCTTGTCGGCGGTACCTGCAATGTCATTATTAGACTTGTAGCGCATGCCGCTGGCGCTTATGTTTATTAATAAAAATGTGTTACTAGGAGGGTCTTTGCATCTCCTCCTGCGGCGACAAGTCGGCCTCGGTTGGGCCTTGCAATCTTGCAGCTCCGGGACAGTGGGAGTTCTTCTCGGTAAGCACTGCGATTCCAAATGATCCTTAAATCAGTTAGCATAACTACTTTAAGTCTCGGGGGCTACTGGTATGTACAACCATTAAAATTCCCTTACCCGTGTGTCTTTCACATACTGCTCCGTGGCTCTGGTAAAACCATCTTGAGCGGCACGGAGATGCGCGTCCCCTGCGTTAAAGGCATCCAATGCCTCTGGGGAAAAGCACGCCTCACAAAACACTGTCCGGCGGCGCCTATGGTTCATGGCGCTCTCCACCTCAGATTTGGTGGCGGACAGTCGGTCGGTGTCCTCCGTTGGAGAAGGACCCGGCCTGCGTCTTGCGCTTGCCTCCCCCTCCAGGCCGGGCGCTGGAGCCTGGCCGGTATAGGTTGGATCGGCAACTTCTACGCCCGCGGTCCGGCGGGCGCTTTTTTCCCTGCAAAGATCATGAGCACTCAGGCGTCTCTTCGGAACGTTGCTCTGAAAATTCGAATACGAGCTATACCTTTGCAGCGACATTTCATCCGCCTTTGCGCTCCTTTTCCGCTGCTTGTTGGATGGCCTCTGTTGGTCGGCCGCCCTTGAGCTCGACTCTGCCGTAAAGGCGCTTCTGCAAAATACCATCATTCGCGAAGGTCGAAATGGGCGGGGAAGAGATAGCGGTGTCCGGACTTGATCGCGATCACAGGAAGCGGACTTAGTCCGGGGTAGTCTGCCGTAATGGCAACCAGGGCATTGTCTATGCTGAGCTGGTGATACACCCCGTCGATCAGCTCCACCTCGATGTCCGGGTCCTCTTCGGAGGCCGGACCCAGGGATCCTTCTGGATCCTCGGGTTGCGGAGCGGGACTCACCATGTCCTCCACAGTCCGGCGTAGATCCTGCGCCGAAGACATAATGTAAGAAGCTTAAACTTCAAAAGCATGGGTAGAGCCCTTCAAGGTGTTCACTTACCCATCCTCTAGGGTTGATCATGGAAAACCCGTTCAAAGGGTTCGTTCGAAGGAAGTCCTCCTTCTCCCCCTTGTACAAGCCGGACAGGATCTTTACCAGATCCTCGGTTGAATCCGGCCCTTTGCGGCCGTGCCGGGTGGCATCGTCTTCCCCGTTGAAATCCCACATGGGGTGGCCTCTGTATTGCAGTGGCTGTACCCCTCGCTTGATGCATGTCGCCATGACTCCGATCATGGTCAAGCCGGAATGAGCCATTAATCTTATCCGGCCCATCAAATAATGGACGCTCTTGTCTTCCTCCAATCGGGGGCTCCGCGGGCGCCGGTGGCGTTCTTCAAGGAGCATCACTAAACTCCGGAGGCCGATCCGGATGGAGTGCAGCAGCGGGCGTCTCCTATATAAAACCACTCGAGGGTCGGTCTTGGACGCCTTCTTGGGAGTACGGATAGGTATCCGGTCCGGCGATCGCCATATTTGGTGCCGCCCACTTGATATATGGACCCCTCGTGAGAATGGGGTGCGAGGCAAAACAACCTCTTCCACAATGCAAAATGGGGCTCGATGCCGGGAATAGCTCACAAAGAGCTCGTAGCCATGATATGCAGCCTGAGGCGGGCGTGAGGTGGTGGAGCTGGAGTCCGTAGAACTTGAGAGCCAGCGGAGGAGCGGATGTATTGAAACCGAGTCCCCTTATCGGATAGGGGACAAAGCATACTCGCTCCCCTTATTGGGGCTTGGAGTGTCCTCCTTTGCCTCCCACCTTGATAAGTAACCAGTCCGGCCGGATGGGACCATGAAGGCGGGGAGAAATCCCTCCGTTCGAGACTTCACTAGCTCGTTGTGCGAAATAGAGCACCTCCTCCAATTCCCGGCGGTGGGCTGGGGCGAGCGTGAAGAAGAGCGCGTCGGCGATCCATGATGGAATGGATTTCTAGGTCAAAGGCGCTTCGATGGAATATTCGCGGGAGGAAGACGGTGCGGTTTGGATCTGGATTCTTGCCTCTTTTGTAGGCGGACGGCTCGCACAATTAGGGGGTGAAATGCAAAAGACACCCTGGCTTTTCGCATTCGATGCGGCAGCGTGGAAGAGGGCCATTATTTGGCGTAGAAGCCGAGGAACACAGTATTCGAGATGAAGCCGAACACTATTCGGCTGGTACATGGAATTTGAAGGGAGAACCCGCCTTGCAACGCCGAAGACTATGAACGCGCTGGACTTATCGTCATTGAAGCCTGGTTCGGGACTCTTGAGGAGTCTGGACTAGGGGTGTCGGACAGCGGACTATCATTATCCGCCGGACTCCAAGACTACGAAGATACAAGATTGAAGACTCCGGCTCGTGTCCGGATGGTACTTTCCTTGGCGTGGAAGGCAAGCTTGGCAA
Source organism: Aegilops speltoides (assembly GCA_021437245.1). Lineage (NCBI taxonomy): Eukaryota > Viridiplantae > Streptophyta > Magnoliopsida > Poales > Poaceae > Aegilops > Aegilops speltoides. Next base: position 35,598,221 of record CM038144.1, read on the forward strand.
TACGGATATGTAGATCTCCTACCATTGTAACCAACTCTGTGTAACCCTAGCCTCTCCGGTGTCTATATAAACCGGAGGGCTTTAGTCCGTAGGACAACATACATTACAACAATCATACCATAGGCTAGCTTCTAGGGTTTAGCCTCCTTGATCTCGTGGAGGATTCACAGTCCTCAAGTGTAATAAGTCTTCAGGTCACACAGATAGAAAGACTTCAGTGATGCCTAACACTCTTTGGCTCTGGGTGTTTGGGCTTTGTCCTTGCAAGGATTTCTCTCTCTCAAATGCTTGAGGTGGGTTGCTCTCAAGCGACAAAAGCCATGCACAAACTCGAGCAGCCACCAATTTATGGTGTAGGGGTGGGCTATTTATAGCCACTAGGCAACCCGATCTGATTTGTCCAAAATGACCACTGGGTCACTAAGGAACCGACACGTGTTCCAACGGTCGATTTCAAACACACGCTGCAACTTTACTTGGGCTACAAGCAAAGTGACTCATCCACTCTGGATAAGATTTGCTATCATTGTCTTCGCTCGAAGACATAGGATTTGAGTTGAGCATCACTTCAGTCACTCTGACTTAGTTCACTTGGACCCCACTTAACAGTACGGTGGTACCTATGACTCAACAAAGAAGAAAAGGAAACAACAAAACCACACAGTCTTTGTGCTCCATAGTATTCACACAATGTCTTCTTATGTCATAGTCTTCAATATGAATATCTTCTCATACCACCATTGTCTTCAATGTCTTCATACATTTTTAGGGGTCATCTCCGGTAGGTAAACCGAATCGATGAGGGACACTACCTGCGTTATCCTGCAATTCTCACAAACGCATTAGTCCCTCAACCAACTTTGTCGTCAATACTCCAAAACCAACTAGGGGTGGCACTAGATGCACTTACAAGAACAAACATAGAGATTTTGGAAGGGTACGAAACCACCTCAAAGTTATTCTTTCGGATCGATCTATAAAAGAGTTCGTACTAGAATAACACCTTAAGACACAAATCAACCCAAACCCTAATGTCACCTAGATACTCCATTGTCACTTCAAGTATCCGTGGGCATGATTATACGATATGCATCACACAATCTCAGATTCATCCAACCAACACAAAGTACTTCAAAGAGTGCCCCAAAGTTTCTATAGGAGAGTCAAGAACGTGTGCTAACCCCTATGCATAGGTTCCCAATGTCACGAAACCCGCAAGTTGATCACCAAAACATACATCAAGTGGCACATGATATCCCATTGTCACCACAGATAATCACGGCAAGACATACATCAAGTGTTCTCATAAAAGACTCAATCCGATAAGATAACTTCAAAGGGGAACTCAATTCATCACAAGAGAGTAGAGGGGGAGAAACATCATAAGATCCAACTACAATAGCAAAGCTCGAGATACATCAAGATCGTGCCATAGATGGAACACGAGAGAGAGAGAGAGAGAGATCAAACACATAGCTACTGGTACATACCCTCAGCCTCGAGGGTGAACTACTCCCTCCTCGTCATGGAGAGCGCCGGGATGATGAAGGTGGCCACGGTGATGGGTTCCCCCTCGGTGAGGTGCCAAAGCAGGCTCCGAGAGGTTTTGGTGGCTCTGAGAGGCTTGCGGGCGGAACTCTGATCTATCTTCTGTTCTGGAAGTTTTAGGGTACGTAGGTATATATGGGTGCAAGGGGTACGTCGGTGGAGCTACGGGGGCCGCACAAGGCAGGGGGCCCGCCCCTACCCGCGTGGGCACCTCCCTTCTTCCCTGACGTGCACTCCAAGTCCATCGGGTGGTTTTCCTTCCAAAATTAACTTCTCTAGTGGATTTCATTCCGTTTTGACTCCGTCTGATATTCCTTTTCCTCGAAACACTAAAATAGGCATAAAACAGCAAATCTGGGCTGGGCCTCCAGTTAATAGGTTAGTCCCAAAAATAATATAAAAGTGGATAATAAAGCCCAATATTGCCTAAAACAGTAGATAAAGTAGCATGGAGCAATCAAAAATTATAGATACGTTGGAGACGTATCAAGCATCCCCAAGCTTAATTCCTACTCGTCCTCGAGTAGGTAAATGATAAAAAGAGAATTTTTGATGCGGAGTGATACTTTGGCATAATTTCAATGTAATTCTTCTTACTTGTGATATGAATATTCAGATCCGAATGATTCAAGACAAAAGTTCATATTGATAAAAGAAATAGTAACACTTCAAGCATACTAATCAAAGTAATCATGTCTTCTCAAAATAACATGGCAAAAGAAAGTTCATCCCAACAAAATCATATAGTTAGGCTATGCTTCATTTTCGTCACACAAAGATGTTCCCAACTTCTATACCCCCGATGACAAGCCAAGCAATTGTTTCATACTTAAATAATCTCAAACTTTTTCAACCTTCACGCAATACATGAGCGTGAGCCATGGATATAGCACTATGGGTGGAATATCATATGATGATGGGGATTGTGTGGAGAAGACAAAAAAGGAGAAAGTCACACATTGACGAGGATAATCAACGGGCTATGGAGATGCCCATCAATTGATGTCAACATGAGGAGTAGGGATTGCCATGCAACGGATGCACTAGAGCTATGAATGCTCAACAAAAGAAAACTAGTGGGTGTGCATCCAACTCGCTTGCTCATAAAGACCTAGGGCATTTGAGGAAGCCCATCGTAGGAACATACAAGCCAAGTTCTATAATGAAAAATTCCCACTAGTATAAAAAGACAACTTATGAGACTCACTACATGAAGAACAAGGTGCTACTTTGAAGCACAAGTGTGGAAAAAGAGATAGTAGCATTGCCATTTTTTGGGCCTTTTTTTGTCCTTTCTCTTTTTTTCCAGGCAATGATCTAATGATGATCATCACACTTCTATTGATTACAGCATAAGGATTACAACTCGAGACTTAGAACAAGATATGACTCTATATGAATGCCTCCGGCGGTGTACCGGGATGGTGCAATGAATCAAGAGTGACATGTATGAAAAATGATGCATGGTGGCTAAGCCACAAATACGATGTCAACTACATGATCATGCAATGGCAATATGAAAGAAGTAAAGTATGTCATGATGATGATGAACGGAATGGTGGAAAGTTGCATGGCAATATATCTCGGAATGGCTATGGAAATGCCATAATAGGTAGGTATGGTGGCTGTTTTGAGGAAGATATAGGGAGGTTTATGTGTTATAGAGCGTATCGTATCACAGGGTTTGGATGCACCGGCGAAGTTTCCACCAACTCTCAAGGTGAGAAAGGGCAATGCACGGTACCGAAGAGGCTAGCAAAGGCGGAAAGGTAAAAGTGCATATAATCCATGGACTCAACATTAGTCAAAAGAACTCATATACTTATTGCAAAAATTTAGAAGTCATCAAAAACCAAGTACTATGCGCATGCTCCTAGGGGGATAGATTGGTAGGAAAAGACCATCGCTCGTCCCCGACCGCCACTCATAAGGATGCACAAGCCAGGTACACTTAATGTTTCAAATTTGTTACACAACTTTAACCATACGTGCATGCTACGGGACTTGCTAACTTCAACACAAGCATTCTTTAAATTCATAATCACCCAACTAGCATGACTTTAATATCACTACCTCCATATCTCAAAACAATTATCAAGTATCAAACTTTTCTTAGTATTCAACACACTCATAAGAAAGTTTCACATATCTTGAATACCAAGTATATTAATATTAAGCAAATTACCATGCTATTAACGACTCTCAAAATAATCTAAGTGAACTATGAGAGATCAATAGTTTCTTTAAAAATAAAACTACCACCATGCTCTAAAAGATATAAGTGATGCACTAGAGCAAATTACAAACTACTCCGAAAGATATAAGTGAAGATCAATGAGTAGTCGAATAATTATAAAACTATGTGAAGACTCTCCCATTTAATAATTTCAGATCTTGATACTTTATTCAAACAACAAGCAAAGCTAAAGAAGACTACATTGCAAGGATAGCACAAATCATGTGAAGAAGCAAAAACTTAGGCTCAACCGATACTAACCGATAGTTGTTGAAGAAGAAAGGTGGGATGCCTATCGGGGCATCCCCAAGCTTAGATGCTTGAGACTTCTTGAAATATTATATTGGGGTGCCTTGGGCATCCCGAAGCTTGAACTTTTTTGTCTCCTTAATTCCTCTCATATCATGGTTTCTCTTTTTATCAAAAGCTTCATCCACAACAAACTCAACATGAACTCGTGAGATAGATTAGTATAAACCAATGCAAAACCTTATCATTTTCTACTGTACCAAATCACTAAAATTATTATTCAACATTGATTACTAAATGCCTCTGCATATTTAATAATCCTATCCCCAAATAGAATCATTAAACAAGCAAACATATGCAAACGATGCAAACATAACAGCAATCTGCCAAACAGTACAGTCTGTAAAGAATTCAAGAGTATCAATACTTCCCTAACTCCAAAATTTATGAACTAAAATTCCCACTGTAATAAATTTATCAGAGCTCAATACGCAAAAATATTCAACATTATACAAACTCTCTAACTTTTCTAGGGAATTTTTGCAACAGCGGTAAACTTTCTGTTTTCAAACAGCAACATGTATACTAGCAAAATAAGCATGGCAAGGGCTATCCTTGACTTCTTTATTGAAACTAAAGATGCAAAACATTAATCTAATTAACAGCAAGCAAATACTAACAACAGGAAATGATGCTCCAAGCAAAACACATATCATGTGGTGAATAAAAATATACCTCCAAGTAAAGTTACCGATGGTACGAAGACGAAAGAGGGGATGCCTTCCGGGGCATCCCCAAGCTTAGGCTCTTGGTTATCCTTGAATATCTTGGGGTTCCATGGGCATCCCCAATCTTAGGCTCTTTGCCACTCCTTATTCCATAGTCCATCAATTCTTTACCCAAAACTTGAAAACTTCACAACACAAAACTCAACAGAAAACTCGTAAGCTCCGTTAGTGAAAGAAAACAAAACACCACTTCAAGCTACTGTAATGAACTCATTCTAAATTCATATTGGTGTAATATATACTGTACTCCAACTTATCTATGGTTCATACCCTCCGATACTACTCATAGATTCATCAAAATAAGCAAACAACACATAGAAAACAGAATCTGTCAAAAACAGAACAGTCTGTAGTAATCTGTATCAAACGTGTACTTATGGAACTCCAAAATTACTACCAAATTAGGAAGTCCTACGAAATTCGTATACCAATCCAGAGCAAAAAGAGTCAGATCAGAAGCACGTTTATGTGAAGTAACAAAACTAATTTACTGGGTGCAAAAGTTTATGATTTTCAGCAGGATCAACACAACTATCACCGTAAGCCATCCTAAAGGTCTTACTTGGCACTTTATTGAAACAAAAGCTATAAAACATGATTACTACAGTAGCATAATCATGTGAACACACAAAAACAGTAAGGATAAATATTGGGTTGTCTCCCAACAAGCGCTTTTCTTTAATGCCTTTCTAGCTAGGCATGATGATGACAATGATGTTCACATAAAAGATAAGAATTGAAACATAACGGGAGCATCGTGAAGCATATGACTAGCACATTTAAGCCTAACCCACTTCCTATGCATAGGGATTTTGTGAGCAAATAACTTATGGGAACAATAATCAACTAGCATAGGAAGGTAAAACAAGCATAGCTTCAAAAATTTCAACACATAGAGAGGAAACTTGACATTATTGCAGTTCCTACAAGCATATGTTACTCCCTCATAATAATTTTCAGTAGCATCATGAATAAATTCAACAATATAACAAGCATCTAAAGCATTCTTTTCATGATCTATTAGCATAGAAAATTTACTACTCTCCACATAAGCAAAATTCATCTCATGAATAGTAGTGGAAGCAAACTCAACAAAATAACTATCATGTGATTGAAAATTAAGATCAAGATGACAAGTTTCATGGTTATCATTATTCTTTAAAGCATACGCATCACCACAATAATCATCATAGATAGGAGGCATGCTTTCATCATAGTAAATTTTCTCATCAAAGCTTGGGGGACAAAAAAAATCTTCATCAAACATAGCTTCCCCAAGCTTGTGGCTTTGCATATCATTAGCATCATGGATATTCAAGGAATTCATACTAACAACATTGCAATCATGCTCATCATTCACATATTCCATGCCAAGCATTCTATGTAATTCTTCTTCTAGCACTTTGTCACAATTTTCCTTTCCATCATTCTCACGAAAGATATTAAAAAGGTGAAGCGTATGAGACAAACTTAACTCCATTTTTTTGTAATTTTCTTGTATAAACTAGACTAGTGCTAAAACAAGAAACAAAAAGATTCGATTGCAAGATCTAAAGATATACCTTCAAGCACTCACCTCCCCGGAAACGGCGCCAGAAAAGAGCTTAGTTGACGGGGTGTGAGTGAGTGCCCTTTACCTAGCCTCCCCGGCAACAGCGCCAGAAAAGAGTTTGATGTCTACTACACAACCTTCTTCTTGTAGACGTTGTTGGGCCTGCAAGTGCATAGGTTTGTAGGACAATAGCAAATTTCCCTCAAGTGGATAACCCAAGGTTTATCAATCCTTGGGAGGCGTAGGATGAAGATGGTCTCTCTCAAGCAACCCTGCAACCAAATAACAAAGAGTCTCTTGTGTCCCCAACACACCCAATACAATGGTAAATTGTATAGATGCACTAGTTCGGCGAAGAGATGGTGATACAAGTGCAATATGGATAGTAGATATAGGTTTTTTAAATCTGAAAATATAAAAACAACAAGGTAACTAATGATAAAAGTGAGCGTAAACGGTATTGCAATGATAGGATACAAGGCCTAGGGTTCATACTTTCACTAGTGCAAGTTCTCTCAACAATAATAACATAGATAGATCATATAACAAGCCCTCAACATGCAACAAAGAGTCACTCCAAAGCCACTAATAGCGGAGAACAAACACAGAGATTTTGGTAGGGTACGAAACCACCTCAAAGTTATTCTTTCGGATTGATCTATAAAAGAGTTCGTACTAGAATAACACCTTAAGACACAAATCAACCAAAACCCTAATGTCACCTAGATACTCCATTGCCACTTCAAGTATCCGTGGGCATGATTATATGATATGCATAACACAATCTCAGATTCATCCAACCAACACAAAGTACTTCAAAGAGTGCCCCAAAGTTTCTATAGGAGAGTCAAGAACGTGTGCCAACCCCTATGCATAGATTCCCAATGTCACGAAACCCGCAAGTTGATCACCAAAACATACATCAAGTGGCACATGATATCCCATTGTCACCACAGATAATCACGGCAAGACATACATCAAGTGTTCTCATTAAAGACTCAATCCGATAAGATAACTTCAAAGGGGAAACCCAATTCATCACAAGAGAGTAGAGGGGCAGAAACATCATAAGATCCAACTACAATAGCAAAGCTCGGGATACATCAAGATCGTGCCATAGATGGAACACGAGAGAGAGAGAGAGAGAGAGAGAGAGAGAGAGATCAAACACATAGCTACTGGTACATATCCTCAGCCCCGAGGGTGAACTACTCCCTCCTCGTCATGGAGAGCGCCGGGATGATGAAGATGGCCACCGGTGATGGGTTCCCCCTCCGCAGGTGCTTGGGAGCAGGCTCCCGAGAGGTTTTGGTGGCTACAGAGGCTTGCGGCAGCGGAACTCCCGATCTATCTTCTGTTCTGGAAGTTTTAGGGTACGTAGGTATATATGGGTGCAAGGGGTACGTTGGTGGAGCTACGGGGGCCCCACGACGCAGGGGGCGCGCCCTAGAGGGGAGGGCGCGCCCCCCACCCGCGTGGGCACCTCCTTTCTTCCCTGACATGCACTCCAAGTCAATCGGGTGGCTTTCCTTCCAAAATTAACTTCTCCAGTGGATTTCGTTCCGTTTTGACTCCGTCTGATATTCCTTTTCCTCGAAACACTAAAATAGGCATAAAACATCAAATCTGGGCTGGGCCTCCGGTTAATAGGTTAGTCCCAAAAATAATATAAAAGTGGATAATAAAGCCCGATATTGCCTAAAACAGTAGATAAAGTAGCATGGAGCAATCAAAAATTATAGATACGTTGGAGACGTATCAGCCCACGCGGAGAGGAGTATGAGGGTTCACTCGTTCGGCTGCGGTGTGAGGCTGCTGTCGTCGCAGGGCCTGGCGAGCGGTGGGAATAGTAGGGGCGGTGAGGCCTCCGTGGTAGCACAGCCGGCCACAGGAGGCAGGAGCAGGTGGCACGACCGGCGCTGCTTTGGGCGGCTGGAGCAAGAAGACTAGAGGTTGAAGAAGCACTACGGCCGTTGGATGGACATCGTACGGTCACTGGAGCTAGAATCGTTCATATTGACTAAGTTGACAAAGCCCTCCATCCCCGTCAACTTAGTAGGCCCACAAGTCAACCTCCCACCAAGGTGGGTCCCAGCTAGCAGGGGGAGTATTCATTTTTTTGTGCGTAATAAGGAGGCACTTCCGGTGGGTCTGAGCTGACAGCAGGGGGAACGTTTTTTTAGTGAAATACGGTGGTCCGTCCAGTGGGTCCTAGCAGTCAGGGGGGAAACGTTTTTTCACGAAATAAGGTGGCCCGTCCGGTGGGTCCCTGCTGTCTGGTGGAGGAATAATTATTTTGCATGTAATAAGGAGGCACTTCCTTGCGGCCGCCATGGACCCGGTATCGGCCTCTCCACGTCTGATACTCTCCGATGGAAGTCGGTCGTTGACCATGTTGACCACGCCGCGCCGAGAGCACCAGGGCGGTGGACGACGGAGAGGCCTAGGAAGGGGACGATGCGGAGCCAGGGAAGACGCAGCAGTGGAAGCCCGCGCGGAGAGGAGTACAAGGGTTCACTGGTTCGGCTGCGGTGTGAGGCTACCGTCGCCGCAGAATAACATGGGGTGTGGGTGAGTGGAGGGATGGCCTGGCTAGTGGTGGGAGTAGTATTGGGGCGGTGAGGCCTCCACGGCAGCACAGCCGGCCACGGGAGACAGGAGCAGGCGGCACGACCGGTGCTGCTTTGGGCGGCTGGACCAAGAAGACCAGAGGTTGAAGAAGCACTACGGCCGTTGGATGGACATCGTACGGTCACTGAAGCTAGAATCGTTTATATTGATTAAGTTGACAAAGCCCTTGGTACGCTCCAACTTAGTAGGCCCACAGGTCAGCCTCCGAAACGGTGCGCCCCAGATGTCAGGGGGAGTAATCATTTTTTGGGCGACCGAAGCTAAGAATATCCGAGATTGAAGAAGAAGCACGACATCCGTTGGATAGACATCCAACGGCCACTTCTGCTAGAACCGTGTGTTGACTATAATAAGTTGACAAAGCCTTGCATATGTGTCAACTTATTTTTTTAGGGGACGCGTCACTTAGTAGGCCCACAAGTGTGTGGCATAGAACTTATAACCCATTTGCGTTTTGTAAGAATGTACAACCCATTTTTGAATTATAATGGAATTTACAACAGCGCATTTATAGTTTGTTAAAATTTCCCACATTTTGATGGGATCCAAAATATTTTTATCCCGAAATTTCTAGTCAGATTAAATATATATTTGTATTACGTAAAAATCCAACGAAACATTGCGCGTGCAACAATGAAAATTTAAGATTTTCAGAATCCATCAATAATATTTTATAAACTAATTTCGTGTTTGGTGCATTTTTTTATAGTTACTGCCCAGTTTTTATAATTACATCCCATTTATTATTTTTAAAGCCCATTTTCCTGTTAAGCCTAATGCATCCCTCCTAGGAAAGATTTGCAGCCCAGTGAGCGGAGAATAACAAGTTGACCTTGCTCGGTATTCCTCAAAAGGCGTATAGCTGGGCTAGCCATTTTCATCTTGAAAAACTTAGTATCTGGGCTGGATATCGGCACAGGCTAGGCAGACCACAGCCCTTGATTAATACCCTGCTCTCCTCTGAACAACAACGAAATCATCGCCAAGGAAAACTCTATAGTGCTCACGCCTCAAAAACACAAATACTGCTCGAGCTGCTTGGTCCCAGCTGTCGGCCGCACCTTGTGCAATTCTCTCGTTTATATTGACTACATAGGTTGACAATGGTGTGGGACCGTGATGTCAGGAAACCAGGAGAAAGCAAAAAAAATTATAGTTGTACATAATAAGGAGGCACTTGCGTACGTACAGCTATGGCCCTAGTGGGTCCCTAGTGTCATCCAGTCAAAATAAAGTCATCTCCTAAATCCTCATGTTCATTGACGATGTTAACAATGCTCGGCGCCACGACGAGCGCAACAACTCGAAGGACAACGGAGAGGCCCTCGCGGGGCCCTACGGATGGTCCGATATAGCACCCGCTGCTCATTCAGGAAGCTAGGATCATCGGACACCTATGAGCACCTTCGAGAAACTGAGACGGCATGAAACGGTAAGGCCGCGCTTGGGAGCTCTAGTTTATTTCAAACCTGTATTAACATACAAGTGTAATTTACTCGTCATCGGAAACAGCGCGTAAAATACAGGCGCAATGAAACCGAGGGCCCGAGGTCTGTAAGTAAAACCGGCAGGTTATGTGTGTAATTTGAGAGACCAGTGTATATTTTACGAGCACTGCTATATGGACGACATTACCAGACGATACATGAACGACGTGCGTATCATGCCATCCATGGGCAAGGCTGAAACAGCAGCTAATGCTGGATAGCAATCGTCCGAGCGTTCAGCATTTTTATCGTGTGTGAAGTACTTCTGATATTTTACTAGTTGAAATTGACCAACCAAGTGCCTTTGCCCGAGACCATCTGCTTTAATTTACAAGCGTCAGTTTTACAAGCGGTTTTGGTTGGAAAACGACGATCCAATCACGGCCAAATATCATGAGTTGGTCGGAAGATCGTATGGTTTCACGTCTAACCTACCCGACTTGTCGTATAGGCTATGAATGAAACATCAGATGATGAACTTCTTACGCACGGAAACAACAGAAGAGGATGATCTTCTTAACAAGCAAATCACTGGCATTAGATCGACATGCAAAACAATACGAAGCATTATTCTCAGGAGGCACGGTGAATTGCTCGTGATGCCGCATGCCACAACATTCCAAGCTCAACTTTGCAATCAAACACAGGGCCTGGCATTACATAGACAATATTCAGAACAAACTCTTAACACAGGAATATCTCAGCAGAGTAACTATTTACTTCTAAACTGAACACAGGAATAGGAAAAACCACTCGACGCTGCTCACAGCAAGGGCGTCCCACTCAAAAATATCAAATGCATGTCTTCTGGCTAACATCAATGAGCAAATTTTGACAAGGTTTTCCAATTCCAATATATTAAACTAACGACTTCTTGCTAACATCAATGATTAAACTTTGACAAGCTTTTCCCATTCAAAATATTTAATGCCTATGATCGTGGAGTCCTGTCGTAGCTTCTTGTACTTGTTTGGGCACTTTTTGCCCAGGGCACTCCATGTGTTGTTAAATTGCCAATGGTCTCTACAGACTAGTCATGTCACCGGTGTCTAATAATACTCTGTAAAGCTTCTCGGTCATTCATACGTAATGTAAGCAAGCAGTGATCGCTTCTTTACGCAAAGTGGAACGACCAACTGGACCCAATAATGCAGCAGTTTGCCTTGGACACATTGGCTCCTTTTGTGCAGTTCAACTAAAATCGAAGTCGGAATAAAACCAAGCTTTAATTTTGATATCCCTGTAAGCAACAATAGGTATAAGGGAAACAATTACTGAGAAATAACATTTGATGACTTGTACTCCCAGAAGAAAAGCATCTACTGATCTACTTTATCTTAATGGGAAACAAAGCACGAGAGTAGTAATTCTCCATCAGTGTGATTCATTCATATTGACTGAGACATTATCTTAACAATGCCTTGTTTCCACATGTATAAAGAACGGCGAAGCAGAAAAGTACCATTCTGAAACAATGCAACTGATTCATTTTAACAGAGACATTATCTTAACAATACCTTGGTTAAACATGTAGAAAGAACTACAAAGTAGGATAGTACCATTGTTAACAAGTGTTGCAGTTTTGAACTAAGATTCAGTAGTTAATTAATTCTGAGAGTGGCATTGCTTAATTTTACTAGCGGCATTAGATTAACGAAAAGCATAAACAGTTCTAGGGGAGAGTGGGCGCAACAACAATATGTGCTTCCATCTACTTATAAAGGGGGTGATGCAGAGTTTGTTGTAACAAAGCAACAAGCATCATATCTGGGTTGGTCCCATTTTTGTTCACTACTTAATGGGAAAAGACATCAATACAATAGCTTCAATTCAATATTTATTTAAAACAATACCAATACAAGTAGCATAGCATCTCAAAGCACACTGCACAATCATGTGGATGAAGGCCTGTACTGACCTTTCATGAGACGGACAAGATAAAATACGAATCTGCCAACACGAATAGGAAATCCAATCTCGTTTTGTGCAGTTGCACTGAAATCAAGCAAAGTGTTTCACGTAGCGAAGCAAAATGTCGCAATAGCAACAAGTTGAATAGATATCCCTGTTTAAACAGAGGCAAAAAAGGAATCAATTACTGGCTAATAAAGGAGGATGAAACATGCGGCCACAAAAATGGTAATCCCACCAATCCCTAACGAGTGTTGCAGTTTTGAAATAAGATTTAGTAGTTAATTCGGAGAGTGGCATCAATTACTAGCTTATAAAGGGGGTGATGCTGAATTAGTTGTAACAAAGCAACAAGCATCATGTCTGGGTTGGTCCCATTTTTGTTCACTACTTAATGGGAAAAGACAGCAATACAATAGCTTCAATTCAACATTTATTTAAAACAGTACCAAAACAAGTAGCACAACATCTCAAAGCACACTGCACATCATGTGGTTGAGACCAAGATTTTAAACAACTCGCCATGAAGATTGGAAACAAATCTCGATCTCCTTTTGTGCAGTTCCACCAAAATTAAGCAAAGTCACCGGTGTGACATTCAAGTTGAACTGCACAAAACACTCTTAAAACATAAGTGTTTCGAGTAGCGAAGCAAAATGTCGCCATAGCAACAAGTTGAATCGATACCCCTGTTTTAACAGAGGCAAAAAAGGAAACAATTACTTGCCGATAAAGGAGGATGAAACAAACGGTGACAGAAAGAAGCATCTAACTTATCTTGGATGGAAAACAAAGTAGGATAGTAGCATTTCTAAAACGGTTGCATTGTTTCATATTAACAGAGACATTATCTTGAAACAAAATTCGTTAAAAAATGTAATTTACTTTTACCAGTGGCATTGCTTCAATTTTCCGGCGACATTCTTGGATTAACAACAGCAAAATAGCTGTATGGGACATGCCAGCACCATGTGCGTCCACACGTATAAATGGGTGATGCAGAGTATGTAGCCAAGCAGCATATATGCGTTGGTCCCATATTTGTTCTCTTTGAACCTTTTTCCTATGTGAGGGCAGCAAATCTAGTCCTGCACAAACTACCCGACCCCCCAGTTTCTTTCCCTTTTCAACAAAGAGATCGGTTCCTTACAGATGTCTGTACTGGGTTACCCCTTTTTTTTACTTTTCGACCTACAAAGCGGTTGGATAGCCAGTCTATACTACTTTCCGCCCCTCCTTTCCTCATTGAACCACGTCCTAGATTCTTGCTCCAGCCCACCGCACCCTTCTTCCTCTTTGAACCAAGACCTAGATTCGACTACAGATTGAAAAAGATCCACATGCAGCTAGAGAAACGATGGTTTCAAAGAAACTTATACCTTAGGGTCGTCGGGATGTGGCAAGGCGTGTGGCGGGAGGCCGGATCTGCCCACACTACGTACGGCAGCGAGGAAGAAGGGGTCGGTGGCCCTCCCACACAGATGGTGGGCGAAAGAGAACAATGCAACCGGTAGTGGATTGCCTCCCTCGCCGAAGGCGATAGAGTGAACGCTGCACCTCCTCCCCTTCCCGGTGCGACGGTATACGGACATCTGCTTCACCAGCTGTGAGGGGGGAGAGAGACAAGAGGCCAACACAGTCTTGTTTAGATCTGGTGGAGAGAGGGTGAGAGACTGTGAATATAGCAAACCCTAGCAAATGAATGTTGAGCCTCCAGCGTGTAACATATATGGCGAGCATGTGGAGAGTGCAAACCCTAGCGAACAAGCGCTGAGGCTCCCGCTTATATATATACTACTGTAGCACGGACTGAGCTCCGGTTCCTTCACTGCACCTGCTTTTGGCTGTATGACAAGTGAGCCTGCCGCATTTTGGGCCCACCTGTCATAAACCCAAAGGCAGGTGCACTAAGTCAATGAAGCTGCATCCATATAGTACTCTCGTGTATACGACTAATATATAGTGGAGTGGTTTTCTTATCCTCTCCATAACAATCGTTTTAAAGTGTGTAAGTACGAAACAAAACTCTTTATTTAATGTACAGTGAAGAAAACTAGTACTACTTCCAATGAACTAACGATCCACGCCCACGCGTCCTGGTCGCACTTCCTGTCCTTCACGTGTGGTACACTACCCTCCCTTAAGTGAACAACCACACATGCGCCAAATTATCGGAAACGTGTGAGAGTGTGTACAAATAAAGAATTTTAATTTCAATTATCGGAAAGGTTTGAGAGTATTAAAAGTTTGACTTGATCAAATCTAATATCTTGAGTAAATAAAATGGAGGCTACTACGTCCACCCGGGTTTTTAGTCCACATCATTTTTTAAATCCAAGTTAATAGCTGGACAAATAAAATTACAGGGGAGCTGGAGACAAAGTTGTGAGAAGGCTCAGAAATCAATACAAAACTTATGCTCTTAGTACCAATGTCGATCCTTCTTCGAGGAAACATTTGGTTCATAGCCAATTGTGTGATAAAATTGCACCAACGTGAAAGACAACTGCGTCTCCAACGCAACCAAGGTGAACCGACGAAGGATATCATCTTTGTGTGTAACAAGCAAAAGAGCACTGGTGGAAGACAACTTGTTTTTCATTGAAAATCGATCAGCTTCACCAGCCGACGCAACCATGAGGCGCAACCATGAGCATCGATAGGTCATCGTGGTGATGCATCATCCATTTGGCATCAATTTTGGGTGAGGCACCTATGAAGTTCGACAAATCCTCATTGTGGTCTATTTTTTCTTAGTAATCAAGCTCGAGGAAGGAAGAACCACGTGGCAGAGGATAGTGAGGCGGAACAACAATGGCCATCCAATTTTGTGCAGTTCCACTAAAATTGAGGAAGACATGCCCGGGTATGGAGACACGCATCGCTGTTTCCAAAAATATAAAAAAGGGTTAGCAATGACATCTCAATTGTCAATAAGAATTAATGAAAAGTACACCAACAAACAGAAGCATCATAATTATCTTGATGGGAACTAAACCAGGATGCCCGAGAAAAAAAGCATTTCTTCATTTAACCAGTGATAGTACTACCACCATATGGACAATGACCACACAACCACCATGTACTTTTTGTCGAAACAACATGTATACCTCCACCGAGGCATAAATCAGGACAACTTTTCGAGTGGCATTTCCTCTATAATAGTACTAGTAGGTGATGTTGGACCAGCTGACGAACCCTAGCTACTATGCATGGGGAGCTGGGGAGTAGTCGCATAGAAGAAAACCCGCACGCAACGACCTGGGGAGCTGGACCAGTACAAGAAGTTATACCTTAGGTGGGTGAGATGTCGTTTAGGCGGGTGGGCGGGATCTGCCCACACGACGGCAGCAAACAAGGGTGCGGAGGATCTTCGTCCGTGCCAGCGTCGGCTCCGAGAGGACGGTGCGCATCGGCTTCCTCCGTCGCCGACAGCGACATCGTCAACGCTGCACCTCCTCACCTCCCGCAGCGGACGGGATTCAGCCGGATCTATGACCACCGGTGAGGAGAGAGATAGAGTGGACACTGTCATCTTGTTTTGATATGGAGAGTGTGAGAGAGCGAGATGCGAGAAACTCTATCAAACAAGAGGCTATAATGGAGTAAAAAAAATCTCTCCATAGCAGTGGTTTTAAATAGAATACGCGCGTTCTCGGAAAAAAGAAACGAAAACTGGCGGACAATTTTAAGGGTCTGTCTAGGACACATTTAGATGTGACATAGTTATGTCACATCTAAGTTGATGTCCACTCTGTTTGTGGTCTATTTTTTTGTCCTAGTTTTTTGTTTCTTGTTGCTACATTATATACTTCCGAGAGCTTAGATGTGATATCCTTAAATAACATCTAGATGTGAATTAGACAAACTGATTTTCTAACATACCAAGAAAGAAAACTCGATCAAAAACACGCCCCCGCTTCCAGGTCGCGAGAGTCGTCGCGCACACACACACATAGACATAGACATGCATATCCGTGTTTACGTAAAATTCCATTTCCATCTCCATCTCCAATCATATTTGTCCAACTGGCACATTATTTACGTTGTTAATTATATACGCAGCAATATTAACGTACATCACCTCTTGTTTGCGCACGTCCGGACCGCTGCCATGGCCGGTCCTGACCAACCCGAACCCTCTTCATCACCCGCGTGTGCTTCCCGCCCGAAACGGTCAGTGCCGCATTCATGCCCGGCCAGAGCAGACGTGACCTCTCACTGGCACCAGCATTGAAGCGGCGCGCCGGCCGAGAGAGCGTCGCTCGTGCCGCTTCCGGGTGCACGCGGCTGCTCCACGTTCAAAGGTTGCAATAGCCGGCTACAACATGCACGTAAAAAGTTCTTGGGAGTCCGTGCTACAGCTAGCTGTCCTCCCCCAACTCGTCAATCTCTTCCAGCAGTGCTAGTACTCCATGGCGCGATCCATCGACAAGCAGGCGGGAAAGTTATCGTATACTCGGTTTGCGTTGAGTGGCATGCCGAGCGACCGTGTGGGGTCGAGCCGTGGAGGAGGGTGAGACACGAACACGACAGACATGATTTAAACGGTGGTTTTGCTCGATGGCGCGATCCAACGAAACAAAACGTTGGTTTCTCTCTGTTTCCATTTTTTCTCCAGAAAAAACGGAAACTTTTCACTCCATTTTCATTCCTATTCCAAGGTTGCCCCGTTACAACATTCCATCAAATACAAAGGAAAACTATCTCGCATGCTGATGCATCTCAATGATTCAAAGATCATAGCCAATATTTACTTCACAACTAAAGAAAAAAGTTGTGAGAGCGTGTATGAAAGAAAAACTACTGATGGGGTCACTACAACTTAAACCCTAAACCCTAAACATTTTTCAATTTCCTGGCCAGGTAGAACCTGTCGAAGGAAAGACGGCTGACACCCTCGGATCATACGATGCTTTTGTGCAGTTCCACTAAAATCAACCTGAGCATCCCTTATGGCAAAGATATTGAAGAAGTGTGATTAGAATAATAGTACTGGCACTAGTTCATGAGACATAAACTCATCACAAGTAGAAGCCGGTAGAAGTAGAGAAAGATCGACATGGAGATGGAGCTACGGCAGTGGAGCAAGCCGGCTCCAAAAGGAAGATGGACTACCTGGGACGTCGGGCTGTAGCCAGAAGGGCGGTTGGGATGCGGCATCGGCCCATACCGCGGTGACCCCCGATTGGGACGCACCGGCTGTGGGTTTTCTCCCTCGCCGATGTCGACCGCGTCTATGCAGAACATTGTTCCCTTCCCCCAGCAGCGGGATCAGGCCCGTCGTTCTGTGCTTATGAAGAGAGCAACCTAAGCAAGCAGGCTTGTGGCTTAGGCTCCTGCTAGTGTATATATAGTGGTTTTCTTTTTCTCTCCATATCAACCATTTTATATTGCGTACGTGTCATTCAAGAGTGAAATGATGGTTGCTCCTTCCGACTAACTTACTGTGTGATTTGACTGCTCCTTAGTGGCCCCTACACGTACTCCCCTTACGTGTATGCAACAGTCACACGTGCACACGGACGCAAAAACGCACGCGACGCCCTAATGCATGCATGTCCGAGCACATGACGGAACACACACTTCTTGTTATTGTCTTTGTCCGAGATGCCCGATTCACCAAATGAGAATTCAAATCGAGATTGTGTGAAGTAAAGATCTTTTTCTTGAAAGCGGTACGGTCACGCTCAAGTGCTCAACCTACATGTGCATGCACACACATACTCAGTAAGGGTGAGCTAGTGACCATATAAAGACCGGAAAATATATATATTGAGCGCAATGAGCGTATTATGAAGTCCACTGACCGTATTTTTACAAATATATAGTGACAGACAGTGTATTTATCTCGTTTGAAATTAAGCCATATTAACCGGAGAGGAGGCAGTATGGACTATCATTACTTTGTTGTGTCCCGTCAACTTGCCGAACGAGGAGAAGGTTGCAGGACGGGAGAAGCTTGCGCGCGGTGGCTCACAGAACAAGGAGAAACTTTTGACTAATGCAAGCTCTCCCTCGCTCAGGCAGTGGACGTGCAACAGTTAATTCGGTGTCAAATTGCCAGAAGGATACACTATACTACTAGTGCTATTATTGTTCGACTTCTCGAATAGGCGAACAGCCAAGCGCAAAGTTTACTAGTACTAGTACTACTACTATAGTCTATAAAGGTACGTACTATACTAGTACTAGGAACCGGATGGAGGAGCGTCTGCACTCTTATTATAATTTTAAAATGTGATAAAGAAATCTTCAACACATTTGGTTCTCTTCGAGGGTTCTCGCATGTGATAATGGAAGTTGATTGCATGGAACACTCGCCATAATTCTCACTTAATTCTGGCTCATATCCTGTTACAAATAGTAGCGCTTGGTAATATTTCCTCTTTTTTGTTATTCAACATGTAAACAAGTCAGCAAACCTTGCGGTGCATCTTCGTGCGAACCGTGCTTGCTGCACGTTGAATGTGGCCGAGAGCTGGCTTGATGAAACACCTCGCTTCCTCCTTCTTTTTTGCGGGGTACCTCGCTTCCTAGTGACCAGTGTCTTGGCTGATCGTCCTAAGAATGCTTATATATGAATAAAGCTCTCTCATTTACCCGCAAAAAAGATTAAGCCATATTAACCGGAAAGGAGGGAGTATGGACTAGCACTACTTTTTGGTGTGTCCCGTCAACTCGCAGAACAAGGAGAAGCTTGCAGGACAAGGTGAAGCTCGCTTACGCCTTTTGACTAATGCAACCGACCCTCAGTGGACATGCATCAGTCCATTCGGTGTCAGATTGTCAGAGGCATACACTGTAGTACCCAACATGCGGAGTATCATCATTGTTCGACTTCACGAAGAGGCAAAGAGCCAAGCGCAGTAGTACAAGTAGTACTACTACTAGAACCACATGGTGGAGCGTTTGTACTCTTATTTTTTTATCTCTGATAAAGTACACGTTTATTCCGGAGAAGGGCGGAAAACGGCAGCCCAACATGTAATGAATGATATCGATCAACCAACCATGCTCGAATATATCTTGGCCTCCGGCGAGCCCGTCTATGTGTTCTCGCTCCTCGTCTCTCTCAAGGAACGGCGGGTTGGCTCTTTGTCGTCAATTGAGATCGGTTTGCTCACATTCCTATCCCACATGTCAGTGATATGCCAAGAGGAGGTGCGTTGACCGACTGGCCATACGCGTACTTGGTTTTGCACCTTCATACTCCTCCTCCCTTCGTCACAATTTACGGGGCGCGCTTCATTATGATGCATTTCTCTCAATGCATTTTCACCACCAGAGAGAATTTAGACGCGTTTGGTTTAATGCTCAATTAATTAGGGCGTGGTAACCGCAATTAAGTCCACAATTTTCTCTCCATGTACTGTACTACTACGGAGTGGAGTAAGTGCATGCATGTGTGTACCCGGGGTGGAAGCACTACATGCATGTGTGTACGCATTATTCCCTCTAGTAGTAGACGCCGCGCTATAACTGCCAATGCTATTTTTCAGGCCGATCGCTAGCCGCCTTGGTCCCACAGATTTTTTTTCTTTTTTTTGAAGTGCGATGTATAAACAGTGATAGATGGAGTAGTATGAGCGGATTCAAAGAAGAGCGTATTGATGGTTGCTTCTTTAGAGCAACTTACAGTGGGAAAGGTGGGACTTATGATTTAGCTGCTCATTACTCACTATTAATGCGGCGCAACGATCGGGCTGAGTCTCCCATGCGGTTGTGCACTACCCCCTCGGTTCTTAAATATACTCTGGAGTATTTGTCTTTCTAGAGATTTCAATGAGTGACTACTCAAATATTTGTCTTTTTAGAGATTTCAAATGGACTGGCACATACAGATGTATATAGACATATTTTAGAGTGTAAATTCACTCATTTTGCGTCACTTGTTGAAATCTCTAGAAAGACGAATAGAATATTTAGGAACGGAGGGAGTACACATATGAAGCAAAATGAGTGAATCTACACTCTAAAATATGCCCGTTTGAAATTTGTAAAAAGAAAAATATTTAGGAATGAAGGAGTATAATTTTGTGCATGGCACATGGACCCGGATGATGAAGAGGCTTCTGGAAATGCTATCAAGCTTCTATCATTTGTTTACATAATTGATGTACTATACAAATAATTTTCTAGCGACATAAAATTGTACAATGGCGTGAGCTTTCAGCTTTTTTTCGCGTGTCTTGCCATCGATGCTCTTTCGGAAACAATAAAAAACTAACTTCCTTGCTAATGCATGTCAATTATTAGCAGATCAGAGCTAATAATTACATCACAACTGAAGACAGAGTTGTGAGAAGGTGTTAGATTAAAATTGATCCATGCTTTCATTGGCAGCAACGTCCCCCCAGCTCTGTCTAAATCAACAAGGCATGTTGGGAAAAAAAGTAGTTGTCTGGAGCATGCAACATTCCGATCATTTTGTGCAGTTCCACTAAAATAGAGCTGAGCGTCCCTATTCCAAAGATATTAAGTGTGATTACGATAATAGAGGACTGCTGATGAAACAATAAACACACAAATAGAAGCCGGTCACCTTTGCAGTCTCTCTTAAGACTAACTAGTTGGAGAAGATTAGGCTCGGAGTTGGATGAGGAGGATAGAGCAAAACCAACCTCCCTTTGTGCAGTCGCACTGAAATGTAGAGACGTTACCCGTGTGACATTTTAGTACAACTGCACAAAACACTCTTAAGAAAAAAGTGATTTGTGCAATTCACCAAAAGGTCACAATAGCAACGAGGTGAAATGGATAGCCCTGTTTGCAAAAAAGAGGTAGAAATGAAACAATTACTGGCCAATAACAGTTGATGACACATGCGACGACAAAAAAGAAGCATATTCCTTGTCCTAAGGGAAGATAACAACACGGTTGTGTTTGTCTAAAACGGTGTGAGGACGAGAATGCAATATGGAAAGTACGCCGGACGAGCTACGTTTTGGGAAAAGAACTATGGAAGATCCACATGCAGCGACGTGGGAAGACGGGCAGTGGAGCAAGGCCGGAGGGGATACCTGGAGGTCGTCGGGATGTAACTAGGTGAGCGGCGGCAGGCGGAATCTGTGAGCAGGTGGCATAGGCCCTGCCGTGCCGGAGCTTGGTCAGAGAGAACGGCGTGTACCGCAGATCGGGACGTGCCGCCTCGGCGCCGTCGAACGGAGAAATGATGCACTTCCTCCCTTTCCCCCGGCGGACGGGATGCGGCCGGATCAGTGACCAACGGTGAGAGAGAGAGAGAGGCCACCGCACTCCCTTTCCCCCGGCGGACGGGATGCGGCCGGATCAGTTACCAACGGTGAGAGAGAGAGAGGCCACCGCAGCCTTGTGTGAGATACTCTGAAGAGCGACAAACCAGGCAGGCAGGCTCCATTGTATATAGTGAGCGGACTACCTTTTTCTCCATAAAAATCGTTTTATATTCTGTGTACGTGCCATTGAGCGCTATAACTTTATTTAAAAATAACGCAGCAACGCGTCAAGTCAAACTTTGTTTCGTGCACGCGTGGTACACGACCTCCCTAGGTAAACAACCGCTACAGGCGTTCAAATTAGCACGTGGGCTGCCATTTCATAAAGAAATGAGCTCCACCGTGTACCCGCGCGGGTGTGGCTTGGCACGAAGCGTGAGTACGTGCACGGTGCACCTATTCTCTTCTTCTATACGTACACCACCTACGTGGGGTTGTGTGAGAGAGATACAAACCTAAAGAGATATAGTGTGTGGGTTCTTGAGAGTTCTTTGGAGGAATAAGGTTGGGAGAGAGACAGAGCTAGAGTGTTGGAGGGGGTGGTAGTGGAGTTGCTTCTAACAAATGTTGGGATAGGCTTGCTAGACAAACGGAGGGCACGCCCGCAATATCAATAAGAGAGGAGATGGCTGCTTGTTATCTGTGCACGTGTGTGTGAGAGACAGGTCAGGAGGCATGCACGAATGATGAGGGGGGACAATGTGGCGGTGGTAAGCAGACGTAACTACATAGGAAGATCATTCGCCCTTTGTTAGAGAAAGGAGAGACATAACTTGTGAGGTACGTCGATCGATGGGGGGGGGTAGTTAAAGTCGATCTAGGTATATGTTGGGAGATCGATCGGTATACATGCATGTGTGTGTTAGAAGCAAATGAGGCACGAGGAGAAGGATAGAGAGAGAGGGATGCATGTAGGAGGTGGTACGAGAGGCATACTATATCGAGGGCGGAGGTGTCTTGAGTACGAGAGCGATGAAAAGAGTGGTGGGAGTGAGGCATGGACGGTGACAAGAGAAGAGGGGAAGCTTGTGTTTGTGCTAGGCACACCTGGCTAGAGAGGCATATCGATCGATGTGTGCCGTAAAGAATGAGCTGGGGGCCTACACACACCGTGGGTGAACGACCTAAAGTGAAAAGGCGAATTTGCGCGATGGAGCTAGAGAATGCTGAGGGAGGGTGAGAGGGATGCGGGTGTGTGCATGCACAAGGGAAAGTTAGAGCTAGCTACAAAGATAAGAGGGTTGTGTGGGTGTAAAAGACGAATAGAGATCATATATACTTCATTATAAAAAGTGAATTCGGATATTTGAAGAATTTATCATAGTGTTTTAAACCAACGCATGTGAATATATATAACGGTGATACACATGGTGTGGTTATGAACATGTTATACTACATTTAATATATTTTATCTCTACTCTTATAAAAAACGGAGTTTTTGATAATGGTGTGCCTGCCATCCTGCATTATAGGCCGTCCAATTTATATCTGGCGGATAGCAAGGAAACTATGATGGTTGAAGTTGGCAACAATCATGATTGTAGATTCTTATTGAAATAGAGAAATGAATTCAAATTTAGTTCGAATTGCAGCGGTAGTATAGACATTTGGAATGCACTAAAATGTTGGTATGAGTAGGTTACATGCATTATACAACAAGCGAAAAAATTTAATCGGACATAACATGGATTCATACTCCCTCCTTCCATCTATATAGGGCGTAATGAGATTTTTAAGACTGCCTTTGACAATTGACAAGATTAATAATACATGACATGCACAATGTGAAAATTATATCATTGAAAGAACCTTTCACAGAGGATTTAACGGTGTGCTTTGTGTAAGTTGCATGTCATATATCATTGCTCTAATATTTGGTCAAAGTTAGCATCGAAAAATGCATTAGGCCCTATATAGATGGAAGGAGGGAGTAGCTTTGAATAGCATTTGTATAGTAAAATGGGGCAAACTCTCTCTTTGTGTGGTGTGAATAGTTTTACTTTTTTCGTTTTCTTTTTGGTTGAGGGAAGTGTGAATTGATTTGGTACGTACAAGTACAATATTACTACATGTTAGGCTTGTCCCTAAAATTCAACCCGCATCTTGCTATATCCCAAAAATTCAGATATCGTGCTCCCAAAACTGGCGCCTTCACAACCCGCGCCTTGCTATCCCGAAATTACAATGCGCGCGAAAACTCCCTCCAGCTGCCAAATCCCGACAAACGAAATCCCCCTTCTAACCCTGAGCCGAAAGGGCCGCTAGTTCAAATTGGTGGGGGATACTTTTGTAACACACCCTACATTTTGGACAAGCGCGTCCCTAAGTCATGCTTCACCCCCTCCCATCTCCTCCTTTTCGTCATCCGAAATCCCAGGCCTCCATAACCTCTCCGCTCCAGCCGTGAAACCCCACCCTCCTCCGTCCGCCACGTCACCACTGCCCAGCCGAAGCCTCTTCCCCGACGATGTCGTCCACCGTAATAGCTCGACGTCCCTCGTCCACCTCCCTGGATGAGGACCGTCGTCCATCTCACCGTCCCGCCGGTTCAGCCGCCCCGTCCTCCACCTCCAAGGAGCTGCTCCGATGATCGCCTCGTCTATCGCGGCTGCTCCATCCCCACAGCGCCGCCTCAACCTGCTCCACCAGAACCGCAACATCCTCACCGACTCCTCGGACGAAGCCGAGGCCTACTCGGCGCCACCAAAGAGGTTGTACACTCATCGCATCGCACCTTCTCCTTAACTCGACCTCCCGGCACCGATGGTGCTCCATCTCGCACCCCCATGGAGTGGCTACCTTGAAGTCAGTGCCGCGGGCGACATCTCCACAGCGGCTCTCCCCCAGTGCGAGGCCCCTTCGGCGGTGGCATCCATACCAGCCGGATCTGCTGCTGCTGCTGCTCCGGCTCTCGCTCGCGCTGCTGCTGCTGCTTCGGCTCTCGCTCGATCACTCGCTCACCCAGCTGCTGCTGCTGCTCCCTTGCTGCTCGTCTTCTTTGCTCTGCTCGATTAAGCCACACTTGATCGACCGAGTCGACTTTTGGGTCATCGATTTTCAAGGGTTGGGGGGCTCGCCAAAGTTAAGGAAGAACCACCCGCAGCAGGGACGGGGGCTCGCCGGAGAGGTACCCCACTATCTATCTTAGGGTTCAGGGTGGGGGCGGGGGGCCTAGAGGGCTGGCCGGGGCGGCGGTGGCGTGTTGTTTGAGGGGCGGTTGGGCTGGGCCGGCGGTTCGGCCGGTGGTGGCTGGCGGCACAGGGGGGTGGATGTTGAAGATGAACTGCAGGCCCTCCCTAAACTACATGTCAAGTGCCTCTCGGCTACCATTGCGTTCAGTTTCGACAGTAGCATTCAGATTCCACAGTAAATTTCAGTTTTGACAGTTAAGTTCAGAGTCAACAGTTTTTACCTCATCTGTTGTAGTAATGTGGTTTTTGGTGATGTTAATTTTACATCCATTTTACATCATCTATTGGAGATGCTATTAGAATCCCACTTGAGATTGACGATGTCTACATCTTGTCTTGCTTCAGCCTTGACGTCTTACGGCTCACCGGAGCTGCTCCAACTATAGAACGATCCATCACAACAGAGCAGTGCCCTGGACGCCGTCTACAGATTCCACAGATCTTCCTCCACACCTTCGACAGCCACCTCTGCCTCAACTGCTTCAGCGACCAACCCAATGATGCTGAGGTCGAGACGGCTACGACAAAGAGGTTATACACTTGTTGCATCACTTATTACTATACATTCACGTCGATCCATTAGGGCTATTTTGGTTCAACGGAAAAACGTCGATCCACTGGTTGTTACCATCACTCTAAATTTCTGCATGCTCTCCTTACATAATCTCACCATATTTTTTCCATATGCATGTCAGATATTGTACACAGTCATGCTGAACATGTAGAGAAAAAGAGAAGAGTTTTGTGCGGCAATACAATGTCATGCAGACATCGCTCCATAGTGGGTTCAATGGCAAACCCTCCCCACCCCTCTCCAGATTGTAATCCAAAGGAAGATATCTATTTTGAGGTGGATTCAGATGCCGCTGACCACTCCTATTTACCCCCCAAGGTGTTTGCTCTACCTTGGCATGATGATGTTAGTCATATCATGCATATGTTGCCTTGCAGTGCCTACTTTTGACATCATATATGTCATCTACTTAGTTTAGACATGTTCTGTAATGCCACCTGTTTAGTTTTTATATCATATATGGGAATTATGCAGTCTCATGTCTTTTAGCCAGCCATAATATATGTGAAATGTGCAATGCCATCCTGTTTAACCAGGCATCATATATTTGAATGATATCTTGCCCATCCTTTTCTTCATTACATTTCCATTTGTCGACAATGTTTGTACATTAAACTACTCTTCCTGTGAATCAGCCATTTGGGTGGGAGATGAAAAAATTTGGAGTGAAAACAAGGCCTTGAGAGAGGCAGTGCTACCGTCAAGCAGATCTCTTGTTGGGTCCCGATAGCTCCTCAGAGATGGATTCAGAGACGGATGACTAGTCCTATTCCCCCACTGAGGTGTATGCTCTAACTTGGCATGGTTATACTGCTCATATCATGCATACGGTGTCTTGCATTGCATAGTTTAGACATCATATACACAATATTCAACATCATGTTCTTAGTTCAGACATCATATCGAATGCCCTCTGTTTAGCATATAAATCACATATGTGAATTAAATGATGCGATCCTGATTACTTAGATAACATGTAGGTGAATTATGTCATGCGATCATGTTTAGTTATTCATCATATCTTTGAATTATGTTATGCTATGCTATCCAGTTTAGATAGACATCATATATGTGAAATTATGTCATGCTATCCGTCTTAGTTAAACAATATACATGTCAACTATTTCATGCCCACTTTTTTCCACACTATCTATTGCATCTGTCTCTCATACAATGTCTGTACATTCAACTATGTTTCCTGTTTATCAACCATTTGAATTGGAGCGGGTGATGCCAGTATCTAGCGGACTAAAAACACGGTCTTCAAATAAAACAGTGCTACCTCTTGGTGGAGATAGCACCCCGGTTGTACATGCACAAGAACCAGCCCTACCACACATAACCCAAGCTCTCACAGATTGTACCTCTACTGCGATGGACAGAAAACCAGCTTCACCCAATCTAACCCCAACCCCAGCCGATAGTAACCAGTTCTGCTGACACAAAGACCATCTCCACCACAGAGCTCCCAAACAAGAGCAGTTAGTAAGGCAGCTCCGGTGCCCAAAGGCGATACTATCACAGCGAACCCCGACTCCACCAGTTAGTACGCCTATTCCTGTGGAGGAAGCACAACCAGCTAGTCGTAGTTTAGCATCTATCGCATTTGATGTTGTTAAATCGTATAAAGCGTATCTTCCCATCTTGAAAATATTATATCAAGATGAAGGAAAATGCGATTCAGGTGTGTTTGTCTAGGAGTTATGTGTAAGTAATGTTATTCACGGCAATTACTTTGCTTCGTCCCATACGTCCTACCTCCATGATGGTTATAATACAACAAATTTTCCCATTTTTCTCTATAGAGAAGGACCGATTTGGAAACTCGGGATGAGGTAACCTGTGCTAATACCTCTGCTATCTTCAAGAATGCTTGGTGGCGATCGAATTACTCAAGAAAACGTACTTCACCGGCAAAGAAACTCATCAAATTCCCTTACGCTCTCTCCGAGACACATTTATCGGACGATGATCGGGAACGCTTTGTTCAGATCTTGGTCCCGAACCAAGAATGTGGTAAGGTCTATGAGCTCATTTTCTATTTTTAAGTATTATATTCTTGCGTCTTTATGTACTGCTCATGTAGAACAAGTGCCTAAACTCGAAGAACAACTGTTCTAATTTAAGATTCCATTGCTATCATAGTTTAAAAAAGCGCTAGGCGTTAATTGTGCGTTTTCCCACTGCCTTGCGCTTTACTGACCAAAGCGCATGCTTATGCGAAGTTATGCACAGATTATGCGTAGTTATGCGCAATGCATTTTGCCAATGCCTAGAGCCTAGGCGCGCTTAAGCGCTTGCTTAGGCGCACCTTTTTTTTAACTATGATTGATTTGCTCTTGTATCACTGTATTTACTCATACAAACTTATTTTTAAATTGAAGGATCCAATCGAAACTCCAATGGCACATCAGGTATGTTCACGAATGTTTCTTTAACAGGTTTGCTCTTATCAATAGCTCCGTTGATTTCAATTTCAATTGTGTATATAGTTGACTTTCATATCATGCACATCACTAGCATCACAACAGAGCCAATAGTATTGTTGTACATGTAGACCCGTGGTACCCATCTAAAATCTTGTTGTGCCGTGTAGTTTCCCACGCTTTGTATTCTTTCACTACTGCTTTGTCTTGAACTGATATGATTTGAACCGTGTCTCTATTTTGATTTGGCAAGACAACGAAGTGACCATAGGACATAGATATATGTTTGTTTGATGCTTTTATTATGTACTAGTACTTGGCAATAGAAGACTTGGTAGTTTAATCCTGTCCACCTTACTAATAAACTGGTTCACCAAAATGAGTTTCATATACTAGTACATGCTAAACTTATTATGTGTCTGCTTGTTTCTTCTTTTAGAATGCTGACAGAATATTGGGGAAGAGTGCCTTATTAAGCAATGGTAAAGGAAGTAATGCAGATAAGGTTCAGGATAGTGACACATCCTTATTGGTCTCCAACAAAGCTGTAAAACAGCTAAGGAAGACTATCTTGAAGACAGCGAGACAACCCCAAAGTCCTGTCTTGTTTAGTGTTCGAGTTACTGGCCACTACCGCTTGCACAAGCTATTCAAACTCACTGTCTGGATCAGTTCGGTTTCTTGAGTCTCAACTACAAGCTGAAAGACATCGATCACCGTGTCTTTGACAAGAAGCGGAAGGACTGCGGAAGTCCCTGGAGCATTCAGATGCATACTTTCTGGTGCAAGAGCAAGCGTTGGAGGATTTTAGCGCCAAACAGGACAAAGCTAATCAGCTTGCTAAGCTTATTGCTAGCATGGTGGATACTCAGGATAACATTTCTTGAGCTCTTCTGAAGTTGTTTCAGTTATGCTCTTGTTTTGCTGCCGCGTTTATTTGCACTGGTGGCCAATTTTGACGGCCAGTGTACGTAATGTGCTGCTTTGTTCCCTATATTTGCACTAGTGGCGAAATTTGATGCCCAGTGGATGTAATATGTGTAATAGTGGTAATAGGCTAGCGTTAATTGCTTGCTTATTTATTTCCTTATTGTCTTGTTTAGTTGTTTGTTTGTAGTCACTGCAGTTCTTTTTCTGTTTTTTCTAGTGGCCACAATAGCCTATTTTCGGTAACTAGGCCAAAATAATCATGGCAACACACGGACTGTTGTAACCATGCGCCTCCTGCAGGCCATATGATCCATGGGCCTTCGTCCGGCCGTAGGATCCATTGGCTTTCTATACGGGCCGTAGGATCCATCGGCCTTCTATACGGGCCTTAGGGTCCATGGGCCTTCTACGGGCCGTAGGGTCCATGGGCCTTCTACGGGTCGTACGATCCATGGGCCTTCTATGGGTCGTACTATCCATGGGCCTCATACGGGCCGTAGGATCCATGGGCCTTCTACGGGGCGTATCATCATTTCGCCAATCATGGGCCGTACTATTCGTGGACCATAACAGGCCGTTAATAGGCCGTATTTGATAACTCTATGAAAACAACCCAACGAGTTTTTTTGACATGAAAACGGCCCAACGTATTAACGGTCCGCAAACAGGCCGACTGTAATGACGGGCTGAATGTGGCCCACAAGCAGAAAATGGCAGTAACGGGCCGTATGTAACTAAATGCTGCAAATGAGCCCAAGAATCAATGGGCCCTGAGAAGGCCGAAAGATAACTTGGGCTGGAAACAGCCCAATGGAATAACGGGCCGTTAATGGGTATAAAGTGATACACTGTTCATTACGGGCCAGTTTCACCACGGGCCATTAATGGGCCAAGAGTTACAAAGGTCCTCATATGGGCCGAAAGAAGCCATGGGCCACACATGGGCTGGAAGTTAAAACGGGCTGAATCATATTGGACGGCCCAGATGATGCTACTGGGCCTAATTCGGATAGGGTGTAACGGGCCCTGGGTTAGCGGGCTGTAAATGGGCTATACACGAACATGCCGTTAACAGGCTTTCTGTGGGCCGGCCCGCCACCTTTTGACCAAGTCAAACGGGCCGGCCTTTTCACAGGAATCGGCCTCTGTTGGGTCGTGCCACGTGTCGCCATATCATAGGCGCCTTCGGTCCAATGAGCGGATGACATCTGTCCCAACGGTGAGCCGACACGTGTTTCCTCCAGCAAATGACGATTTTACACGTGGAAAATCCCCATTGGTCGGGGCTGTTAACGGGTTATCGGATCCAAAATCTGACCCGATAGCTTAACGGCATTTCGTTACGGTGGATGCCACGTGTCGGTCACCCTTGACGAAAGCACTTCTGTGACGCGCGATATATCGTCATGGAAGTGGACACTTCCGTGATGATAATTTTGGTAATGTCATGGAACACTTCTACGACAGCACAATTATGACTATCTTGATTCTGTTATAAAATCGTCATGGATGTACATGCATGACAAAAAACGCGACCTACTGTGAAAAACACGTATCATCACGGAAGTGTATTTTTTTGTAGTGATGGTTAGGAAACCTTAACCATCTCTGATCAACGAGCTAGTCTAGTAGAGGCTTACTAGGGACATGGTATTTGTTTATGTATTCACACATGTATTTAGGTTTCCGATCAATACAATTCTAGCATGAATAATAAAACCTTATCATGAATAAGGAAATATAAAATAAGAACTTTATTATTGCCTCCAGGACATATTTCCTCCAGCTTTCCACTCAAATCCTTCTCCTACCCCAAGCCAAATTTGTGAGAGAGTGATTGA
Organism: Aegilops speltoides; assembly: GCA_021437245.1. Classification (NCBI taxonomy): domain Eukaryota; kingdom Viridiplantae; phylum Streptophyta; class Magnoliopsida; order Poales; family Poaceae; genus Aegilops; species Aegilops speltoides. The sequence goes on from CM038144.1 coordinate 35,628,842, forward strand.
GTGTTGATGAGACTATCTTTTGAAGCACAAGAGCAAGGAGTTCATCATTAACAACAACATCTATTACCTTTTGGAGAGTGGTGTCTTCTAGATTGGTTAGGTGTCACTTGGGAGCCTCCAAGATCATGTGGAGTTGAACCAAGGAGTTTGTAAGGGTAAGGGGATCGCCTACTTTGTGAAGATCTACCCTGGTGTGTCTAGTCCTTCGTGGGCACATGCCATGATGGAATAGACAAGGTTGCTTATTCGTGAACCCTTTGTGGGTGGAGACCTCCGTGGACTCGTGTAGCTATTACCCTCCGTGGGTTGAAGTCTTCATCAACGTGGATGTACGATAACATCACTTATAGGAACCACGCTAAAAATTGCTATGTCTTCATTACGTTTGATCTTCGTATATCGACCCCCTTTACTTTACTTGCACTTGCATGTTGTACTATTTCCACTGCCTTATCTCTAGATATGCATGTGTAGAAAGTATTGGTTGCAACTTAATTAGTGCCAAAATCTGACTAATTATCAAGAAAACTAGAAACTACACCTTTGCCTTGTTAAGTGTCTATTCACACCCCCCATCCTATCTTCTCGATCTTTCATCTTTCTTTCTTCAGTTCTCCATCCCGAGCTCAATAGTGAGTGTTGGATAACGTCTTCCAGTACAACGACTGGACCGAGTCCTACGCATGGATCAAAAGGCGTGTGCTCTCCTGCCGCACCCATGCAGGCGCATGAAGTGCTCCGGCCCGTACATGTAGTCTAGAATGTTGCATAGGTTGTTGTATGACTCACTAATTACAAAGCATCACTACATTCTTCTTGGCAACTAGAGCCACTCCTTTCTGCTCCTCCATGGCAGAACCAGTGTCTTCTCTTCTGCCCCACCCGCCTCCATCATGCTGCCCGCCTCAAGCATCGGCCTCACCAGCGTTCTGCCCACCCCACCTATCCCACTGATGTAGTGTATGCGCTGTGATATGTTGGTGAATTTATTAAAGTTGGTCTACACACTTTCTTTGTTGATCATGATATCGCGTTGTGTCTTTCCTTCTCCCACACTTCGCTGCAAACACAACAAGGCATAATGTGCCATTCTATCCACAAATGACATTTTACACACGCTTCTTCTCCAATCCACCATCCACCGCCATTCTCGGTCGAAGCACTCCACACTTCCATATTCCTCCTCAATATACAACCTTCCCACGCCATCGATCACAATACCCACCCCACTACATGTTATACGGCTCCCACCCGAACTACGCTTCCATACGAACCTTTGACTACTTATGTCATCCTAACCTTTACGTCCCCATGCCCCACAAGCTTGGTCCTAGCTCCATAGCATGTTTTCTTCTCGGCATGCCTTTAGATAACAAAGGATGCTGATGCTTAGACCTGGTGAACATTTTTTAACACATTGAACATTATTCATAAATTTCATGACCATTTGTTTAAAATGTGTTAACTTTTGTTAAGTGTTAGAACATGTTTTTCAGTATGCAATTTTTCTACATCATATAAATCTATTTCCGAAGCAACAGGAACATATTTTTTGACAGATTTGATTTTTTTATACGTTATGTCAACATTTTTTTAAAATTGCATTAATTTTATTAAATAATACCATGACTTTTTTGAAACAATTATCATTATTAAAATATCAGAACATTTTTTTTTGAAATGTATGATATTTTCCTATAATCGCGAGAACGGAAGTTTAAAACTCTCCAAACATTCAATAATGTGCAATGGACATGTTTACAAACTAAAAGTAATTTTTCTGTGTGTGTGTTTAGACCTATTTCAATTTTTCAACGTAAGGTATTAAAAAAACAAAAAGAAATAACAAGAATGTCGTACCCAAAAAACAAATACTTAAGACGGAGACGTGCCTTACATCTCGCAGTAAGCTCTACGAGCGCTATTTATCGCCTAATGCGAGAGATCCTTCGATCACGCCTCTAGCGCTCCACTGAACGGCCGGACGAACAATGTAAGATCTTGCAGCAATTTTACAAAGGTTCTATGGACCTGTTCGGACTGGTTTTAGAACCTTCTGTATGTTTTTTCTTTCTTTTTTAGTTTTTTTCCTAACGGATTTCATCGTTTTTAAGGTGTTTCTTTGTTTTTTTTTCAATAGCTGTCTATTGCTTTCAACACATGTTGTAAAATTTTCGTGTACATGTGACAGAATTATTTATAAAAATTAAATATTTTTCAAATATATTTTTAACATTTTTCAAAAAAATTTAACATTTGTTAGAATACATATTAAATATTTTTCAAATACATATTAAACCATTTTGCTGAAAGATACGAGATATTTTTAAACTAATCATACATTTTTCTAAAGTTGTTCAAACAATTTTTATTAGTATCACAAAATATTTTTGAAACAGGTGAACATTTTTTAACGTAATATATAGTTTTTAAACAGCATGTAAACATTTTATTAATTACATGAACATTCGTTTTCTGTTGTATAAACATTTTTTTAAATGTCAAGTGCTTTTTTTGAAAGGCGTGATCATCTTTTAAATTTCACAATTTTTTGGATGCTATCAACGTATTTTTTAAACTACTCTAACAAACTTTTATATTGCGCTAACATTTTAAATTTCATCGTTTTTAATTAAATTTATGTCATGGAATATGTATTTAAATATTTATGAAACTATGAAAAAAAAACCCAAATGAACCTACAAAGAAAAATGAACTAACCTGCAGGAAGCTACTTGGACCAGCCGAATAGTACCAACAAGATGGTTAAAAAATAGTAGCAACGAGGAGGGCACCCTTTGAGGCGAGACCTCCTTCGGTCTCGCAAGAAGCGAGATATTTCTCTATCACTATTCATATTTGACGTCATAAGCGCTTGCTCTTTTACTATCCGTAGATGACGATGACATCTCCAGTACATATACTTCCTATATGGGCTAACCCACATTGGTTCTCCCCACCGGTTTTGGGAACCTTCAAGATGGTTCCACCTATTTTTTCTCTGGTTTTAAAGACATGTTTACTTATTTTTTCTGTTCTTTTCCGTTTTTTCTTCACCGCTCTCTTTTTTACCTTTTCACTGTTCCTTTTTATTTTTATTTTCCTAATTTTTGTCTTTATTCGTTTTTCTTCACATGCGCGAACAAAATTCAAAGTCAAAAAACTTATCAAATTTGTGATTTTTTTTTCAAAATTGAAAACTTTCTCTCAATTTGTAAACTTTTAATATTTGTGAACTTTCCTCTAATTCATGAACTTTTCCCAATTTTGTGAACTTTTGTAAAAAAAATCGATTTTTCATCCATATTCTTGAACTTTTATCAAATTTGTCAATTTTTGGAAAAATATTTTTTTTTCAAATTTGTGAACTTTTATCGTATTTGTGAACTTTCCTCAAAATCTGAAAAGTGTTTCATATTCGTTAACTCTTCGCAAATTTGTGAAAGTTTTAAAATTTGCATTATTTGCAAAATTGTGATCTTTTTCTCAAATTCATGAGCTTTTCTGAAATTTGTTAATTATTTTCAATTTAGTGTAATGTTTTTCCCAATCTTATTTACTTTCAAATCGGAAAACTTTTTATTTTATATTCTTAAACTCCCTCTTAAATTTATCACTTTTTTTAAGTCTATGAACTATTTTTCAATGTGCGGTCCTTTTCAAATATATTTTTTACGGATTCAGGATTTTTCTAAAGTCAACTAACTACCGGTCAATGGTTAACCGTTGACCATCGAACGAACGAGCTAGGGTCAAAAAGGCGAGAGAGATAGTAGCTCGTGTTTTGGTGGTCGTGCCCACATGAGAGAGGCTAGTGAGCACCAGCTTGCTAGCCAGTGCCATAAGGCCTTGTACAATGCTAGGTGCTTAGGGAGGTGCTTAGAAAAATAAACCGAACTTTTCTGAAGCACCAGTGTCTATTTCTACAGGAGAGACGCCTAATTAAGCGTCTATCCCATACAAATAAGCATCGATGTTTAAGGAAAGCCTGGTTTATTTTTTTAAGCACCCGCCCTAAGCACCTTGCATTGTACAAGGCCTAAGTAGTTAAAGTAATACTCCCTCCGTTCCAAAATAGATGACCCAACTTTGTACTAACTTTAATACAAAGTTGGGTCATCTATTTTGGAACGGAGGGAGTATATTTTTTGGAGGTTGATAGTTTATTGATTGAGGATGAGTCAATCCTTCTCTTCTCACTTCGAGATCGATCATCTCAATCCATCCGTGAAATAAATAAGTTTTAAGGAAACTTATTTATTCATCTTTTTTCAAACATGCTTCATTTATACGTTAGAATTATAATATGTGTTTAAATAGATCAGTTCTTAGTGGACGCTTCCCGGATAAATACATACTTTCTTTTATTCACATTGCTCATAATTGGCGGCTCTCATTCCCCGCGTGGCTTGGATGCATAGAAGTGTTGGATTCTTTTGGGTGGTAGGTTGACCGCAAATCCCATCTAAAGAGAGAGGTTTTTTTTTACACAATCACGCGAAGCTTTATTTAACTTGTGCCAATGTTCAAATGTACAAAAGGGAGATTACCAGGATTGCCTAACCACACATGGCGGCCAATCCCCAACTTCAAACTATGCTTCGTTAGATTGTGAGCTTCGAAATTCGAGCTCCTAAACTCATGCACGAAAGTGCAAGAAATAAACGTGGAACTATGATCTATGATTTCATGTAGAATAGCTCCATAGGTAGCTGGCGTTTTGTTCTTGATGTCGTCCACTATGACTTTACAGTAAGAGGCGACGTGAATCCTGCGAATATTAAGGTCTTCAGCAAGCGCTAAAGCCTCCCTGACTACTAATGCTTCGAGCGTTGATGGATCATTGATTCCCTTGATAACAATAGTTGATGCTCCTTGAAAAATACCAGCTTGATCAAGACATATAGCAGCAGCAACTCCACGTCCTCGGTTGGCTATGACCGTCGCGTCCGCGTTGATCTTTCCACACAAGTCAGGCCGCTATCCAGTGATTAGGCCTCGTTGTATGCTGGCCCTGGGCCAATTTCTAAATTATATCCTAGCAAAATTTCCCAAGCCCCGGGCCATGGCCCTGGTGGCCGTCGGATCCTATTTACCTCGTACCGCGGCGAATAGGAAGTGAACGCACAACCTGCCCGAATGCAGGTTGCTACATGGGCCGGAGCATCTTACATTTTTTTTTCCTGTGTGAGCTTCTCACCTATATTAGGACGGTTCAAGAACCTTCCTTGAACACTTTCTTTTCTTTTTTTTGGTGCTTCTTTTTGTTGTTGTTTTTTAGTTTTTCGGTATCCACATTTTCTTATTTATCTTTACACTTTTTTCTTTTTGTTTCACAAACATTTTTTGAATTTGTGATTTTTTCAGATTCAAGTTCATGTTTTGAATTCATGAACATATTTTCAATTTCAAGAACATTTTTCAAAATCTCGGACATTTTTTATATGACGGCCATTTCTATATATCACAATTTTTTTGAATTCATCTAGATTTTCAATTTCGAAAACTTTTTTGAATTCATGAAAATTTTGTAAAGTCGTGATTTAAAAAAAATCAAAATCACTAGTTTATTCAATTTGTGAGCATTTTTTGAATCTTTGAACATTTTAAAAAATCGAGAACATTTTTCGAAACCACGGACCTTTTCTATATTCGTGTTGGTTTTCTTAAACTAGTAAGCTTGCACGTGCAATGCACGTCTTGCTTGCACATGCGAAGGTAAATAACGACAAACCATGATTAGATCAATGGTGGGCATGGGGTCCATTGATTTCTCAAGAAACATACTATGAGCAGAAAATAAATGTAATATAAATGAATAAAGAATTGGTAAGAAAAAATATGATCCGAATAAAGGTTGCATAATGATGGAGAAAAATGTAGCATGTGTTTTGGATAACAGTGTCCAACCATGTTATGAGTTTGGTACAAGCACTTGAAATTTGATTGTGAGATATTCTCTATTCCTAGTCGATTATGCATAAAAATACAACTGAAAAGGGATATAAAAACAAAGCAATAATCAGCTTGGGCAACATTATCTCATCTCTGTTGAGATGTCTTCACCAAGATTTCATTCTCTGCTTTCTCTTTACCCAACTTAATTACTGTAAAGGTGTAAGGGCATATTTAGCCCTAAGGTGTTTTGATGATTGATGACAATGCTTTTGCGGACTAATCGTGTGCGTTGAGCTTTTCAGAGATTCATTCTTTGGCACGAGACGATTCCCTCCCCTCGGTGTTTTATTCAAGACTTTGCAGCTCTTTCGTTTCTATGTTAGTGGACTAGTTTCGTAGGAGTCACCGTACTATCAAGAGGGGATCCGCTTTGATAAGTCTAGGGTGGAATCAACACGTACACTTCCTTATTACACGCGCTGAACCTTTCCGCTTCATTGGAGATCTCTTTCCCCTTCGTTTGTGCCTTGTCTGGTCCCAGCGGTAGTAACGCGGGCCACAGCGGTAGTACCGCCGAGTGCAACAAGCGGTAGTACCGCTCCTCAGTGGTAGTACCGCTTGGAGCCCTCCGCTGTAGTACCGCTGCGGCTCCGTGCTACTACCGCCTCGACTCGAGGCCCCTTTTTCTCGTGTCGGGTTTTGCGGCACTAGCTGCGGCAGTAGAGGTGGTAGTACCGCTCCTAAGCGGTAGTACCGCCCTTACCACCGCGGTAGTACCGCTCTAGGTCCAGGACCTTGTTCCCCTCCTGTGCGTGGCAGTACCGCTAGGTGGGACGGTAGTACCGCTGGCTCAGCGGTAGTACCGCCCACCCAAGCGCTAGTACCGCTCTCTGCGGGGCTGCTTTGGGGGTAACGCTTGGATTGTTCCCCCACTTTATAAGGGGGTCTTCTTCCCCAAAGTTGACCTACTCTTCCCCCAAAAAGCTCCATTGTTGCTCCAAGCTCCATTTTTGCCCGATCTCTCTCCCTAGCCAATCAAACTTGTTGATTTGCTCGGGATAGGTTGAGAAGGCCCCGATCTACACTTCCACCAAGAGAAATTTGATTCCCCCCTAATCCCTAGCGGATCTTGTTACTCTTGGGTGTTTGAGCACCCTAAACGGTTGAGGTCACCGCGGAGCCATACTCCATTATGGTGAAGCTTCGTGGTGTCGTTGGGAGCCTCCAATTAAGTTGTGGAGATAGCCCCAACCTTGTTTGTAAAGGTTCAGTCGCCGCCTTCAAGGGCACCAATAGTGGAATCACGGCATCTCGCATTGTGTGAGGGCGTGAGGAGAATACGGTGGCCCTAGTGGCTTCTTGGGGAGCATTGTGCCTCCACACCGCTCTAACAGAGACGTACTTCCCCTCAAAAGGAAGGAACTTCAGTAACACATCCTCGTCTCCATCGGCTCCACTCTTGGTTATCTCGTGCCTTTACTTATGCAAGCTTATTTGTGTTGTATCCCTTGCTTTCTTGTGTACTTATTGATTGTTGCATCATATGGTTGCTCACCTAGTTGCATATTTAGACTACCTACTTTGATGCAAAGTTTAATTTGGTGAAGAAAAGTTAAAAATTGTTAGTTGCCTATTCACCCCCCTCTAGTCAACCGATCATTTCAATTGGTATTAGAGCCTCGTCTCTTTTTAAGGACTTTGCCATCCAAAGAGTATGGTTGACACCGTAGACGGTGGGGACGAGCACTCTGGTGTGAATCCGATCTCGTCTACGGGTGATGGGGAAACCACGGTGTCCCATGAGGAATTCAATGTGGATTTGGACACATTGAAAACCTCCATGACAACAAAGGTTGAAAGCATGTTTAATAAATTCTTAGAAGGACTTAAACTATCTACCTCACCATTGAAAGTGGGGGATCCCACTGACAAGGTGATGGATGCTAACTCCGACAAGGGGGAAGCTACTAGTGAAAAGGAACCTTCTACTAGTGGTAGAATTGGCACCGACATCTTTGCCCATGTGGCACCTCCAGTTTATGGAGGACCGATTCCTTCTACTCATTTAAATCATGTCGGGCCTCCTCCTAAGATTGTGAAAAATGAGGACTTTGATTCTTGGGTGTATCACTTCAAGCATCATTTAAATCATGTGAATACTAACCTTTGGAGAATCATTGAAGAAGGTTTTCATCCACATGACCGAAGCAACTTCACCCCTAGAGAAGCCGTGGACCATCAATTCAATGAGAATGCTCTCTTCATCATTCAAGATGCAGTTCTTCCCGAAGATCTCCCTCATCTTCGACCCTTCGTCATGGCCAAAGATGCATGGCATTGCGTTGTTTCCCTCTATAAGGGAAGTGCAATCATTCAACGCTCCAACTATGAAGTGGTGCAAGATGAAGCCGATGAGTTTGCAATGAAAGAAGATGAAGAACCTCGTGAGCTCTTCCAGAGAGTCACCAAGCTTGCGGTCTCACTCCGAGATCATGGGAGCAAGGACACGGATGACAATTGGATCAAGCACAAGTTTCTTAAAGCAATGATGCCTTACCACAAGGCATTGTCCTCCGTCATCCGTCAAAGACCGGACTTCCACTCCTGGACCTCAAACAAAGTGTTGGATGAGTTTGTGGCAATGAGGATCTTGGACAAGACCGCCGACAACGCGGTGTTGCGCTCACAAAGGGTAAAGAAGCCCAACCTTGCCTTGAAGGCCAAGGTTATTGTGTAAGCAGAGGAAGAAGAGGAAGATGAGGAGAGCAACCCCGAAGATACAAAATATGACTATCATGAACACATGGCTCTTGCGTCAAGGCAATTTTGGAGCAAGAAGAACACAAGGCCCAACTTCAACAAGAACAACTCAAGTGGGCTCAAAGGTAAGCAACGTGTGAGAACATGTTACAATTGTGGCAATGTGATCCATTTTGTTGTGGATTGCCCTTACGAGAAGCGGGAAGACAATGGTGGCAAGCTCATCTGAAAGGACAAAGCCAAGTCTTTCCCCAACAAGAACAACTTCACCAAAAAGACTCCTACTCGAGGGTTGGTGGTTCAAGAAGAATACCATGAGGATGACGATGATGATGGAGATAATGAAGCCATGGCCATGGCCTCCGTTTCCATTGCCACAACTCCACGGGTGTCCCTCTTCGACTCACCCGATGAGAACATCACCGCCAAGTGTCTCATGGCTAAAGCCACCAACAAGGTAACCGCCAACATCAAAACCACCATCATTACTAATCCCTCCTTGACGGATGGCATTGATTAAAGTGAGGGGTCTAATGAGGAAGTGAATGAATTTGAGTCCTTTATGAGTAAGCTCAAGGGAAAATCCAAGAAGCACTTTGTTGCTCTCTTGGAACAACTTGGTGAAGCCAATGACATGATCGAGGCTCATGAAGAAACCATCTCTAAGATGGAAGGTCATAGTTGTGACTATGTCGATGAGATATCGGATCTCTCTAATGCTCTTGAGGAAGAGCGTGGGCATCGTTTGGCTCTTGAGGAGTCACACAACGATGACCATGCTAAGTTAAAGAAAGATCTTGATCATGCTCTTGTTGTGTCTCGTGTGCTAACTTCCGAGAAGGCTAAACTTGGTGTTGACCATGCTAGACTCAAGGAGGAGTTTGATTTACTTGACAAGGCCCACAAGGTCTTGAAGGGTGCTCATGCGATCCTCAAGGAGTCTCATGCTCAACTCCAAGTTAAGCTAACCAAAGAAAAGGCTACCTTTCCTCATATGGTATGAGTTGATAATGCATATGCCACTAACCCGTGTTGTGAGCATGTGCACCTTGTGGAGGAGAATGCCAAGTTGAAGGATCAACTTGAGAGAGGCCTTGTGACATCCATTCAAGGTGAGAAGAACCTCAACGACCTTTTGAGCAATCAAAGGAAGTTGTGGCCAAGGAGGGAATTGGGTTCGCACCTAAGTCCAAGAACAAGAAGAAGAACGACAAGACCAAACTACCTCCTCCTCTCAAACAAACTTTTGTGAAAGAGGGAGAGGGTGATCCTAAGGAGAAGAAGAACAATGTGAAGGGTGGTGATGTCAAAAAGGGCAAAACCACCTCCGCCAACAAAGCTGACGACTTTAACCCTTCTTATGTGTTGTGTCGTGCTAGTGATGGGCATGTTTATGCTAAATTTGTTGGTTCTCCTTATGAGTACATTGAATGGTCTATTTGGGTTCCTAAGCCCTTGTTACTAACATCAAAGGACCCATTACTAAATGGGTACCTAAAACCAAGCATTGATCTCTGGTAGGTGTTTGCTTCCGGTGGGGGATCATGCTTGCTCGATAGTGGAGCAACAAATCATATGACTGGGAGCAAGGACTTGGTGGTGGACATGCAAAAGATCCCATCTATGCCCACCAATGTCTAGTGGGGTGATGCCTCATCTTCTAAGGTATTGGGTCTTGGCAAGGTTGTCATTTCTCATGATCTAACGATCGAGAAAGTCATGCTTGTTGAGTCCCTTGCGTACAATTTACTTTCCGTTCATCAACTTGCACTCATGGGCTTTGCCACTTTCTTTGATATTGATACCGTGGCCCTCTTGTGGAGAAAGACTCTTAAAGTAGCCTTTGTTGGGCATGTCGAGAACGGTCTCTATGTGGCTAACTTTTCGGAGCGACCCACTAAGACCGCGACATGCCTAATGGCTAAAGTTGATGTGGGATGGCTTTGGCATCGCTGTTTAGCCCACGTCAATATGAGATCTTTGCAAAGTCTTCTCAAGGGGGACCATGTCCATGGACTAACAAATGTTAGTTTTGCCAAAGATTGTGCTTGCAGTGCGTGTATCGAAGGAAAGATTCATGAGAAGGCTCACCCTCCCACGACTATTATCTACTCGAAGAGACCCTTGGAGCTCCTTCACGTCAACCTTTTTGGGCCTCCATCTTTTGATAGTCTTGGGGGTAGAAAGTATTGCTTGGTGATTGTGGATGATTATTCAAGATACACTTGGGTATATTTCTTCAAGAGGAAGAGTGAAACTCAACAAACCGTCATCGACTTTTCAAATGAAGCTCAACGTCAATATGATGCAAAGATATTGACAATAAGAAGTGACAACGGCACCGAGTTCAAGAACTACACCTTGGATGAGTTTCTTAGTGATGAGGAGATCAAGCATCAATATGCTGCACCATATACCCCTCAACAAAATGGTGTCGCGGAGAGGAAGAACCGGACGTTGATGGATGCGGCAAGGACTATGATGGCTGAGTTCAAGTCTCCATACAACTTTTGGGTTGAAGCCATCAACACAGCATGTCATGCATCCAATCGGCTCTATCTCCGCAAAGGCTTGAACAAGACTCCTTATGAAATACTTACCGGTAACAAGCCCAACCTCAAGTAGTTTCCGGGTGTTCGGGTGTAAGTGTTTCATTCTCAAGAAAGGTGTCTGTTTGTCTAAATTTGAGGCTAGAGCTTATGAGGGCATATTTGTTGGCTATGCTACAAACTCTCATGATTACCATGTCCTCAACAAGTCCACCAGACTCATTGAGGAGACGTGTAACGTGGAGTTTGACGAAAATAATGGCTCCCAAGTGGAGCAAAGTGGTACTTGTGATGTAGGTGATGAAATTCCTCCCCAAGCCATAAGAAGAATGGGTGTGGGTCATATCCTACCCATTGAGGAACCCCTTGAGGCCGAAGGAGAAGGGCAATGCTCCACTCAAGTGGAGCCATCACCAACCCAAGACCCACACGCTTCCGAAGAACAAAGTGAAGGCCCTCAACCTCGTGAACAAGACTAAGGGCAAGATCAACCTCAAGATGGTGGTGAACCACCAAATGATGCCGAAGGTCAAGTTCTCCCCCTCGAGCAAGTTCAAGATCAAGAGCAAGCTCAAGATCTAGAACAAGCTCAAGACGGCGCTCAAGATAATCAAGTTAATCCTCCTCCTTCCACATCCGAGGAGGAATTAGAGCATCGTGCCGCAAAGATTGCCTCCAAGCTCACCACCCAAGGTCATCTCATGGAGAACATGGTTGGAAGCCTAAGAAAGGGGGTAAGCACTCGTAGACAATTAGCAAACTATTGTGAACATCAGGCGTTTGTCTCTTGTGTTGAACCCCAAAAGGTCTATGAGGCGCTCGAAAATTCGGATTGGCTCAATGCCATGCATGAAGAACTCAACAACTTCGAGTACAACAAGGTGTGGAGATTGGTGCCAAGGCTGTCGGGGAACCACAATGTCATTGGAACCAAGTGGATTTTCAAGAACAAGCAAGATGCTCATGGGAACATCATTCGCAACAAGGCAAGATTGGTAGCACAAGGCTACTCCCAAGTCGAGGGTATCGACTACGGTGAAACCTTTGCTCCCATTGCTCGCCTTGAATCCATTTGTTTGTTGATTGCTTATGCTTCCCATCACAACTTTAAGTTACAACAAATGGACGTGAAGAGTGCTTTTCTTAATGGTCCTATTAATGAGTTGGTTTATGTCAAGCAACCACCCGGGTTTGAGGATCCCTACTTCCCGGATCATGTGTATCAACTCGATAAGGCACTCTATGGCCTTAAGCAAGCCCCACGTGCATGGTATGACCACCTTACCGAGTTGTTACAAGATCATGGATTTGAGGTTGGGCAAATCGATCCCACTCTTTTTACTAAGAAGGTCAAAGGGGAGTTGTTTGTATGCCAACTATATGTTGATGATATTATCTTTGGTTCCCCTAACAAAGCTTTCAGTGAGGAATTTTCCGCTCTCATGATCTCTAAGTTCAAGATGTCTTTGATGGGAGAGTTGAAGTTCTTCCTTGGTTTCGATATCAAGCAAAGAAGAGAAGGTACCTTCATCAACCAAGCCAAATACACTCAAGACATGCTAAAAAGATTCAAGCTAAGTGATGTCAAGCCGGCTTCTACTCCAATGCCTACCAAGTGCCAACTTGACATTGATCCCAATGGTAAAGCGGTGGATCAAAAGGTATATCGCTCCCTGATTGGCTCCTTGCTTTACCTTTGTGCATCTAGATCGGATATCATGTTGAGTGTGGGAATATGTGCACAATTTCAAGCCGCACCGAAGAAAAGCCACTATGTGGCGGTCAAGCGAATCTTTCAATATTTGGCTCATACCCCAAACTTTGGCTTATGGTACCCAAGAGGAGCAAACTTCAAGCTTGAAGGATATATGGATTCCGATTGGGCGGGAGACAAAGTGGATAGGAAGTCCACTTCCGGAGGGTGCCAATTTCTTGGTTGCTCTTTGGTGAGTTGGTCTTCCAAGAAGCAAAGTTGTGTGTCTCCCTCGTCCACCGAAGGGGAATATGTGGCGGCCGGTAGTTGTTGTGCACAACTCTTATGGATGAGGCAAACTTTAAAGGAGTACGGTGTCACCTGTGACAAAGTGCCTCTTTGGTGTGATAATGAAAGTGCCATCAAGATTTCCCTCAACTCGGTGCAACATTTCAAGACAAAGCATATTGAGATTCGGTATCACTTCATCCGGGATCACATTAGGCGAGGGGAGATCGAGCTCAAGTATGTCAGCACTCATGATAACCTTGCAGATATTTTCACGAAGCCCTTGGATGAAGCAAGATTTCGCGAGTTAAGGCATGAGCTAAATATCATTGATTCGAGCAATGTGTCTTGAACCCATGCACATCCCACCACATTCAACATGTTGTCTAGTTTAGGTGCAGGCATGGACATAGGGGGAGTGTTGTTCTCTCAATGAACTCTCCCTCCCCCCATTATGCATAAATTGATCAAGTCTTTCACATTAACCATTTTTTATGGTACTTGTGCTTCAAGGATGAGTTTTGGTCGTGGGCCCAAGGTTAAAATCTTCGTGGCGCCATACCTCTTGACTCAAAATTAGGTGGCCTCGGCCACCACCCTCTCTTGAAGAGGTGTGTCTTGGCCCCTTGCTAGTGTGTTTGCTGCCGAGTTCATTTTTCCTCCCCTTCTTGCCGTTGGTTTTCTCTTTTTCTGAGCTAAGCCCTTGTTGTCTAGTTGCCATGGCTTGCTGGGCGGTACTACCGCTGGTGGTGCGCGGTACTACCGCTTATAAGCGGTACTACCGCCCACTAGCGCGGTACTACTGCTGTGGGGCGGGACCAGGGGGTTTGATACGTCTCCAACGTATCTATAATTTTTGATTGCTCCATGCTACTTTATCTACTGTTTTAGGCCATATTGGGCTTTATTATCCACTTTTATATTATTTTTGGGACTAACCTATTAACCGGAGGCCCAGCCCAGATTTTTGTTTTATGCCTATTTGGTGTTTGAGGAAAAGGAATATCAGACGGAGTCAAAATGGAACGAAATCAACTGGAGAAGTTATTTTTGGAAGCAAAGCAACCCAGGGAAATTGGAGTGCACGTCAGGGGAGATACGGGCTGCCCACGAGGGTGGGGGAGCGCCCACCCCCACCATCCCGGGCGCTCCCCCTGCCGCATGGGGCCCCCGTAGCTCCTCCTACGTACCCCCTACACCCATATATACTCTCGTACCCTAAAACTTCCAGAACAGAAGAAAGATCGGGAGTTCCGCCGCCGCAAGCCTCTATAGCCACCAAAAACCTCTTGGGAGCCCGTCGCGGCGCCACTGGGGGGGATCCCATCACCGTGGCCATCTTCATCATCCCGGTGCTATCCATGACGAGGAGGGAGTAGTTCACCCTCGGGGCTGAGGGTATGTACCAGTAGCTATGTGTTTGATCTCTCTCTCTCTCTCGTGTTCCCTCTATGGCACGATCTTAATGTATCCCGAGCTTTGCTATTGTAGTTGGATCTTATGATGTTTCTCCCCCTCTACTCTCTTGTGATGAATTGAGTTTCCCCTTTGAAGTTATCTTATCGGATTGAGTCTTTTATGAGAACACTTGATGTATGTCTTGCCGTGATTATTTGTGGTGACAATGGGATATCATGTGCCACTTGATGTATGTTTTGGTGATCAACTTGCGGGTTTCGTGACATTGGGAACCTATGCATAGGGGTTGGCACACGTTCTTGACTCTCCGGTAGAAACTTTGGGGCACTCTTTGAAGTACTTTTATGTTGGTTGGATGAATCTGAGATTGTGTGATGCATATCGTATAATCATGCCCACGGATACTTGAGGTGACAATGGAGTATCTAGGTGACATTAGGGTTTTGGTTGATTTGTGTCTTAAGGTGTTATTCTAGTACGAACTCTTTTATAGATTAATCCGAAAAAATAACTTTGAGGTGGTTTCGTACCCTACCATAATCTCTACGCTTGTTCTCCGCTATTAGTGGCTTTGGAGTGACTCTTTGTTGCATGTTGAGGGCTTGTTATATGATCTATTTATGTTATTATTGTTGAGAGAACTTACACTAGTGAAAGTATGAACCCTAGGCCTTGTTTCCTATCATTGCAATACCATTTACGCTCACTTTTATCATTAGTTACCTTGCTGTTTTTATATTTTCAGATTACAAAAACCTATATCTACTATCTATTTTGCACTTGTATCACCATCTCTTCGCCGAACTAGTGCACCTATACAATTTACCATTGTATTGGGTGTGTTGGGGACAAAAGAGAATCTTTGTTATTTGGTTGCAACTTTGTTTGAGAGAGACCATCTTCATCCTACGCCTCCTACGGATTGATAAACCTTAGGTCATCCACTTGAGGGAAATTTGCTACTGTCCTACAAACCTGTGCACTTTCAGGCCCAACAATGTCTACAAGAAGACGGTTGTGTAATAGACATCAAGCTCTTTTCTGGCGCCATTGCCGGGGAGGCTAGGTAAAAGGGTACTCACTAACACCCCGTCAACTAAGCTCTTTTCTGGCGCCGTTGCCGGGGAGGTGAGTGCTTGAAGGTATATCTTTAGATCTTGTAATCGAATCTTTTTGTTTCTTGTTTTAGCACTAGTTAGTCTATAAAATAAAACTACAAAAAAATGGAATTGAGTTTGTCTCATACGCTTCACCTTTTTAATATCTTTCGTGAGTATGATGGAAAGGAAAATTGTGCCAAAGTCCTAGAAGAAGAATTACATAGAATGCTTGGCATGAAATATGTGAATGATGAGCATGATTGCAATGTTGTTAGTATGAATTCCTTGGATATCCATGATGCTAATGATATGCAAAGCCACAAGCTTGGGGAAGCTATGTTTGATGAAGATGATATTTTTTGTCCCCCAAGCTTTGATGAGAAAATTTACTATGATGAAAGCATGCCTCCTATATATGATGATTATTGTGGTGACACGTATGCTTTAAAGAATAATGATAACCATGAAACTTGTCATCTTGATCTTAATTTTCAATCACATGATAGTTATTTTGTTGAGTTTGCTCCCACTACTATTCATGAGAAGAATTTTGCTTATGTGGAGAGTAGTAAATTTTCTATGCTTGTAGATCATGAAAACAATGCTTTAGGTGCTGGTTATATTGTTGAATTCATTCATGATGCTACTGAAAATTATTATGAGGGAGGAATATATGCTTGTAGGAATTGCAATAATATAAAGTTTCCTCTCTATGTGCTTAAATTCTTGAGGCTATGCTTGTGTTACCTTCGTATGCTTATTGATTATTGTTCCCATAAGTTGTTTGCTCACAAAATCCCTATGCATAGGAAGTGGGTTAGACTTAAAAGTGCTAGTCATATACTTCATGATGCTCCCGGTATGTCTCAATTCTTATCTTTTATGTGAGCATCATTGTCATCATCATGCCTAGCTAAAAGGCATTAAAGAAAAGCGCTTGTTGGGAGACAACCCAATATTTATCCTTATTGTTTTTGTGTGTATACATGATTATGTTACTGTAGTAATCATGTTTTATAGCTTTTGTTTCAATAAAGTTCCAAGTAAGACCTTTAGGATGGCTTACGGTGATAGTTGTGTTGATCCTGCTGAAAATCAGAAACTTGTGCACCCAGTAAATTAGTTTTGTTAATTCACAGAAACGTGCTTATGATATGATTCTTTTTGATCTGGATTGGCACATGAATTTCTTAGGACTTCCTAATTTGGTAGAATTTTTGTAGTTCCATAAGTATACGTTTGACACAGATTACTACAGACTGTTCTGTTTTTGGCAGATTCTGTTTTCTACGTGTTGTTTACTTATTTTGATGAATCTATGAGTAGTATCGGAGGGTATGAACCATAGATAAGTTGAAGTACAGTAGATATTACACCAATATGAATTTAGAATGAGTTCATTACAGTACCTAAGTGGTTGTTTTATTTTCTTATACTAACGGAGCTTACGAGTTTTCTGTTGTGGAGTTTTCAAGTTTTGGGTAAAGATTCGATGGACTATGGAATAAGGAGTGGCAAGAGCCTAAGCTTGGGGATTCCCAAGGCACCCCAAGGTAATATTCAAAGGACAACCAAGAGCCTAAGCTTGGGGATGCCCCGGAAGGCATCCCCTCTTTCGTCTTCGTTCATCGGTAACTTTTCTTGGAGCTATATTTTTATTCACCACATGATATGTGTTTTGCTTGGAGCGTCATTTTCTTTTGTTAGTTTTTGCTTTCTTTTAGTTAGAATAATGTTTTGCATCTTTAGTTTCAATAAAGAAGTCAAGGATAGCCTTTGCCATGCTTATCTTGCTAGTATACATGTTGCTGTTTGAAAACAGAAAGTTTACCGCTGTTGCAAAAATTCCCTAGAAAAGTCAGAGCATGATATAATGTTGAAACTTTTTTCATATTGAGCTCTGATAAATTTATTACAGTGGTAATTTTAGTTCATAATTTTTGGAGTTAGGGAAGTATGATGACTCTTGCATTCTTTACAGACTGTACTGTTTTGGCAGATTGCTGTTATGGTTGCATTGTTTGCATATGTTTGCTTGTTTAATGATTCTATTTGAAGATAGGAGTATTAAATATGCAGAGGCATTTAGTATTCAATGTTGAATAATAATTTTAGTTATTTTTTATAGTAGAAAATGATAAGGTTTTGCATTGGTTTATACTAACCTATCTCACGAGTTCTTGTTGAGTTTGTTGTGAATGAAGCTTTTGATAAAAAGAGAAACCATGATATGAGAGGAATTAAGGAGACACAAAAGCTCAAGATTGGGGATGCCCAAGGCACCCCAAGATAATATTTCAAGAAGTCTCAAGCATCTAAGCTTGGGGATGCCCCGGTAGGCATCCCACCTTTCTTCTTTAACAACTATCGGTTAGTATCGGTTGAGCCTAAGTTTTTGCTTCTTCACATGAGTTGTGCTATCCTTGCAATGTAGTTTTCTTTAGCTTTGCTTGCTGCTTGAATACAATACCAAGATCTGAAATTATTTATTGAGAGAGAGTCTTCGCATAGTTGCGTAATTATTTAACTACTCATTGATCTTCACTTATATCTTGTTGGAGTAGTTTGTCGTTTGCTCTAGTGCTTCACTTATATCTTTTAGAGCACAACGGTGGTTATATTTTGTAGAAATAGATGAACTCTCATGCTTCACTTAGATTATTTTGAGAGTCTTTAATAGCATGGTAATTTGCTTTATGTTAATATACTTGGTGTTCAAGATATGTGAAACTTTCTTTTGAGTGCATGGAATACTAAGATAAGTTTGATGCTTGATAATTGTTTTGAGATATGAAGATGGTGATATTAGAGTCATGCTAGTTAAGTAGTTGTGAATTTAAAGAATACTTGTGTTAAAGTTTGTGATTCCCGTAGCATGCACGTATGGTGAACCGTTATGTGATGAACTCGGAGCATGATTTATTTATTGATTGTCTTCCTTATGAGTGGCGGTCGGGGACGAGCGATGGTCTTTTCCTACCAATCTATCCCCCTAGGATCATGCGCGTAATACTTTGCTTTGATAACTTCTAGATTTTTGCAACAAGTATATGAGTTCTTTATGACTAATGTTGAGTCCATGGATTATACGCACTTTTTCCCATCCTTCCACCTTTGCTAGCCTCTCTAATACCGCGCACTTTTCGCCGGTATCATACACCCACCATATACCTTCCTCAAAACAGCCACCATACCTACCTATCATGGCATTTCCATAGCCATTCCGAGATATATTGCCATGCAACTTTCCACCGTTCCGTTTATTATGACACGCTCCATCATTGTCATATTGCTAGCATGATCATGTAGTTGACATCGTATTTGTGGCAAGGCCACTGTTCATAATTCTTTCATACATGTCACTCATGATTCATTGCATATCCCGGTACACCGTTGGAGGCATTCATATAGAGTCATACTTTGTTCTAAGTATCGAGTTGTAAGAAAAATAAAAGTGTGATGATCATCATTATTAGAGCATTGTCCCAAGTGAGGAAAGGATGATGGAGACTATGATTCCCCCATAAGTCAGGATGAGACTCCGGATGAAAAAAAGGGGGGGCCAAAAAAAAGAGAAAGGCCCAAACAAAAAAATGAGAGAAAAAGAGAGAAGGTACAATGCTACTATCCTTTTACCACACTTGTGCTTCAAAGTAGCACCAAGATCTTCATGATAGAGAGTCTCTCATTTTGTCACTTTCATATACTAGTGGGAATTTTTCATTATAGAACTTGGCTTGTATATTCCAATGATGGGCTTCCTCAAAATGCCCTAGGTCTTCGTGAGCAAGCAAGTTGGATGCACACCCACTTAGTTTCTTTTGTAGAGCTTTCATATACTTATAGCTCTAGTGCATCCGTCGCATGGCAATCCCTACTCACTCACATTGATATCTATTGATGGGCATCTCCATAGCCCTTTGATACGCCTAGTTGATGTGAGACTATCTTCGCTCCTTTTTGTCTTCTCCACAACCACCATTCTATTCCACATAGTGCTATATCCATGGCTCACGCTCATGTATTGCGTGAAGATTGAAACAGTTTTGAGAATGTCATAAGTATGAAACAATTGCTTGGCTTGTCATCGGGGTTGTGCATGATTTAAATATTTTATGTGGGGAAGATGGAGCATAGCCAGACTATATGATTTTGTAGGGATAACTTTCTTTGGCCATGTTATTTTGAGAAGACATGATTGCTTTATTAGTATGCTTGAAGTATTATTATTTTTATGTCAATATGAACTTTTGTCTTGAATCTTTCGGATCTGAATATTCATATCACAAGTAAGAAGAATTACATTGAAATTATGCCAAGTAGCACTCCGCATCAAAAATTCTTTTTTATCATTTACCTACTCGAGGACGAGCAGGAATTAAGCTTGGGGATGCTTGATACATCTCCAACGTATCTATAATTTTTGATTGCTCCATGCTACTTTATCTACTGTTTTAGGCCATACTGGGCTTTATTATCCAATTTTATATTATTTTTGGGACTAACCTATTAACCGGAGGCCCAGCCCAGATTTGCTGTTTTATGCCTATTTCAATGTTTCGAGGAAAAGGAATATCAGACGGAGTCAAAACAGAACGAAATCAACTGGAGAAGTTATTTTTGGAAGGAA
This sequence comes from Aegilops speltoides, assembly GCA_021437245.1. Taxonomy (NCBI): domain Eukaryota; kingdom Viridiplantae; phylum Streptophyta; class Magnoliopsida; order Poales; family Poaceae; genus Aegilops; species Aegilops speltoides. Next base: position 35,649,179 of record CM038144.1, read on the forward strand.
AGCAACCCAGGGAACTTGGAGTGCATGTCAGGGGAGATACGGGCTGCCCACGAGGGTGGGGGCGCCCCCCCGGGCGCGCCCCCTGCCTCGTGGAGCCCCCGTAGCTCCTCCGACGTACCCCCTGCACCCATATATACTCTCGTACCCTAAAACTTCCAGAACAGAAGATAGATCGGGAGTTCGCCGCCGCAAGCCTCTGTAGCCACCAAAACCTCTCGGGAGCCCATTCGGCGCTCACGGGGGGGATCCCATCACCGTGGCCATCTTCATCATCCGGCGCTATCCATGACGAGGAGGAGTAGTTCACCCTCGCCGCCGAGGGTATGTACCAGTAGCTATGTGTTTGATTTCTCTCTCGTGTTCTCTCTCATGTTCCTCTATGGCACGATCTTGATGTATCCCGAGCTTTGCTACTGTAGTTGGATCTTATGATGTTTCTCCCCCTCTACTCTCTTGTGATGAATTGAGTTTCCCCTTTGAAGTTATCTTATCGGATTGAGTCTTTTATGAGAACACTTGATGTATGTCTTGCCGTGATTATCTGTGGTGACAATGGGATATCATGTGCCACTTGATGTATGTTTTGGTGATCAACTTGCGGGTTTCGTGACATTGGGAACCTATGCATAGGGGTTGGCACACGTTCTTGACTCTCCGGTAGAAACTTTGGGGCACTCTTTGAAGTACTTTTATGTTGGTTGGATGAATCTGAGATTGTGTGATGCATATCGTATAATCATGCCCACGGATACTTGAAGTGACAATGGAATATCTAGGTGACATTAGGGTTTTGGTTGATTTGTGTCTAAAGGTGTTATTCTAGTACGAACTCTTTTATAGATTGACCCGAAAGAATAACTTTGAGGTGGTTTCGTACCCTACCATAATCTCTATGTTTGTTCTCCGCTATTAGTGTCTTTGGAGTGAATCTTTGTTGCATGTTGAGGGCTTGTTATATGATCTATTTATGTTATCATTGTTGAGAGAACTTACACTAGTGAAAGTATGAACCCTAGGCCTTGTTTCCTATCATTGCAATACCTTTTGCGCTCACTTTTATCATTAGTTACCTTGCTGTTTTTATATTTTCAGATTACAAAAACATATATCTACTATCTATTTTGCACTTGCATCACCATCTCTTCACCGAACTAGTGCACCTATACAATTTACCATTGTATTGGGTTTGTTGGGGACACAAGAGACTCTTTGTTATTTGGTTGCAGGGTTGTTTGAGAGTGATCATATTCATCCTACGCCTCCTACGGATTGATAAACCTTAGGTCATCCACTTGAGGGAAATTTGCTACTGTCCTACAAACCTATGCACTTGCAGGCCCAGCAACGTCTACAAGAAGAAGGTTGTGTAGTAGACGTCAGGGTTATATCGGGGCAGGGCAAGGTTTCTCCTCCCCCATACCCATTCGCTTCGCCCCCTCGTTCCTCTTCGTCTCTCCAGCAACGCCTTGCCGCGGGAGGGCTCCGGCGGACCTTCTTCTCCGGGGCGTCCCTCTCCAGTTCCTTCGGTGGAGTCGATCCCCTCGTCCTCTTGCCATGGATGTCGGTATTGCCCCCGTTCCTCCTCTCTTTTTGTCTAGATTTTAGATCTAGCGTCTTAGGGGCAATAGTGGTTGCATCTCTAGATTTTTTTTGCTAAATCTAGGCTTGAGTAGGTTGGAGAAGGCAACTAGACTATTTGGATTTGTCTTTGGTAGGATTATTTTTGAATTTGGCAGGCCGGTAGTGCCGGATCTGACCACGGCAGTAGGGAACCGCTGTTTCCCCATTTCGAGCGGTACTACCGCTCTCGTTGAAGCGGTACTACCGCTTGGGAGGTATTGCCACTTCCAGGTCGCGGTACTACCATTGCCTGCCAAGTTCCATCATGCTCCTACCATTCCTTGATCTCTTTTGTTGTGTTTGTTGGATTATGCTCGTTCTTTCTGGTTGTTTCGCGTGTTCTTGTGTTTGGTTCCAGGTGATGAACATCCTGAGCATCAAGCTCGCCGTGTCAACCCCGGTCGTGCCACGTCGAAGCGCTACCGCACATCCGAGTCAGCAGGAGGTTCCTCTAGTGCTCCACCTCCACCTCAACTCAAGAAGAAGTCTGTTGTTAAGCCGAAGCCAAAGGGCAAAACTGTGCCTCAAATGAATGCCAAGGAGTTCTGGGCAAGGCGTCGCCGCAACCCCTATGTGGAAGACCAAGAACCCACTTTGGTCAACCGTCCGTTCTGGAACCGCTTTCAGTTTGCCATCTTCTTTGATGTGCTCAAGGGCAAGAAGAATCTCTATGTTGATGTGCGCTCCATCGACACAGACTATATGGAGAAGGATCCTGAGTACTTTGGTGAATGTCACATCCCTAGTTCTGGTCTGCTCTGGTCTTGATAGTCTTGTGTTGCATCATGTTTAAATTCAAATGAAATTTTGAAATGGGGATGTTCAAACCCTAGCAGATAATAATTTTAACTAGGTTCAATTCAAATATTTTCATTGGACCCAAAATGCCCTCCAAAAATGTTCATTATTTCTGGAAAAAGGGTAAAACCTTAATCAGAGGTCATGCACATTTTTCCAATGCATTTATGGTTTTTGAATTAATTCATAATTGTATTTGAGTTGGAGCAAATAAATTCTATAAATATTTTTATTGCTCCAATGAACCTGGAATATTTTGTGGAGCTCTAGGATAAACCTTAATGCATCCATAATAATATTCAGAGAGCTGCAAAGATAATTTGGTTAAGAAACCAAATTAAAACAAAACTGCAAAATTAGAAAACAGAAACAAAAAAAAATATATAGAAAGAACAGAGACTTACTGGCCGCCCCCGGCAGCAGCCCACTGTCTTGCCCAGCCCACAGCCCTCCCTCGTCGTCTTCCTCCCCGCCGGAAGGGACGAGCGCGTGGCCTCAGACGCCCGGCCTTGTGCTGCCACCTCCTGCTTGCCGCCGCTGCTGCTGGAGGGCGCCAAGAGCGCCACGCAACCCTCCCGACCGCCTCGCACTCTCTCTCGTTGCTCTCTCTCCCCCGAACACTCTCCCCCTCCTCTGTTCTTTCCGTCCGAATACCTCCGTCGCCGCCGCTCGCCACCACCGCAGACACCGCCATCCCGGCGACGCCCTGAGATGCCCAAGAGCTTCGCCTAGTCCCTCTCCTCCTCCTCACCGAGCCGCCCGACGCCGGACGCCCTGCATCACCCTCTGCCTCGCCATCTTCGCCGCCTCTGCCCCGAGATCGCCGGCGACCGCACGACCTCACCAGTCCCTCCCCGAGCTCAACGACGGCGCCGTTCGAATCCCTGTGAGCCCCGCCGTCACCTCCCCCTCTCCCCATGGTCGATTTCTTGCTGCAACGCCGATGACCGCGAGTCCCGTATGCCGCCGCCGCACGAGGTCGTCGCCGACGAGGCTCCGGTGACCAAATGGTCACGTGCGTGCCTCCGTTGGGTTCGTGAGCTCTCGTAGATCATGCAGGTGCAAACCGCTGGTCCTCCCGCACGCCGTGTCGTCGATTCCGTCGACACCCGAGCTCCGGCCGCCGCCCAGCTCGCCGCTGCCGCCGCTATGGACCACCTCGCGCCCTCTCACTGCCACCGCTGGATGCGCACGAGCCCCAGCTCTCCGTAGGACCCAACCGCGTCGCAAACCGTCGCCTGTAGCGCGAGCCCGAGCAACTCCGGCGAGCCTCCGCCGCGAGATGTGGTCGCCGGTGCTTAATCCGGCGACGCTGACGTGGCACCACCATTAGCGCTAATGATGCACTAACTAACCCCCCCTAAAAGCCACTGCCATGTGGGCCCTTGTACCTGTTTAGGTTTGTTTTATTTTCTGTTTAGATTAGTTCATAAGCAGTGGGACCCACCCGTCAGCATTGACTCTGCTGACGTGGTCGTTGACCTGGCCCCCCTGTCAATGACACTAGTCAACATCAGGTCCTTGACGATGGACCCCACTGGTCAGGTTTGACTGGACCGCCCTGTTGACCCGCTGACGTCAGCGTGATGTCATGCTGACGCAGTAAATCATTTACTGGATTTTGTTTAATTCTAAATAACCAGAAATTCCGGAAAATGTTTAAAACTTGTAAAATTCATATAAATTCAACCGTAACTCCAAATGAAATAAATTATATATGAAAAATGATCAGAAAAATTCAAGGAATCCATCTGTACCATTTTCATGCATGTTTGAACAATGTTTGTCCTCTGTTTTGGACAAAACAAATAAAGGGCATTTAAATAATCATATATGGAGTTTGAATTTGGATCATGTATTCAAACCAACTTCATTTAAATCGTAGCTAGATGCATTAGCTCAAATCACAGCATATTGCCATGTCATGATCATGCATCATATTGTGCATTTGCATTGATTGTGTTTCTTTCTCAGTTGCCGGTAATTGCACCCTCTCGATAGACGCGTTCCGACGATGAGTTCGTTGACACCGACGAAGAGATATATTATCTTCAGAAGTGCCAGGCAAGCAAAACCCCCTTGTTCATTCCGATACAATCCCACTTTCTCGCTCCTGCTCTATTTTACTGCATTAGGACAACAACGACACAACTGTTACTTGCTGCGGTAGTTGAACCCCTTTATCCTCTGCATGACCTGTCATTGCCACAGTAAATAGATGAAACCCATTAGCATGAGTAGGAGTTGTTTGAGCCCTGATGTGCCTACTCATTCATGCTTGTTTGTCATGCCTGCTATTGCTTAGAGTTGAGTCAGGTTTGATTCATCGGGAATGAATCGGACGTGTGTAAACATGTCCTACTGTTGAGAGCTAAGTGTGTGAACACGATTTGGTAAAGGTAGCGGTGAGAGGCCATGTAGGAGTACATGGTGGGTTGTCTCATTGCAGCCGTCCTCAGGAACTGAGTTCTGTGTTTGTGATCCATGAACAGTTACTACCTCACATTGGGTTCCGGTAACTCGGCCCCTCTCGGCTTCTTAATCACCCTTGTTCTCTGTCCAGGAGTTGCAACTAGTTTCTGGTGTTTGTAGGTAGTGTTAGTAGTCTACCAAGTGGCACCCGGTACAGGTGGGCTTGGGACAGACTAGGCACCGTGGCACGGTGTACCAAGCGTAGATCCACCCGTCGAGGTGGGCTTGGGAACCCTGCTCACATCGTTTGGGGCCGTGAGCGACACCCCGGCCGGATCTCCTTGCGGATGGAACCCGAATAGGCGATAAACCTGGACGAGAGACTTGTGTGTTTAGGTAGGCCGTGGCCGACTCCCTCGCCTGGCTTCCGCTTGAAGGTTGCCGAGGTACATGACGTGTACAGGGCGATAAGTGGCGAGAGCGTGTGTGAAGAAGTACACCCCTGCAGGGTTATCATTATCAATTCAAATAGCCGGATTCCTCGGATATGGAAACTTGGACCCCTTGTACAGTTCATAGACAAGTGAAAGTGGATACTCTAAAATGCGCAAGATAAGCGTGAGTGTTATGGATGGCGTTCTCGTAGGGAGACGGGAGCGGATCCATAGTGGTGTATTGATGTGGTGAATATGTGGACTCGTGTGCGCCACCTCAAAAGAGTTACATTGCAGTCGTAGTTTAGGATAGCCACTGAGTCAAAGCTGGCTTGCTGCAGTTAAACTCCACCATCCCCTTTGTTGATAATGATGCATATGTAGTTAGTTCTGATGTAAGTCTTGCTGGGTACATTTGTACTCACGTTTGCCTATTTTATGTTTTTGCAGAGAGACTTCAGTCTCGCTAGTAGTTCCACGTGGACCTCGACGTTTAGCTTGTTACCTCAGCTACGATCTTGTGCCCTCGGCAGGATCTGGTAGATAGTCAGGCTTCTAAGCCTTTTTCATTTGTAGATGTCTGTACTCAGACATGTTAAGCTTCCGTTTGTGCTTTGATTTGTATGCTTCAATCTTTGGGTCGAGAGACCCATGTTTGTAATATCTCGCTCCTCGGAGCCTATTGAATAAATACTTGAGTCGAGAGTCATGTTGTGATGCCATGTTGTATTTGCACATATCGAGCATATTGTGTGTATGTTATTGAAATGCTTGGTATGTGTGGGATCGACTATCTAGTTGTTTTTCTTTAGTAGCCTTTCTTACGGAAATGTCTCCTAGTGTCTCCACCGAGCCATGGTAGCTTGCTCTTGCTCCGAACACTTAGGCTGGCCGGCATGTGTCCTTCTTCGTTCTCGTGTCTCGTCCCTTCGGGAAATGTCACGCGATGAATACCGGAGTCTGTTAGCCCGCCACGGCCCGGTTCACCGAGTCTGCTAGCCCAGTGCTACAGCCTGGATTCACTCGTCGATGACCGACACGTTCGATCTTTGCGTCATGGATGCTGTCCTGTAAGTTTGTGCCACTTTGGGTTTACGACTAGCCATGTCAGCCCGGCTCCTTATCATATGGATGCTAGCGACACTATCATATCGTGTGCCAAAAGGCTAAACGGTCCCGGCAAAGGTAAGGCGACACCGTGGGAATACCGTGCGTGAGGCCGCAAAGTGATATGAGGTGTTACATGCTAGATCGATGTGGCATTGAGTCGGGGTCCTGACAGCTTTGGTATTAGAGCTTGACTGCCTGTAGGATTACCAAGCCAAACTGGTCGAAGTTGAGTCTAGAAATGCTTTAGTTATATGTAAGGGAATTGATTGTGGGATGGGAACGTAAGGCTCTTTTTACTCCTTATACCTCATGGCCTTCTGATCTGAGTCATCCTCTTCTCTTCTACGGGGATTAAGAACTAGGCCTTCCCATCTATCTATCAGGATGACGTGTTACTAATCCATAGACCTATAGAATTGTTAGTTTCAAACCTCAGCTCAGTTTTACTACTTCCGTATGTTCATAACTGTTGGTCTCGAAACCTTGATATTGTGATAGTAAGTGGTTATGCCACCATTTTTTGTAGCATGTCTCCAATCTTTTGAGCATTTACAGCCGTTATGCTGTCCGAGTCATCCCAGGTTTCTAAATAGTCTGATGCACTTGCAAATCCTTTCCCTCTGGTTTTGATGCTCCTTGAGCCAGGTTAATCACACTAAATGCTGAGTTGAGGTATTCTATTGCCTCGACATATATGTTGGAATTATTATTATGACCCTAGGTGTCTTAGGGGATCATCTAGTAATCTAGCCATGATTTGTATCCCAGTGTGATGACTCTGGCCTTCATTCTTGAAAGCATCCCGTGATGCCATTTAGTAGTAGGTATTCTACTCCTGGGTTCTTGACCCAAAATTCACCCTACTTACTTCATATCGATAGTGTTTGCTCGTTCCTTTAGGTTATTAGTAACCTTTGCATCAGTCCTCGAGGTTCGTGGTATTTCCTCCTTCCAAATACTATGAACCGTTTATGGCAGAAGTTCCTCGCTGAACCGAAGGATCACAATCAGAGTACTCTTGAGGAGTTCTCCATTCATAATTGTGAATCTGCCAGTTCTACCCTTCCTGCATGGGTTATCCGGAAGAAATGTTGAGCTTCTCTCGACATACTAATCTATGCATCCACAACTCAGAAAGTTATATGTTCTCTTGGGTTGTCCCTCTTTAGTTGTATTCTGACCCTCGTCTATGAGTTGATAGTCAAGAGTATGCGTGCATTTGTTCATCAATGCCTGTCACTCTTGTGGTCCGTCAAGCCATCCTATTCTGGAATGACCAGGAGAAACAAACTCCAGTACCTCATCCATATCCAGGATTGGGTCAAAGTAGTTGTACCTCGCAGATCAAAATGCCAACCCAGCTTTTGCTCTGTTCTACCTTGGAGTAATACCATCTTTATATCAAGAATGTCATGGGAATTGCACACCATCCTATGAATTCTTGATGTAGTAATACTTCTTGCCATCATTGTTCATTTCTCGGTTTCTGTGTTGTCGCAACCGGAATGCCGATAGATGAACTATGATTTGCGAAATCTATACTCCTAGCAACCTTGTGCTTGGTAGTTAAAGGACAATAATTTCATTCTTAGCGTGTTGGTTCTTGGATCATCATTCTAAGATAGATTGTGCTACCTAGTCCTTATTTCTGGTGCACTCTTCGATCAATAAGTTGGGATTTTGTCAAACCCTTGCTCTTTTGATCATATCATCTTGTCCTGGAAAGCAAGATTGTTCTCGAGCTTAGTGACATACCGGTGGTTCGTGATTTTCTTTATATCTTCTCAGAAGTATTACCAGGTTGTCACCTGACCGCTATGTTGAGCTCGTGGTCAAGTTGGTTTCTTGTAAACCACCCCTTCTCCAAGAATCCGTGTTGGATACCCCTGAGCTAGTTGGTTAAGCTAAACGACAACTTGGAGAGTTAGAAGATAAAAGCTTACCTAACCTAGTTCGTTTCAAAGGGATATCCTGGTGTTGGTATGTTAGTTGAAGAAAGATGATATCTTCATCGATTGGTCCCTGTGATCAGTTGTTGGACCTATTGTCTTGCCAAAACTTTGATTTGAGTGTGGGCTATCCTCAAATCAAATCAGAACCAACGATGTTCATAATGTTGTCTTACTCGTGGATTTTCCTCGAGCATACACCGTTATACTCTTTGGGTCTGACCAATACTATCGCCTTGTTCACATAATTGTGGAATTCCACTTATATGGAAACCTAGATGAATTGTTGTTGAGCCCATCAGCAACATTTTTATCTCCTCCATGATTCATGTTGAACATTCAGCTAGTATTGGAAACTTATATAAGCATTATCTTCGTGTTTCGTTCATGAAGAATATGCTTGGATGAAAGAAGTGACTTCCTCTGATTCACGTGCATTTGATGCAAGTTGCCGCCGTGAATTCGAGAAAGTTTGTTTTGCTTCCTCTGGAGTCATCCCAAGTCAGTCATGCATATGTGCGAAGTTTACCGTGGTTTGGAGACTTGCAACCTTCATTCTATATGTATCCCTAGCACACCAAGTCACTAACTGATTTGTTCAAGGAAAAGAAGTTCCCTCATAAGAGCTAATCCGGACTTATGTAAGGACTTCGATATCCTCGTTGATGGTTCCCCTCCTGAACTCGATAGTGTTTTATTATAAGACTACTATGTGATCATGTTTGTCTAGGACAGTGTGTTCACATTTATGTAGCAAAACCAGCTCATGTTTTGGAGCTTGCTATCGTAGTTCATTCCCCGAGAATCACGCAACGCCATCTCGTCGATTTGTGTTGCAAACTTTCATTTTTTTTTCTAGACCTGATGAGTCTGGAATATTCTAACATCAACCAGATCTGAATCTCAGGCAGATATGATGGTTGGAACGTGTCCCAAGAACTATAATATTGGTCTTTCTGTAACCCGGTAAAATGGATGTCGTGGCCAACACACCCAACCGGAAGACCTATTATTGTAGTATCTTGTTCGAGGAAGTTGGCCACCTCCCCATAAGGATCTCGTAGAACTTATTCCAGTAGTTGTTCCTTATGGATCTTTGTGCCCCCGAAGTCCGACCTTTTACTTGATGTTCTAGATATCAAACCATATCTATGAATGGGTTACGCTAGCGCATCAAGGAGAACATTAGAAGTGGAGTGCTAAATGTCTCTCGGTCGATCATCCAGATTTTGTTCCCTTGGCCCCGCTAAGGTGAAATCTGAGAAGGTTATCTTCCTTTGCTTCTGCATCATCCATCGCTGTTCATCATGGTAGTACGTTGTGTTGCCAGGATCCTTGACACGGATGTTGGTAAAACCTTGATGAATATGGAAATGCTCAAGTTCTTGAGAGCACGCATAAGAGCTAGGTGTTATCATCGGCACTAACTAGGAATGCTCTCAGTTTCCTCGGTTATGCTATAACTTCTCAAACAGTGGACTCACTCTCTAATATTGAGCTTCTCCCCAGTTACTAAAATCATCCCTTGTGTTGTTTTCAACAAGGTAATCCACATCATCCATTCTAATCTGGGTATGCCATTCTACCGAACCCCTCCAAATGGTCGCTCGAGAATTGCCTTAGCCTGGTATGGAGAGTTTCAATGGTCCTTTCCGATAGAGTTTCCCTCTGACTTCATCGAGTTGGATGAAGATCTCGAAAGTAAAGATGTCAAGATCAATATGAAGCAATGAATCAACATCTTCGAGAAGGGCAATTGGACCATGAAGATCGTGTTAGCTTTGTGTCCCCTCTGTCTACTTACCTTACGTCTTGAATCTCGGGACGAGATTCTTGCTTAGTGGGGGTGAGCTGTCACATCCCTAGTTCTGGTCTGCTCTGGTCTTGATAGTCTTGTGTTGCATCATGTTTAAATTCAAATGAAATTTTGAAATGGGGATGTTCAAACCCTAGCAGATAATAATTTTAACTAGGTTCAATTCAAATATTTTCATTGGACCCAAAATGCCCTCCAAAAATGTTCATTATTTCTGGAAAAAGGGTAAAACCCTAATCAGAGGTCATGCACATTTTTCCAATGCATTTATGGTTTTGAATTAATTCATAATTGTATTTGAGTTGGAGCAAATAAATTCTATAAATATTTTTATTGCTCCAATGATCCTGGAATATTTTGTGGAGCTCTAGGATAAACCTTAATGCATCCATAATAATATTCAGAGAGCTGCAAAGATAATTTGGTTAAGAAACCAAATTAAAACAAAACTGCAAAATTAGAAACAGAAACAAAAAAAAATATATAGAAAGAACAGAGACTTACTGGCCGCCCACTGGCAGCTCCACCTGTCTTGGCCCAGCCCACTGCCCTCCCTCGTCGTCTTCCTCCTGCCGGAAGGGCGACCGCGTGGCCTCCTCCTTGACGCCAAAGACGCTGCTGCCACCTCTCTGCTTGCCGCTGCTGCTGGAGGGCGCCAAGAGCGCCACGCAACCCTCCCGACCGCCTCACACTCTCTCTCGTTGCTCTCTCTCCCCCGAAGACTCTCCCCCTCCTCTGTTCTTTCCGTCCGAATACCTCCGTCGCCGCCGCTCGCCACCACCGCAGACACCGCCATCCCGGCGACATACGAGATGCCCAAGAGCTTCGCCTAGTCCCTCTCCTCCTCCTCACCGAGCCGCCCGACGCCGGACGCCCTGCATCACCCTCTGCCTCGCCATCTTCGCCGCCTCTGCCCCGAGATCGCCGGCGACCGCACGACCTCACCAGTCCCTCCCCGAGCTCAACGACGGCGCCGTTCGAATCCCTGTGAGCCCCGCCGTCACCTCCCCCTCTCCCCATGGTCGATTTCTTGCTGCAACGCCGATGACCGCGAGTCCCGTATGCCGCCGCCGCACGAGGTCGTCGCCGACGAGGCTCCGGTGACCAAATGGTCACGTGCGTGCATCCGTTAGGTTCGTGAGCTCTCGTAGATCATGCAGGTGCAAACCGCTGGTCCTCCCGCGCGCCGTGTCGTCGATTCCGTCGACACCCGAGCTCCGACCGCCGCCCAGCTCACCGCTGCCGCCGCTATGGACCACCTCGCGCCCTCTCACGCCACCGCTGGATGCGACGAGCCCCAGCTCTCCAGGACCCAACCGCGCCGCAAACCGTCATCAGAAGCGTGAGCCGAGCAACTCGGCGAGCCTCGCGCGAGATGTGGTCGCCGGTGCTTAATCCGGCGACGCTGACGTGGCACCACCATTAGCGCTAATGATGCACTAACTAACCCCCCCTAAAAGCCACTGCCATGTGGGCCCTTGTACCTGTTTAGGTTTGTTTTATTTTCTGTTTAGATTAGTTCATAAGCAGTGGGACCCACCCGTCAGCATTGACTCTGCTGACGTGGTCGTTGACCTGGCCCCACCTGTCAACGACACTAGTCAACACTGTGTCACTGACCAGTGGACCCCACTGGTCAGGTTTGACCTGGACCGCCCTGTTGACCCGCTGACGTCAGCGTGATGTCATCTCGACGCGATAAATCATTCTTGGATTTTGTTTAATTCTAAATAACCAGAAATTCCAGAAAATGTTTAAAACTTGTAAAATTCATATAAATTCAACCATAACTCCAAATGAAATAAATTATATATGAAAAATGATCAGAAAAATTCAAGGAATCCATCTGTACCATTTTCATGCATGTTTGAACAATGTTTGTCCTCTGTTTTGGACAAAACAAATAAAGGGCATTTAAATAATCATATATGGAGTTTGAATTTGGATCATGTATTCAAACCAACTTCATTTAAATCGTAGCTAGATGCATTAGCTCAAATCACAGCATATTGCCATGTCATGATCATGCATCATATTGTGCATTTGCATTGATTGTGTTTCTTTCTCAGTTGCCGGTAATTGCACCCTCTCGATAGACGCGTTCCGACGATGAGTTCGTTGACACCGACGAAGAGATATATTATCTTCAGAAGTGCCAGGCAAGCAAAACCCCCTTGTTCATTCCGATACAATCCCACTTTCTCGCTCCTGCTCTATTTTACTGCATTAGGACAACAACGATACAACTGTTACTTGCTGCGGTAGTTGAACCCCTTTATCCTCTCGTGATAACTTTGTCATTGCCACAGTAAATAGATGAAACCCATTAGCATGAGTAGGAGTTGTTTGAGCCCTAATGTGCCTACTCATTCATGCTTGTTTGTCATGCCTGCTATTGCTTAGAGTTGAGTCAGGTTTGATTCATCGGGAATGAATCGGAGGTGTGTAAACATGTCCTACTGTTGAGAGCTAAGTGTGTGAACACGATTTGGTAAAGGTAGCGGTGAGAGGCCATGTAGGAGTACATGGTGGGTTGTCTCATTGCAGCCGTCCTCAGGAACTGAGTTACGTGTTTGTGATCCATGAACAGTTACTACCTCACATTGGCTTCCGGTAACTTGGCCCCTCTCGGCTTCTTAATCACCCTTGTTCTCTGTCCGGTGAGTTGCAACTAGTTTTCGGTGTTTGTAGGTAGTGTTAGTAGTCTACCAGGTGGCACCCGGTACAGGTGGGCTTGGGACAGACTAGGCACCGTGGCACGGTGTACCAAGCATAGATCCACCCGTCGAGGTGGGCTTGGGAACCCTGCTCACATCGTTTGGGGCCGTGAGCGACACCCCGGCCGGATCTCCTTGCGGATGGAACCCGAATAGGCGATAAACCTGGACGAGAGACTTGTGTGTTTAGGTAGGCCGTGGCCGACTCCCTCGCCTGGCTTCCGCTTGAAGGTTGCCGAGGTACATGACGTGTACAGGGCGATAAGTGGCGAGAGCGTGTGTGAAGAAGTACACCCTGCAGGTTATCATTATCTATTGAATAGCCGGATTCCTCGGATATGGAAACTTGGACCCTTGTACAGTTCATAGACAAGTGAAAGTGGATACTCTAAAATGCGCAAGATAAGCGTGAGTGTTATGGATGGCGTTCTCGTGAGGGAGACAGAGCGGATCCATAGTGGTGTATTGATGTGGTGAATATGTGGACTCGTGTGCGCCACCTCAAAAGAGTTACATTGCAAATCGTAGTTCAGATAGCCATCGAGTCAAAGCTGGCTTGCTGCAGTTAAACTCCACCATCCCTTTGTTGATAATGATGCATATGTAGTTAGTTACGATGTAAGTCTTCTTTGGGTACATTTGTACTCACGTTTGCCTATTTTATGTTTTTGCAGAGAGACTTCAGTCTCGCTAGTAGTTCCACGTGGACCTCGACGTTTAGCTTGTTACCTCAGCTACGATCTTGTGCCCTCGGCAGGATCTGGTAGATAGTCAGGCTTCTAAGCCTTTTTCATTTGTAGATGTCTGTACTCAGACATGTTAAGCTTCCGTTTGTGCTTTGATTTGTATGCTCTGAATGCTGGGTCGAGAGACCCATGTTTGTAATATCTCGCTCCTCGGAGCCTATTGAATAAATACTTGAGTCGTAGAGTCATGTTGTGATGCCATGTTGTATTTGCACATATCGAGCATATTGTGTGTATGTTATTGAAATGCTTGGTATGTGTGGGATCTGACTATCTAGTTGTTTTTCTTTAGTAGCCTTTCTTACCGGGAAATGTCTCCTAGTGTCTCCACTGAGCCATGGTAGCTTGCTACTGCTCCGGAATACTTAGGCTGGCCGGCATGTGTCCTTCTTCGTTCCTGTGTCTGTCCCTTCGGGGAAATGTCACGCGATGAATACCGAGTCTGTTAGCCGCTACAGCCCGGTTCACCGAGTCCTGCTAGCCCGGTGCTACAGCCTGGATTCACTCACTGATGACCGACACGCTCGATTTGCGTCATGGATGCCTGTCCTCGTAAGTTTGTGCCACTTTGGGTTTACGACTAGCCATGTCAGCCCGGGCTCCTTATCATATGGATGCTAGCGACACTATCATATACGTGTGCCAAAAGGCGCAAACGGTCCCGGGCAAAGGTAAGGCGACACCCGTGGGAATACCGTGCGTGAGGCCGCAAAGTGATATGAGGTGTTACATGCTAGATCGATGTGGCATTGAGTCGGGGTCCTGACAGTGAAGCTCTTCAGATGTTCTCTCAGCTGAACATTCTCAGAATCATGCAGTTCAACAAGGACTATGATGCAGATATAGTGGCTCAGTTCTATGCCACTGTCCATCTAGGGACTGATGAGGACAGGACTCTGACTTGGATGACCAATGGCAAGTTGCTTTCTGTCAAGTGGAAGGCATTCATGGAGTTACTTGGGGTGGAAGATCATGGGCTTGAGACTCCTGTCGGATTCCGCCCTCACAGCAATACAACCTCCACTCACAAGCAAGCCCTCTGGCCCTACTGCACTCTGAAGATCAACCCTGAAACTAAGAAGGAAACATTTGAGTTGCCTGCCTTTCTGGATATTCTTCACCGTGTCTTCCATGAGACTCTCTTCCCTCGTATCGGGAATCTGGATATGGTTCACTCCTATCTCGTGGACATGCTTCTCTTCTGTCAGCATGAGAAGGAAGCAAACACTGGCGAGTCCCTGGACATTTCTCATGTTATGTGGTCTGAGCTCTTATCTGCCATCTCTGAGCGCAAGTGCCTGATCTATGGACCGTTCATCATGTTGCTCATTGAGAAGGCCTGGGATTAGGTCTATCCCAAGGTTATGCTAGAGACCGGAAAGTTGGTGTCTCATTAGATCAAGCATCTGAGGAAGAAGGACAACTGGGGCACTCAGGTCCCTAAATCTGGGGGTACATCTTCTACCGCTGCCATGGAGACTGACGAGGAGGAAGAGACTGATGATGACGATGACTATGAGCCTTTTGGGGCAGAGCCCTCCTGGGCAAAGAAGCTCAAGCTCAAGATGAAGAAGTTTTTCTGCATGGAGTCTCACGGTGAAAGGACATGCGGTGCCCCCATGTGTGGTTTTGGTCATTGATGACACTCTCTATGGACTAATGGTTGCGTTGAGTTATATTTGAAGGATTTGTCCATAGGCTCTTCTTGAAGTCCATGTGTTGGTTTCAAGGAGTTTATGTGTTGACCAAGGTGCTATTAAGGAATTATCCAAAGATTGGTTATGTGAGTGTTGTGCTTATTGCAAGCATGTCTTGAAGAATAAGATTGTGTGATCATTCATGTTTACCTTCAAGATATCATCCAAATGAATAGAGTTGGAAAGATTCAAGGTTGATCAACACTAAGTCAAGAGTGAATCAAGTTGATCAACTCACAAAGCGTAGAAGATGTACCGAGAGGGATCAAGTGATCCCATGGTATGGTAAGCATTGTCCATTGTGCTTTGTGTACTAACCCATGGTCTATATGAGAGTTCTATGTGGGGTTAGGTTCGTGTTCATGGGCTTGCGTCAAGAGGAAGATATCACTCAACCCATGGAGAGGAAACATCAAGTGGTGATCGTCATCAAGATTGTCGTGTGCAAGTTTAAGTGGAACATCACGAAGAGATCAAATGCTTGAAGCTTGTCGTCCATTTTGGTGTCAATGGACTTGTGAAGATGTGCCGAAGAGTGGCTCACCCATAGTGGAGTATGGGGGAGCAATCATCTAGTCTTCATCGACCCAACGCAATCAAGAAAGGTGGTCCATCTTGAGGAGGACAAGTTCGTCATCATCTAGCTCAAGTGGACCATGTGCAAGTCAAAGGTTTTCCCTTGATAGTTTTTCTATTGTACCGGTCTCATGGTGATAGTTGGGAGACCGAGTTTTAGGATCGATTGCCGTACTATCAAGAGGGGCTCTCGATGAGTAGCTTTATCGTATCATTAGTAGAGAGCTCAAACCATTGCATCCTTGCATCATGTTTCTTGGTACTTGTTTGGTTCTCTTTGTGAGTTTTGGAGCTTATGGTCATCTTGATGACAAGCTCGAGTTCATCGAAAACAGAGTTCGCATGCTTCTTCTATCGTGTTTTCGATGTTGGAGGTTTTACTGGTCTTCTTTGGAAAGGGTTCTCACCATTTTATTTTGGGTTTTTTCTCACTTGCTATTTCTTGATATTTCTATCAATATTGTGTTAGCCCTTGTCTTTAGCTTTCCAACAAACTTGGTTTCATCAAATTCGGAGTTCGTTTGCAAAAGTTGTGGTCATTTCTATTTTACCGGTTCCCGCATCTCTCTGCCTAGTGCGGGTGCCCGGGGTCCTTAGTGACCTCTCTGGTCGGTCCGGGTGCCCGGGGTCTCACCCCCCGGGTGCCCGGGGTCTTCCGGAGCTGCTCCCGAACCTCCTCTAACCACCCCGGGTGCCCGGGGTCTTGGACCCCCGGGTGCCCAGGCTCCTCTGTCACCTCCTCTCGGCCCCCTCCGGGTGCCCGGGGTTGAGAACCCAGGGTGCCCGCCCCCCTGCCCTGTTTCTTTCCATGTGTGTCCGGGTGCTCGGGGTTTTGCCCCCGGGTGCCCGGGGTTGTATGCCATTTTCTCTGTGGGGTCCGGGTGCCCGGACCCCTTTTGTCCGGGTGCCCGGGGTGGCGACTATGTGCAACGGCCACATTTTTCTTGGGGATATTTATACCCCCTTCTTCCACCTCCAACCCCATTCCCCTTGCAAGCTTTTCCCCCACCATTGTTGACCTCTTGGAGCTTGCTATCTCTCAATCCCTCCATGGATTCTTGCTAGTCTTGGGGGAAAAGAGAGAGGAGGTCTAGATCCACATTTCCACCAATCACTTTCTCCCCTATGTGAGGGGCACCCCTTGGATCTAGATCTTGGAGTTCTTAGTGTTCTCCTTCTTGTTCTTCCTCTCCTTTTCTTCCATAGCTTTTGTTGCTTTGGTGGGATTTGAGAGTGAGGGACTTGGGAACTCCGTGTGCCCTTGCCATTGCATTTGGTGCATCGGTTTGAGTTCTCCACGGTGATACGTGGAAGTTACAAGTTGAGAAGCTTATTACTCTTGGGTGCTTGGTACCCTTGAGCTTGTTCCTCTTGGGTGCTTGGGTGCCCTAGACAGTTGGTGGTGTTCGGAGCTCAATCATTGTGGTGTAAAGCTCCGGGCAAGCGTCGGGGTCTCCAATTAGGTTGTGGAGATCGCCTGAGCAATTTGATCTGCACCGTGACCGCCCCAAGGGTTGCCAAAGTGTACGGGTTCGGTGACCGCCCCCAAGGGTTGCCATTTGTACAGGTTCGGTGACCGCCCTCAAGGGTCCCTTAGTGGAATCACGACATCTTGCATTGTGCGAGGGCGTGAGGAGATTACGGTGGCCCTAGTGGCTTCTTGGGGAGCATTGTGCCTCCACTCCGCTCCAAACGGAGATTAGCATCTGCAAGGGTGTGAACTTCGGGATACATCGTCGTCTCCGCGTTCCTCGGTTATCTCTTACCCGAGCCCTTTACTTATGCACTTTACTTTGTGATATCCATATTATTCTTTGTCTTATATCTTGCTATCACATAGTTACTTATCTTGCTTAGCATAAGTTGTTGGTGCACATAGGTGAGCCTAGTTGTTGTAGTATTTGTGCTTGGCAAATTAACCGCTAGGTTTATTCCGCATTTGTTCAAGCCTAAACCGTAATTATTTTAAAGCGCCTATTCACCCCCCCTAGGCAACATCCACGATCTTTCAATTGGTATCAGAGCCTCGTCTCTCTTTATTAGGCTTTACCGCCTAGAGAGTAAAGATGTCGACTAGGGGATTAGGATTCTCTGACAGTCTTAGTTTCGATGGCACAAATTTTGATGTTTGGGTAATTCGCATGCTTAATCTCTTTAAGGTCATGGACCCAAATTTAGAGTGAATTGTATATATGGGTTTTTTCTCCTCCAGAGGATCCCCAAAGATTATCTTTAGAGGATGAGAAAAACTCTTATCTCAATGCTCAAGCTTCTAATGTGCTTTTTGATGCTTTAAGAAATGCAGTTATATTTCAACTCATGCCGTTTCGGGATTCTCATGAGTTGTGGACGAAGCTTCAAGATAAATATGGTGTGTCCAAGATTTATGGGGATTATTGTTCTCCCTCCACCTCCGGTCATATAGTCTTCTCAACTTCTTCTACTTCACCTACATGTGGTTTGCCACAAGGTAATGATATGGTGAGTAGTGTTGGTCATTGCAATGATGATAGTATGCTTATTGTGGATGATCCTTCATCACTATCTTATTGCAATGATCCTTCTTTGGGTTTTAACACTTCGAGCACTCCAAATGTTTCACATGCTTGTGTTGATAGTCCTTGCATATCATGTAGAAATTGCTTGACTAAATCTCATGATGATATGCTTGCTATGTCTTGTTGCCATGATAAAAATGCATCCATTTCCTCGAATTGTTGTGCTAACAATGTAGAGGAAACCCAACACTCCATGGAACAAGATGTGATTTTTAATGGTGCTACAAGGGATCCTACATTATCATCTATTGCATTTTGCCTTATGGCCAAGGCTTCAAAGGTATCTCCTACCTTGAACCCCAATATGTCTCTTGATAATGATGTTGATGCTAATGATGATGAGGATAATGATGAAGAGAATGATAATGTTGCCTCCTTAAAAACTAAGGGGGAAATGATTTTAAAGCTCTTCATAAAAATGAAATTGCTTGTTCCAACTTCATAGAAATAATGTCCATTGCCATTGAAGGCAAGAAATACATTGAGGAGTTGGAATCTCATCTAGAGGAGCATGAGGTCACCATTGAGAAAATGGAAGCTCACCGAGCGTGATTACACAAATGAGATCGCGGAGCTATCTCAAGCTCTTGAACATGAACAAACCAGCTCCGAATCTCTTGAGGAGACTTTTGCTCTAGAATTATCTAGAGTGAGGGAATATCATGATAGAGCTCTTGAGGTGGCAAATGATTTCAAAACTAAAAATGCTAAGCTTGAAGTTGCTCATGCTAGACGCCTTTAGGACTTTGAGCACCTAAAAAATGGCTCTAGGGTCATTAAGAGTGAGCTCATCGAACTCACCGAGTCTCATGCTCAACTTAAAGCTTCCTATTTGAAAGAGCTTGCCAAGTGGCCTTCTCCTCTTGTTGTCAATGATGATGCTTGTGCTACTAACTCTATTTCTTGTCAAGCATCCATTTTGAAGGAGAATGTTGAGCTACGGGCTCAACTTGAGTTGCTACCTAGCAATCATGGGAAATTGGAAGAAAGCCATGAAAAGCTCTCAAGCTCTCATGATGATCTTCTAGTATCCCATAATGTGCTAAAGATAGCTCATGATGCCATGATTAATAAGGTGACATCAAGTGAGCCTCATGTGGATACTAGCACTACTTTTAGTCAAAATGCTATACTGCCTTGTGCTAGTCCTCATGATTCATCCATGCATAACATTGGTACATCTTGTGATGAATTGCTTTCCTTGCCTTGTTGCTCTCACGATGAAGCTTATACTTCCTCTAGTGCTTGTGTTGAGACTAACCATGTAGAGGAAATCAAAGAGCTCAAGACACAAGTCACTTCTTTGAAGAAAGACTTGGAAAAGTTTCATGAAGGGAAGGCCACACTCAATAATATCTTGAGTGTGCAAAAATCCCCCATTGACAAAGGTGGACTTGGATTCAACTCCAATAAGAAGAAGAAGTCCAAGAGAATCAAGAAGAAGGGCTAAGAACAAGTCAAGAATTCGGCCAAGATTATTTGCTTCAAGTGCAAAATTGAAGGGCATCATGTTAGATCTTGCCCATTGAATAAGAAGGCCATTAGTGTCAAGCAACAAGGGAAGAGGCCACAAGTTCAATCTCATGCTCAACCTCAAGTTGAAGAAAGGCCACTTCCCAAGAAGACTCAAGTTAATGCTTCTCTTGTTGAGAAATCAAGTGAGAAGAAAGTGAAGAGTAGACATTGCTACTTATGTCGTGAGAAAGGTCACGTCGCTTCTTCATTCACTAGTGGTAACTTATCCAACCCATTTATTATTGATGATATCTATTCTCTTGGGAAGGATAAGGTTGGCAGTGTGTTTGCCAAGTTTGTTGGTACTCAAAGTGGTTTCAAGAAAAGAACCATTTGGGTACCCAAGCCTATTGTTACTAACCTCTAAGGACCCAACTTGGTTGGGGACCACCAAGCTCAAACTTGATCAATAGGTGTTGATGGAGGGCATTGGATACTTGGCTACATTATGAAGAATTAAGGGTACTTCATCATTCTTATTGTCTCAAGCCAAGTCAATTGGATTATCAAGTTTCTATCTTATATCCAATGTGCCTCCTTGCGGTAACTTGTACTTAAATTGTTTACATTGAAAGTTACTTGCCCCCTTGCATGTTTTGGTTTTGTTCCTTGCATGTGTTTGTATATGTTGTGCTTCCAACTTGTTTTTCTTGAGCAATCAAGTATGCCTGTGTTGGTTTGCACATCATGTACGTGTGTGTCGTGCATTGAGCCTTTATGCTTCTTGTTAGTATCCTAGTTGGCTCGTGTGAGAGGTTAACGATACATCCCATTTTGGGGGAGTGATGTGCTTTGTGCACCTCACAATCCTATAAATGTGTGTACATGAGGAATACCATCTAGTAGTGATGTTACAAGATTATCTAGTCGCCAGGTGGTATATCTCTCATGAGAAATTCAAATCCTAAAAAGTCCTTGATTATCTCTCATTGGATCCTCTTATTGCCTCTTGTTAAGTTTTCTTTGGTATCACATTGTGGGGGAGTAATATGCTATGTGCATATTACAAGCCTAGAAAATGTGTACAATTGAGATATTGTCACTTAGAGTTGATATTATTAATTATCTTGTTCCTAAGTGACATGTTAGCTCTACAAGTTGCAATTTGCTTGTGTTTGTTATGAATATGATGCTGGATGTCCTTGTTATCTACCACCGGGAATTACTTCCAAATACTTCTTGTCTTTTGACAATTGGTAGTCTCTTATATGTGGTAGAATTTGTTGATCATCTTTACATTGGCTTTTGTTTTTATTTGCCTTTTCTCTGCCAAGGTTTGTGTCAACTCTCTTGTCTTCCCTACCACTTGTGGATCTTGTTTATTTCTTGTTCTTGTCTAGTGTTTTCTAGATATAGTGAAAGTGCTGATCCCACCTTGTGCATTTTGTATTCAAATTCAAATCCTATATAATGCACAACTCGTGGGGGAGCTATCCTATTTTCTTTAGAACACTCTTCTTGTGATCCTTATCAAGTGTGTTTTGGTGGAAGGCAAGCCATTTCTTTTTGGTACTGTGTGCCATCATGAAACTCTGTTGAGAGCTTGGTTTGTTTGGAACCATCCTCTCTTTGGGAGTTTGACATCTTTGTTTTAGTGTGTATCAATGGATATCTCATTCTTTGATGTATCTTTAATGATATCTTGCAAGTGATTATTTCTCCATTTGGTATCCTTTTTCTCTTGGCATTTCTTGGTCATTTGGTTTCAGTTCTTGAAAGTCTTGAGCATGCATATTTACTTCATGTATTTTCTTGGGCATGCTTTCTTTCTTTGACCCAATATATAGGGGAAACTCCACCTAGTCTCAATTTGGATGAGATGTGCATGAAATTCATTTTCACATCTATATGCACATATTTATGTGGAGTTTGTCCTATGTATTGGTGTTTCTAAGTTTTTGGTCCCAATGAGTTTGGGTACTGTTTAGTTTGTGTTGTTCTTCTAGGAACATTTGGAGATACATTGGATGCTCGGCTCACTCACAAGGAAGGTGTTGTCACCATGTGCTTATTGGAGTCAAGCTAGGATGATCAATGAACTACTATCTAGCTTCAATTGGTATCTACTACATCCTTCCAATAGTATCTCGGTAACAAGTATCATCATCTACTTCATGCACACATTTGTTGCATCAACCTTGTGTAGGTTGTATCATGGCATGTAATTCATTCTTTCTTGTGATACTTGTTTCCTTTCTCAAAGCATCTCAACAATGATCTCTTGTTGCTAGTTGTGATGTCTTTGATAGTTGTGTGGTAGGGATTCATTTATATACAATAAGACCATGTCTAGCCATGTGCTATGCTTCCAAGCAAATATCTTATTGGTATATGTATGACTTCCTTTTGGATATCTTGTTCCTTCGTGTTGTAACTATGTCGGGTGTACATCCTTCTTGTAGATATATATCATCATGATTTCGTCTACCTAGAACCTTATACACCTGAGAGAAATTACATCTCTAGATGGTATCCTTCCTTTCACGTCAACCTTGTCTTTCTTATGTTATTTCTTTGGTGGCTCCATGAAAGCTTTTGCCTTGAGTGCGTGTCTTATATCGTTGCATCTTGATGCAATCTTGTGTGATGAAGTTTATTTCCTCATACTTATCTTTATGAGGCTTTTTCCATCTAATTGGTATCCCTCGTCTTGATGAGGCTTTCCTTTTCTTTCTTCACCATGGGTTGTCGCAAGCCTTGTTGTTAAATCACATTTTAGTGAGCTTGTGAACCCATTTGCTTGTTGGGTGTGTGTGGGGTCGTCATGTCATGCACCGTGTATCTCATTTATCCAAGACTATGTTGATGCTTAATGCTCATCCTTATTTTAGTCTTCTCAAGTTCTTTGCCATGACTCACACACATCATTTTGGTTGAGCCTATTCTTAGTTGCCTCTTTTTCATGATTGCTCAATCATGTGTCCGTTGCAAGTGCTAGGCTTTCTTTCCTATTTGCTCACTTAAAATTGTTGTAAGTTTCTATTGATTTGGGGGGGAGCTATGATCCTATTTTGTGCACTCTGTATCCAATACAAATATTCTTATTTGTGCACAAATCATGGGGAGCTTCTCTAGTTTCTTTAGAACACTCCTCTGCTCATATCTTAATATCTTTTTCATCTGGCTCGTAGGATCATTGGTTTAGTTGGTCCAATTGATATACTTTTATTGTTTGCTTCAATTGGTATCTTTTGATTGCTTGTGTCTCTCTTTGTTATGTCTTCGTGTCATATCTTTCTTTAGCAATCTTTTTGCCTCAATATAGTTTGTGTTCCTCCAAGTATTTACCGTTGGATATGTGTATTGCGTTCCACTCTCTTGTGGAGAAATACACAATTTATGGAGGACCACGATTTATATTGGCCTTCTTAGCTTTTTTCCCATTTTGGCAATCGATGCCAATGGGGGAGAAGTTTCAGAGAGTTTTGTGGAGAAGTTTAGAGAGTTATCTCCTCCTACTTTGGTTTTGTTCCTTAGCATTTGCATCAGTTTAGAGAGTTATCTCCTCCTGCTTTGGTTTTGTTCCTTAGCATTTGCATCTCATACGCATGCACTATTGGTTGTTGCATTGCATAGTGAAGCATAATTCCTTATATAAACTCTCTTGAAAGTGATTGTCATCAATTACCAAAATGGGGGAGATTGAAAGGACATGCGATGCCCCCATGTGTGGTTTTAGTAATTGATGACACTCTCTTGGACTAATGGTTGCATTGAGTTATATTTGAAGGATTTGTCCATAGGCTCTTCTTGAAGCCCATGTGTTGGTTTCAAGGAGTTTATGTGTTGACCAAGGTGCTATTAAGGAATTATCCAAAGATTGGTTCTGTGAGTGTTGTGTTTATTGCAAGCATGTCTTGAAGAATAAGATTGTGTGATCATTCATGTTTACCTTCAAGACATCATCCAAATGAAGAGAGTTGGAAAGATTCAAGGTTGATCAACACTAAGTCAAGAGTGAATCAAGTTGATCAACTCACAAAGCGTAGAAGATGTACCGAGAGGGATCAAGTGATCCCATGGTATGGTAAACATTATCCATTGTGCTTTGTGTACTAACCCATGGTCTATGTGAGAGTTCTATGTGGGGTTAGGTTCGTGTTCATGGGCTTGCATTAAGAGGAAGATATCACTCAACCCATGGAGAGGAAACATCAAGTGGTGATCGTCATCAAGATTGTCGTGTGCAAGTTTAAGTGGAGCATCACGAAGAGATCAAATGCTTGAAGCTTGCCGTCCATTTTGGTGTCAATGGACTTGTGCAGATGTGTCGAAGAGTGGCTCACCCATAGTGGAGTATGGGGGAGCAATCATCTAGTCTTCATCGACCCAACGCAATCAAGAAAGGTGGTCCATCTTGAGGAGGACAAGTTCGTCATCATCTAGCTCAAGTGGACCATGTGCAAGTCAAAGGTTTGCCCATGATAGTTTTTCTATTTTACTGGTCTCATGGTGGTTGTCGGTGTCAAAACCGGCGGATCTCGGGTAGGGGGTCCCGAACTGTGCGTCTAGGCAGATGATAATAGGAGACAAGGGACACGATGTTTTTACCCACGTTCGGGCCCTCTCGACGGAGGTAAAACCCTACTCCTGCTTGATTAATATTGATGATATGGATAGTACAAGAGAAGATCTACCACGAGATCAGAGAGGCTAAACCCTAGAAGCTAGCCTATGGTACGATTGTTATCTGTCCTACGGACTAAAACCCTCCAGTTTATATAGGCACCGAAGAGGGTTAGGGTTACACAGAGTCAGTTACAATGGTAGGAGATCTACATATCCGTATCGCCAAGCTTTCCCTCCACGCCAAGGAAAGTCCCATCCGGACATGGGACGAAGTCTTCAATCTTGTATCTTCATAGTCCTGGAATCCGGCCAAAGGCTATAGTCCGGCCATCCGGACACCCCCTAATCCAGGACTCCGTCAGTAGCCCCTGAACCAGGCTTCAATGACGACGAGTCTGGCGCACATATTGTCTTCGGCATTGCAAGGCGGGTTCCTCCTCCAATACTTCATAGAAGATTTTGAACACAAGGATAGTGTCCGCTCGCAAAATAAATTCCACATACCACCGTGAGAGAGAATAATATTTACACAAGTTCAATCTGCCGACGATTGCGTGGCGTGACATCACACCACGCCAAGCCTTTATTCAAATCATTTTACTGTCCCACCTCAGCGTTTAGCGAGGGGTTTCTTGGCACGCCCTGTCAAAGTAGATCGTGTCCCTTATTCCAGATTCTCATTAATACGGGCGTGGGTAACTTGACCACGCCTGTTGGCACGTCTCCTCTATCGGCGAGTCTCGAACGGTCATGGGAAGGCCCTTGGTATTCAACCTCTTTATAAAGAGACCAAGGCTCCACTCCTTTCTTTCAATCTCAATCAAATCCGCCCCTACCGAGTTCCAACACCCAAAGCTCCAGATCATGTGCTTCGGACCTTCGATGATGTCCGGCTCCGACCTGCAAGGCCGGTGGATGCCTTCCTCCGTTACAGAAGAAGACGTGCTAAAGCTAAGAGATGCCAGGTATCTAACCGGCAAAATTACGCATAGGCTTCCTGCCCAAGGGCAGGTTATTCCTACTCCCAAGCCTGGTGAAAGCATGGTGTTCGCGTCTCACTTCCTTCGGGGGCTAAGCTTCCCGATGGACCCCTTCGTGAGGGGGCTTATGTTTTACTATGGGCTGGAATTTCGTGACTTGGATCCGGAGTCCATCCTCCACATCTCATCGTTCATTGTCGTATGCGAAGCCTTCATACGCATTACCCCTCACTTCGGATTGTGGCTCAAGACCTTCAAAGTGGAGCCAAATATGATCAAGGGGCAGCAGGCAGAGTGCAGAGGGGCTGTCATAAGCAGGAATACTGACGCTCCATGGCCCGAGGGCTCTTTTCAAGAGGAGCTCAGCCTATGGCAACAAGAGTGGTTTTATATCACAGCTCCCAGGGGCACCAAATGGGTGGCGCCACCTGCCTTTCGCTCGGGTCCTCCACCGCGGTTGGCATCATGGGTCAATAAAGGACTTGACTAGGGGCCGTCCAAGGACGTGCCCTTGCTGCAGGGCCGCATTCGAGATCTCCTAGAGAGAGATCACTCTGGTCGTAGTGGCACAGGTCATGTTGATTCATCGCATCCTGCCCTGCAGACGTCGTCCCCTCCGCCTGTGGGAATTTAACCCGGAGGGACCACGAGCTCTCCAACATTTTATGGGCGCGACGCCCGTGGAGATGTACAAGCTTTTCTTTGGATCACAAGCGATGTGTCCGTACTTGACCGAGGACGCAGGTCTGAGCTGCAATCACCCGGATACTCAAGTAAGTAGCCCTGTACTCGGACATGCTATCCCATATTTATCATGAATTTGCTCTCAAAAGAGTTGTCCCTTGAACAGGAGTGGATAGCGAAAGCAAAGCTAATCAGGTGTCCGGCCCCCCTCCCTGAGACCACGCCGGATCCCGTGTTAACCAGGATGTTGGAGGTTGCGCCTTCGGAAGAAGGCGAAGGGGGGGAACAAGGAAGCTACCGCCTCCGCGAAGGAGGCTGTCAGGAAAGGAGGGATCGAGAATCCCTCCATCCAAGGGAAGAAGAGGACCGCCTTTGAAGACCCGGAGACCATGGTCTCAAAGCGGGCGAAGAAATCTTCGTCAGAGGGTCCTGCGCCAAGAGATGCCTCGGCTGCATTATGCCCCCAAGGGGATCAGCCCTCCACCGAGCCGTAAGTAAAAAGGGGAGTTTTTATTAAAATAAAGGATATCCCTGCCCTATTTCCGATGAGGATAACCGAAGTTTTTCCTTGTAGTTCGGATCTCAGCCCTTCTCAGTAGAGCTCATCTTCAGGGGATCTTCGTCCGGAGATGATAGAGAGCGAAACCCCTCCCCCTGATGTACTGTCGTGCGAGGCGGGCGAACCTGAGGTTTCGTCGTGGAGGGTTTCTCCGAGTCCGGCGGAGCCGGAAGGCAGTCATATTTCCCCTCAAAGCCCTCCGCATCCGGCCTTCGAAAAAGGCCATCGGACGAGTCCGTCACCACCTGGTGTACGGTCGGAGGAGCTGAAGGATCTGCTCGGGCGAGCATCTATCTCAGAAGATCACCGTGCGTTAATGAGTACGGTGATTCAAAGGATTTCGTCCGCTAAGAGTGGATTGCATAAAGCCATCAGAAGTTTACTGACTGGTTTTGAGGTACGCAAAATGATGTACCTTCTGACAGTTCCGGATATAAAATGCGCCCTGTGTAGATAGTAGCCCCTGAGGCTCGGTGTGTTGTCAGAAATGACAGCGCGCTGCGGATCATAATCCCAGGTATAATGTGTCGCCCTTCCTATGCAGGTGGCGAAGGGTCCGGTGGCTAGCCGGACTGATGAATTTGCCGAACTAAAGCGGCAACTTGACGTGGCGGATGCCGACATCGCGCTTGTCAATAGGCGACTTGACGCGTCACAAGGTATGTAATTTCCCCGCGGACACCTGGTAAGGGAGCTTGATGTCCGTGCCTTACAACAAGTATGCTTGATGCAGATTGTGCCGCTGCCATGGAGAACCTACGGGCGGAGCTCGCCCGGGCCAAGGAGCAGGCCAGTAAGAGTGACGCGGCTGCCTTAAAGGCGGCCGAAGAGCTAAAAGCCAAACATGCTACTCATTGCCGAAGCAAGAAGGAGATGGCCGAGATGGCCGTGGAGTTCAAGAATGCTACCGACCGCTGTAAGCTTCTTGAAGAAGAAGATCGGGCGGTACGAGAGGACCTGAAGAAGGCCACTGCCGAGGCCAAGGATGCTCACTCTGCGATGAGAGCTATGAAGGAGGAGCTGCGTCAGGCCGGAGATATCGCGGCTGGAAAGCCCTTTCTGCTGCAGAGGAAATTCATGGATCCTAATTACGCTCAGTTGGACCGGCTTTGGAGTGCGGAAGATGCTTATTTGGACTTGGCGGCAAGTGCGGCGGATGCGGCTGAACACTTCCGAGATCAAGAGGATCACGAAACGGAGAAGGTTTTTTGGTCACAGTTCCATAATCCAGAGTGCCCACTTCCATTAACTGATCGCCTGGCCGAATGGGCGGAGCTCAATAGGTTATCTGGACTTGCCATGAAGGATGTTGTGAGTATTTTGTGGCCGAAGAGGCCCGAACCGAAGAGTTATTTTGGCTTGGTGCAGCAGTTCCTTGGTGTGGTTCCGCATATCAATGCAATGAGGAGGTCGGCATGCATAGAGGGTGCGCGGATGGCTCTTGCCCGTGTCAAGACATACTGGGCGGAGATGAAGGCCACCGATGTTGCATCCCAAGATTCGGACGGAAGCCGAGTACCTGTCGAGCACTATTTTCAGGAAGTTCTGCAGGGCGCTCGTTTAATAGAGACGCAGTGCTCGAAGGATATTAAGTTTGAATAACATGTATTATTGTGAAACGATGTTTCAATGAAATATAAAAGCTTTTTATACTTGTGCCTTCAAGAATTGAAATACCTCCTGTGCGGCCGTTAATGTATATGTGTATATAACCGGAAAGATGGCAGTCTTCGGCTTCAGCCCCCATGCATATAATGCGGGGGTGTTTGCAAAAGGCGCGCTTTCACATTTGATCCAACGTCTTGGTCCTATAAAGGAGGTGGTGGCGCAGCAAACTAGGCAACCGGAATATAATGCTTTATCACTTTCACTTAGCCATAGGAGTTTGACTGTGGGGCTACTATATAGCCCCTAGGGGCACCACGCTCACCCGAATTCGGGGCGCGTATGTGCTTGACCGAGAAACGGCCCTTCGTCTATGCGGAGGAATCCTAAAGATTCCGGTGGGTCATCGAGTGGTTGACCAGTCTCATGCTATATCATGACAGTCAGTTTTCGGCTTTCTCTACTGAGGTGCTCGCCTGGACGAACCGGGGCACAATCGCAGTAGTTCTCCTGGTGCCACGTTAGCCGATAGAGCGGAACGTAAGGCAGCAAAACACAGGAGCCGGGCAAACCCAACATTTGACCAAAGACATGATTCGGAGCTGATGCATATAAGGCCTAACTCGAGATGCCGAACACTCCCTAAGGTATTCGGTCTTTATGAAAACGGGCCGAACAACGCCCTTGGTAATAAGCCCCTGGTGTCCAGGTACGCGCAAAATTCTGACGCGGCCCATGCCAAAATGCCAGCCTCCTCCTTGGTTATAGCAGGAAACCAGGGGATGTGTATCAACAAGAGACAATAAAAAAGGTTTACGCAGGGTCTTAATCTGAAAAGAATCCTTGCAACGGGTCCCTACTGCATGTCTGCGCCTGTGTCTCCGTGCAGCGTATCTGGACCGTGTAGCACGGTGTTCATCTGTAAAAGAGAGGAACTTAGTTGAAAAAGATCGTGCGAAAATGTACGTTATATTAAATAAACAAAGTACGATTCAAAAAATGAATAAGATTGAGCTTTATTGTCTCTTGCTGTATATGCGTGGAGCCCCTTGTGCGGGGGTATGTGGCTAGTAAGCCCTCGCCGGACTCGTCTAACCGTGTCCGGGGTCTGAATGACCTGTTTAGGTGCTTGGATTAGTGAAGCCGGCTTAGTGTGTGGCTGTCAAGGCAGTCACACAATCTTCCGTGCTCGAGGAACACTCAATATTTCCCTTTAAGGAGATGATGCCTCGCGGACCGGGCATTTTAAGTGTAAGGGATGCATAATGCGGTATTGCGTTAAAGCGGGCGAAAGCTTCGCGTCCCAGGAGTGCTTGGTAGCTACTTGTAAATGGGGCGAGGTGGAAGTTTAACATTTCATGGCGGAAGTTGTCGGGTGTATTGGGGAACATAGTAATTTCAAAAAATTTCCTACGCACACGCAAGATCATGGTGATGGCATAGCAACGAGAGGGGAGAGTATTGTCCACGTACCCTCGTAGACCGTAAGCGAAGCGCTATGACAACGCTGTTGATGTAGTCGACGCCTTCACGATCCAACCGATCCAAGTACCGAACGTCACGGCACCTCCGAGTTCAGCACACGCTCAGCTCGATGACAATCCCTGACCGATCCAGCAAGTGTCGGGATGAGTTCCACAAGACGACGGCATGGTGACGATGATGATGTTCTATCGCGCAGGCTTCGCCTAAACTCCATGACGATATGACCGAGGTGAAATATGGTGGAGGGGGCACCGACACGGCTAAGGAACGATCCGTAGATCAAATTGTGTGTTATGGGGTGCCCCCCGCCTCAGATATAAAGGAGCAAGGGGAGGAGGCCGGCCCTAGTAGGGGCGCGCCAGTGTGGAGTCCTACTAGGACTCCCTAGTCCTAGTAGGATTACACCTCCTTGTTGGAGTAGGAGAAGGGAAAGAGGGGAGAGGAAGAAGGAAAGGGGCTGCCCTTGTCCATTCGGACCAGAGGGGGCACAGGCCTCCTTCCTTTGGCCTCTCTCCTCTATTCCCGTATGGCCCAATAAGGCCCATATACTCCCGGCGAATTCCCGTAACTCTCCCAGACTCAAAAATACCGAATCACTCGGAACCTTTCCGAACTCGAATATAGTCGTCCAATATATCGATCTTTACGCCTCGACCATTTCGAGACTCCTCGCCATGTCCCCGATCTCATCCGGACTCGAACTCCTTCGGTACATCAAAACTCATAAACTCGTAATATAACCACATCGAAACCTTGTTGCAACGGACCCTACGGGTTTGAGAACAATGTAGACATGACCTAGAACTATTCTCGGTCAATAACCAATAGCGGAACCTGGATGCTCATATTGGCTCCCACATATTCTACGAAGATCTTTATCGCTCAAATCGCATAACACCATACATTGTTCCCTTTGTCATCGGTATGTTACTTGCCCGAGATTCGATCGTCGGTATCCAATACCTAGTTCAATCTCGTTACCGGCAAGTCTCTTTACTTGTTACGTAATGCATCATTCCGTAACTAACTCATTAGTTACATTGCTTGCAAGGCTTATAGTGATGTGCATTACCAAGAGGGCCTAGAGATACCTCTCCGACAATCGGAGTGACAAAACCTAATCTCGAAATACGCCAACCCAACATGTACCTTTGGAGACACCTGTAGAGCTCCTTTATAATCACCCAGTTACGTTGTGACATTTGGTAGCACCCAAAGTGTTCCTCCAGTAAAAGGGAGTTGCATAATCTCATAGTTACAGGAACATGTATAAGTCATGAAGAAAGCAATAGCAATATACTAAACGATCAAGTGCTAGGCTAACGGAATGGGTCATGTCAATCACATCATTCTCCTAATGATGTGATCCCGTTAATCAAATGACAACTCTTTTGTCCATGGCTAGGAAACATAACCATCTTTGATAAACGAGCTAGTCAAGTAGAGGCATACTAGTGACACTATGTTTTGTCTATGTATTCACACATGTATTATGTTTCCGGTTAATACAATTCTAGCATGAATAATAAACATTTATCATGATATAAGGAAATAAATAATAACTTTATTATTGCCTCTAGGGCATATTTCCTTCAGGGTGAGTTGAACACAACTTCTAGCAGTAGAGAGCCCGTACAATGGGCATATGGGCCTGGCATTACCCCTTGAAAGGAAGTGTTGCTATGGCAAACTTTGGCTGGGTCTATCCCCATTTTGCGGATTGTGTCCTGATATAGCAGGTTTAAATCACTGCCACCATCCATTAGGACTTGTGTAAATTGGAGTCCGTCAATTATCGGATTTAGTATCAAGGCAGTCCATCCTACATTCCGGATACTTCTAGAGTAATCCTGATGGTCGAAGGTGATTGGTTTTAACAACCAGTGGCGGGAGTCCTCTGGGATAGGCCGTATGTATTTTTTCCTTTTGTCACGCAAAGTGAGTTTACTATTTTGACTTCTTGTGGGAAATTCTTTTGTTTTCCGGTGCTCTGCTTGTGGGGATCGTCATCATCCTCGCTTGGTGTGTCGAGCCCCTTGTGTTCGGCGTTGAGTTTGCCGGACTGCTTGAAGACCCAACAATCTCTGTGGGTATGATTTGTAGGCCTCCCAGGGGTACTGTGGATTTGGCATACCTTGTCCAAGATTTTGTTTAAGTTAGATAGCTCGTCCTTGTTATCCTTAGGGGGAAGCTTTTTATGATTCTGCCGTGAGCTTTTGAATCCGGTGTTGACTGACGTGCTCTTCGGGCTGTTTCCCTTGGTCCGACGCTGGTCCTTGCTGCGTCATGTTTCCCGCTTCCATCCTCGACTTGGATGTACTTGGGTCGCTAGTATCGCATCTTGCCGCCAGTTATCCTCTCCGCCAGCGTTGGCCATGAGGCTTGTTAATGCGGCCATTGTTCTTGGCTTTTCTTGGCCGAGGTGTCTGGCAAGCCAGTCGTCTCGGACATTGTGTTTGAAAGATGCTATCACTTCAGCGTCCGGACAGTCGACTATTTGGTTCTTTTTAGTAAGGAATCTGTTCCAGAATTTTCGAGCTGACTCTCCGGGTTGTTGAGTTATGTGACTTAAATCGTCTGCATCTGGAGGTCGGACATAGGTCCCTTGGAAATTTGCCCGAAAAGCATCCTCAAGCTCTTCCCAACTTCCACTGGTGTTTTCGGGGAGGCTTTTGAGCCAATGCCGGGCTGGCCCTTTGAGCTTGAGGGGTAAGTATTTTATGGCGTGGAGGTCATCTCCTCTAGCCATGTGTATGTGGAGGATGTAATCCTCGATCCAGACTCTAGGGTCTGTTGTTCCGTCGTATGCCTCTATGTTTACGGGCTTGAATCCCGCTGGAAATTCATAATCCAGAACCTCATCGGTAAAACATAGGGGGTGTGCGGCACCCCTATATTTAGGTGTGACGTAGTATTCGGATACTTGACATGTTGCATTGCTTACTAGAGCTTGCTTTTTTGGCCCGTAGATAGATCTAACTGGGCCATATTTTTATTGTGAATCCGTGTGCGGATCACGGGCCGGCTTGTGTGCGGTGCCGTTTGCCGCTCTATGTTTGCCATGGGGTCGTCTATCCGACCGGGTGGTCTCCTTGTTTTTTGATTGCGGGGGCTCTACGGCCTCCTCATCAAATTCGGGCAGTAGTTTTCGCGGGTAGCTCTTTGTTGGCGACTATCACCGTATTTGTTCTGCGGTGTTGAGTACTTTGCTCCATCTGATTCTCGAGCGCATCTTCCGCTGTTTTGAGCTTCCGCCGCTTTTTGAGCTATGCTTGCGATGGCGACGAGCCTTTGTGGAGGTTCTTCTGCTCCAGTAACTTGTCCGGCGTGAGATCGCCCGGACTATTATCTTCGCCGGGGACGGGTTGTTTATCCAGATTGTCCTGTTCGGACGGTTGCTCGATAGCATGTTTGTCCTCCACCGGTTCGCCCTGCTCTATGGCTGGGTTTGTACGGCTGCTGTCTTTGTCAAGGCGGGACTCTGAGCGGCGCTTACGTCGCCGTTTTGACTGCTTTTCAAGGGAATCATCCCTCGTGACGTCCCGTTGTTCCTCGTCGTCGCTTCCTTTAGGTGTGTCCACCATGTATACATCGTGAGATGAGGTGGCTGTCCAGCGCCCTATAGGTGCTGGTTCATGTTGATATCCTATATCGTCGTCCATACCGTCGATGTCTTCGGAGTCGAAGTCGAGCACATCGTTTAAACTTTTGACAGTGGCTACAAAGTGGGCGGTGGGTGGGAGTTGAATTTCTTCATCGTCCGCATCCCCCCCTTGCTGACCATAGTCCGGCCAGGGCTCTCCTGATAGAGAGAGAGAGACTTTGGTAAATTCAGGATGTCACCAATGGGCGAGTGCCGAAAGATGTCCGCGGCGGTGAACTCCATGATCGGCGCCCAATCGGATTCGATTGGCAGGGGCGCGAAAGGTTCGGAGTCTGGCACCTTGGAGTCACGGGTTTCGCAAAGGACAGGGTTGGTGTTCGGCTCAATCGCCGTAGAGATAGCAGCCCCCGAGGC
The DNA here is from genome assembly GCA_021437245.1 of Aegilops speltoides. NCBI lineage: Eukaryota > Viridiplantae > Streptophyta > Magnoliopsida > Poales > Poaceae > Aegilops > Aegilops speltoides. The sequence goes on from CM038144.1 coordinate 35,683,027, forward strand.
GGTGTCCAGCCGCCCGTCCTCGATCGGCGCAGTCGGCTCCGAGCCAAGGGTCGGAGCAGAAACTTGTGCAGCCTCCACAGCACTGTCCAGCGGCAGAGCTAGATCATGCCCTTCGTGACGGTGCGGCGCGCTTGGCTGTGGCTCGAACCCGTCGAAGATCAAGTCTTCGCGGACGTCAGCCGTGTAGTTCAAACTTCCAAATCTGACCTGATGGCCGGGGGCGTAGCTTTCAATCTGCTCCATATGGCAAAGCGAATTGGCCCGCAGTGCAAAGCCACCGAATACGAAGATCTGTCCGGGGAGAAAAGTCTCACCCTGGACCGCATCGTTGTTGATGATCGGAGGAGCCATCGGGCCTAAAGATGACGATGTAGAGGAACTCTCATTGAAAGCACCAATGTCGGTGTCAAAACCGGCGGATCTCGGGTAGGGGGTCCCGAACTGTGCGTCTAGGCGGATGGTAATAGGAGACAAGGGACACGATGTTTTTACCCGAGTTCGGGCCCTCTCGATGGAGGTAAACCCTACTCTGCTTGATTAATATTGATGATATGGGTAGTACAAGAAGATCTACCACGAGATCGAGAAGGCTAAACCTAGAAGCTAGCCTATGGTATGGTTGTTATGCATCTCTGGGACTAAAACCCTCGGTTTATATAGGCACCGAAGAGGTTAGGGTTACATAGAGTCGGTTACAATGGTAGGAGATCTACATTGGCGATACGGATATGTAGATCTCCTACCATTGTAACCACTCTGTAATCCCTAGCCCTCCGTGTCTATATAAACCGGAGGGTTTTAGTCCATAGGACACAACAACAATCATACCATAGGCTAGCTTCTAGGGTTTAGCCTCCTTGATCTCGTGGTAGATCCACTCTTGTACTACCCATATCATCAATATCAATCAAGCAGAGTAGGGTTTACCTCCATCGAGAGGGCCCAACCTGGGTAAAACATCATGTCCCTTGTCTCTTGTTACCATCCGCCTAGACGCACAGCTCGGGACCCCTACCCGAGATCCGCCAGTTTTGACACCGACATTGGTGCTTTCATTGAGAGTTCCTCTGTGCCGTCACCGATAGGAAGGATGCCTCTTCCCGTCTTCAAGGACGGTATCTTCGCCAAAGGAGCCTTGGCCGCCGGCCAAACTATTCGGCTAGGTGGTTTTCTCATGACCGCCTGTTCGGCCACCGCTTCGACAATGACCTCTCAGGTCGTCAAAAGCAATCTTCACGTCAGCTCGGAATTCACCGAGCGGCTGGATCCAATAGAGCTCTCGTCCGTAAACGAGCTCTTGGATCGCATCGCCGCCCTGGGAGTCGCTACAGACTACAATCAGGTTGGGCTTAAAACCGATCTGAGAGAGATTAACTCTCCCCAGGTCACCCACCACGTTGCAGTGGTAGAGGAACAACGCGGCAACTCTTCTCCTGTATTGAAAACTAGTAGTGTCCGGGCTCCTGAACCCTCCATGCCGGATTCCCGCAGAGGGACGGACTTCGATCAAGTGCTGAACCTAAAGTCAGGCATCGGACCAGACTCGTTGGACGACATCCAGCAATCCAACTTCCAAATCTTGAAACTTCTCGGCCCTTGAGCCTCGAGATGGGTAGGGTTCCGGACTTAATTCCACCCACCCGCCCAGACATATGCGATCTATCTCTAATCCAGCAAGAGCCCGCTGAAATAGTACATCATTACTGGGCCAGATTCGTCCTAATCATGGATAGGATAAAGGACTGCCAAGAGGAAAACGCAATTTCAATTTTCTGCAATAATTGCACGGACGAGGGAATCTTGAACGCCGTCAGCCGTCGTGAAATTACATGCCTCGCCGACCTGGCGTCCATAGTACGAAAGTACTGTGCGATGGAGAGTTTCCGGAAAACCGAAACTAAGTTTTGGGACAATCTGGCCCCGGACACAACCCTAGTCCGCAACAAAAGGGTGCATTACACTCAGGCACCAGGTACAAAAACCAAAAAGCAAAAACCCCATAAAGGGCACGGAACCGTACTGGAGGGATGGCTTAGCAGACCCTGTAAAATTCACAGTACAGAAGGCGCCACCCCAACACATAGCCTTCGAGCATGTTGGATACTTCGGCAGGTGGCCAAAAGTGGCGAGGAGCTTCTAGCCCCGGAAAACCACTCCAACAATACCAGCACGGTATCAACAGTCTTTGAGACTTTCGCATCAAATAATATGCGGAAACGAACAATCCGCAGCCTCGCCGAAGTCTACCAAGTAGCAACAATTAATCCATGGAGTGACACAGCCATCACCTTCAACGCTAGTGATGAACCTAAATTCCGAACAGCCCGAGCACCAACCGCATTGGTCCTCAGTCCGATAGTGGACGGCTTTCGTCTTACCAAGGTACTCATGGACGGCGGCAGCAGACTAAACCTCATTTACGAGGAAACTCTTCAAAAAATGGAAATAGACTGGATCCGCATTGAGCGAAGCAACACAACCTTTAGAGGAATAATCCCTAGCCGGGAAGCACTCTGCACAGGAAAAATCACACTCGATGTGGTGTTCGGCTCGCCGGACAATTACAGGTCTGAAGAAGTCACGTTCCAAGTAGCCCCGCTCAGCAGCGGATATCACGCTATATTAGGACGAGAGGCATTCACAATTTTTCAAGCCATACCCCATTACGGGTACATGAAGCTTAAAATGCCCGGTTCCGGCGGAATAATCACTCTCGTTAGTGATCCGGACATAGCACTCCGCGCCGAAAACAAGACAGCCGCATTAGCCCTGGAGGCACTATCCGAAGCCTTAGCAGCAGAAGAACTCACCGCGCTGCGCTCTATGGTGAATAGAGACGATGTGATACTCGATAAGAGATCCAAGTCCACCTCCTTTAAACCAGCGGATGAAATAGTAAAATTCCAGGTCCATCCAGCCGACCCAACAAAGACGGCGCCCTCCATCGAGGCACAGTTGAACCCTGATGTAGACGCCGCACTGCGAGAATTCCTTCCGGAAAATTGGGACATCTTTGCCTGGCACCCTTCAGACATGCCAGGAATCCCACGCAGGTTGGCAGAACACAGCCTTAACATCCTAAAAGGATTCAAGCCAGTCAAACAGGCTCTTCGACGATTTTCCGAACCCAAAAGACAGGCAATGGGAGAAGAGCTAGCCAAACTATTGGAAGCCGGATTCATCAGAGACATCAAACATCCGGATTGGCTAGCAAACCCGTAATGGTACCAAAGAAGGACAAATCCTGGCGCCTATGTGTCGATTTTAAAGACCTCAACAAGGCCTGCCCAAAGGATCCCTTCCCCCTCCCCCGCATCGACCAGATAATCGACGCTACCGCAGGGCACGATTCATTGTGCTTCCTGGACGCATATTCCAGCTACCATCAAATCAAGATGGCGGAAGCAGACGAAGCCGCAACATCATTCATTACTCCATATGGACCATTCTGCTTTAACACGATGCCCTTCGGACTCAAAAACAACGGTGCAACATATCAACACATGATTCAGACATGTCTGGCTACCCAGATCGGCAAAACAGTAGAGGCATACGTAGACGACGTAGTCGTCAAAACCAAACACGTCGAAACTCTAGTAGACGATTTGAGGCAAACATTCGACAACCTCCGAGCATATGACATCAAGCTGAACCCGGAAAAATGTGTTTTCGGCGTACCAGCCGGAAAGCTCCTGGGCTTCATTGTATCCGGTAGAGGAATTGAAGCGAACCCAGCCAAGATCCGAGCTCTGACACAGCTGGATATTCCAAAGGACCTCAAACAAATACAAAAATTGACTGGATGCGTGGCGGCTCTAAGCCGCTTTATCTCCTGTTTGGGAGAAAAGGCATTGCCCCTCTATTGCCTCCTCAGGTGCACCGAACACTTCGAGTGGACGGATGCTGCCACTGCCGGACTCGAAGAAATAAAAGCCATATTGGCAACAAATATGGTCCTGGCTGCGCCTAACCTGGGCGAACCAATGTTGTTATACATCGCAGCAACACATCAAGTTGTAAGCGCGGTACTCATCGTCGAACGAGAGACAGAAGGGCATAAATTCCCTCTTCAAAAACCAGTGTACTACGTATCCATTGTTTTAACTCCCTGCAAGTCCCATTACCCCCACTACCAAAAGATAGCGTATGCGGTGTTCATGGCATCCCGGAAGCTCCGACACTACTTTCAAGAGTGTTCGATAATAGTGGCTTCCGAAGTACCCCTCAACGACATCATAAACAACCGCGACGCGACGGGCAGGATTGCAAAATGGGCCATTGAGCTCTTACCATTTGATATAACTTACAAACCTCGACGAGCTATAAAGTCGCAAGTTTTGGCTGACTTTGTCGCTGAATGGACTGAAGCCGAACTCCCTAAAGAGTACGGCGCATACTCCAATTGGATTATGCACTTCGACGGCTGCAAAATGTTGGCCAGATTGGGGGCTGGCGTCGTATTGACGTCCCCAACCGGGGATACAGTCCAATACGTACTTCAGATAATGTACACGGACTCCAACAACGCAGCCGAATACGAGGCCCTCTTACATGGCCTTCGGATGGCAATCTCCATGGGCATTCAACGCCTAGAGGTGCGCGGGGACTCAAACCTCGCAATATCCCAAGTAAATGGAGACTTTGACGCCAAGGATCCGAAAATGGCAGCCTATCGTAACGATGTCCTCAAAATGTCAGCTCGGTTCGAAGGACTTGAATTCCACCACGTAGCCCGGGATAATAACCAAGCAGCCGACGTATTGGCACGCATCGGCGCAAAACATGACGCTGTCCCTCCAAAATTTTCCTGGAACGGCTCTTTAATCCATCCGTACTATGGGAAGAGGAGTCCGGAAATAACAAACCGGAAGCAGCCGCACCAACCGGCACAGAACAATCTGACATAATCGGCGGTCCAGCCGATGAAATAACACCTTCAGCCCACGAAATAATGGTAGTAATCGCCCCATGGACAGAGCCATTCCTAGCCTACTTGCTTAGGCAGGAACTTTCCGAAGACCAAAATGAGGCCCACTGCATAGTTCGGCGATCTAAAGCCTACAAGGTCCATGAGGGAGAACTCTATAAGAAAAGCACAACCGGAGTCCTCCAACGGTGTATCTCCAAAGAGGAAGGGCGAAACCTCCTGGCTGAAATTCACGCCGGACTAGGCAGACACCACGCCGCAGCCCGGGCCCTTGTAGGCAAAGCATTCTGTACAGGATTTTATTGGCCGACGGCCCGGGCAGATGCTCAGGACTTAGTCCAAAGATGCGTCGGTTGTCAGCTCTTTGCTAATCAGAGCCACATGCCACCCACCGCCCTCAAAACTATACCCATTACCTGGCCGCGCGGTCTGGGGGCTTGACATGGTCGGACCCCTTAAAGGGGGAACCCACAAGCAAAGGTACCTATTGGTCATGGTGGACAAATTCACCAAATGGATAGAGGCCAAGCCAGTTAAAACGGCAGAGTCCGGACCAGTGATAGACTTCATATCCGAGGTAGTACACCGTTAGGGTGTCCCCCATCGCATCATTACCGATAACGGCACAAACTTCACGGCCGACGAGGTTAAATTATGGTGCAAAAATATGGGCATTAAGCTCGATTACGCTTCAGCCTATCACCCTCAAACCAACGGTCAAGTGGAACGAGCAAATGGTCTCATAATGAGCGGCATCAAACCCAGACTAGTGCGGTCCCTTACGAAATCTGACACGCACTGGGTAGAGGAGCTCGACTCCGTACTCTGGGGGCTGCGGACAACGCCCAACCGTACTATTGGATTCACACCATTTTTTATGGTATACGGCGCAGAAGCAGTTTTGCCCTGCGACATCATTCATGACTCACCTCGAAAAGATATGCGAAGAAAGAGAAGCCGAGCTAGATTGGCAGGACAGCTTGGACGCATTGGAGGAAGAACGCGACGTCGCCAAGGCTCGTTCCGCATTCTACCAGCAGTAGGCTCGAAGATATCAAAGCAGAGAAGTAAGGGCCAAGACTTACAACGTTGGTGAACTAGTTCTACGCCTGCCGAACAAGAAAAAGGACAAGCTCAAGCCCAAATGGGAAGGCCCCTTCATTATCGATCAAGTCCTGACCGGCGGAGCGTACCGTCTGCGAAATGCATCGGACAACCGACTCGAGCCGAACCCATGGAACGCAGCCCGCCTCCGAAGATTCTATGCCTAGCGCTGAACTAAGAGTTTGTCCCCTTCCCCCGTCCAACTTTTTACACTTCAGCTGCCTTTTGTTTCCCTTTTTTCCCTCACCCCTTTTTCATACAAGCCCTTAAAGGCCTACTTGCGCATTGTTCGCACACACTTGATGTGCTATCCGCACTCATTATACCTGGGGGCTTCTTTACCAGAAGCTTACTTATAAGTGCTTCATGCCCAGCAGATGTGTCAAACTTCCACATGTACCTTTTATTCACCATTATATGCATCGATATGACTTAAGTTTTGGCCAAGCTGGGTTGCCTGGCTCCTGTGCTTACCCCTATGTTCCCGATTGTTCGGCTAGGAGGTAAAGGGAGCACCTCTGTGATTGTTACTGTCGGGTCAGCGGATGTGTACCTCGACCGGGTGAAGCCGAAAGCTAGCGTTCTTAAGGGAATATTCGGTCGGTGACTTGAAAGATGATTTTTACCTATCTATTTATCTGCCCGGATGTTTTTCTCGCTCTTTTCGCAGATTCGGACATGCACTTTTGGGCATGCCTCCTGTGGAAAGGAAACTTAACGAACTATTCTCCTGGAAGATGTTTCTTACTAACCATGTAATATAACATAACTAGTTGGGCACTTGTGCGATAAAGCACTAATGACCCCCACGCTGGTCTCCATGCATGCCCGGTTGTTTCTAACCGAGAAGGTATTCGGACACTCGAACTCTAGGGTCCCGAGGTTGAAGCGAAAAGGTCGGCAAAGAAAAAGCGATCTACAATCCGGCTAGAAGGCATTTTACATGTCATTTTAAAATACATTGTCAAATCGACCGATCAGATTCTTTCTCAATCCCGTCTAACAGCTGTCTAATTTACTGATCCCATTGGGAAAATTTAGCGGCCAACTCTACTTGGCCGTACACTAAACTCACAGGGATCTCCTTCCCATCGGGCCCCACAGGTCCGACCTCGGCCATGTGGTTGGGATCCGCCTTCTTGTACCGCGTCTTCACCATGGCCCAGGCCTCCCTGGCACCTTGGCGGCAGGCCGAAATCTTCCATAAACGGAAGCGCTGCCGCGCTCCCTGAAGCTTCTCCGCAAGCTCTCCAAGGCCCTCGGGTAGGGAGAGGGACGGCCATAAGGCCTGGACGACGCCGCTCATTGCCTGCCGAACTCGTTCGAGCAGTTGCACCAGCTCGGGAAGTTGATCACCCGTTGATACGGGCATCTCCTCCGCAGGGCGACCTGTGAGCACACCTACAGACATATTTTTGTCAATTGACTTCCTCGCCGAACTCTTCTTTTCAAAGGAGTTCGCTCAAGCACTTACTATAGATGCCGCGACGAAGCCGCTGATTCTCCTTCACGGAGCCAGACAGCTCGGCCCGAACACCTTTCAGCTCTTCTCCAAGCTGGGCGTGGGCATCTGTAGGATCGAAGAAGGTGAGAGTGTCTAGAGGGGGGGTGATTAGACTACTCGACAAGATAAAAATTATGCCTTTTGACAAAGACAAGTTTTGGCAGATTTTGCATAACACACAAGTCAAGTAGCATACTACACATGCAATTCTAGAGTATGGGCAGCGGAAAGTAAATTGCACAAGTAGTAAAGAGAAGTGGAGAAGATCAAACGCAATTTGGAGACACGGAGATTTTTCTCGTGGTTCCGATAGGTGGTGCTATCGTCATTCCACGTTGATGGAGACTTCAACCCACGGAGGGTAACGGCTGCGAGAGTCCACGGAGGGCTCCACCCACGAAGGGTCCACGAAGAAGCAACCTTGTCTATGCCATCATGGCTCACGCCCACGGAGGGCTAGCCTTACTCGGGGTAGATCTTCACGAAGTAGGCGATCTCCTTGCCCTTACAAACTTCTTGGTTCAACTCCACATCTCGTGAGGCTCCCAAGCGACACCTAACCAATCTAGGAGGCACCACCCTCCAAAAGGTAATAGATGGTGTTGATGATGATGAACTCCTTGCTCTTGTGCTTCAAATGATAATCTCCCCAACACTCAACTCTCCTCACTGATTTGGCTGTGGTGGAAGAAAGGATTGAGTGGAAAGCAACTTGGGAAGGCTAGAGATCAAGCTTCATATGGTGGGAGTGGAGCAACTTGATCTCAACACAAGGGTAGGTAGTTCTCTTCTCGTAAATGTAAGGTAGGAGTGGTAGTTCTTTCGATGGCTCTCTCCACGAATGAAGAGGGGTGGAGGGGTATTTATAGCCTCCACACAAAATCCAACCGTTACACACATTTGACCAATCTCGGTGGGACCGAAGTTGACAACTCGGTGAGACCGAAAGTTCAAATCATGTGAACGTTGGGATTTTCGGTGGGACCGAAAATACAATCTCGGTGTGTCCGATTCATGCAAAGACAAGAGCTTGCCAATCTCGGTGGGACCGACTTCATCATCTCGGTGACACCGATTTGATGACGAAGGATTCTGAAGCTTGGCAACTCAAGTTTCGTGAGACCGAGTTGAATCGGAAAATCCGAAATTTCTAGGGTTTGGCTTTGTGGCTGAGGTGGTTCATCTCGGTGTGACTGGGTTTGGAAAATCGGTGGGACCGAGATTACTTATGAGTGTACATAGTAGTGAAAGTTGCTGATAGTTTGGGAGATGTATCACTAAGCACTTTGAGCAACAAGATCATTATCATAACCTCATCCCCTTTTAATAGTATTGGCTTTCCTATGGACTCAATGTGATCTTGGATCACTAAACCAAAAATGGAGTCTTGAGCTTTTGCCAATGCTTGCCTTAGCATTTTGAGGGGTCCACCTCTTCAGTCCTTTTGCCATGCCAAAGTGATGGACCTTCCTGAAACATACTTGATAAAAGCATTAGTCCAACCACAAAGTATGTTGTCATTAATTACCAAAACCACCCAGGGAGCAAATGTGCTTTCAGCATCCTGGAGCCTGTTCCTTTCCTGCTGCACCCTCGTCACAACCCTCTCGCCGGCCTTCAGCTGGCACAGTAATTCTTGCCTGTCCGGATCCTGTCCGGCACCATCTGTGATGACATTGTCAGACTTACACGTACGCCGCACACCGATTATCTTTTCGAAATAATGTGTTACCAGGAGGGGTCTCTATGCTTCCTCCTGCGGCAGGTAGTGCGGACTCAAGTTGGGCCTTGCACCCTTGTAGCTCCTGGGACAGTCGGGTATTCTTCTCTGTAAGACCCTGCATATCAAATGATCCTTAAATCAGTTATTCCAACTACTTTAAGTCTCGGGGGCTACTGGCATATACAATCATTAAAATCTCTTACCCGTATGTCCTTTACATACTGCTCCGTGGCTCTGGTCAAACCATCTTGAGCAGCACGAAGGTGCGTGTCCCCCGCATTAAAGGCATTCAACGCCTCGGGGGAGAAGCACGCGTCACGAAAAACTGTCCGGCGGCGCCTATGGTTCATGGCGCTCTCCACCTCAGACTTGGTGGCAGACAGTCTGTCAGCATCCTCCATTGGAGGAGGATCCGGCTCGCGCCTTGCGCCCACCTCCCCCTCCAAACCAGATGTTGGAGCCTGGCTGGTAGAGGCTGGGTTGGCAACCTCTACTCCCGCAGTCCGGCAGGCGCTTTTTCTCCTGCAAAAGTCATGAGCATTCAAACACTTCCTAGGAACGTTGTTCTAAATAACAAATCGTGAGCCATACCGTTGCGGCGACGTTTCGACCCGCGCCGCGCTCCTCTTCCGCCTGCCGGGCCGAACTAACCCTTGTTGGCCAGCTGCTGTGGCCTCGGCCTCCTGCCCTGAAGGCACCCCCTGCGAGACACCATTATATACGGCGGTCAGATATGCACGGGGACGGAATGATGGTGTCAGGACTTCGGTCACAATCACCTGGGAAGCCGGATATAGGCCGGGGTAGTCAGCCGTAATGGCGACTAGAGCATTATCCATGCTGAGTTGGTGGAACACCCCGTCGATTAGCTCCACCTTTATGTCCGGGTCCTCTTCGGAGGCCGGATCTTGGGATCTTTCTGGATCCTCGGGCTGTGGAGCCGGGCTATGAATGCTCTCCACAGTCCGGCGCAGACCCTGCGTCGAAACCATAAAGTAAGGTACTTAACTTTGAAAGCGTGGGTCGGATAAATAAACATTCGCTTACCCAGCTTCGAGGATTGTTCATGTAGAACCCATTCAATGGGCTCGTCTGGAGGAAGTCCTCCTTCTCCCCTTGTACGCACTGCATGTAATCTTCACTGTGTCTTGGCCGATCCCGGCCCTTGGCGGCCATGACGAGTGGCATCATTCTCTCCATTGAAATCCCACATGGGGTGGCCCCTGTATTGCAGCAGCTGCACCCCTCACATAATGCACGTTGCCATGACTCCAATCATGGTCAATCCGGAATGGGCCAATAACCTTATCCGGCCCATCAAATAATGGATGCTCTTGTCTTCCTCCAGCTGGGGGCTCCGTGGGCGCCCAACTCGGCGTTCTTCAGAGGAGCATTATGAACTCCGGAGGCCGATCCAACAGGTCCGCAAGGAGGCGTCTTCTACATAAAACCATTCTGAAGGCCAGTCTTCGGACGCCTTCTTAGGGGTTCCGGATGGATATCCGGTCCCGGTGATGCGCCATATTTCAGCACCGCCCACTTGATATATGGACCCCTCGTGAGAGCGGGGTACGAGGCAAAATAACCTCTTCCACAGCGCAAAATGGGGCTCGATTCCCAGAAATAGCTCGCAAAGGGCTACGTAGCCCGCGATATGCAGAATAGAGGCAGGCGTGAGGTGATGAAGCTGGAGTACGTAGAACTCCAGGAGCCCACGGAGGAACGGATGTATAGGAAATCCGAGCCCCATTATCAGATAGTGGACGAAGCATACCCGCTCCCCTTTGTTGGGACTTGGGGTAGCCTCCGCTTGCTTCCCACCTTTGTAGGTGGCCAGCCCGGCTCGAACCGGGACCATGAAGGCCGGAGGGAGATATCCCTCCGCTTGGAGTGTCACCAGATCGTTGTGAGGGACAAAACATCTCCTCCAATCTCCTGGCAGAGGGCTGGGAGCGCGAGAGGAGGAGCCGCGTCGACGGTCCATGATGGAACGGATTTTTGGTCAGAGGCGCTCTGATGAGTACTCGCAGGAGGGAGATAGTGTGATTTGGATCTGGATTCTTGTCTCTCTTATAGGAAGATTATTTGCGCAGATAGGGGGTAAAACACGAAAGATACCCTGGCTTTTCGCATTCGTGTGACGCGTGGAAGAAGGCCATTATTGGGCGTGGAAACCAAGGAGTGCAATGTTCACAAAATAGCCGGACACTATTCGGCAGGTACATGGAACTTAAAGGAGAACCCGCCTTGCAACGCCGAAGACTATACACGCGCTGGACTTATCATCATTGAAGCCTGGTTCGGGGGCTACTGAGGGCGTCCTGGACTAGGGGGTGTCTGGACAGCCGGACTATCATCGTCAGCCGGACTCCAAGACTATGAAGATACAAGATTGAAGACTTCGTCCCGTGTCCGGATGGGACTTTCCTTGGCGTGGAAGGCAAGCTTGGCGATACGGATATGTAGATCTCCTACCATTATAACCGACTCTGTGTAACCCTAGCCCTCTCCGGTGTCTATATAAACCGGAGGGTTTTAGTCCGTAGGACAACAACCATTACATCAATCATACCATAGACTAGCTTCTAGGGTTTAGCCTCCTTGATCTCGTGGTAGATCCACTCTTGTACTACCCATATCATCAATATCAATCAAGCAGGAGTAGGGTTTTACCTCCATCGAGAGGGCCCGAACCTGGGTAAAAACATCGTGTCCCTTGTCTCATGTTACCATCCGCCTAGACGCACAGTTCGGGACCCCCTACCCGAGATCCGCCGGTTTTGACACCGACATAGATCCACATTTCCACGAATCACTTTCTCCCCTATGTGAGGGGAACCCCTCGGATCTAGATCTTGGAGTTCTTGGTGTTCTCCTTCTTGTTCTTCCTCTCCTTTTCTTCCATTGCTTTTGTTGCTTTGGTGGGATTTGAGAGTGAGGGACTTGGGCACTCCGTGTGCCCTTGCCATTGCATTTGGTGCATCGGTTTGAGTTCTCCACGGTGATACGTGGAAGTTACAAGTTGAGAAGCTTATTACTCTTGGGTGCTTGTTTCCCTTGAGCTTGTTCCTCTTGGGTGCTTGGGCGTCCTAGACGGTTGGTGGTCTTCGGAGCTCAATCATTATGGTGTAAAGCTCCGGGCAAGCGTCGGGGTCTCCAATTAGGTTGTGGAGATCGCCCCGAGCAATTTGACGGGTACCGGTGAGCGCCCCCAAGGGTTGCTGAGGGAGTCCTGGACTAGGGGGTGTCCAGACAGCCGGACTATCAATATCCGCCGGACTCCAAGACTACGAAGATTGAAGACTCCGGCTCGTGTCCGGGAGGTACTTTCCTTGGCGTGGAAGGCAAGCTTGGCGTCTGGATATGTGGATCTCCTACCATTGTAACCGACTGTAAACCCTAGCCTCCGGTGTCTATATAAACCGGAGGGCTTTAGTCCGTAGGACAACATACATCTCAACAATCATACCATAGGCTAGCTTCTAGGGTTTAGCCTCCTTGATCTCGTGGTAGATCTACTCTTGTACGACCCATATCATCAATATTAATCAAGCAGGATGTAGGGTTTTACCTCCATCGAGAGGGCCCGAACCTGGGTAAAATATTGTGTCCCTCGTCTCTTGTTACCATCCGCCTAGACGCACAGTTCGGGACCCCTACCCGAGATCCGCGGTTTTGACACCGACATTGGTGCTTTCATTGAGAGTTCCTCCTGTCGTCACCAATAGGCTCGATGGCATCTTCAACCAACAACGCTGTCCCGGTGAGACTTTTCTCCCGGACAGATCTTTGTATTCGGGCGGCTTTGCATCGCGGGCAATTCTCTTGGCCATCCGGAGCAGATCGAAGCCACGCCCTGGCCGTCAGGTCAGATTCGGAAGCTTAAACTTCACGGCCGATGTCCGCGGGACTTGATCTTCGACGGACTCGAGCCACAGCCACGCGCGCCGCACTGTGACAATGGGCACGATCTAGCTCTGCCGCCGGACAGTGTCTTGGTGGCCACACTCGGATCCGCTTCGGCCATTAGCCCGGAGCCGATCGCCCATATCAAGGGCCGGTGGGTAGACGCCGCCCTGGGGGCTTCAACATCCACGACGATGGAGCCGAATACTAATCTTGTCCCCTGCGAAACTCGTGATTCCGAGGCGCCGGACTCCTAGCCGGACTCCGAGCCTCCCACGCCCCTGCCAATCAATTCGGACTGGGCGCCGGTTATGGAATTCACCGCCGCGGACATCTTCCAACACTCGCCTTTCGGCGATATCCTGAATTCACTGAAGCACCTCTCGCTATCAGAAGAGTCCTGGCCGGACTATGGCCAGGATGGTTGAGTACGGACAACGAAGAAATTGAGCCACCCACCACCCACTTTGTAGCCACCGCCGAGGATTTAACCGACATGCTAGACTTCGATTCGACGACATCGACGCTATGGACGACGATGCGGAGGCGAATCAGAGCCAGCGCCCATTGTATAATCGAAGGCCACCTCGTCATATGACGATACATGGTGGATACCCCAAAAGAAGGGATGGCGAAAAAGCAAGGCGGCAGATTCTCTAAAAAGCAGCCCAAACGCCGACGTCGTGGCGCCGCTCTAAATCCCGCCACAAAGAAAATGGAGATTCTCGCACGGGAGATAATAACACTCGGAGACTGCGAAGACGATCCTCCCGCAAGACTCAGCGCAGAGGATGCGAAGCAAGCCCTCATGATGAGGCGGCGATTTAAGGGGTTGAGGATGATAACTACATGCCTCCTCCAAAGACGGCAAGCCTCAACGATGGCGAATTCATCGCACTCGAGGATCCCGTCGAACAAGAGCGCTTCAAGCGCAGCTAATAGCCACAAACAAACAGCCTAAATAAAAGCAGCAACAGCTCCAAGCTGATCAAGATCTGCTGGCCGATCGATGGACCGAGGTCCTCGCGGCCGAAGAGTATAAACTCGAACGCCCCTCCAAAAGTTACCCAAGACGCAAGCTGCTCCCCCGATTAGAGGAGGAAGCATACATACCTTCATCACCAGCGCACGACATGGCTGACCGACCACCCCGTGGTCGCGACAGAGAGGCATCCAGGCCCCCAGCCAAGACCGTACCCCGGCATCGCTCTAAAAGTACGAGGCCAAGAGGGAACGCGCCGGACTTGCGAGACATATTGGAGGACAAGGCAAGACAATCCAGATCCATCTACGGATCACGTGGGCACCCCACGACCCACGACGAATACCGTCATGCCGGATACAATAACCCTGGCCGGGCCGAACACAGCAGACAACGCTCTCTTGAGCTGCGTCGCGACATCGCTCAATACAGGGGCGCCGCATACCCGCTATGCTTCACTGACGAAGTAATGGATCATCAGATCCCCGAAGGGTTTAAACCCGTAAACATAGAATCTTACGATGGCACCACAGACCCCGCGGTGTGGATCGAAGACTATCTTCTCCACATCCATATGGCCCGCGGCGACGACCTCCACGCCATCAAGTACCTCCCACTCAAGCTTAAAGGACCAGCTCGGCATTGGCTTAACAGCCTGCCCGCAGAGTCAATTGGATGTTGGGAAGACCTGGAGGCCGCATTCCTTGATAACTTCCAAGGCACATATGTGCGACCACCAGACGCCGATGACCTAAGCCACATCATTCAACAGCCGCATTTAATCGGCCAGCAATTACGACTCGGTTCTTGATGAAGAAAAATCAAATCGTCGACCGTCTGATGCAGAGGCCCTCGCAGCCTTCAAACACAACATCCGGATGAATGGCTAGCCCAGCACCTTGGGCAGGAAAAGCCGAAATCCATGGCAGCCCTCACATCGTTAATGACCCGCTTTTGTGCGGGAGAGGACAGCTGGCTAGCTCACAGTAACAATCTCCGTAAAAATTCTGGCAGTCTGGACACTAAGGACAACAACGGCAGGTCACGTCGAATCAAAAACAAGCGCCGCATTAACGGCGACGATAAGGAGGATACGGCAGTCAATGCCGGATTCCGAGGCTCTAAACCCGGTCAGCGGAAGAAACCATTCAAAAGAACCACTCCGGGTCCGTCCAATCTGGACTGAATACTCGACCGTCTATGCCAGATACATGGCACCTCTGAAAAACCAGCTAACCACACCAATAGAGATTGTTGGGTGTTCAAGCAGGCCGGCAAGTTAATTGCCGAACACAATGACAAGGGGCTAAATAGCGACGACAAGGAAGAGACCCGGCCACCGAACAATAGATGACAGAAGGGTTTCCCCCCGCAGGTGCGGATGGTGAATATGATATATGCGACCCATATACCCAAGAGGGAGAGGAAGCGCGCACTACGGGACGTCTATGCGATGGAGCCAGTCGCCCCAAAGTTCAACCCATGGTCCTCTTGCCCGATCACTTTCGATCGGAGAGACCATCCGACCAGCATACGCCATGGCGGATTCACCGCATTGGTTTTAGACCCAATCGTCGATGGGTTCCACCTGACGAGAGTCCTGATGGACGGCGGTAGCAGCCTGAACCTGCTTTATCAGGATACAGTGCGCAAAATGGGCATAGACCCATCAAGGATTAAACCTACAAAGACAACCTTTAAAGGTGTCATCCCAGAGTGGAGGCCAACTGTAGAGCTCGCTCACCACACCGAAGTGGTCTTCGGATCACCGGATAACTTCCGAGCGAAGAGTTAATCTTCGACATAGTCCCATTTCGCAGCGGCTATCATGCTCGCTTTCGGACGAACGCGTTTGTAAAATTCAACGCGGTGCCGCATTATGCATACCTAAAGCTCAAGATGCCAGGCCCTCGCGGAGTCATCACGGTCAATGGAAATACGAACGCCCTCCGAACGGAGGAACATACAGCTGCTCTGGCGGAAGTCTGAGCAGCCTTCTCAGGCAATTCTCAAGTCCGGCAGTTAAAAAGCCAGATACAGCAAAGCGCGCCCGGAGCAATACCAACCGAGACTACCTGGCGCAATCAGAGCATCGCCAGAGTAATGCGGCCCCATCATCGCCACAAGCATGATCGCAAGAATAACACTCCGCGTACATCATTATGCTCTGGAGATACCATAAGCGCAGGGGAAGGGGCACGATCACAAGGGACCAAGAGTGCGGCTCGACCACACCAGGGGCTCACACGAGCGCCCCCTTGTTTTTATTTTTATCTTTTCTTCTTTTATGTATACAGGACTCATCAACCGAAGCCCTGCTCGACGGCGAACTTGCCGAACTCATGATGCAAACAGTCAGGGACTAAAGGAGGCCGCGACGAACACTCAGGTGGTCTCAATTACGAGCATTAAATTCGATTACATACACCAAGTCTGCAGCTCATCCTCGAGGGGGTGCTTATTTAGTCCAAATCCCTTGCTTATCGTGACTATTTGTATCATCCGCTCTAATAGCAGACTTTCTTTCATAAATAATGCAGCACGTTTTTATTGCAATTATGCTATCTTTTATATGTTCATTATATGACATCTTGCACCCGACATTTTGGTACGGCCGAATACGCCAGGGCTTATGTTCCCCAGATTATGGCGTGATTAAGTCCGAACACTTTCACAAGTGCGGCACCCGAACTTATAGCATTATATGAATCGGCTCGAATCATGTCTTGGGTCAATAGTTGGGTTTGCCTGCTCCCATGTTTTGGTGCCTTACGCCCGCTCCGTCGGCTAAGGTAGCACTGGGAGAACCATCGCGATTGCGCCCGGTTGAGCCGGGTTAACGCCTCGATGGAAAAAGCTAAAACCGACCGGCATGATAAGGCGAGACTGGTCGCTGTTCGAGAGGTTCTTCGGGTCCTTAAAGACTCATGCCGCTCGAGCGAAGTTCGATGATGTCCGACGAAGGCGTGGATAGCGCCCGGATTCGTCTTCCGAATACCAGGCTTCACGAAATTTAAAATTATAGAATTCTATGGCTAAGTGAGAGTGTTCAAGCATTATAAGTCCGGTTGCCTTGTTCGTCGTGTTGAGCGCCTCCCTAGATGGACCCAATAATGGGAACAAGAGTGCTCAAGCTTATCACCGAACAACCCAGCACTTGTGGCTTGGGGGCTGAAGCCAACGACTTGCCATCTTTCAGATTTTACAAACGTACGCACGGAAGGTAATATTTTAAATTCAACAAGTGTTGCTCATGGCGCATATAAATGAAGTTTTCAGCGCCCAGGATAAATACACAGCGAGTTCACTCAAAGATTACATTTCGGGAGCACTCATCTGCAATATCGCAGGCTCCCTTCAGGACAACTTTATAATATCGCTCCGGCGTACGATGCTCCTTGCCCGGCGGCGGCGGATCCGTGAGAAGCTTCTTCGCATCCAGTTTGCCCCATTGCACCTTTATACGGGCAAGGGCCCGACGAGCGCCTTCAATACAAGCGGAGCGCTTGATTACATCCAGCCTGGGGCATGCATTCACCAGCCGCCGCACTAGGCCAAAGTAGCTTACGGGCATGGCCTCTCCAGGCCACAGCCGGACTATGAGGCCCTTCATGGCCTCCTCAGCTACCTTGAGGAGTTCGACCAGCTGCTTCACCTGGTCGCTTGGGGCACTGGATGGCCGGCCTCGGCAGATCGAGACCGAAGACCTTCTTCGCCGAGCCCTCCTCACCACGATAGAATGCGGCGGCATCGACGCGCTACGTGCAGATCTGCAAACGCCTCGAAGGCTCGAACCAGTAAGTATCCGTAATTCACATTAACATGCCTCGCTTTGCATGAAAAATGCCTTACCCGCAACTATCTTCTTCATGTCCTCAACCTCCCGAAGGGCCTTCTGGCCTCGGCCTTGGCGGATTTGGCACTTTCGAGAGCCGAGGCAAGCTCGGACTCGAAGTCTTGAGTCACGCTCCAAACTCTCATGCTTTTCCATGAGAGCACGGAGCTCTTGCCGAACTTCCGCCACCGGTGCCGCTTGCTTTTCTCGCTCAGCCTGTTCTGCGGGTCAGATTATGCTCGCCACGGACACGGCATCCTTCGTGGCTGCCACCTCATTAGTGGCCCCGCAATACACATATTATCCTTGTTAATCTTATTTGCAACCAAAACCCTTTTCTCAGAAGGTACTTATTTAAAGTGGTGTTATTCACCTTCTTTTTCCTCGAGCTGCCTCTTGGCATGGCCGAGCTCTTGCTCCGACCGCTCAAGGTCCTTCTTCAGCACCTCGACCTCCGCCGTTAATGCGACAGAGGTCAATAGCGCAGCTTGTAAACCCATATTGACATATTTTTAGCAACCTCACAGATATCTTGTTAGATCCTTAGTCCAGCTTTTCCTTCCGAACACCGAACTAAGCATCAGGGGCTACTGTCTATGCGGTATTACATTACATAATTCTAACTTCTTACCTCAAAGCCTGTTAGAAGGCTGCTCGAGCTTCGGTCAGCCCGCCTTGGCGAGCTGGACCTTTCAATCACCGCACTCATAATAGTGCGGTGTTCTTCCTCGATGGAAGCGCCTTTAAGCGCCTCCAACAGGTTATCCGCGCCCGGTTGGACGGAGGCTGCCGGCGCCACGGTCTTGCCCTTCTTCCGGAAGGGTCGCTTGTCGGACTCGAACCATTACGGGTTCCGGTAGAGTCCGCACGAAGTCCGGAGGTCGCTCAAGGCGCCCGAGCCTCCTCCGATGGGTCCCCTTTGGGATCCCACCTCGGCGTCCTCGCCGACGCGTGGGGTAGAGGCGGGGACGGAATTTACGTCCGACGAGGCTAACGACCGCCATCGAAGTCGGGAGATCATCCATGGCCGGACTACATATAAAATGCGGTGTTAGAAGGATACTACGTGACATGAAAGGTGCGGCATATATATGACCCGAATACTTACGATCCGCCGGACGCTCGCCCTTGAGGCCATTTCATCCTCGCCAACGCCGATGTTGGCGAAACTGTCCGGGGATAGTTCTCCCCTCTGACCCTTCGCCTCCCCGATTGGGGAAGCCTTCTCTTCTTCTCTCCTCCTCCGGAGAGAGTACTCCCTCCTCCTTCGTGGGAGGAGTCCTCGTCGAAGTCGACGCCTGATTGCGGGAACTTTTCGAGTCCCCGCGCCACCTTCTTGTTTTTTTCTCGGCACCACGGCGGTGCCGAACCAGCATCCCCGCTAAGCGGGCGCCCACTGGTCTTCGGCATGGGAGTCGGGCTGATGAGCAGCTTGACCTTCTCCATCCATTCTGTCAAAGGAAGAGGCAGATTAAAACCTCACTAGAGTCAATCTAATTATCACAAGTGTCCCGTAATAGGTTGAATCACTTACGCGCCGCTTGGACATCGCTTGGCTGAATCCGCGATCTTCGCTCTCGGATGCGGGGTTGCACCCTTGAACAGCACCTCCAGACGCCTTCAGATGTTGTGTCAAGAGCCCGCTTAGCGCTGGTGCTGTTCCGGATTGAACTCACACAAATTGAATGCCCGTTTGGCATGGGAGAATCCACGGAGGAGCATGACTTGACCACGCCGACGAGCCGGAGCTTATTGCTCACCATCTTCTTGATGCACGCCGAGTCCCGCCACCTCCACCGGATCGCCCCACCGCAAGCCCTTCTCTTTCAGAGGTGAGTTGCGGGAATTCCAGATCTAAACTCGGGGCCGCCGCCATATGGGCTCGCTGCTCGGTGATGTAGAACCACCCCGATTGCCACCCTTGACGGAATCCACGAAGGTCCCTTCTAGCTAAGGGACGTTGGGCAATTTACCCAACATGGTGCCTCCGATTCCGCTTATGCGTGCCCTTCACAACCTTCGCTTGACGTTGAAGGTCTTGAGCCATGTCAAGTGGGGCTGGATGCAGAGGAAGGCCTCACACGCACGATAAACGCCGAGATGTTGAGGACGAAGTTCGGCGCCAGATCGTGGAAATCCAGGCCTTAGTAAAACATGAGCCCCCGGACAAATGGATGGAGCAGAAAGCCCAATCCGCGGAGGAAGTGGGGGAGGAAGACGACCCTCTCATGAGGCCCGGGGGTAGGGATGAGCTACCCCACGTCGGGCAGCCGATGCGCGATGTCGCTGGAAAGGTATCCGGCGTCGCGCAGCTTGGTGATGTCATCCTCCTTAGCGGTGGAGACCAACCATTTACCTCCCGCTCTGGACATATTCGGAGAAGCTCGAGGTGAGATGCGCAGGCTTGAGCGTTGGAGCTTGAGTGCGCGGGGATAGTTAAGCAAAGGAGGAGGAGGCGTAGGTGAGAAGGTAAATCCTTATCCCGTATATATAGGCGGACTAAACTATGCGTCCCCCACCAGCCTGGTAAAACTCGCTTATCTTCCAAGCGCCACCATCAATGGCGCGGTTGGGTTACCCATGTTCGTATTGATGAGAATCCCGGAATAAAGGGGAACACGATCTCTGCTTCGACAAGACGTGCCAAGGAAACCGCTTCGCTAAACGTGCTGAAGTGGAATGAGTAAAAAACAATTCAAACAAGGGCTTGGTAGCGGTGTAATATCACGCCGGATAATACGTCAGCAGATTGAGTCAGTGTATATGTTTTATTCTCTCTACGGTGGAATGTGGAAATTATTTTTGCAGAGCCGGACACTATCCTGGTGTTCATTATCTTCTCCGGATTATTCAAGGGAGGAACCCGCCTTGCAATGCCGAACATTATGCACGCCGGACTTATCGCCATTGAAGACCGGTTCGAGGCTCTTGAGGGAGTCCTCGACTAGGGGGTGTCCGGACAGCCGGACTATCAATATCTGCCGGACTCCAAGACTACGAAGATTGAAGACTCCGGCTCGTGTCCGGAAGGTACTTTCCTTGGCGTGGAAGGCAAGCTTGGCGATACGGATATGTGGATCTCCTACCATTGTAACCGACTCTGTGTAACCCTAGCCTCTCCGGTGTCTATATAAACCGGAGGGCTTTAGTCCGTAGGACAACATACATCTCAACAATCATACCATAGGCTAGCTTCTACGGTTTAGCCTCCTTGATCTCGTGGTAGATCTACTCTTGTACTACCCATATCATCAATACTAATCAAGCAGGACGTAGGGTTTTACCTCCATCGAGAGGGCCCGAACCTGGGTAAAAACATTGTGTCCCTCGTCTCTTGTTACCATCCGCCTAGACGCACAGTTCGGGACCCCCTACCCGAGATCCGCCGGTTTTGACACCGACAGTTGCCAAAGTGTACGGGTTCGGTGATCGCCCCCAAGGTTTGCCATTTGTACGGGTTCGGTGACCGCCCTCAAGGGTCCCTTAGTGGAATCACGACATCTTGCATTGTGCGAGGGCGTGAGGAGATTACGGTAGCCCTAGTGGCTTCTTGGGGAGCATTGTGCCTCCATACCGCTCCAAACAGAGATTAGCATCCGCAAGGGTGTGAACTTTAGGATACATCGTCGTCTCCGCATGCCTCAGTTATCTCTTACCCGAGCCCTTTACTTATGTACTTTACTTTGTGATAGCCATATTGGTCTTTGTCTTATATCTTGCTATCACATAGTTACTTATCTTGCTTAGCATAAGTTGTTGGTGCACATAGGTGAGCCTAGTTGTTGTAGGTTTTCTGCTTGACAAATTAACCGCTAGGTTTATTCTGCATTTATTCAAGCCTAAACCGTAATTATTTTAAAGCGCCTATTCACCCCCCTCTAGGCGATATCCACGATCTTTCACACGGTCAGTACATGACTCATGTGGCTGAGAAGAAGGCCAGGGGACGTCACAAGGAGCTCATGCGTCAGTTGGGTGCGATCGTGAACAGTGGCTCTGAGGACCAGCTAACTGAAGAGGAGGAGTGGATTTAACAACACTGCCCATGGACAGATTCCGACGCCAAGCAGTTTCCAACCGACGACGGCGGTGCAGACGATCCCGCTGGGATATGATGTTCGAGACCCTTGCTTGCTATCACCTGGAGCCGTAGCAACACTCCTTCCCTTTTTGGTGTCTCGATGACAAAGGGGGGAGAGTTTAGGGATTTGTGTCACTATCTGATTTGCGAGTGTGTCTTTGTGGTGTCGTTGTGTTTTCTCGTTGTTTGCTTTGTTTGGTTTTTTGCCAGTGAGACCTAAGTTCCAAACATATGGTGTGAGATATATGCTACCTTATCTTTTTATTAGTCCTTCAGTATCTTATGAGTTGTTGCTTATCCTTTTATATACTATGCTCTCATATATCCTGCTTAGGTTGTTGGTCTCTAAAATGTAGGGGGAGCGTTGATCCTATTATGTGTGTCGTGCAGTCCAAAGCACTTATCTAGATAGCACACATCTAGGGGGAGCCCGTCTATATTTTAGAGTTGTGGGGTTTGCGCATGTCCTTTGTCTTTTCCCGTTTGTGCAAATCCCGTATTGTCATCAATCCACCAAAAAGGTGGAGATTGTAAGGGCATATTTATCCCTAAGGTGTTTTGGTAATTGATGACAATGCTTTTGCGGACTAATCGTGTGCGTTGAGCTTTCCAGAGATTCATTCTTTGGCACGAGACGATTCCCTCCCCTCGGTGTTTTATTCAAGACGGTGCAGCTCTTTCGTTTCTATGTTGGTGGACTAGTTTCGTAGGAGTCACCGTACTATCAAGAGGGGATCCGCTTTGGTAAGGCTAGGGTGGAATCAACATGTACACTTCCTTATTACACCCGATGAACCTTTCCGCTTCATTGGAGATCTCTTTTCCCTTTGTTTGTGCCTTGTCTGGTCCCAGCGGTAGTACCGCGGGCCACAGCGGTAGTACCACCGAGTGCAACAAGCGGTAGTACCGCTCCTCAGCGGTAGTACTGCTTGGAGCCCTCCGTCGTAGTACCGCTGTGGCTCCATGCTGCTACCGCCTCGACTCGAGGCCCCTTTTTCTCGTGTCGGGTTTTGCGGCAATAGCTACGGCAGTAGAGACGGTAATACCGCTCCTAAGTGGTAGTACCGCCCTTACCACCACGGTAGTACCGCTCTTGGTCCAGGACCTTGCTCCCCTCCTGTGCGCAGCAGTACTGCTAGGTGGGACGGTAGTACCGCTCTCTGTGGGGCTGCTTTGCGGGTAACGGTTGGATTGTTCCCCCCACTTTATAAGGGGGTCTTCTTCCCCAAAGTTGACGTACCTCTTCCCCCCAAAAGCTCCATTGTTGCTCCAAGCTCCATTTTAGCCAATCAAACTTGTTGATTTGCTCGGGATAGGTTGAGAAGGCCCCGATCTACACTTCCACCAAGAGAAATTTGATTCCCCCCACTAATCCCTAGTGGATCTTGTTACTCTTGGGTGTTTGAGCACCCTAGACGGTTGAGGTCACTGCGGAGCCATAGTCCATTGTGGTGAAGCTTCGTGGTGTCGTTGGGAGCCTCCAATTAAGTTGTGGAGATAGCCCCAACCTTGTTTGTAAAGGTTCGGTCGCCGCCTTCAAGGGCACCAATAGTAGAATCACGACATCTCGCATTGTGTGAGGGCGTGAGGAGAATACGGTGGCCCTAGTGGCTTCTTGGGGGGAGCATTGTGCCTCCACACCGCTCCAACGGAGACGTACTTCCCCTCAAAAGGAAGGAACTTCGGTAACACATCCTCGTCTCCATCGGCTCCACTCTTGGTTATCTCATGCCTTTACTTGTGCAAGCTTATTTGTGTTGTATTGCTTGCTTGCTTGTGTACTTATTGATTGTTGCATCATATAGGTTGCTCACCTAGTTGCATATTTAGACTACCTACTTTGATGCAAAGTTTAATTTGGTGAAGAAAAGTTAAAAATTGTTAGTTGCCTATTCACCCCCCCTCTAGTCAACTATATCGATCATTTCAAAAGGTATTTAAGTTGCTCATTGGTCAGCACTCTACATGGGAGATCAATAATACTACCACTGTAAATCACTAAAAGGAGAGGACACTTCGCAAACATGTCTCATATTTCAGTATACTACTTTAGTACTTATGGCAGGCGTGGGAAGATGACAACAACAATAAAAAAAGGTTTATTGTCCCTGTAAAATCAGTGAATCGATATATCTAAATCACATATTTGCTCCATTCAGTTGAACTAATTTTGACAAAGATCAATTTCAGGTCTAAAATTTCAAGCTTAATGGAAAACAAAATGCAATAGACATAACTGAACAATGGGTACATTATAGTATGTTAAATAAGCCCATACAACTTGTGGTCTATGGAAATAAGAATTAGAATTCAAGCTCATACAAATAAACAAATAGATTATTAAAAAGCTATATCAGGTTACAGAGCAACAATAGTGCTACCATGAGGTTTCAGTGAGGAATAGTGGAAAAGGAATAAAAAATTGTGTATGAGAGCAAACTTCAGCAATAATTTTTGTGCCAGTCACATAACAAGTGCATTCCTGTTCTGATTAAATCAGATAACCAATGATGGAATAATCCCATTAAAGGGGATAGTCGCATTATTGTTCATGTTTTTATTCACCGCAAAGATCATATATCTGAGTGTAGCCTCTGCAGCTAACTTTCATCACCTCCCGGACCGTCGTGGTAGGTTGTTGATAACAACAACAGTAACACAATCGCCGCGAGAAAAATGTGTGATGTAGCACAATGGTGACACCAACGCCTCCCGACTGTGCCCTGCCACCGGACGGCGCCCCCTTCCAGGAGTACACAAGTTGCCCCACGCCAAGCGAGATCTTTCAAATCTTCTCTATCATTGTCATTGCAAAAGGACTTTCATCAATGGCTCGCTGAAAATCTCCCCCAAACCCTACAAGAGATTCAAGTAAGTTTAAACTTCCATTTTGCACATGTGCAATTGAGTCACTCACCTTGCTAGATTAGGTTAGATCTATTATCCATACCTAAGCCCTCCGAATTATTGTATTTTCCTTGCCAGATAATGGGTCAACAAGCTTGTCCCTTCATATTGTCAAACACGGGCTGACTGGACCATCTACTTTGGTCATTCAAATTATAAAACACAATCATGATATTGAAATCTCATCTCATTCCATCACGTGAGCTTTTCCCAGTTTTTTTAAAGAGCTTTTCTCAGTTTTGGGCAAACTGAACGACGGTGACGATTTGTATATTGTAGCTTTTTCTTTCATACGCTTCACTGTGTAGATGGGAGAGCGCGCTGTGCCCCTATGTTCAACCCCAAAAACCTTGATTCAAGGTTTGTAGGTCATAGTAGTTGTCATCACTCGCAAGCTTGCTTGTGTACTTTAAAAACTGCATGACGAAGCACATCAAGAGCAGCAAAGGTGCTCTTAAGTTGTTATGCATATCATATGGCACATGTAGGACAACAAAATGACAGTCATCAAGGAAAATATATAATTACCAAATAAACCACAAATCAGCACTCGCATCTCCATCTATGTATCAGACTACCTGGAACTGAACTGAATGTAAAGCAAGATTTAAGTGTTGACCATTAGTCCTCAATGTCCCATGTGTTCTCCATCCCGCTCCTGATTTTACTGTCCTGCTCTAGTTTGTAGTCTAAATTTAGTTACTGGTTGCACTCACCCCTAAGTGAACACTACAAGTTTTAACAGGATAAATCACACAGATATATCATTAATTACCTTAGTCAATAGAGTCCTGGAATTGGGTCACAAGATCCTGACAAAACTGACCGGAGCTTTCGTCTCTGAAACTTTTCATGTCTGATTCGCTACTACTCACAGTTCTTTCTTGGATTAAATAAGCCCCATGAAAGCAAACTTTCTTGGGGTATACGACTGAAAAGAAGGTTAAAATTCATCAAAATCATCTAGAACAAAACAGTATGACATATTTTTTGCGCAAGTACTGTAAAAACAAGTATTACTTGTCCTTGCCTTTCTTTCTCAACAGTCTTTGGCTTGTACTGAAAAAATAGTATGACGTACTTTTTTACTCCTACAACTACCTTCGTGATGATCCGAAGAAAGTGTCTGCGACACTATGGACATTTATTTTGTTGGATTGTGCAGATCCAATTGAGTAGTCCCTAAAGATGGAAGGACTTGAGAGAATTCAGCACTATTATTAGGTGCCAACAATTCCGTTTCAGAACACAATTGCTTAGATATATGATGCTGAAAATTCTGTTCTTAAAATATCATTCATATTTAAACTCGACATATCTAGAAAATGAGAGCTTTGGCCTTCTTCTGATAACCTGAAAGTAGCAGCTAGCAGCCATTTTGCAACTCCAAATTTTAGACGCTTTCAATGAATACAGAAGACATGCCAGGACCGCTCACAGTTTCGGCGGCAATGTGAGCAAAACAAGTCAGCAAGCACATAATGATTTCTAGGCTGAGAAGAGTGTAGATAGACATGCATAACAAGTATTCCTATATACGACCCTTCACCACTTATCCGCTTCTAAAACAAACCATATACTAAAAGTTGGAATATATATCATGAAAATGTTGCGATAGTTCTGATTTTTGTAGTTGACAGAACAGTATTAGTAGAAAGAAAGTAGTATTGTTCTGGAAATTTAGTGAAACGGAAGCGTGATTAGCATTTCAAAATGCAGTATTAATCGACCCATTGTATCTGGAAGAATAGGGTGGCATGTCTCACGGGGTCATCCATGATCGCAGTGGATGTAAATCGCTTGGTGGTCGGTGATGAACTAGGGCGAGATGGATGCACCCGATGGACGTTTTGAGCACAGTACTTGACACAATAGCCTTGATCTTTGCGACCCCTCTCCAAAGCTGCCTTTCTATCCTGAAATCTCCGAAAAAAACCAAACTCTGAGACAGATGGTAGCTGGTGAGGGGAACTGACCACATGCTGTTGAAGTAAGCCTCTGCTTTTTATGTTCCGATGGGTCAAATTTTAGGTTGGTTCTAGTGATACTTATCAGCCTAAAACTACTTGGTCACATATGGACATGAAGTCCAACTGATTGTCCGGTAGCTAAATAGTTCGAACTTTTTCACTACACGGTTTGTGACTAATAAGTCAGTCATATGTTAGTACTACACGGTGCTTAATGACATTTTAGTTTTTTTGCAAAAAAAAAAAGAATTATAGCAATTAGAGTTCACTTGTTCGTTTTTTCTCTAACTAATGAGAAACAAATAGGATCTGCTTTCTTGCTAAAAATTCTTTAAGCAAGGGATCAACATAACTTCCGTCAAATTCTATGAAATCATGTGATGCTAGATAACAATAACAACATCAAACTCTACAAATAAATGCCTTGGCATTTAAACAAAATCCATGATGAGCTCATTGATGAGAAGCAGACAAATACTATGCCAATAAATAATTACCACTACCTAAGCATCATTGAGCTACATACTATGACGCTCTTGTTTATTCAGTAGAAGAGCAAGAAAAGTCTTCCTTTCAGCGTGATAATTGGAAATATTTCAAATGCAGAAGAGTAGGGAAAGAATTTACCAATGGATGAACAATTTCGTATGAAAATACTTACGTGCATTCTAAAGATTATTCAGTTTATGGAACTTTAAAAGCTTTTATATTGTCTTCAGAGGGTAAAACAATCATGCATGTTTGAACAAAGTTCAGAATCAAGTTGTAAACCAGATACCTTTGTAGTTGCAATACCTCCTTCAGCATCCTCTTTCTTGTTGTAGGAAAAAATAAGCTTGAATAATGATCCAAGAGCAAAGGCGTTGGGACTATCAGTGCCACCCATCAGCAGCATTATCGACTTATATTTCTTCCTCATTGGACCATCACATACTATGTTCTTCTTAACTATCACCTACTCAAGGCAGTTGCAGAGCTTTGCATATAATTTCATATTATTTCAACATAAATAGCACAACTTATCAAATAATCCAGTATACAGAGATATGCATGAATTTCAACACAACAGAAAGATCTAAACTTCATGCTTTTATAAGGGTAGTAGTAGATGAACACTATATCACTACAATAACTCACAATAGTATCTGAATTGTGGAGCACGACCACAATGTTCAGAAAAGACGCATGACATTTACCTGAACATGGATAACCTGTTCGTCAATCAAGAACGCATGTCTCTTCAGAGAATAATATTCAGTTTCACTGGTTAAAACTGCTTCTTGCTTTTAACTGCATTTCACTCACATTAGCCTAACCTCAAAACTGAGGACAGATCAGTCTACTGCTATTGCAGCAAGCAAAATGTAATTCATTCAAAGACAGAAGATAACATAGAGAGCAAGCATAACATGGTGGATAAAATGCGACAGATCGGTAGCTGGTACTCCCTCTGTAAACTAATACAAGAGCATTTAGATCACTAATATAAAACTGGTTCAATGTGATACGAATTGCAACAGATGTCAACACCTATGAAGCTACAGACGGGCAACTCCCATTTCATTGAAGTATACCACAACTGTATATATACTGCTAAGGACATACAGAGATCAGAACCAAGAACAGGAAGTGGTGGTAACCTGACTGTAGCTGCGACTGCGGCGGTTCCAAGACGGCCTAGGCGAGGCAGCGGAGAACCGGCAGGCATCGTGGGGAGTGTGGTCGCGAAGGGGTCAACGGTGGGGTGTCGTGGTCGCTGTTCGGGGATGGCCTGAGTTTGGAGAGGCGTGCGTTTGTGGAGTGTGATTTGGGGTGGGCGGCAGCCGGCGTCACCGTGCGCACCGCAAGGAAGCAGAACCCGGCGGCCACCTCGACCCTCCTCGCCGCCTTCCGTCTCCGCCTCCACCTCGACCGCGTGCACCGTAAGGAAGCAGAACCCGGCCTCCACCTCGACCCTCCACACTGCAAGGAAGCACGACCCGTCAGCCATCTCGTTAATCCCCCGCCTCCGCCTTGCCACCTTCCGAGACACCGCGCTCACCCTCCACCTCCTCGCGCGCGGCGGAGGAGGCCAAGCTGAGCGGCGGTGGCAGAGGAGGGCGAGGATTTAGGGCGGCGGGCGGCGGACGGGGCAGACGACGGGGAGGATCGGCGTCCGCTGGGAGGTGGAGAGGGTGAGGTCGTGGTGCGGGCGTGGCGTGCGGAGCGGTTTTTTGATTTTCGAGGCAGCGGGTAGGATTAGCCCCCTCTCTTTTTCGATACAGGGGTAGTAGATGTTACCCCGATGGCATGGTGGATAATTAATTAAGGCAATGGCATGGTGGGTAATTAAGGCATAAAACGCGTTTAGTATGCTGGAGGGATGTAGACCATCATATTGCAGGTTTCGATAGACAGGATGATCTGGTTCTCCGCCCTCTCTTGCTTTTATAGGGTAGTAGATACATACATGGATGTTTTTCAAAATAGTGATTTTTTAGAACTTGTGTAGATATTAAAAAAATGGCAGTATTTTATAACAAAATAACAGGTCGATGTAAAAAAGTCTGACCGAAAATTCGGTCAGACAAAATAACAGGTCCATTTTAGATTCTGACACGCCGAGGGGTGTGCGCGACTGGTGACTTTCCAGCGCAGTGCGCGCTGAACAGGAGCTCCACTGGTAGCCTTTGTGCGTCGTCCACCTCGCTGACGGCTCGACTGAGAGGAGCTGAACCTGAACCTTTTTCATATGTATTTCTATTTGAATCAGATAGAACAAGCATTTGCGAGGATGCTTCCCTGGCTGCTCTAATTAGTGTCTGCATGGCACTTAGTAAAATGATCAGTGGTGCCAATCCCTAGCGATTTGCTGCCACCTTTCAACTGAGATGAAATCGCGCAGCACACGCAAGACGCCGCGATCTTTTGATCCAATTTCGTCAAACTGTTAGCCACTCCTTATCCAAAATGGGGAAAAAAATGCAGAGCTTGCACTGTTCGGGTCAGAGAGCGCGGCGGATCCGTATCAGTTTAGTCTAAGACGTACGCTGACTCATAAAAGCGATAGCAAACTCGATGCCTCCATCTCCATGTTCAAAGTCAATGAAATTGCCACGCCATATACTCCCTCCGTCCGAAAATACTTGTCGAAGAAATGCATAAAAATGAATGTATCTAGAACTAAAATACATCTAGATACTCCATTCCTCCGACGAGTATTTCCGGACGAAGGGAGTACTTCATTTCCCTATAAAATCTATCTAGGCATCCATGCTCTGCCAACTCAAAGCGCACATAGACAACGCTACACGAAGCCATTATGGTTTCCGCCATGAAGCTGTCGGTCACCTTCGTCCTCCTCCTCTCAGGTGCGTCCATCGTAAATTCGCATCCGTTCCGGTGAGAGATGGATTCTCTTTGACAATTTTGTATGCGCGTGCTGGCCGGATGAACCTGCAGGGCTCGTGGTGTTCGGGGAGATCGCGGACGCCAAGGCCAAGGCGCCGTGCGCCGTGGTGTGCTTCCAGGGAGGCCACATCACCTGCGACAACTACCCCGGCCAGGAGCTCGACGGGTGCGACTGCGAGTGCGCGCCGGCCGACGGCAAGGGCTGCGTGCTCCACCTCGACGACGGCGTGACCCACACCAACTGCCGCACGACCAAAAAGTAGCTGAATTGCTGGTTTGAGTTTGAGTTCAATAATGCTCTGCAAGTTTGTTGTCGAATAACGAAAATGTTCGCGTGTCTGTGGTTTGGCAGTGTAATTCAACCTTACACGCTTCAAACAAAATTTCCGAGCATAATGTGTTAAGGCCCATAAAGGAAAACAAATAATGTACAAACGAAAGAAAACAACAAAAGGAGAAGAAAACGGAAATGTTAATTGTTTGCCGTATGCAATAAAAAGGCACTCGGCAAAGAGAAAGGAGAAGAAAATTAAAAGAACAAGAAAATGTTTGCCGAATGCTAAAAGAAAAAGAACTCCGCGAAGGTTTCTTTGCCTGGTGAAAAAAAACTCGGCAAAGAACTCTTTGCTAGGTCCCGATAAAATTCCACTCGGCAAAGAACTCTTTGCCGGGTCCCGATAAAATTCCACTCGGCAAACATTTAGAAGTGGACAAAATTTCAGATTCTAGTATGCCGGTAGTACTCCATAAAAGGTCCAATCTTGTGGGAATATGGGAGAAATTGGTGGATTTCATGGAGGAAAGGTGGAGATGAATGGGGGGAAGGTTAGATCCACTTGAAACCAAGCAAATCTATGGACCAAATCCAACAAAATCTCATTAAATCAACAAATCACAAAAAAAAAATTGGGGCTACTTTTGCTGGGGAATTTTTGAATTTGGGGAAGAATACAACAAAATTAGGCTAGAGAACAAGATAGGGGGCTCCAATTTCGTGAGAAACCATGGCTCATGATACCAAGATGTTGTAGGATGGAACCCTATGTGGAGATCTTTCACGAATTGGAGGGAAAATCCCCAAGAACACAAAGAACACAAGAGAGGGGAAATCACTCAAATTGACTAGATCGAATCACACATATGCTAGATCCAAGAACACACAAGAGGTCACAATGAATCCAAGGACAATAAAGGAAAGATACAAGGTACTAGTTCATCCCAATCCTATGAGAAGAGAGGTCTTGAAGATCCTATGATGGGGATCCTTTCCAAGATGGGGGCTTGAGATCCACTAGAGATCTTCTCCTAGGAGGTCTTGATCTCCTAGAAGAGTGGGTACAAGGAGCAAAGCTTACTAAAGTCTCTCATATACTTTGATATCCTTCTAATGAGCTAGGGAAGGGGTATATATAGCCTAGGGACGAAATAAAGGGGAGAGGGGAATACAAGGGTCAAAATCCCCAACTTGCACGCAAGCATTCTCGGACGGGTCCGGGCACCCGGGGTAAAGTGGCCCGGGCACCCGGAGATGGGGCGGCTGTAGGCGGCCGGGCACCCGGGGCCGAAGGGCCGGACACCCGGGCTAGTCAGGGCCGGCTGTAGGCACTACAAAAAAAAAATAAACTTCCGTGATGATACGTGTTTGTCACAGTAGGTCATGTTTTTTGTCATGCATATACATCCATGACGATTTTATGACAGAATCAAGATAGTCATACTTGTGCTGTCGTAGAAGTGTTCCATGACATTACCAAAATTATCATCACGGAAGTGTCCACTTCCATGACGATAAATCGCGCGTCATAGAAGTGCTTTCGTCAAGGGTGACCGACACGTGGCATCCACCGTAATGGAACGCCGTTAAGCTATCGGGTCGGGTTTTGGATCCGATAACCCGTTAACAGCCCCGACCTATGGGGATTTTCCATGTGTAAAATTATCACTGGCTGGAGGAAACACGTGTCGGCTCATCATGGGGACAGATGTCATCCACTCATTGGACAAAAGGCGCCTATGATACGTCGACACGTGGTACGGCCCAATAGAGGCCCATTCCTGTGAAAAGGCCGGCCCGTTTGACTTGGTCAAAAGGTGGTGGGCCGGCCCATGGAAAGCCTGTTAACGGCCTGTTCGCATATAGCCCATTTACAGCCCGCTAACCCAAGGCCCGTTACGCCCTATCCGAATTAGACCCAGTAGCGTCATCTGCCCATCATATATGATTCCAGCCCGTTTTCACTTCTGGCCCATGTATGGCCCATGACGTATTTCGGCCCATATGAGGCCCTTTGTAACTCTTGGCCTATTAACGGCCCGTGGTGAAACTGCCCGTAATAAACAGTGTATCACTTTACACCCATTAACGATCCGTGGTGAAACTGGCCCATAATGAACGGTGTATCACTTTATACCCATTAACGGCCCGTTATTTCGTTGGGCCGTTTCCAGCCCATGTTACCTTTTGGTCTTCTCAGAGCCCATTTCTTCTTGGGCTCATTTCCGGCATCCGTTTACTTACGGCCCGTTATTGTCATTTTCTGCTTGTGGGCCAAATTCAGCCCGTCGTTACAGTCAGTCCATTTGTGGTCCGTTAATACGTTGGGCAATTTTCATAGCGTCATCAAATACGGCCTATTAAAGATGGACCGTTATGGTCGGCCCATGAACATACGATTCCAACTCTAGCCCGTTTCCGGCCATAATGCGGTCTGTTTGGCCCATGTTTGGCCAATCAATCATATGCCCCGTATAAGGCCCATTGATGATATGGTCCGTAGAAGGCCCATTGTTTCTATGGCCCGTAGAAGGCCCGCTGTTTCTACGGCCCATAGGAGGCCTATTTTCACTATAGTAAATATTAACCTATGATCGCTGTGGCCCAGTTTTAAAAAATAGGTTATTGCAGCCACTAGCAAACCGCGGAAAAAGAACTGCAATTACTACAAGCAAACAAATAAACAAGACAGCAAGGAAATAAATAAGCAAGCAACTAACGCTAGGCTATCACGGCTATTACACATATTACATCCACTAGGCATCAAAGTTCGCCACTAGTGCAAATATTGGGAACAAAGCAGCATATCATATACACTGGTTGTCAAAGTTGGCGACCAGCGCAAATAAACACCACAAGAAAACAAATCCGTAATGAAACCACTTCGTAAGATCTCAAGAAACAATATCCCGGTACCCATAATGTCGGCAAGATGCTTTGCAAGCTTATTAACTTTCTCTTGTTTGGCGCTTAAATCTCTCCGCACTTGTCATTGCACCGTAAAGTATACATCTGAATTTCGCAGGACTTCCTCGCCCTTCTGGCTTCTTGTCGCGATAACATCCGATCGATGTCTTTCAACTTGAAGTTGAGACTCAAGAAGCCGAGCTGATTCGCATAATGAGTTCAAGAGTGGCGCCAGAGTAGTAGCCAAGAACTCTCTAACACTACATCAAGACAGGACTTTGGGGTTGTCTCAGTGTCTTCAATATAGTTTTTATCGGCTTTCTTGGAGACCAACAGGGATGTCTCACTATCTTGAACCTTATTTGCATTACTTTCTTTACCATTGCATAACGGGGGTACTCTTCTCCAATATTTTATCCGCATTCTAAAAGAGAAACAAACAAACACGTCACAGGTTTATAATGTAGTATATGAAACTCATTTTGGTAAACCAGTTCAGTCGTAAGGTGGACATGATAACAACATGAAACAAACATATATCTATGTAGTATGGTCACTGTATGGTCTATGTCATTCTAGTTTATGTTGCCAAATCAAGATAGATACAGTTCGAATCATATCTATTTAAGACAAAGCAGCATAAACAGAATATAAGTGTGGGAAAACTACATAGCAATTACAACACTTGTAATGTGCATGGCATGAGAACATAACTGTTTATTCAATTGAAACTGAAATCAACATAGAGCAAGTTACAACAGCAAACTGAAGGAAATATGCCCTAGAGGCAATAATAAAGTTATTATTTATTTCCTTATTTCATGATAAATATTTATCATTCATGCTAGAATTGTATTAACCGGAAACATGATACATGTGTGAATGCATAGACAAAACAATATGTCACTAGTATGCCTCTACTAGACTAGCTTGTTAATCAAAGATGGTTATGTTTCCTAACCATGAACAAAGAGTTGTTATTTGATTAACAAGGTCACATCATTAGTAGAATGATCTGATTGACATGACCCATTCCATTAGCATAGCACACGATCGCTTAGTATGTTGCTACCGCTTTTATCCATGACATATACATGTTCTCGTAACTATGAGATTATGCAACTCCTGCCATCGGAGGAACACTTTGGGTACTACCAAACGTCACAATGTAATCGGGTGATTATAAAGGAGTACTACAGTGTCTCCAAAGGCGATGTTGGGTTGGCGATTTCGAGATTAGGTTTTGTCACTCCGATTGTCGGAGAGGTATCTGGGCCCTCTCGGTAATACACATCATTGAAGCCTTGCAAGCATTACAACTAATGAGTTAGCTGTGAGATGATGTATTACGAACGAGTAAAGAGACTTGCGGTAACGAGATTGAACTAGGTATTGGATACCGACGATCGAATCTCGCAAGTAACATACCGATGACAAAGCGAACAACATATGTTGTTATGCGGTCGACCGATAAAGATCTTCAGAGAATATGTAGGAACCAATATGGGCATCCTGGTCCCGCTTATTGGTTATTGACCGAGACGTGTCTCGGTCATGTCTACATTGTTCTCGAACCGTAGGGTCCGCACGCTTAAGGTTTCGGCGATGCTTATATTATGAGTTTATGTATTTTGATGTACCAAGAAGTTCGAGTCCCGGATGTGATCACGACATGACGAGGAGTCTCAAATGGTCGAGACATAAAGATTGATATATTGGAAGCCTATATTTGAGTTCGAATGGTTCCGTGAAATCAGATTTTATCGAAAACCGGGGTTACTGAACCTCCCGGGGCTATTGGGCCTTAGTGGGCCACGAGGGAGAAGAGGAAGGGCCGGCCAGGGGTGGCCGCGCCGCCTCCCCCTAGTCCGAATAGGACAGGAGAGGGGGCGCGCCCCTTCTCTCTTCCCTCCCCAATCCTATTCCAACTAGGAAGGGGGGAGTCCTACTCCTGGGAGTAGGACTCCTCCGCGCCTCCCTTGGGCCGGCCGCACCTCCCCCTCCCTCCTTTATATACGGGGCAGGGGGCACCCTAGACACACAAGTTTGATCTACGGATCGCCTTAGCCATGTGCGGTGCCCCTTCCACCATATTCCACCTCGGTCATATCGTCGAAGCTTAGGCGAAGCTCGCTACGTAGAACATCAAGATCGCCACCACGCCGCCTTGCCGACGGAACTCTCCCTCGACACTCGGCTGGATCGGAGTTCGAGGGACGCCATCGAGCTGTACGTGTGTCAAGAACTCGGGGCGCCGGAGTAACGGCGCCGGATCGGTCGGATCGCGAGGAAAACGACGACTACTTCCTCTACGCCAGATCGCTTCGCTTCGGTTCACGAGGGTACGAGACAACACTCTCCTCTCTCTGCTATGCATCACCATGATCTTGCGTGCGAGGGAAAATTTTTGAAATTACTACGCTCCCCAACAAAGGGCATCCGAGCCTAGGTTTTATGGTTTGATGTTTTGCACGAGTAGAACACAAGTGAGTTGTGGGCGATACAAGTCATACTACCTACCAGATGTCATACTTTGGTTCAGCGGTATTGTGAGATGAAGCGGCCCGACCGACATTACGCCAGACGCTTACGCGAGACTGGTTTCACCGCCGTGAGCACTCGCTGCTTAAAGGTGACCGGCGGTGTCTCGCTCTCTCACTTTAGTTGAACTGAAAGGCTACGCCCGGTCCTTGAGAAGGTTAAAACGAGTCTATTTGACGAAGTATCGCTGTGGTTTTGATGCGAGGTGAGATTGGTTCTTGCTTAAGCCCGTAGCAGCCACGTAAAATTTGCAACAACAAAGTAGAGGACGCCTAACTTGTTTTTGCAGGCATGTTGTGATGTGATATGGTCAAGACGTGATGCTATATTTTATTGTATGAGATGATCATGTTTTGTAACCAAAGTTATCGGCAATCGGCTGGAGCCATATGGTTGTCGCTTATTGTATGCAATGCAATCGCTATGTAATGCTTTACTTTATCACTAAGCGGTAGCGATAGTCGAGAAGCATAAGATTGGCGAGACGACAACGATGCTACGATGGAGATCAAGGTGTCGCTACCGGTGACGATGGTGATCATGGTGGTGCTGCAGAGATGGAGATCACGAAGCACAAGATGATGATGACCATATCATATCACTTATATTGATTTGCATGTGATGTTTATCTTTATGCATCTTATCTTGCTTTGATTGACGGTAGCATTATAAGATGATCTCTCACTAAATTATCAAGAAAAGTTCTCCCGAGTATGCACCGCTGCCAAAGTTCGTCGTGCCTGCACACCACGTGATGATCGGTGTGATAAGCTCTACGTCCATCTACAACGGGTGCAAGCCAGTTTTGCACACGCAGAATACTGGTTATACTTGACGAGCCTAGCATATGCAGATATGGCCTCGGAACACGGAGACCGAAAGGTCGAGCGTGAATCATATAGTAGATATGATCAACATAAGATGTTCACCATTGAAAACTACTCCATTTCACGTGATGATCGGTTATGGTTTAGTTGATTTGGATCACGTGATCACTTAGATGACTAGAGGGATGTCTGTCTAAGTGGGAGTTCTTAAGTAATATGATTAATTGAACTTAAATTTATCATGAACTTAGTACCTGATAGTATCTTGCTTGTTTATGTTTGATTGTAGATAGATGGCTCGTGCTGTTGTTCCGTTGAATTTCAATGCGTTCCTTGAGAAAGCAAAGTTGAAAGATGATGGTAGCAATTACACGGACTGGGTCCGTAACCTGAGGATTATCCTCATTGCTGCACGTAAGAGTTACGCCCGGATGCACCGCTAGGTGCTAGGCCTCGTCGCAGAGCAACACCAGATGTTGTGAACGTCCGCGAGCAAAGTGATGACTACTCTATAGTTCAAGTGTGCCATGCTTTACGGCTTAGAACCGGGACTTCAACGACGTTTTGAACGTCATGGAGCATATGAGATGTTCCAGAGTTGAAGTTGATATTCCAAATGTAATGCCCGGATTGAGAGATATGAAGTCTCCAATAAGTTCTATAGCTGCAAGATGGAGGAGAATAGTTCGTCAAGGAGCACATACTCAAAATGTCCGGGTATTACAATCACTTGACTCAACGGGAGTTAATCTTCCGGATGATTGTGTCATTGATGTAATTCTTCAATCACCGCCACCAAGCTACAAAGGCTTCGTGATGAACTATAATATGCAAGGGTTAGTAAAGACTATACCGAGCTCTTCGCAATGCTAAAGGCTCATGGAGGTAGAAATCAAGAAGGAGCATCAAGTGTTGATGGTCAATAAGACCACTAGTTTCAAGAAGAAAGGCAAAGGAAGAAGAAGGAACTTCAAGAAGAACAGCAAGCAAGTTGTCGTCAGAGAAGAAACCCAAGTCTGGCCCTAAACCTGAAACCGAGTGCTTCTACTACAAGCGTGCTGGTCATCGGAAGCGGAACTGCCCCAAGTATTTGGCGGATAAGAAGGATGGCAAGGTGAACAAAGGTATATGTGATATACATGTTATTGATGTGTACCTTACTAGAGCTCGCAGAGCACTGGTATTTGATACTTGGTTCTCTGCTAATATTTGCAACTCAAACAGGACTACGGATTGCTTAACACCGCAAAGGACGAGGTGACGATGCGCGTGGGAAATGGTTCCAAAGTCGATGTGATCGCGGTCGGCACGCTACCTCTACATCTACCTTCGGGATTAGTTTTAGACCTAAATAATTGTTATTTGGTGCCTGCGTTGAGCATGAACATTATATCTGGATCTTGTTTGATGCGAGACGGTTATTCATTTAAATCAGAGAATAATGGTTGTTCTATTTATATGAGTAATATCTTTTATGGTCATGCACCCTTGAAGAGTGGTCTATTTTTGATGAATCTCGATAGTAGTGATACACATATTCATAATGTTGAAGCCAAAAGATGCAGAGTTGATAATGATAGTGCAACTTATTTGTGGCACTGCCGTTTAGGTCATATCGGTGTAAAGCGATGAAGAAACTCCATACCGATGGACTTTTGGAGTCACTTGATTATGAATCACTTGGCACTTATGTAACCGTGCCTCATGGGCAAGATGACTAAAACCCCGCTTCTCCGCACTATGGAGAGAGCAACAGATTTGTTGGAAATCATACATACGATGTATGTGGTCCGATGAATGTTGAGGCTCGTGGCGGATATCGTATTTTCTCACCTTCACAGATGATTTAAGCAGATATGGGTATATCTACTTAATGAAACATAAGTCTCAAACATTTGAAAAGTTCAAAGAATTTCAAGAGTGAAGTTGAAAATCATCGTAATAAGAAAATTAAATTTCTACGATCCGATCGTGGAGGTGAATATTTGAGTTACGAGTTTGGTCTACATTTGAAACAATGCGAATAGTTTCGCAACTCACGCCACCCGAACACCACAACAGAATGGTGTGTCCGAACGTCGAATCACACTTTACTAGATATGGTGCGATCTATGATGTCTCTTATAGATTTACCGCTATCGCTTTGGGGTTATGCTCTAGAGACGGCCGATACACACCGAATAGAACACCGTCGAAAACTGCTGAGACGACACCTTATGAAATGTGGTTTAGCAAGAAACCAAAGTTGTCGTTTCTTAAAGTTTGGGGATGCGATGCTTATGTGAAAAAGCTTCAACCTGATAAGCTCGAACCCAAATCGGAGAAATGTGTCTTCATAGGATACCCAAAGGAGACAGTTGGGTACACCTTCTATCACAGATCCGAAGGCAAGACATTTGTTGCTAAGAATGGATCCTTTCTAGAGAAGGAGTTTCTCTCGAAAGAAGTGAGTGGGAGGAAAGTAGAACTTGATGAGGTAATTGTACCTTCTCCCTTACTTGAAAATAGTTTGTCGCAAAAACCAGTTTCTGAGACATCTACACCAAGTAGTGAGGAAGTTGATAATGTTGATCATGAAACTTCAGATCAAGTTGCTACAGAACCTCGTAGATCAACCAGAGTAAGATCCGCACCAGAGTGGTACGGTAATCCTGTTCTGGAAATCATGCTACTAGATCAAATCTGAGATGGGATCCATGTATGAAAACAAAGTATGGACTTTGGTTGACTTGCCCGAGGGTCGGCAAGCAATAGAAAACAAGTGGATCTT
Source organism: Aegilops speltoides (assembly GCA_021437245.1). Classification (NCBI taxonomy): domain Eukaryota; kingdom Viridiplantae; phylum Streptophyta; class Magnoliopsida; order Poales; family Poaceae; genus Aegilops; species Aegilops speltoides. The sequence goes on from CM038144.1 coordinate 35,722,675, forward strand.
CAAGAAGAAGATCGACGACGACAAAGAATGTTATCGTTTTAAAGCTCGACTTGTCGGAAAGGGTTTTCGACAAGTTCAAGGGATTGACTACGATGAGACCTTCTCACCGTAGCGATGCTTAAGTCTGTCCGAATCATGTTAGCAATTGCCGATTTTATGATTATGAAATTTGGCAAATGGATGTAAAGACTGCATTCTGAATGGATTTTGAAGAAGAGTTGTATATGATGCAACCGAAGGTTTTATCGATCCAAAGGAGCTAACAAAGTGTGCAAGCTCCAGAATCCATTTATGGACTGGTGCAAGCATCTCGAGTTAGAATAAACGCTTTGATAGTGTGATCAAAGCATTTGGGTTCATATGCACTTTTGGAGAAGCCTCGATTTACAAGAAAGTGAGTGGGAGCTCAGAGCATTTCGATATTATATGTAGATGACATATTGCTGATCGGAAATGATATAGAATTTCTGGATAGCATAAAGGGATACTTGAATAAGAGTTTTCAATGAAAGACCTCGTGAAGCTGCTTACATATTGGGCATTAAGATCTATAGAGATAGATCAAGACGCTTAATTGACTTTCACAAAGCACATACCTTGACAAAATTTTGAAGAAGTTCAAAATGGATCAAGCAAAGAAAGGGTTCTTGCCTGTGTTACAAGGTGTGAAGTTGAGTAAGACTCAATGCCCCACCACCGCAGAAGATAGAGAGAAAATGAAAGATGTTCCTATGCTTCAAAGAATAGGCTCTATCATGTATGCAATGCTGTGTACTGCACTGATGTGTGCCTTGCTATAAGCTTAGCAGGAGGTACCAAAGTAATCCAGAGTGGATCATCGACAGCGGTCAAGAACATCCCGAAATACCGAAAAGGACTAAGGATATGTTTATCGATATGGAGGTGACAAAGAGCTCATCGTGAACGGTTACGTTGATGCAAGCTTTGACACCGATCCGGACGATTCTAAATCGCAGACCGGATACGATTTACACTAAACGGAGGAGCTGTCGGTTGGTGCAGTTCTAAACAAAGCGTCAGAAGGGATCTACATGTGAAGCGGAGTACATAGCAGCTTCGAAGCAGCTAATGAAGGAGTCTGGATGAAGGAGTTCATATCCCATCTAGGTGTCATACCTAGTGCATCGGGTCCAATGAAAATCTTTCGTGACAATATCGAGCAATTGCCTTAGCAAAGGAATCCAGATTTCACAAGAGGACCAAGCACATCAAGAGACGCCTCAATTCCATCCGGATTTAGTCCGTGGGAGACATAGAGATTTGCAAGATACACACGGATATGAATGTAGCGCACTGCTGACTAAGCCTCTTCCACGAGCAAAACATGATCAACACCAAGACTCCATGGGTGTTAGAATCATTACTATGTAATCTAGATTATTGACTCTAGTGCAAGTGGGAGATCAAGGAAATATGCCCTAGAGGCAATAATAAAGTTATTATTTATTTCCTTATTTCATGATAAATGTTTATCATTCATGCTAGAATTGTATTAACCGGAAACATGATACATGTGTGAATGCATAGACAAAACAATATGTCACTAGTATGCCTCTATTAGACTAGCTTGTTAATCAAAGATGGTTATGTTTCCTAACCATGAACAAAGAGTTGTTATTTGATTAACAAGGTCACATCATTAGTAGAATGATCTGATTGACATGACCCATTCCATTAGCATAGCACACAATCGCTTAGTATGTTGCTACCGCTTTTATCCATGACATATACATGTTCCCGTAACTATGAGATTATGCAACTCCTGCCATCGAGGAACACTTTGGTACTACCAAACGTCACAACGAATCGGGTGATTATAAAGGAGTACTACAGTGTGTCTCCAAAGGCGATGTTGGGTTGGCGATTTGAGATTAGGTTTTGTCACTCCGATTGTCGGAGAGGTATCTCGGCCCTCTCGGTAATACACATCATTGAAGCCTTGCAAGCATTACAACTAATGAGTTAGCTGTGAGATGATGTATTACGGAACGAGTAAAGAGACTTGCCGGTAACGAGATTGAACTAGGTATTGATACCGACGATCGAATCTCGGGCAAGTAACATACCGATGACAAAGGAACAACGATGTTGTTATGCGGTCCGACCGATAAAGATCTTCAGAGAATATGTAGGAACCAATATGGGCATCCAGGTCCCGCTATTGGTTATTGACCGGAGACGGTCTCGGTCATGTCTACATTGTTCTCGAACCGTAGGGTCCGCATGCTTAAGGTTTCATGATGCTTATATTATGAGTTTATGTATTTTGATGTACCGAAGAAGTTCGAGTCCCGGATGTGATCACGGACATGACGAGGAGTCTCAAATGGTCGAGACATAAAGATTGATATATTGGAAGCCTATATTTTGAGTTCGGAATGGTTCCGTGAAATCGGATTTTACCGAAAACCGGGGTTACTGAACCTCCCGGGGCTATTGGGCCTTAGTGGGCCACGAGGAGAAGAGGAAGGGCCGCCAGGGTGGCCGCCGCCCTCCCCCTAGTCCGAATAGGACAAGGAGAGGGGGCGCGCCCTTCTCTCTTCCCTCCCCCAATCCTATTCCAACTAGGAAGGGGGAGTCCTACTCCCGTGGGAGTAAGACTCCTCCGCGCCTCCCTTGGGCCGGCCGCACCTCCCCTCCCTCCTTTATATACGGGGCAGGGGGCACCCTAGGACACACAAGTTTGATCTACGGATCGCTCTTAGCCGTGTGCGGTGCCCCTTCCACCATATTCCACCTCGGTCATATCGTCGCAAGCTTAGGCGAAGCTCGCGCCGTAGAACATCAAGATCGCCACCACGCCGTCGGTTGACGGAACTCTCCTCGACACTCGGCTGGATCGGAGTTCGAGGGACGCCATCGAGCTGTACGTGTGTCAAGAACTCGGGGCGCCGGAGTAACGGCGCCGGATCGGTCGGATCGCGAGGAAAACGACGACTACTTCCTCTACGCCAGATCGCCCGCTTCGGGTCACGAGGGTACGTAGACAACACTCTCCCCTCTCGTTGCTATGCATCACCATGATCTTGCGTGTGCGTAGGAAATTTTTTGAAATTACTACGTTCCCCAACACAAACAGCCAAACACATTGAAGAAATAGGTTTAAAACATACCTGTTGCGCCATTCGAGTTTCAATTGCATCCTTCAAATTTGAAATTAGTTGGTATGAGTAAATACAGTAATGCAAGAGCAAAGTAGTATGAACCATAGCTACCGAACCTGACCTGAGAACAATTCTTCTTTCGCTTTAAGCGCTGACTTGGGGTTCGGAGTGGTGGTCCTCGTGCTTTGGGCATCGTGAGTTGCCTTTTACTAATCGCTCGTGTTTGGGTGCTCTGTGGTGGAGATGGTGATGTGTCAACGGAACTGGGTGTCTATCTGCGGGGTTGGGGTTAGAAGGGTGTAGCTGGTTCTCTATCCAACTGGGTAGGGGTACAACTGCATGAGTGTGGGTTATGTGTGGTGGGGCTGGTTCTTGGGCAAGTACAACCGTGGTTCTATCTCAAGATCGATGTGTAGCACGATCTTTTTCAAGACCGTGTTTTACTCCTACAGTATATCGCCATTACCCTCCAATTGAAATGGCTGATAAACAAGAAAAGTAATTGAATGTACAAGTGCAAAGGATAGTAGGGAAGAAAACATGGCATGAAATAATTCACATTTATGTTGTCTAACCAAACAGAATAGCAGGACATAGTTTCAAATATATGATGGCTAACTAAACAGGATGGCATGACACAATTTCACATGTATGATGGCTAACTAAACAGGATAGAATGACATACTTCAAAATATGATGACTATGTAAACAGGATGACATGATATAACTATACGATGTGTCTATTAAAGTGGTTGGCATGCCATAAATCACAAGCATGCCATCAATGGAAACATGATGGCATGATATAATTCACGGTTAGAATGACATAATTTAAAATATGATGACTATGTAAACAGGATGAGATGATATAACTATATTATGTCTTTAGAAAATGGGTTGGCATGCCATAATTCAGATACATGTTGTCTATGTAAACATCATGGCATGACATAATTCAAATATATGATTTATATACTAAGGAAGTGAGCAGAGGGCAATCACATATATGATGTGTCAACTAAGGAGATGGCATTCAATATTGTGTATATGATGTAAAAACTAAGCACTGCTATACAACATATGCATGATATGAGTAATATAACCCTGCCAAGTTTGAGCATACACCTCAGAGGGATAATAGGACTAGTCATCTGCCTCTGAATCCTCCTCTGAAGAGCTATCTGTAACCAGCAAGATATTTGCTTCAGCAGGTAGCGTTGTCTGCTCTGAAGACCTTGTTTTCACTCCAGATTTCTCCAACACCAATTCAAATGGCTGATGCACAAGAAGAGCAGTTGAATATACAAACATTGTCAATAAAAGCAATGAGAAATACAAAAAAAGGACTGCATGACATAATTCACATATATGACGCTTGCCTAAACAACATGGCATTGCATAATTCACATACATAATTCCTTGCAACAAGATAACATTGCATAATTCACATATATAATGTCTTGCAACAAGATGGCATTGCATAATTCACATATATGGTAATTAGACACTAAACAGGTGGCATTCACACAAAGCATGTCTAAACTAAGCAAATGACATAGCAATGCAAGATACCATACGCAAGATATGAGCAACATAACCCTGCCAAGTTAGAGTATGCACCTCGGGGGGGGGGGGATATGACTGGTCATCTGTCTCTGAATCCTCCTCTAAGGAGCTATCGGTAACCAGTAAGACACGCGCTTCGTCAGATAGCATTCTTTGCTCTGAAGACCTTGTTTCCACTCCAGATTTTTCCATGACCGTGCCAAATGGCTGATGCACAGGAAGAGTAACTGAATGTACTAAAATTGTTGACAAATTTAAGACGTAATAAAAAATGATGGCATGATATAATTCACATATAAGATGACTGGCTAACCATGGTGGCACTGCAAAATTCACATATATGATGCCTGGCTAAACAAGATGGCATCGCATGATTCACATATACGATAAAGAAACTAAATAGATGGCATTGACACAAAGCATGTCTAAACTAAGCAGATGACATCTTTAATGTATACAATAAGCAATGCAAGGCACCATCTGCATGATATTACCAACATCAGCATGCCAAGATAGAGTGAAGACCTCATGGGGTAAATAGGAGTGGTCTTCTCCTTCTGAATCCCCCTCAGAACAGTTATCTTCCTCTTGATTACGATCCGAAATGGGTGGAGGGGGGCTGCCTTTGCGCCCACCATGGAACGATGTCTACATGAAATTTTATTGCCACGCAAGGCTCGTCTCTTTTGCTCTACATGATCAGTTCCATTGTGTACAATAACTAGCATGCATAGGAATAAAACATAGTGAGATTATGTAAGGAGTGCATGCACAAATCCAGAGTGATGGTAGCAAACTGTGGATAGACCCAAAACCAATGATAGCAGGCAGATAATAGCTTTAGTTAAAAAATACAGATAATGGCTCCTTTAATGTTTGTTTGCGCCCAACATGAAACTCATAGTAGACACCCGAGATTGACCAGATAGTAGACAGATAGTACTGATTGCTGCCCCAATATGTACCCCACAACAATTTAAAAACTCAAGTTTCAGCATTAGTTTGGACCTGACTCAGAGTCAAATAGGTGAACACGACGATAATGTAGCATGTCATCATATTAAGCGACGCATAACGTAAGCAGACACGGAAGAGTGCGACGTCTCTTGCGGACTCGTGTAGTCCTCAAGGTCATCTGCTCAATTGATTATGGTAATGCAGTTGTCGTGGCTGCCGGTGGCGGGGAAGAAGATCTGAGGCAGCGAAAGACAGTCTGGAGAGCGGATCCCTACTATGGTGAACCCTTCCGTCGTTGGAGCAGCTGAGCTGGGGTGGAACACAGCGCCGTAGGAGCAGGACAAACCACATAAGGTTTTCTTTGACACATATCTGTAATAGAAGTAATTGAGTAAGGGCTTGTTTGAATTTGAGGATTCTAACAATGCAGGGATATGAAATAGACAGGAATAGGATAGGAATGTACGTGCAAAACAGAGAATTTAAAAACATAGGATTTCTGCCAATCTGGGTGTTTGTTTCACAACAATTGGAAGATCACAGGATGCAAAAAAGCATGGTGAGATTAAGTCAAACCACAAGAAAATGTACGGTTATAATGCTATTATGCTACTATCTCTTAGTCTTGTGCTTGATGAATAGGAATATGAAAAGGAGGACAAGTGGAAATTAGAATTCCTACGGTTTTTCTTTCAAGGAGACACTAAAGGAACAAATCCTACAGTTTTCCTTTGCTCCATTCCCACCATAGGAAACTTCTCAATTCCAATGTTTTTCATTCACTTTTCCTTTCAAGCACTGGCGCTTCTAGTAGGCAGGCTTGAGTAAGGAAAATCCTACACTAAAAAAATGCTTTTGTGCTACTTCTATTACTTTGGACCCAGGCCACTGCCATACTAGCTCAACTCCCAGGCCCATCGACAAATGCACAGCTCAACACGCAGAGATAACTAATGATGGCGTTCAAGAGAGTCCATCACGGATAGCTAAGTTGCTTGGTACCTCACTGCTTGTCATATAGTAGGATAAAATAATCGATTTCCGCTACTACGAAAGTGCTCAAGTGGACAATATATATAACATGTAGAGTAAAAAAGATGCAACAAGTGTACAACCTCTTTGGCGGCCATGTCGATCTCAGAGTGATTGGGTTGGCGGTGAGGGTGTCCACCGACTTGGCTGTCGAGGAGGGAAGATCTTAGGCGCCTGGAGATGGAGCTCATGGTATCGCTCCGCTGTGATGGAGGGTTTTGTCATTGGAGCAGCTCGTGAGTTGTACGACGCCGAGATCAAGCAGACAAGAGAGACAACGTTAACTCGAAGTTGAATTCTAATAGCATCTCCAATACATGACGTAAAATACATAACCACAAAGTGCTAGATGTAAAATACATCAGCCGCTCATCTCAGAACTTAACTATCGAAACTGAATTTAACTATCGAAACTGAATTTAACTGTCGAAACTGAACTTAACTGTCGAAACTGAATTTTGCTGTCGAAACTGAATTTTGTCGTCAAACCGAACGCACTAGCAAGGTGAGGCTACACATCGGTCGATCGATTTTTTTCATCTCCGTCACCAATTTTGCGTCGTTGGATACGTAAATCAAGGGCCCGCAATTCATCTTCAACCTCCACCTCGCGCTGTCACCACCACCGCCAAACAGCAGCCCTCGCCGCCATGCGGGCGGGTGCGCCCCACCCACCCTAAAACACTCCTCACCGCCGGTCCGTCGCTGCCTGTGCCATACCTCTAGCCCCCCGTGCTGAGCTTTTTCTCCGCGAGCCCCAATCGATGAAGTCATGTACCTAGGGTAGGGTCATGGACCTGTCGAAGGTACCCTTCCCAAGGACATATTTAGAAGAAGCTGCCTTCCGGTCGACCAAGAGGGATTCCACTCGACGGACTCGAAGACAGTCGACCATGAAGACTCACTCAACCACCAAGAGATCAAGAGCCACTCTGTATCCACACGGTCTGTAATTAAGTAGTCTTTATGGTCATGATGACACTTTATGTAGGACGTTACCAGTAACGCCAATCCTTTATGTACTTTAAACCCTGCATAACTGAGGGCCGGAGGGGTTTGGAAGACACTGTATAAGCCACCCCCCTCCTTAGTGTGAAGGGTTCGCACCCCTGTAACTTATACACACATAATCCAGTCGACCGCCTCCGGGCTCCGAGACGTAGGGCTGTTACTTCCTCCGAGAAGGGCCTAAACTCAGAATCCCTTTGTCCTGCATAACTACTCCATAGCTAGGATCTTGCCTCTCCATACCTACCCCCATTCTACTATCGGCCTTAGAACCACGACAGCTTGGCGCCACCATGGGGCAGGTGTCTTAGCGATTTTTGGAGAAGTTGCAATTGTTTCGATTGCCTTCATCATGGTTTCGGCGGAGTTTTGGTCGAGGGTCGCGAGATCCGCCTCGGCGCGCCACTTTCATCACCGACGACTCGCTTGGCTCCGTGGACGCCCACTCGACATCGACGCTGGCCCCCGTCATTGCAGGCGACGATTTTCGGGCGTGTGTCCGCGGGCGTTTCATCGCGCAACCGCCGACCAGATCGGTCGACTCGTGTCGCCCCTCCTCGTCTCCCGCCAGCAAGAAGCGCCTGGTCGGTCGCGGCTTCAGCGGTGGGTGAGACACGCAGCGGCTCGCCAATCGCCACCACCCAAGTCGCGCAATCGAGCCCAACGAATCTCTATGGCCTGCTCGATCCGTCGACATGTTCCGTAGAGACCGTGATCCGAAAAGCGAAAGAAGTGATCCGACAGCGAAGGTTTTGATGGTCAACGGGCCTCGTAATCCTCCCGGCTTCCCTCGCACCGACGGGATAGATGGCGGAGGCGACCCCGCTCAGGCCCACAAGGAATATCAACCCGAGCCGCCACTTCCCGCAGAGGGAAGATCTTCGTCGCCGAACATGGATGCCTCAGATACTCCCATCGCAGGAGAAACTCCCGAGGCTCGCTTTTGAGGAGGCGCGCATTAACTTGGCTAAACGCATTCGATCGAGAACCTCCAGCGAGCACTGGCGAACGCGGCGCTGCAACGAGTACCCAACTCCAGTCGACGTCAACTCTTTCCGCAACCTACTCAGGTATATTGAACCCCGATTCAAAATCTAGTGGCTGCAGCCCGTATAGCAAAGTCAATTCAGCCCTCTCAGTCAGAGGCTGGCAGAGGCTTGATGCAGATCAGGGATTTGCTCCGAGCAGCCGGAGATCAGAATTCAGCTGTGTCACAGTCGCGCAACAGGATTCACAGTCGATCCGTCGCTGCGAATATAGTTCAGTCGGCTCATAGCCCAAGATCGCCTCCGCGGCGTGAGGGACGCGAAGGTCGACGTGACCAATATGATGACCGATTCGACCGTGATGATCGGCGTCGAGTGCCCACTCCTCCCCCAAGGGGTGGGTCTTACGCTCATCGGCAGCAAGATGATAGGCACCAGCGCAGTGCTAGGCGACGAGTTCCGGTCGACCCCAGGGAACCAGGCTTTGACGCGAGATCCATCACCGTGCAAGGTTTGGTCGATCGGAACAGAGCTCATCGAGGTGGCCATGACAGAGATGCGCCCACTAGCAGTCGTGTTCATGTTTCAGGTCTAGAATGTTTTAGCAGAGCCATCAGAGCCACAGTGATACCCCCCAACTTCAGGTTGGCGACTGGGGTAAGTAAGTTCATAGGTGAGTCCAAGCCTGAAACTTGGCTCAAAGACTACCGAGTGGCGGTTCAGATCGACGGTGGTAATGATGAGGTGGCCATGAAACACTTACCGCTTGTTGGGGATATTACCGCTAGGTGTAAACCGGCCAAGCTTGGGCCGGGTTAGCTCCGCTAGTGGTGTAATCATGGAAAGGCCCAAGGCCTGTAGTTGGTTTAGAACTTGTAGCCGTAAACCGGCCTGATGTATGACTTGTATTGTAAGTTAGGAATAGAGAGATACCAACCGGGATACGAGTATGAACCGTTGGGACTCGCAAACCGACGGGCGCCACTGTGTATATAAGGGACGACCGGTGGCGGTTCAAGGACGATAAACACAACTCGAGCCTAGGCGGCTTGTTTGCTCCCTAGCCATCGAGACTACATCAATTCCATCACAACTAGACGTAGGCTTTACCTTCATCAAGGGCCGAACTAGTATAAACCCTTGTGTCTTTGCGTCCGCTTAACCCCGCAAGTAAACCCGTAGCGATGGCTCCACGACTAAGTCCTTAGGCTAGACATCCGCCGTGACAAATACACGACGCTTGGCGCCCACCGTGGGGCTATCGCACGATGGTTTGACGATCTTGGAGGGCAAGCTCAAAGGACTCAAGGCTACGTCGTGGCCGGATGACCAAGAGTCGCCGCGTCGGATCTACATCGGCGATGCTGGATGGGGCCCCGAGGCCGATTCAATCGAGTATGGATACCGGGTCCCTTCGCGGCATACACGCTTTCATCGGCAAGATCGGAGGGCCTGGGCCTGAGCCGGACATCTGCACCGACCTCGTCGAGACGGCTCAGCGCGCGCGACCTGCCCAGGCTAAACTGGCCGTGAAGCATGTCTTCGTTAGAGTCACCCATGGAGGGGAGTATGATGCCGGTTCAGAGCACGGTAGCGGGACCGTTGTTTACTCCGGCGATGAATCTTCAGCAGGAGAGACCGAATCATTGTACCAGTTGCAGGATGATATGATCAGGGGCTGTTCCGACGGTGACAGTATTCCGGACCCCCCAAGCCAGCTAAACTGGGTTGGAGTGTTCATGGCCGGTACGCAAGCAGCAATCCTCTCTTCAACCGCAGCAGCAATGCTTTCCGGTTCAGCAGCGGTAGCAGGGGCAGGAGGCCCGGTGCGACCGCCGGTTCAAGTCCTATCAGATCTGTTTGATGCACTAGCAGCGCTCATGGCGGAGGATAATCCAGCAGATCAGGAGGCTCATAACGCAGAAATTGCGACGGTGAAAGAGCAGATCACGCAAGCCAAAGCGGATCTAGCGGCAGAGAAGGAGCGTATGGCTGCAGAGCGGGCCGCTTTAGATGCACAAGCTTACAAACTCATGCTTGACCAGAGCGTGTCGCAGGAGGTGTTAAAGCGAAGTACAGATCGCTACCGCCACCAGGATTTGACCCTAGGAACTCTTTCGCACTTCGAGCCGACCCAAAGAATCCGCCCCAAAGACAGGAGGTAAACCGCTTGAGGCACCAGAGCGGAACGACGGTCCAACCGCTACCGATGGAGCCCCGCAGCAGTAACACGGTGATTCCTCCGCCGGCAGACGCCCGGCCATTACTTCTAACCCTATGGACAACCTTGTTGCGGCTGCCGCACGATTGAGGCGATCCCAATAAGGAGATTCCCCAAGCGCTTGAGACACGCCGGTTAAGGAGTCCTGACTGCACTAATCCAGCAGAAGCGATTCATACACCGCGATCGATTCACTTCTACGCCCGCCCAAGCCGGAGCTACAAAGAAGCGCATGGATGAACCGCATTATTGGTAACGCACGGGACCGTGAAGCGCCCGAGGCAATCACCAGATAGGCGACGCTCATGATGCTGTGGAGGTGGTGGATCGGGCCCGCACGCAGAGAGGCTGAGTTAGCAGCGCAGATGATGCGGATCAACACACACCGGTTCGCCCTACCACCTTCGCTGGACCAGAGTCACATCCGCTGGGGAGTACCTTGTTTAGTCCCCGCTTACGCAATGTGCGCCCGCTTAAGGATTTTAAAGGCCCGCGAAGGTGCCGAATTACACCGCAGATCTATCCTCAAGCGTGGGTTGAGAGTTATGAGATGGCCATGGAGATGCTAGATGTTGATGAAGCCGCTGTGCAAAGTACTTCACCATGATGATGGAGGCACAGCGCTGCATTTGGTTGAAAAGCTTGCCGCCCAATTCTATCAGCTCATGGGGCCGCCACGGCCCGGTTTATCCGTAATTTCAAGGATACATGTAAGCAGCCCAAGTCCATAGTAGACCTAGCGGCTTATGCTCAGAAGAAGGAGTCAACAACCCGCTGGGTACGCCGTGTGTCCGAGATTTTGCACTCTTCGACCGGATCAATGCCGACTCAACGATCATAACATTGGAAAGCAACCGCCGTTTGAGCCTCTGAAATTTAAGCTGGGACGATGAAGCGGTTCTGCAATGATATGGGAACCCTCATGGCCACTTTGGTAAAATATGCCGATTCTGCATAAAGCATCAAGGATCCCAAGCGATGATGATGAAGCAGGAAGGGAAAGAAGAACGGCAACCCCAAGCAGCAAGATTTCAAACCGGGCGGTCATGGAACGGGGCAAGCGCAAGGCTGATGGTAATCCGGATTTCAGAGCCAACACTAATGCGCAGGATGAGGTTCGCGCGCAGAGGCAAGGCGAATCGGGTCCAAATGCTAGTGCAAACCGCTTGAATTACTTGTTGAATCAGCCTTGTCCCAAGCATGGAACGAAGGAATCCCCATCAAATCATCTTTGGAAAGATTGTTATATTATGCAAGAGTTCAAAAATTCCGAGGCTTTCCGATATGACCAGGGTCGTGGTGGTTCAGATCCGCTCCATGGGCCGGTCAGACGGAGCTTCGTTCGTGGCATAACCAGGCAATCTCAATAATCGAGTAATCAAGGTGGCCCGCAAAGCAGCAAAGAATAAATAAAGTTATCGAGCCAACCAAAGCAGCTTGAATGGCGGGCAAGATCATGTTTTCACAACCAGTTTGGACAAGCGGATCGAAGCTTCACAAACGGGCAAGAACTCGTTGAACCTGCTTTGCCGCGGTATTTGCGCTGGTCGAGCAGCCTATCGTATGGAGCAGTAGAGGACCATCCCCCGGTTGATAATCCGGTCACTGGCTTTGGTGGTAGATCCTCGTGTTGGGGCTATAAGTTTACTAAGGTACTTATGGATGGAGGAAGCAGATCAATATATTGTATTATGACACTTTCCGTCGCATGGGTCTCACAGATAGATCTCGCATCGTCCAATACGGTGTTCCATGGTGTAGTACTGTGCAAATCTGCTTATCCTATTGGTAAGATAGCTCGATGTGGCCTTTGGAGATGAGCATGATTCCCGGTCCGAAAAGCTAACTTTTGAAGTGGTGAAAATCCGAGTCCATATCATGCCTTGTTTGGACGGCCAGCTTATGCTAAGTTCATGGCACGCCTTGTTATATCTACTTGCAGCTCAAAATGCCGGGTTACAAAGGAACAATAACGGTGCATGGAAGCCGCCGAGTCGCTTTGGAATGTGAGGAAGGAGATGCAGCTTATGCAGAGGCGGTCTGTGCACGGAGGAGTTGAAATTTTATAAGGACAATGTTGATCCGCAGATATGACCCTTTGAAGAAACCCACTACAGAGCATGAATCGGATCTGAAGTTTAAATCGGCAATGAGACCAAGCTTGTTGACTTTGTGCCAAAGCGATTCGTCCAAGCAGTTCATCGTCATGCCAACTCGATCCCAAATAGGAAGGCGCGCCATCGAAGTTCATCCGTGAGAACCGGACATCTTTGCATGGAAGCCATCTCGACATGCCGTGTACCGAGGAACTCGCCGAGCACACACTTAATGTGGATCCTAAGTATAAACCGTGAAACAGCCCGCCGGTTTAATGAAGAAAGGCGCAAGGCCATTGGGGAAGAAGTAGCCAGGCTTCGGGCGGCTGGTTTTATCATTGAGGTGTTTCATCCGAGTGGCTTGCTAATCCGGTGCTGGTCCTTAAGAAAACGGCACTGGCGATGTGTGTGGACTACACAGATCTCAACAAGGCTTGCCCAGCAGATCCTTTTGCTCTCCCCGATCGATCGATTATTGATGCCACGGCAGGATGTGAGCGCTTAAGTTTTTGGACGATACTGGGTATCATCGATCAAAATGGCGGTTAAGGACCAGGAGAAGACGGCGCTTATAACTCCCTTTGGAGCCTTCGCTATGTATCTATGCCTTTTGGGCTCAAGAGTGCCTGTGCTACTTATCGCCGTGTGTGCGTAATTGCTTGCATACGCAGATTGGCCGCAATGTGCATGCTTATGTAGATGACATTGTGGTGAAATCAAGGCAAAAGGAGACACTGGTGGAAGATTTGAAGGAGACCTTCGACAACTTGCGATTTATAAGATGATGCTTAATCCGCCAAGTGCGTTTTTGGTGTTCCGCCGCAAGTTATTGGGGTTCCTAGTGTCTAACAGAGGAATCGAGGCTAATCCGGAGAAAATTAAAGCCATCACCTCCTTGGCTAAACCGGCGTATCAACGACGCTCAACGCTCAAGGGCCGGATTGCTGCGTTGAGCCGGTTTATCACCGCCTCGAGAGAAGGCCATCCCTTATACCAGATGCCGAGGAAGACGGATAATTTTGTCTCGAGTCCACCACGATGAAGCCTTTGAGGATTTAAAGCGCAATTGGCCAACCCGCTTGTTCTTGCGGCTCCGCTGACAAGGAACCGCTGTTGTTATATGTGGCAGCCAATGCTCGAGCAAAGGAGCGAGCCATTGTGGTAGAACGCAAGGAGGCAGAAAAGAATATCCGTTCAACGCCGGTTTATTATATCAGCGAGGTGCTTATTGAGTCCAAGCAGAGATATCCGCATTGGCAGAAGCTAGTCTATGGTGTTTTTATGGCCAGCCGGAAGCTGAAACAATATTTCCAAGGGCATCCTATTACAGTGGTTAGTTCAGCTCCTTTGGGTGATATCATACAAAACCGGGAGGCGACTGGCCGGATTGCAAAATGGGCCATTGAGCTTGGGCCGCATGGGCTAAAATATATACCGCGCACGGCAGTGAAGTCACAAGCCCTTGTTGATTTCATTAATGACTGGACAGAGTTACAAGCACCAGAGGAGAAGCCGGATCACACATACTGGACTATTCATTTTGACGGATCCAGACAATTGGAAGGCTCGGGGTGGAGTCGTTTTAACTTCCCCACGAGGTGATAAGTTTTGTTACGTTCTCCGTCTAATGTTCCCTTGTACTAATAATGCAGCTGAGTACGAAGCCTTGCTCCATGGTCTCCGGATGGCTAAGGAGATGAATTTAAGCCGGGTTAAGTGCTTCGGTGACTCGGACCTGGTGGCTCAGCAAGTATCTGGCACTTGGGATTCTAAGGACCCCCTCATGGCCGCATATCGTCGAGAAGTGGATAATATTGCAGGTTGCTTCAAGGGCTATCAAGTGGATCATGTGGATCGCCGAAGAACGGCGGCGACGCTTTAAGCCGCTTTGGGTTCTCAACAAACCGTCCCGCCTAATGTCTTTTTGGACGCCTTGCACAACCCGCCGGTTCAGCTCCTCGTGAAGCGGATTTGGCAATTCCTGATCCGGAGGCTCGGTTGGTGGCGGCATTACATGCTATTCGGATTGGACGGTTCCTTACCTTGCGATATGACTCGAGGAGAGTTGCCGACGATGAGGTTTTGGCCGCATGATAATCCGCGCCCAAATCTATGACGATTATTAATGGTGAGTTGCATCATTGCAAGTTTCAGGGCGTTTCAACGCTGTGTTTCCGAGGAAGGCTGTGAAATTTTAAGAGAAATCCATGAAGGGATTGCGGGCATCACGCCGTTCAAAGTCCCCGTGGCGAAGGCATTCCGTCATGGGTTTTACCGTTAACCGCTCATGCCGATGCGGAGGACTTGGTCAAACGGTGCGATGGATGTCGAAATTCTCCAGCGTGCTCATGTACCGCACAGAATTGCGGATGATCCCAATAACATGGCCGCTATGCACTGGGGCTGGATATGGTTGGGCCTTTAAGCCATCCAAAGATAAGAAGACCCACCTGCTGGTGGCAGGGACAAGTTCACCAAGTGGGTTGAAGCGAACTCGCAAGAAGTGTGATGCGCAACAATGTGCGCTTCATCAAAAGGTGATTTTCCGTTTGGCTTTCCACACAGATCATTAATCGACAATGGCACTAATCCGTCCAAGGAGCTATGAAAGAATTTCGTGAACGTGAGCATATCCGCTTGACGATCGTCGCTGGCGCACTTCACCCAACGGGCAGGCGTAACGTGCTAATCAGAAATCTTGTGAGGCATCAAACCCCGACTTCGGTTCCATTACAGAAAACACCGTGGTGCTGGGTTGAAGAGCTCCCATCGGTACTATGGAGTATCAATACTACGCCAAACCGGCCCATCGCTACACGCCTTTCTTCATGGTTTATGGAGCGTAAGAGTTCTTCCCAAAGGATATCAGCACGATTCGCCTGTAGCGGCTTATGTTGAAGCGGACAACGAGGTGGCACGACAGACGCTTTGGACCTATTGGATGAGGAGCGTGATATGGCAGCCGCCGCTCGGCGATTTACAAAGAAGATCTTCGCTGCTATCACAGCCGCCGGTTAAGACCAGAGCCTTTCAGAAGGAGATTTGGTGCTTCGCCTCATCCAAGACCGCATGATATGCACAAGTTATCCCCGCTTTGGGAAGGACCCTTGTGGTCAAGAAGAATCTACACAACGGTTCCTACTATCCGTTGATATTCGAGAGCGTAAAGACTCACGACATCGAGGAGGAGACCAATAGGCCGTGGAATATAGCTCATCTTCGACCTTACTACACTTGAGTCATCGGCTCAGTTTATGTACATAGCATGACAATGTTATCTTCAATATAATAAAAATCAGGGCCTCAGCTAAAGCGGGGTCTCTGTCTTTCTTTTCATGTGTGGTTACATGGAGTGCTTTTGTTTTTAAAACGGCCTCCGGTTTACCCCTTGACAGTTATATTTATCACTTGGGGGCTTGGTCGTGTCCGAACCAATGCAACACCTCTTGATAGGAGAAAGCCACCAGATCATTTGGGGACACGGTCACGCCTGAACCGGGTCACGCCTCTTGGTCGGCCAATAGGGCCAGCGCCACTTGGAGGCTTGGTCGAACCCAACCAATGTCATGCCACTTGGCCGGCGATCGCCAAGAGTCTTTTGGGGACCTCGCCGACTAGCACCATCGCTACGCCTTCGGGGCTTGGTTGCGCCTCGACCATGGTAATGCCATCCGACCAGCTCCATGAAGCTTTACTTTTGCAAAGAGTTATTGCCTTTGTTGCCATATTTTGACATAGTTGGTATTCGATTTTGTTGCGTTTTCAACCCGACGAATATTTTTATCCGTTTAGCTGTCAAGAATAAACCGACAGACACGATTTGATATTACACCGCAGTTTTCCTCTGCTTGTTTTACCTTCATCCGGTTCATCCTTATGGAGTAGCACGGGGGCTTGTGCTGTTTTAGCACGCCTATGTGGGAATTATTGTTCCTCCAGACGGTCATGGTTTTTAAAAAGGCCCGCCGCTTCAAGATTGGCTATGCCAGCTTCATGCCCCGATACGGCAGGTATTTGTATCGCATACTAATTGATTTTTCGATACACAAAATATATTGGATGCCATAACCGGCTGGCGGTGTCACCGCCGCCGAGGTTCAATTTTTGGTTGCAGGGGGTATGACTCAAACAAAAGTTTCATCTATGCACAAAGGCATATCCAGGCAGCAAGTTTTAACTATAGGCTATTACAAGGCAACACAAAGGCCCAAATGAGATCATTGTTCTTTGGATTAAACCGCCACCGGTTCACGATCGTTTCTTCATCCTCCGCCGCTTCAAAGATCTTCATCTCTACCCATCGGCCGGAAATCCACAAGGGTCCGGCCGATTCCCATTAGCGCTTGGAAAACAGCCTCTTCATGAATCAAAGACGACGGTTGAATGTCGTGCGTAAGTATGCTTACGGATTGAGGGATCAAGTTTTCCGTTCAAAAGTTGGGGCGGACACACGCTTGTTCTCGCTCATTGTATTGGGCTTGATAGTGCTCCAAATCGCTTCTTCGCCAATTGACAAGCCAGCGGGCGCATCGCACGGTTTATCGCCCGCAAGTCCTCTTCATCAAGTCCGAGCCGCCTTCCTTCACACCGATAGCCTTGCGCTGCTTCCACGGGATCAAAATCCGCACCTGTGCTTTGGCTCGGATCAAGGCGCTGATGGCTCCGGTTCAGGCAGCAGATTTCTTCACCTCTTCAATCCGGGAAGGAAGGATGGATAGCCGGTTCAGGTATCTTGGATCGTGGACGGCGCTGAATTGTTATGTGACATTGTGGTAATCACGCTACTGGGCTCCGTATATAACCGCTCCACTAAAGTGTAGACAGCCTTCGCTTCTTCCGCACGCCATCGCCCAAGTGCCCAACGCGGTGCTTGCATATGATAACAGGATAGTTTTAAACCGAATAATGGTGCAGCAGAAAAGCATATTACACTTATTCACTGTGGAACTTATCAAGATGGCTGCCGCCATAGAATGCACTTGCCGCTTCACGGCCGCCGATCATCCACCACCGGTTTAAGGGCAGCTTCAAAGATTTTCGCCCGCTTGAGCAAGTTAGCCTTTTCGTGGCCTGCACCGTCTGCTCCTTCTTCATGTTTTCCTTCACTGCTCAGCAGCAGCCAAGGTATCGCTAGCTCCTTCTTGGCTTTGTCTGCTCTCGGCCCGCTGGGTTTTCAAAGTCATCAGAATCGGCAATCCGATCATCCTTGATCTTCACCTCACCTCTGCGATTGATAGCATGATCAGCCAACAATTAAGTTAAAGTCTCAACCATACAACACAGCTTATATGCTTGACACTTGGGGGCTAATGTACCTTCAATCTTTCTATCGCTAATACATGGTAAAGTCCCTGTTGAATACGAGTATTCAACTCGCACTTGGGGGCTAATGACCTGTTTGATTCTATTAAAGTGTTGGCAGGAAGTTTTTGGAGCACCGTTTAAGTATGCATCGTTAAACCGTGGCTATGAGGGAAGTTTGCAAAGTCTATCAAAGAAAATTATCAAGTTCCAGCTTGATCCAAGATTACAAACCGCCCTTGGGGGCTACAAGGACTATCAGATCGATAATAAAGAAAGGAGTGTTACCTCAAACTTGTCTCTCATTAGTTTCACCAAGCCAGCTTCATAATCACGGCTACTATAAAGCCGGTTCTGTATCCGAATGAAGATCTTGGGCGCTTAAAGCGGCATATGCTTCCAGCTCGGCAGCCCACTTTCCTTTGTTCAAAGTTGAAGAATCTTCCTTCACAGTATGCCGGGTTAAGGTGGCAGCATTCCCCGGTTCAGAGCGGCCCATGCCGGTAATCACAACGTCATCATCTTTCGACTCGACGGATCGTCGTCGGCACGGCTGCTTCAGAGGGCTGCGAGGCTTTTCAAACCGGACAAAGGCTGGCAGGAGGATCGCAGAGATTGAAGGGTTGACAGTATTTTTCTCGAATAACCTCCTCTTGAATCGGAGGGTCATTTGGAATATCCTCGAGGCAACGCTGAGATCCGGGCGCCCGCCATGATCTCAAGCGGCAGCCTCTTCAACTGTTTTGTCCAAACGAGCCTTTTTGTGGGTTTCGCTTGGTCCTCAAGAAACAAAGATTCAGGAACAAGGCGATACATTACAGAGAAAATCGAAAAGCGTATGCCTGTATGGACTTACCCAACGGCTATCTTCAACGGAGGTAGCTGAGTGGCTGACGATTCGCCAGAGGATGAATGGGAGGTGACCTGATAATCGGAGTCGGACGGATTAAGAGGTTGACGGAACAAACCCGCTTTGGAATTTAAGGCAATAAAAGGTTGGAAACCTCGGTGCGGGCTTTCGAGCCGGGCTGTTTGGTAAACCGGCAGAGGTAACTACCTGTCCGCTGTGCCGGGTTGTGCGACGAGCTTCATGTTGCTGTGTCTTCATAAAGAGTTTGGGATCCAAGTAAGCAAGAGGGTGAGAAAAGTTAACTTTCCGGTTTGCCCGGCGAAATTTTGGTGAAGGCAAATTTGTTGAATCGGAAGAGAGAATGGTTACCTCAGCAAATCCTGCATTGTTGGCTTCAGGCTATCCCGACAAGCATCGCTCATCAATAAGACGGTAAAAACAAGCCAAGAGAATCAAGTTCCGGATTACCCACATCATCATCAATGGCCGGATCGCACGGGCAAGAGTCTTCCTCTTGTGGGCGGATTTCTTGACAACTTTTGTTTTGGGTCAATCGCCGCCCAGCTTTGTCCGCTTTGTCCCGAGAGAGTTTTTGCTCCAAAACGGATTATCGCCTGGATAAGAAATAATTGAGAGTTGGACATATGAAAATAACAACGGGTTTTTATAATGACACGCCAGAGACTTACCGCAGTGGTGCGCTGGTGGTGCAAGAAGGAGCTTGTCGGTTTGAGCACGAGGTGCTCCGTTCATTCAGCATTCTCCCCATCGAATCCAGAACTTCATCTTCGCATAGTTCCAGCTTGGTGTGTCGGAGTGGGTCATCGACGCTGCCGTATATCGGCACATCAAACCGAACGCCGCTCAAAGGCAATATGCCCCAAGATAACCAGCAGCGTGCGATCGATCCTGGCCAAACCGCTGGCCATGAAGGCCCAAGCTTGATAGTTGTGGGGCATATTTGCTTTTTCCTTGGCAGTCAATCGCTATGAAAGGGATGAGTGTTGCTTAGCCGCCCGACGAAAAGCCGTAAAGGATTTTCACCTTCAGGGAAGTGTCTTTGCAGAGAACCAAGTCGCGCTCCACTCTTTTGTGATGAGTGTGGAGTTTGACGGGGATAAGTGATCTCCTCCTTTTCTCGATAGCCATACCGCCTAATTCGTCATTGGGGCCGTCGGTGAATTCGGTGCGGCGGTTTAGGTGGAAGAGATCCCTGAACAGTTCAACTGAAGGTTCCTCTTGCAGATATGCTTCGGACAGCACTTGAAAGTGGCACAGGTTGGTAACAGAGTTGGGGCCGATATCTTGGGGACGGAGTTGAAAATTGGCCATCACGTCCCGGTAAAATTTTGACCCGGGCGGTTTGAAACCCCGGCCGTGATCCGCGAAAACTACAACTTCTCCTTCCCGAGGTGTGGAGGACATTCTCTCCGTGAACCCTCCAATGGATTGTGTTTTGATCATCTAAAGTACCAATCGATACCAGTTCTTTCAACTGTGTCTCGAGATGCGGAAGGAACCCAGCTTGCATTCGTACACCTGTTTGGCCATCATAAGATCTACAAGGAGAAGGATCCGTTTAAGAAAGGGCTTATTACAGAGTGATTGATTTAAAGTTATGATAAACCGGAGGCGGTTCCTATAAATCGCCATGCTATCGTGATGTCGATACGCTCCGGCGGTTCAACAAGGGGACTAATGGTGTACCGATGCCGTTTAGCAACTTTTACTATGGTGAGTTAAACCGCCTAATCTTGGCTTCAAGGTAATTGAAGTCATGGATGTAAACAGGTTTCACAAAATTCATGTTTACTACGGATCAAACGCGGGTTTTCAGAAAAGAGGAAATGCGTTGCGGAAGTAAAGAAGAAACAAGAAGTGCGCTATAAGGTGTATGTATATATGCAGAAGATTTATGGGATTAAGATGAAAAAGTGCAGCGGATACGCAGGAGTCGTCGCTTGGTACGTAACGGATTCATAGCATGACTCAAGGTTAGAAAGATGAAAATGTACGAAGAACAGGGCATGAAGCTCGAACCCTAGAAACAGATCTAAAATGAAGGAACAGACTGATGAAGGGCAAGAAGCTTACCGGAAACGGAGGAGATGCGGAGAAAGGCCGCAGTGTTCGCACGCACAAAGTTGATGCAGCGCCTAGGACGGCGAAGTTGATGACGACGGCGGAGCTCCAAAGGCAGCGGCGCGAGGAAGAAGAAGAGGAAGCGAAGGGAGAAAAAAGAATGACCCTTCGGTCCTATTTATAAGGCAGTAAAACTAGGTCAAGCGCGTAAATCCAGGGACTGTCATTAAGGAAGGCGTTATAAAGGATAAACTTCAAGATGACGTCATGCCGGTTTACAGTGACCAGAAGCAATGATGTCATGCCGGTTTACAGTGACCAGAAGCAATGATGTCATGCCGGTTTACAGTGATCAGAAGCAATGACGACATGACGGCTTATTAAACAAAGAAGATGTCCAAGATGCAGGTTCTGTGAAGGATTGACATGAACCAGTTCAAATCAATCTGGGGCCTAATGTTGGGGATATTACCGCTAGGTGTAAACCGGCCAAGCTTGGGCCGGGTTAGCTCCGCTAGTGGTGTAATCATGGAAAGGCCCAAGGCCTGTAGTTGGTTTAGAACTTGTAGCCGTAAACCGGCCTGATGTATGACTTGTATTGTAAGTTAGGAATAGAGAGATACCAACCGGGATACGAGTATGAACCGTTGGGACTCGCAAAACCGACGGGCGCCACTGTGTATATAAGGGACGACCGGCGGTTCAAGGACAGACAAACACAACTCGAGCCTAGGCGAAGCTTGTTTGCTCCCTAGCCATCGAGACTACATCAATTCCATCACAACTAGACGTAGGCTTTTACCGTCATTGAAGGGGCCGAACTAGTATAAACCCTTGTGTCTTTGCGTCCGCTTTAACCCCTGCAAGTAAACCCGTAGCGATGGCTCCACGACTAAGTCCTTACGCTAGGACATCTGCCGTGACAAATACACGACACCGCTCATGTTGGAAGGTTCGGCTAGGGCGTGGTTGAATCAGTTAGCTCCTAGCAGCATTTACACTTGGGAAGATCTTTCCCGAGTGTTCGTCAGGACATTCGAGGGAACTTGCAAATGACCAGCTGGATTGCCAGAGTTGCAAGTCTGCGTGCAGAAGTCGAATGAAACACTGAGAGATTACATACAGAGATGGATCACTTTGCATCATACGGTGGAGAACGTGTCTGATCATCAGGCAGTATGCGCCTTCAAGGATGGTGTTAAGAACAAAGAGTTAAGTTTGAAGTTTGGTCGGACCGGGGATATGACCCTGAGTCGGATGATGGAAATCGCCACCAAGTACGCCAATGGTGAAGAAGAGGACCGACTCCGGAGTGGCAAGTACAAGCCGAGTCAGTCGGAAAAAGGAAATCCTAGCCGGAAGCAAAAGCGGAAAGCCGAGCCGGCAGCTCCTAGAGAGGCTCTAGCCGTGACTCAGGGCAAATTCAAAGGGAAGCCCAAAGGATCCTGGAACCCCAAGAAGGTGAAAGATAAGGAAGGAAATGACGTGATGGATCTGCCGTGTCACATCCACACGAAGAGGGCAAATTCAAAGGGAAGCCCAAAGGATCCTGGAACCCCAAGAAGGTGAAAGATAAGGAAGGAAATGACGTGATGGATCTGCCGTGTCACATCCACACGAAGAAAGACGAAGAGGGTAACTTCATCTACCCGAAACATACCACTCGCCAGTGTCGGCTCTTGATCCAGCAGTTCCAAGGAAAACAACCCAAGGACAAGGAAAAGGAGTCGGACAAGGCTGAGGACAAGGAGGACAGTGAAGGAGGATATCCTCATGTTAATTCCACCCTAATGATTTTTGCTGATGTGGAGAGCAAAAGTCGACTGAAGGTTATCAACCGTGAGGTAAATATGGTCGCCCCGGCGACACCAAGCTATCTGAGATGGTCTCAAACTCCCATTACATTCGACTAGTCCGATCATCCGACTCATATAGCCACCCCTGGGAGGCAAGCTTTGGTGGTCAACCCGGTCGTTGAAGGCACTCGACTAACGAAGGTGTTGATGGATGGTGGTAGTGGACTGAACATATTGTATGCGGAGACGCTAAAGGGAATGGGCATTCCGATGTCCAGACTCAGCGCCAGCAACATGAGTTTTCATGGAGTTATACCTGGAAAGAAGGCTGAGTCACTCGGCCAAATAGCTCTAGACGTGGTGTTCGGCGACTCGAAGCATTTCCACAAAGAGAGGCTGACATTTGAAGTCGTGGATTTTCAGAGTGCTTACCACACTATTTTGGGGAGACCAGCTTATGCACGTTTCATGGCTCGACCATGTTACGTGTACCTCAAACTGAAGATGCCTGGCCCCAAAGGCGTGATGACTATTACTGGTAATCGGAAGAAGGCAGAAGAGTGTTTTCAGAAAGGCTCGAAGATTGCCGATTCCCAGATAACAGTGGTAGAGCTAGAGGAGTACAAGAAGAATGCAGATCCGAGTGATTTGTTGCGGGCCAAGAAGCCTGCCATAGAATCAGCATTTCAGTCGTCTGGTGAGACAAAGCCCGTTCGCATTCACCCGACCGACCCCAATGCAGCTTCGACTCATATTTCCACAACACTCGACTCTAAATAGGAAGAAGCGCTCATCAAATTCCTCCGTGAGAACTGGGACATCTTTGCATGGAAGCTCACGACATGCCGGTGTTCCTGTGGGATCGGGCTGAGCATCGCCTTAGAGTCGACTCAAAAGCAAAACCTGTCAAAGAACATCTTCGACGGTCCGCCGTCCAGAAGAGAAAAGCCATTGGCGAGGAGGTGGCTCGACTCCTAGCAGCAGAGTTTATCCGAGAGATATACCACTCCGAGTGGCTCGCCAATGTCGTCGTGGTCCCCAAGAAGGACAAGTCACTTCGCATGTGCATTGATTTCAAACATATCAATCGGGCCTGCCCGAAAGATCATTTTCCTCTCCCTCGCATCGACCAAATTGTCGACTCGACTGCAGGATGTGAGAGATTGTCTTTTCTAGACGCCTATTCCGGTACCATCAGATCCGCTCAGATGGACCCGATGAGATCAAAACAGCTTTCATCACTCCATTCGGGTGCTTCGCTATGTCACCGCGCTATTCGCCTCAAGAATGTTGGAGCCACGCTCATGAGGATGATTCGTGGCGTTTACTCACTCAAATCAGTCGGAACGTGGAAGCGCATATGGATGAAATTGTGGTCAAATCACTAAAGGGTTCCGATCTGTTGACCGACCTTGCTGAAACATTTGCTAATCTCAGGAGGTATGATATCAAGCTCAATCCATCAAAGTGCACATTCGAGTTCCCGTGGAAAGTTACTCGGTTTTCGCTTCGAACGAGGAATCGATGCTAACCGAAATAGTTGGCACTATACTCCGAATGAAACACCGCGTGCGGTGCACGGCGTCCGAAGCTTATCGGATGCTTGGCCACATTAAGTCGATTCATCTCTCGCCGGTGAAAAGGCATTGCCTCTTTACCGATCGATGAAGAAGGCGCATAAGTTCGAGGACTCCGTGGTTGATGCAGCGCTTGCCGAGCTAAAAGCTCGCTCTCCACCCAACCGGTGCTTGCTGCTCCAATCAGCAAAGAGCCTCTGTTGTTTTATATTGCAGCCACCGGACAAGTCGCCAAGATAAAGGCTTATGGTCGAGCGGAAGAAGAAGGAAAGCCTTCAAAGTTCAGCTCCCAAAGGTAATATCTCTTTGAAGTTTTGACTCCATCGGCAAAGATATCCTCATTATCGTAAGCTTGTGTACGGATCTACATGACCACGAAGAAGGTTGCTCATTATTTCTCCGATCATTCCATTACTGCTGCCACGACGCCCCACTTTTAGAGATTCTCGCACAAATGAGACGAATCGTCGAGTGGCAAAATGGGCGATTGAACTCCTTCCCCTTGATATCAAGTTTGAGGCAAAGAAAGCCATTAAGTCCCAAGCGATAGTAGATTTCCTTGCCGAGTGGATTGAACAACAGCAGCCAACTCAAGTTCACTCGGAGCATTGGACCATGTTCTTTGACGGCTCTAAAATGTTAAATGGTTCTGGTGCTGGGGTAGTTTTGGTTTCCCCCCGAGGAGATAAGCTCAGATATGTGCTCTAGATCCACTTTGATTCCACCAATAATGAAGTAGAATATGAAGCACTTTTATATGGATTGCGCATGGCCATTTCACTCAGCGTCGTCGCCTTATGGTTTATGGCGACTCAGATTTGGTGGTCAATCGTGATGAAGGAGGACGTTAGAAGCCCAACCATGATCGGATACTGCAATGCAAAGGAGGAAGCTTGAAAAGAAATTGAAGGGTTAGAGCTCCACCATATACCCCAAATCAAGAATCAAGCGGCCGATGATTTGGCAAGATAGGTTCCAAGAGAGAAGCCATCCTCAAGGATGTGTTCTTGGAGCATATCCATGCTCCATCACCAAAGAAGATCCTTTACCAAGAAACTCGCAGCCCAAGAGTATCACAGATCCGACCGAGGTTGAAGTTCCAAGAAGTGGTCGACCTGATCATGGAAGCTTTAGTGATCACTCCCGATTGACAAGACCAGATATCGCGTGATATCTTGAGGAAATAGCTCCCGGAGGACGAAGAAGAGGCTCGACAGATCGTCCGCCGATCTAAAGCCTTTACTGTGATAAGGGGACAGCTGTACAGAGAAAGCGCGACTGGAGTTGTGCATAACACCAGAGGAAGGTTGAATAATCCTTGACGACATCCACTCGGGGACCTGTGGCCATCATGTGTCCTCTCGGACCATCGTGGCCAAAGCATACCGAGCCGGATTTTACTGGCCAAGAGCGAATGAAATGGCAATGGAGATAGTCGACAAGTGTGAGGGATGTCAATTTTACTCCAATATGTCACACAAGCCTGCATCAGCTTTAAAGACCATACCACTCGTCTGGCCCTTCGCAGTATGGGGGTTGGATATGGTTGGACCCTTGAGAACAGGCAGAAGCGGTTTCACACATGTGCTGGTAGCAATCGACAAGTTCACCAAGTGGCTCGAGGCTAAACCCATCAAGAACCTTGATGCTGGTACTGCTGTCAGCTTCATCAGAGAATTGATATTTAGATATGAAGTCCCACACAGCAACAACACTGGCAACGGGTCAAACTTCGATTCGGAGGAATTCAAGGCGTTCTGCACATCTCAAGGCACACGAGTCGACTATGCTTCAGTCGCCCATCCTCAGTCGAATGGACAAGCAGAGCGGGCCAATAGCTTGATTCTCAAAGGGTTGAAACCCCGACTGATGTGTGATCTCAAACATGCGGCTGGAGCATGGGTCGACGAACTTCCTTCGGTGCTTTGGGGGTTAAGGACTACGCCTAACTGGTCGACTGGGAGAACTCCGTTCTTCTTGGTCTACGGAGCTGAAGCGGTCTTGCCGAGTGACCTGCTTCACAATGCTCATCGAGTCGAGCTCTACATCAAGCTGAAGCGTAACAAGCATGGCAGGATGCAATGACCTTCTAGAGGAAGAAAGGAGATGGCTCGATCCGATCGACCATTTACCAAAGAAGACTTGCGCCGCTTCCACACCAAAAACGTGAAGAGTCGAGCCTTCCAGGAAGGAGATTTGGTTCTCCGAGTGGATCATCAGAAACCACACAAGCTTGCTCCTTCTTGGGAAGGTCCCTTCATCGTCACCAAGGTTCTCCACAACGGAGCGTACCGTCTTTACAACGTCGAGCACAACATCGACGAGCCCCGAGCTTGGAACACGGAGTTGCTATGCCCCTTTTACACTTAAGTATCCGCTCGGAAATGTAATAAAAGCACTTCTGTAGTTCATGTTTCACAAGATAATAGTGTCATAATTTTCCCAATGATTCTTGTCACTTTTATTTGTTTAATAAAATTTCCCCTCAGTGGGTGGCTTAGCTGCGAATCCGTTTCGCCTAAGTTTATAAAAAAATCCTCGCCGAGTGGTGAGCCAGCCTCCCACTCGGAGGCTTATCTGTGAATCCGTTTTCGCCCAAGTACTATAAAATCCTACCGAGTGGTGAGCGAGCCTCCCACTCGGAGGCTTAGCTGCGAATCTGTTTTCGCCTAAGTTTCAATAAAATCCTACCGAGTGGTGAGCCAGCCTCCCACTCGGGGGCTTAGTTGCAGTCCAAGTACTCGCCTAAGTTTCAATAAAATCCTACCAAGTGGTGAGCTAGCCTCCCACTCGGGGGCTTAGCTGCAGTCCGAGTACTCGCCTAAGTTAAACAAATCCTACCAAGTGGTAAGCCAGCCTTCCACTCGGAGGCTTAGCTGCAGTCCAAGCACTCACCTAAGTTCAAATACAACGTGCGCTCCGCAAGAAGGACGAGGTGCAATTCGACTGCTACCCTCTCCTTCCGAGCTACGCCACAAGTACAACGTGCGCTCCGCAAAGAGGACGAGGTGCAGGTCGACTGCTACCCTCTCCTTCCGAGCTATGCCACAAGTACAACGTGTGCTCCGCAAGGAAGACGAGGTGCAGGTCGACTGCTACCCTCTCCTTCTGAGCTACGCCACAAGTATAACGTGTTCTCCATAAGGAAGACGAGGTCGATTGATGCCTTATCCCTCAGAGAGATGCCGCAAAAATCCTACCGAGTGGAGAGCAGACCTCCCACTCGGGGGCTTAGCTGTGGCCCTGTGCTCGCCTAAGTTTTTGAAAATCCTACCGAGTAGAGAGCAGACCTCCCACTCGGGGGCTTAGCTACAGCCCCGTGCTCGCCTGAGTTTTTGAAAATACTACCGAGTGGAGAGCAGGCCTCCCACTCGGGGGCTTAGCTGCAGCCCCGTGCTCGCCTAAGTTTTTGAAAATCCTACCGAGTGGAGAGCAGACCTCCAACTCGGGGGCTTAGCTGCAGCCCCGTTCTCGCCTAAGTTTTTGAAAATCCTACCGAGTGAGGAGTAGACCTCCCACTCGGGGGCTTAGCTGCAGCCCAGTGCTCGCCTAAGTTTTTGAAAATCCTACCGAGTGAGGAGCAGACCTCCCACTCGGGGGCTTAGCTATAGCCCAGTGCTCGCCTAAGTTTTTGAAAATCCTACCGAGTGAGGAGCAGACCTCCCACTCGGAGGCTTAGCTGCAGCCCAGTGCTCGCCTAAGTGTGTTGGGGAACAAGTCGATTGCAATAAGCGCTCCGCCTTAACCTGAAAAAGACACCTCAAACCAAATGCAAACGTATTCAACGTCGAATCCAAGTTTGGATAACATCTACCAGAACCGAAAGTGCTCGGGCGCTAAGCCCGTTAAGGTTTATCGGTTACAAAAATCACTCGGCATACTGCGGAGGGCTGGAAGGCGCAACGAACTCATCCAGATCGATTCCATCTGCAATCCGAGTGGCAGCAGCGATGAAGGTCTCCATGAAAGATCGGAAATCATGCTTCTTGGTATTAGCCACCCTAAGGGCTGCCAGCTTGTCCTCTCGAGCCTCCTTGCGGTGAACACGAGCCAGAGACAGAGCAACATCCGCGCCGCACCTGGCAGCAGACTTCTTCCATTCTTGCACTCGACTTGGAACCTCGTTCAGTTGAGTCATCAGAGACTCGAGGTCGTTCTGAAGCGTCTCTCTTGGCCAGAGTGTTGTGTCGATGCGGGAAGTTGCAACCTTCAGCCTTGCGAGATGATCGACAACAGTAGCAACACGAGATTCAAGACGGAGTACATTCATGGCGACTTCATCTTTCACAGGAGAGTTAATGGGATCCAGGTTTATTTCCAATCCACCAGTCTCCTCTTCAAAGTTCTGGCAGAACTCTGCAAACACAACCCCAGAGTCAAGACAGCAGTCGGATGGAGAAATCATAGTTAAGATGTCTATTTGATGCAAAGGATTACCTTCAAGCATGAGGAATAGCTTCTTGGCGAGTCCTCCCAGATAAGCCTCCAGATCGTTCTTCTTTCCCACCAACTCACTGGCCTTGTCAGTCAGGGCAATCTTGTCACTCTTCACCAATCGACTTCCTTGTTGGTCAGATCGAGAGCAGCTTTCAGATTGGTATTTTCTCTTCAAGCTTGGTGGTGGCCAGCTTCTCATCCGCGAGCTTGGTCTTCTAAAGCCGTCGATCTCAGCCAAGTCAAGGTCTTTCTTCTTCGTGGCATCCTCACCTTGTCTCGCAGTTACAAAGATGAGATCGACTCTAAAACGGACGAGAGGCAAAGGCGTCGCCGAGGGTCTCACCAAACATACCTTTTGCTTCCTCCTTCGCCTTCGTTAAGTTCTCCCGAATAGTTTCAGATCAAGCTCGAGATGGATGTGCTTGTTCTCCAACTCGATGTAACGACGCAAGTTCGCAGGATTTCTGCAAGAAACAATCGATGATGTCAAAGACAATTCACTTCCGAGTGACTAAGGAAAAATCATAGCGTTTCTAAGACTACGGCCGAATATAAACATTCGACCATAATCTCGGGGACTACACCCAGTGGGTGCACTCAGTGTGCCCCCACTAGTTTTATCAGTTAGAGTCGACCAGTCGACCAACAACAACAAAAAAAACGGGAGGTGTTCTTCAGACTGTAATCGACTGCCAGTAGTCAACCACAGTCTCAGGGACTACACCCAGTGGGTGCACTCAGCGTGCTCCCACCGGTCTATGAATCCATTCGACCTAATCGAGTAAGGAAAAGCTTAAGACATAAAGACTATGGTGGACTACCAGCAGTCCACCATAGCCTTGGGGACTACACCCAGTGGGTGCACTCAGCGTGCCCCCACTAATCCGGAATTTCAATCGACGCACACAGTGGGTGTACGACAGACACTAGGATTTTCAGAAAGAAAGGTTTTCAGATATCATATCCTAAATGTAACAGCGGTGACCGATCGACCAACATTACTCAAGAGCTGAACTGGCGCCATAAGCTGGCTGGCTGGCTTCTCGGATTGCCTTCACTTGCTCCATCATGACCCTTGCCCGGCGATTGCTTCTTTAGCAAAGACCGCTTGGTCTTCTGGGACGTGGTGGGTCGAGAAAAGCGAAGGTTGAGCAGCACTCGACGACGAAGGGCGAGCACTCGTTAACGGCATCGCAAAGGATACGGTAGGCCGAGTGACATTGTCTCCCTTCGCGACCAACGTCTCGGGTGCTAGCACGTCCTGAGTTGCCTTGCCAGCAGACGCTTTCCTGTTCCTCCTCTGCCTCAGTGGTTCCTCGTCGTTGTCGTCGAGAAGGTCAATAACGACGTTAGATGAAGCTGCGGAAAAGAATCAGAATTAGAGATAAGGAGCCAATTGACTGAAGACGGAACTACAAGAGTCATACCCGGTTTTGAAGTGACAGCATCTTCCATCCCGTGATCTTCAGCCCTGGCTGAGGTATCAGAAGTAGCAGCACTGCAGTTCCAGAAGTCAGTCGATTAGTTCATGAGTCGACCAAGAATAAGTTCATGAGAAACGGGAAAACTCAAGTTACACCATTACCCTGAGATTGTGGGGATCACCATCTTCATCTTCGGCAAGACCTTCGCCGGTTTCGACGGTGCCACTCGAGATTGCTTCGGAGCTTTCTCAGTCGGCGCCAGAGAAGTCGTCCGAGGACGCTTGGTCGACTGCGCCACGGTCGCGACCCCCTTACCACGCTCGGTCGCGGGATCATGGACAAGCTTCGAGCGTCTTTCTGAGCGAGGAGGTGCAACTTCCTCCTCCTCCTCCTCTTCCTCCTCGCCAGAGTCATCACCCTCATCATCGTCATCAGCATCCGAATCCCACTCCTCCGGGCTTTCGCCCCCACTTCCTTCCTCCTCCTCCTCAGTCGGTGCTTGCACTCCATTGGGCATCGAGTACAACTCAGTGGTGGCCTGGCAGACAACAAAACAAGACAAAGGTCAATCGACCAATTTGCAGTGAAGCAGAACGAATAAAGCAAGATTACAATCGGGGATAAGTGGTCATACCGTGTCCGGTGTGTAGGTATGGTCGAGTGGTGGGATCCTCCTAGCCCCTCGAGGGTTGTCCTTATTCCCTATGATGGCGGCCATCCACCTCTCCAGTGTAGAGTCGCTGACCGCTTCTGGATGGACCCGAGTGGTGTCTTCGGTACCACAGTACAGCCACATCGGGTGGCCTCGATGATCAAGTGGTTGGATGCGCCGCCTAAGGAAGACCTCCGAAGGTCCATACCACACTCCGCCCCGAACGAGCTGGACTACGCGCCCATCAACATTTTACTCGAAGCTTTCTCCTCAGGAAGCACCTTCAGAGAAGAGAGTTTGTTCACTCAGTCCATGGAGAACGGAGGGAGACCAGTCGACTGCCCCGGCGTCGAATCGTCTTGGCAGTAGAACCAGGTCAACTGCCACCCTCTAACCAACTCAGGAAGGGTCATGGCCGGAAAAGTACTCTTACTCCTCATCTGAATCCCAAGACCCCTGCACATCTGGATAACCTTAGTCCTCTCATCATCCGGACTCGCCTTTTTCACCGTCTGTGAGCGACATGTGAATATGTTCTTAAAGAGACCCCAGTGCAGTCGACAACCCAGGAAGTTCTCGCACATGGACACGAAAGCAGCAAGATAGGCAATGGAATTGGGAGTGAAATGGTGGAGTTGCGCCCCAAAGAAGTTCAGAAACCCTCGAAAGAAAAGACTCGGTGGCAGAGGGAATCCACGATCTACATGAGTGGCTAGGAGAACGCACTCACCCTCCTGCGGCTGCGGTTGCCACTCAGTCCCCGGGAGCCTTGCAGACCCATGAAGGATCAGTCCCTCATTGGCCAGGTCGTTGAGATCCGCCTCGGTGATGGTCGAGCGGATCCAATCCCCCTGGACCCAACCTTGCGGCAGGCGAGACCTCGATGAAGATCCACCCGACCGTCGCTTTCTCCCTTCGCTTTCCCGTCGTTGCCGCCTTCTTCTTCGCTTCCAAGGCTGCCATCTTCTCCTTCACCATTGTTGCCGGCAAAGCATGCGAGGAGTGGATGAGCGGAGGCGAGAGCAGGCACAGCGGGCGGAGGAGAAGAGGGCAGAGAGGAGAATGGGGAGGCACTGTTCAAAAACCCTCGCCCGGCGCCTTATATAAGGACGCTTCCGAGTGGCTGACAAGTAGGCCCGGGCGGTCCTGTCACATCCCGAAACAGTCACGCACGCGTGATACATGGCGAAAAAGGCGGCGCGTAAATCGAGGCATCGACGCCTTATCCCATCTGAGTACCGCGGTCCGCCCCGCTTCGCGCGCTTCCCAAAATTCGGATCCCACAAAATCCGCTAACAGCAGATCAACCTGTCAGACGGTAGATTTCCTGCGATCCGTCGTTCGGAAGTTCACCAAGTTCAAAAGTTCACTGGATAGAAGAAAAGAATGGATCAAGGCGACTGAAAGAAAAGTTGCTACCATCATTAAAAAAGGTCATTGATCCAGGATGAGACATGCTCAGAACACAAAAACAAGTCGGAAAGATTATCAACTCCTTCCTCACTCAAACCTCGATCCATTCGGGGGCTAATGATGAAGTCATGTACCTAGGGTAGGGTCATGGACCTGTCCAAGGTACCCTCCCCAAGGACATCTTTAGAAGAAGCTGCCTTCCGGTCAACCAAGAGGGATTCCACTCGACGGACTCGAAGACAGTCGACCATGAAGACTCACTCGACCACCAAGAGATCAGGAGCCACTCTGTATCCAAACGGTTTGTAATTAAATAGTCTTTATGGTCATGATGACACTTTATGTAGGACGCTACCAGTAATGCCAATCCTTTATGTACTTTAAACCCTGCATAACTGAGGGCCGGAGGGGTCTGGCAGACACTATATAAGCCACCCCCCTCCTCAGTGTGAAGGGTTCGCACTCAGAACTTATACACACATAATCCAATCGACCGCCTCCGGCTCCGAGACGAGGGCTGTTACTTCTCCGAGAAGGGCTCGAACTCAGAAATCCTTTGTCTGCATAACTGCTCCATAGCTAGGATCTTGCCTCTCCATACCTACTCCCCATTCTACTGTCGGACTTAGAACCACGACACCCAAAGCCACCGCCCGCCACCACCGCGCACCACCGCCCCCACCCCGAACCCTAAGATAGATAGTGGGGTACCTCTCCGTGAGCCCCCTCCCCGCAAGGCTGGTTCTTCCTTCACCCCAGCGAGCCCCCCACCTCTTGAAAATCGATCGAGCCAAAAGTTGATACAATGATCAAGTGTAGCAATCGAGCAGCATCGCAAGCAAGAGCAAGAGCAAGAGCAGCAGCACGAGCAAGAGCAATAGCAGACCAGGCAGGGGACCGAGAGCAAGAGCAGAGCAGCAGCACAAGCGAGAGATAAAGCAGCAGCAGCTCCTACTGATGTGGACGTCGCCGCCGAGGGAGCGACATCGTGGAGGAAGTGGCCAGCGATGCCGCCGTGGATGGAGTCGCACCGTGTCGGCTCGGGACCGAGCGCCGGCAGCACCGTGAGATCAAATCAAGAAGAAAATGCGGCGATTAGTGTACAACCTCTTTGGTGGCGCCAATTAGGCCGCAACTTCATCCGAGGAAACGGTGATGATGATGCTCTTCCGGTGGTGCAGGTGAAGACGGCGGTGTAGGAATGGAGGTGGCGCGAAAGACGAGGGGAACATCGGGGCAGCTCCTTGGAGGTGGAGGACGGGGTGGCTGATCCAGCGGGACGAGATCGACGACGGATCCTCATCCGGTATGGTGGATGAGGGACGACAAGGTGTTGTTGTGGACGACATCGTCGGGGAAGAGGCTCCGGTTGGGTGGCGAATGGAGCAGGGTGTGGGGCTTCGTCGCGGGTTTTCATAGCCTCGGTGTATGAATGGGTGGGCGGATGGGATGGCAGTGGGGAACCATGGCTTAGGGACGCGCTTGTCCGAAATGTGGGGTAAGTTACAAAAGTACCCCCACCGATTTGAGGCGGTTCTTTCGGTTCAGGGGTACCACGGGCATTTCGTGTGTCGGGATTTCACATGAGGTGGGAGTTTTCACGCGCACTGTAATTTCAGAATAGCAAGGCGCGGTTTGAGATGGAGGGAGTTGTCGGAGCACAACGAGACAAAGATATATCTTAAATATTTCGGGCTAACAAGGGGCGGGTTGAAGAGGCGGGAGTTTCGCAGCATGATAGACAGAGACGCTAGCTTGAATTTTCGGCATAACAAGGCGCGACTTGAAATTTTGGGAGAACAAGCTTAACGTGTACCCAAAAAAAGAAGACAATTTGCACCTCAACACGCACAACACACACACAAACACCATTTAGACTAGAGTAAGGTACACGTGCATTGCACGCATGAGATTTTGCAACCAAATTATGAATAAATACCACATTATAGCATGTAAGCTTTGAGTCATATATGCATGATGTAGATGTTCGTTTAATTCTTATAGTTCATTTCATTCAAAATCATCTACTTTTTATAAGAAAGCTAATCTATTTTAAGATTCATGGAATTGTGCATTGTAAGACATAAAGTAAAAAACAAATAATGGCAAATAATGTAGAAAAACATTTGGGCAATTCTGATACGGAAGATTCTAGAACAAAGAAGAAGTGCTTGTGCTTTGATGTTTGTGCCTGATGCTTAAGTTCAACCATGGAGTCTTCTAGATTATACATGTGGCGAAATCTGGTGGAATCTAGATGATATCCAACGGCCAGTAGTGCTCAAATTTGCCATCTTTGAACCATCGGATTCGCCTCATCCAACGACCATCTTTCAAATTTAAAGTTACCCGCACACAATATATAAAATATAAAATATAATATATATATAGGGGTATAGATATAGATATGTGATGCGAAAGCCACCCATCATCTCCAATTAGATGTCACATCCCTAGCTTCTGGTACTACCTGGTGTTGCATCTTGTTGCATCATGTTTAATTTTTTTTAAGTTGAATTGGGGATGATAGAACCCCTAGCACCCCCCTTAAACCAACTAGGGTTTACTAAAACCATTTTCAATGAAACCGAAATGCCCTTCTAAAATGTTCATCATCTTTGCCTTGGTCTAGAACCTCTGACAAAAAATGTTGCACACTTTTCTAGGACAACAGAGGGTCACTGGATTAAATTATTAGTTAATTGCATTTGGGCATTTAAATGCTAGTAAATATTTTAAATGTCCAAATAATCCCAAACCAAAATGTTCCATGTTGGATATATTCTAAACATTGGGCATGCACAGTTTGGTGATTTTTGAAAATGCCTAGATATTTTTAGTAAAGCCACAAAGTTGCAGAAAATAGAAAGAAAAATAAAAGAGAGAGAGAGAGAGAGAATTACGTGGCTAACTTACCTGTTCGGTCCAGCTCTGTAGCTGACCGGCCCAGCCCACCAGGGGGAAGCGGTCGTCTTCAACCTCTGCCAGTAGGCAGAGGCGTGTCGACGCCAGCGCGCCCGAGGCCTCCACCTCCTCCCTCCCTCCCTGCCTGGCTCCTCCTTGATGCGTCTGGACGACGCCACGCGACCCCCAAAGCCGTCAGGCTCTCCCTCTCTCTCCCCCGGACACTCTCCCCCTCCCCTATTCTTTTCGCCTGAATGCCTCCGTCGCTGCCGCTCGCGACCACCGCGGACACTGCCATCCCGGCGACGCCCTGAGATGCCCAAGAGCTCCGCCTAGTACCCCTCTTCCTCCTCGTCGAGCTGTGCAACGCCGGACGCCCCCGAGCGCCTCTGCGTCGTCGTCTTCAATCTCCCGACGCCGGAGATCTCCATCGCAGCCCCGCTTGCTCCGGCCTCTCCCCGAGCCCACTGACCAACCCTGCGGAACCGCTGTGAGCTCCTACGCCCCTCACCCCTCTCCCCGTCGACGCGTTCGTCCTCTAGCCCCGATCCCCAACCGTGACTGAAGCATCTCGCCGCCAGCCATGGCGTAGCCGTGGCCACAGCCGCACAAGCTCGCAACCGAGCGCGCCACCGAGCTCAACACGTTCCCAGGAGTCGACCGCGACCACCCGCGGCTCCTGCCGTTCCCTGCATCGCCTAACCCGCCGTTGGCCGAACTCCGGCCGCTGCGGCAAGCTTGTTTCCGGCGAGCTCGGTCCACCCCGGCTGCTGCCGCTAGTCGTGTTGGATGCGCGCGAGTTGTAGCACCACATAGAGCCCCTCCGCCGCTCTTTTGGCCGCCGGAGGGCGAAACCCGGCGCCCTCCGCCGTCTCTGGCTCCGCCGGCGATGATCCATTGACCGGGTCCGGCGGATTTGACCCCGCTTGACTGGGCTTTGACTTCCCCCCGACTCACTGACGTGTGGGCCCCAGGCCACTAACTAAACTAGGTTAGTATTAGATTAATGTTAAATAAACTTAGTTAGTTTAACTAACTGCTGACACATGGGACCCACTAGTCAGGTTTGATCCGGATGTGGTCAATTGACCTGCTGACCGCAGTCTTACGTCATGTTGACGCAGTAAATATTTTCTGGGATTTAAAATAAATCAAAAATGATTTATTTATTCCAGAAAATAGTTAAAACTTCAAAAAATCATATAAAATCAATCGCAACTCCAAATGAAATAATTTATTTATGAAAAATGATCAGAAAAATCCAATCTATCCATGTGTACCATTTGCATGCATGTTTGAGCAAGTTAACCTCACTGTTTAGGATGAAACATGATTAGGACAAATTTGATAATAGATTTGGAGTTGGAATTTGATCTAGCTTTGAATTCCACTTCAATCAAAATGACTTCCTGTTGCATTAGCTCAAATCACAGCATATTGCCATGTCACGTTCATGCACCATATTTTTGCATTGCATTGATTGTGTTCCTTCTCTATTTGTCGGTGTTGTTCCCTCTCGATAGACGTGTTCCGACGATGAGTTCGATGACACCGATGAAGAGCTATACTATCTTCAGGAGTGCCAGGCAAGCAAAACCCCCTTGTTCATTCCGATACAATCCCACTCTCTCGCTCCTGCTCTCTTTTACTGCATTAGGACAACAACGATTCATCTGTTACTTGATGTGTAGTTGAACCCCCTTATCCTCTGCATGACCTATCATCGCCACAGTAAATAGATGAAACCCACTAGCATGAGTAGGAGTTGTTTGAGCCCTGATGTGCCTACTCATCCATGCTTGTTTGTCATGCCTGCTATGCTTAGAGTTGTGTCAGGTCTGATTCATCGGGGATGAATTGAAGGTGTGTGAACATGTCCTACTGTGTGTGAGCTAAGTGTGTGAACACGATTTGGTAAAGGTAGCGGTGAGAGGCCATGTAGGAGTACATGGTGCGTTGTCTCATTGAAACCGTCCTCAAGAACTGAGTTCTGTGTTTGTGATCCATGAGCCATTACCACACATTGGGCTCCGGGCACTCCAAGCTCTCTCGACTTATTAATCAACTTGATCGCTGTCCGTGAGTTGCAACTAGTTTTCGTGTTTGTAGGTAGTGTTAGTAGTCTACTGTGGCACCCTTGCATGTGGGCTTGGGACAGATTAGGCACAAGGGCACGGTGTACCAAGTGGCACCCGGATGGTGGGCTTGGGAACCCTGCTCACATCGTTTGGGGCCGTGCAGCGACACCCGGCGGATCTCCTTGCGGATGGAACCCGAATAGGCGATAAACCCGACTAGAGACTTGTGTGGTTAGTCGGTCGTGGCCGACTCCTCGCCAAAGCTTCCGCTGAAGGTTGCCGAGATACATGATGTGTACATGGTGGTAAGTGGCGAGAGCGTGTGAAGAAGTACACCCGCAGGTTAACATCATCTATTCAATAGCCGTGTCCGCGTAAAGGACTTGGGTTGCTGTGCAGTTCATAGATAACTTGAAGTGGATACTCTAAAATGCGCAAGATAAGCGTGAGTGCTATGGATGGCATTCTCGTAGGGAGACGGAGCGGATCCATAGTGGTGTATTGATTGGTGAATATGTGGACTCGCAGCGCCACCTCAAAAGAGTTACTTGCAATCGTAGTTCAGATAGCCATCGAGTCAAAGCTGGCTTGCTGTAGTTAAACCCCACCATCCCTTTGTTGATAATGATGCATATGTAGTTAGTTACGATGTAAGTCTTCTTTGGGTACATTTGTACTCACGTTTGCCTATTTTATGTTTTTGCAGAGAGACTTCAGTCTCCCTAGTAGTTTCACATGGACTTCGACGTTTAGCTTGTTACCTCAGCTACAATCTTGTGCCCTCGGCAGGATCTGGTAGATAGTCAAGCTTCTCAGCCTTTTTCATTTGTAGATGTCTGTACTTAGACATGTTAAGCTTCCACGTGTGCTTTGACTTGTATGCTCTGAATGTTGGGTCATGAGACCCATGTTTGTAATATCTCGCTCCTCGGAGCTTACTGAATAAAATACCTGAGTTGTAGAGTCATGTTGTGATGCCATGTTGTATTTGCACATATCGAGCATATTGTGTGTATGATATTGAAATGCTTGGTATGTGTGGGATCTGACTATCTAGTTGTTTATCCTTGGTAGCCTCTCTTACCGGGAAATGTCTCCTAGTGCTTCCACTGAGCCTTGGTAGCTTGCTACTGCTCCAGAACACTTAGGCTGACCGGCACGTGTCCTTCTTTGTTCCTGTGTCTATCCCTTCGGGGAAATGTCACGCGGTGTATACCGGAGTCCTGTTAGCCTGCTATAGCCCGGTTTATCGGAGTCCTGCTAGCCCAGCTGCTACAGCCCGGATTCATTCGCTGACGACCGACACATTCGTTGCTGGGTCATGTATGCATGTCCCTATAAGTTAGTGCCACTTTCGGTTTACGACTAGTCATGTCAGCCCGGGTTCTTTGTCATATGGATGCTAGCGACACTATCATATACGTGAGCCAAAAGGCGCAAACGGTCCTGGGCCTGGTAAGACGACACCCGTGGGAATACCGTGCGTGAGGCCGCAAAGTGATATGAGGTGTTACGTGCTAGATCGGTGTGGCATAGGATCGGGGTCCTGACATTAGAATAGTGTGTCCATGCACGGATGCCACGTGGCCAAATGATGTCTGCCATCCGTACCTCAAATTCAAATCAGTCTGACCTTGTTCAATGTGTATACATTACAACATGCTCGTTTCTAAACCACACCGCGCAGATCTCTGTTATATTCATGCATGCATGGGTTTCAAACATCAGGATCTCTTATTCAAATATTTGAATTCAACTTTACATTGATTATGACCTCACCTAGTCTTTTACACCCGCACGGTTGTCTTCTCTTTATAATTGTACCACTAACTTTCTCTCGTGCATGCATGCACACACACTACTAGTCGGCATTATCCATCGCGCACATGCAATCTTTTTCTTCAGGTCGGTCTTCCATGAAGGCACACACCCACACACATCCCCCTCTCCATCATATCGGGCGTTCTTTATCTCTCACGCGTGCATGCGCAACTATCGATGTTCCTCTATGTATGTGTGTATATAGCTAGGTCTTTCATAGTTTTCCACACAAACCGATCAGTCGATATATCCAGTGAGGTCTCACCCTCTTTCCCACGTCCACATTGATCAATCTACACCTCTCTATATAGGATTAACATATATAGCTAATACACCCACATTAATTATATATCCAACATCCCCCTCTCATCATCCATGCCTTCCGCTTCATCTCTCAGATGCGCGCACAATGGCAAAGACAGGGGGCAGTAAGGGCCCTGCCCCTCCCCCCCATAACATCACTATATATCGAGGCTAATATGAATGTGATCATTAGACAATTGCTGCTAAAAATGGTTTAAGTTCATGAATTGACCCTCCTCGTAAAGGATCAGCAATGCTTGGCCCCCTAGCTCATTTATTTTTCATGGCTCCGCCACTGCGCGCAACATCGCACGTTCTCGCCCCCTCTCTCTAAATATCGATCTCGCACTTGTGCATTCCTTCATAGTCTCCCTCCAATCGGCCCCTCGCACCATCTTCTAGCCCCCCACCGGATTTTGCCACATGTACAATCTAGCAGACTCCATGGTTGAACTTAAGCATACTGCACAAACCTCAAAACAACAGTGGTTCTCTTTTGTTCCAGAATCTTCCATATCATAACTGCCCAAACTTTTTTTCTAGTTGAATTGCCATTATTTGTTTTTACTTCATGCTTTACAACGCACGATTCCATGAATCATAAAATATATTAAGGGCTTCTTTGATTCAAAGGATTCTCAAAGGAATTTTGGAGGATTCTAATCCTTAGGAATTTTTCCTATCTTGGTTGTTTGATTTGTAGGATTGTAAACAATAGGAATTTTTCCATATGATTCATTTGCACTAGATTTCATAGGAAACATCCCATCCAGTCAAACCTCTTTGAAAGAATTCTGTGTGTTTCTATGCACAATCAAACACTCGTACAATCCTGTAGGATTCAAGACGACATTCCACTATAATCCCATGTTTTTCCTATTCCCGCCTTTTGGAAATCCTACGAATCCAAGAGGCCCTAGTTTTTTTTATAAAAACTAATTGATTTTGAATGAGATGAACTATAAGAATTAAATGAAGGTCTACATTAGGCATATATGACTTAGAGCTTACATGCTATAGTGTGGTATTTATACATAATTTGGTTGCAAAATCTGATGCGTGCAATGCACGTGTACCTTACTAGTACTTTGAGTATGTGCAAAACACATAAATTAGAATTCCAATGGCACGCTACATTCATGAAGCCATGTGGCACATGTGCAGGCGTTGTCACCCGGGCTGGGCATTCGGTTAGACCGAACCGTTCGGTTCGGTTTCTCGGTTTACTACTAATATCAGTTCTCAGAAAATAGTGACCGGTCAGTATTCTAAATTGCTGCTAACCGATGATTCGGTGCACCGATGTTTCGGTTCGGTACTCGGTTACTGACCAAATACACCGATCACAAAGTAAACAAACACGCATGGGAGGAAGACATGCACCAGCATTGATGGAAACAAAAACTTGTCAACAAAAAAATCAAAAATACACATCTGATAGAACAGATGGGAGAGATGCAACTGCAGTAACATCTGGGAGACAGGTTAGCCGGCCACTCGCTCGCAAAGCTGAGATCCTGTGGTCTGTAGGTGCAGGTCGTCAGGCGTGATAGAGAGCCGGTGGAGATTTGAAGTGGAGGGAGGAAGAGGGCGAAGATGCACGGTGCTAGTCGTCGGGATCAAGCAGGACCGGTGGCGGCGACGAGCATCACCTCGACCTCGACGTCTGGCTGGCGGCTAGCGGCTAGGACTCAAGGCTCAAGGGCTAGCCACGTGAAGGCCTATATTTTTCTAGAGAAAACATGAAGGCCCTTGATGGACACATGCGCATGGTAAATGGACTAGTGGGTTGTGGGCCTGATAGGTGGAGATTGCCTCTTCCTGATTTTTCTCGGTTGCTCGGTACTTTCGGGTATGCGTTGGTTACAACCGAACTAGCCGAATCAATTTCGGTTTTCAACAACTGCTGACCGAATTTAGCATCGGTTTTTTTCAGTTCAGGTCTATTCGGCTCCGGTCCCGGTTCTTTCAGTTTAGTTCTTCGGTTTTCGGTTAAATGCCCACCCCTAGTTGTCACGACCTCCTTGTGTGGATTGATCATAGTGACGTACTGCTGGTTCCAGAAGAATGTACTCGTCCTCCTTGAGCCATACTGTCGGTACATGCACGAAGCAAAGATGTGCACGCACGCCATGCACGCACTCATTCCCTGGCACGCACACACGGGTACACGGGCGGACGCAATTTTGTACCAAGATCCACCCCATGTGATAATTTGACGCATGTAAAGTCGTTCACTTCATTGATGGTCAATTAATACAGCGCAAGCAAATTGAGTTGACGTGAGGGCGGAAGAAAGACATTACTACTCCACTGCGCGCATGCGAGTAGTTAAATCATGGGTTGCTAGTAGTACTTCCATTGGTCTCCTTCGTATTTTGTGCCAATTTTTGATAGTAACATAATATTTACGCATTTGAGAAGTGTAGTCTACTTGAAATTTATGTTCCACTAAACTCATCGGGCGCCGTTTTGGGCCTCGAAACCAAAACCATCAATTAATCTTTACCTTGTTCCCATCCCATTCGAAAGCCTGCTCACACCTACTAGTACGTACCAAACCTGAACGTGTTCCCACTATGCAGGTATTAGTACTAGTGTCGGTACTTAGGTTATAAAAAAGGGGAACTACCTAACCGAGAATTACTCTACCTTTCCTCCTCATAAGTGCTTCTTCTTTGTCCGTCCTTGCCATGGCCAGTGAGCAGAGCTCTCAGTCGAGAACTACTCGTAACAAGGGAGCGGCAACCAAGGCTGCGGAAAAAAAAGAGGGCTCGCCGCCACGCGGAGACCTCGAAAGATCTCTCACGCGCAGGCGATGGCTCCCAGGAGCGCCCTAGCCATGGAGGCGAACATGCCGAGCTGATAGCGCTGGAGTCGTTATCCTTTGACGGCATGCCCGATCAGCTCAATAAGCACATCAATAAGCAGAAGGATTTCATCCAAGGATTGGTGGAGCTGCTGAAGGAGAGCCTCGACGATATGCCCGCTGAGCTCAATAAGCAGGGGGAGTTGGCCGCCGGCTTGGTGATGCTGCTGAAGAAGAGCATTGCCTCGGAGAAGAAGGCGACCGGCAAAATCCTGCGACTTCAGGAGGACAAGGCGAAGCTCTGCCATGAGATCGACCTGTTGAAGGAGAAGAACGCCGGCTGGAAGAAGTTGCATGAGAATAGTAGTTCCTCGATGAAGATACTG
Organism: Aegilops speltoides; assembly: GCA_021437245.1. Taxonomy (NCBI): domain Eukaryota; kingdom Viridiplantae; phylum Streptophyta; class Magnoliopsida; order Poales; family Poaceae; genus Aegilops; species Aegilops speltoides. The sequence goes on from CM038144.1 coordinate 35,765,499, forward strand.
CAGGCCCTCGTCATGGAACAGAAGGAGGAGTTGGCGAAGCTCCGCATTGAGCACCCGGCTGCTGTCAAGGTACGTAATGTGGCTGTGGAACAGATGATGAAGGCTCGCGTTGAGAAATCACGCGTCATGGACAGAATGAAGAAGATGGCGGAGGAGACGCACAAGGAGATGGAGGTCGTGGAGGCGATGAAGAAGCAGTTACGACTCATTTAATTAGATCATTTGGGGTTATAATCTTCCTTCTTATTTTGCTCCTGTGTTTCATCTTTTGCTTCAGGTGTTTCGCCACACGTATCACGTTCTCTTTGAGGCATGAATAGAACAATGCTTTTTTGAGGGAATGAATAGAACAATGCTAACAATGAGATGACTAGCAAATTAGATCATTTTTATCGCCATATGGCAGTGGGCTGCCGTGTTTCATGCTCCTCGTCGTAGTACTACTCCAGTGGAAAACTTGAGTATACCGCACGGTTCTTTGCTCCTCCTCAGGTCGTCGGCGCATTTATACGAGCATTCAGATCACAAGGCCCTGCCTTCCGGCAGTAATAAGCCGTCAAATCACAAAAGGCCCTCGCCTCTCGTGAAACCAACCAAGCTATACTGCCCCGCCCTCTAGCCTTTTAAAAAATGTATACTTTTGTACAGTAGTAGTATCGATGGATTGCGCCATGGAGCAAAACTTGAAATTAAAAAAAAGGTGGTACATATAGAGAGCGCTCGTCGCCAAATTATGCATATAGTACTATTAAAAAGGCAAGTCACAATAATGGTGTCCAGCACAACCCACCCCTCAAATAAAACTAAGCATCCTGGAATTCTTTGACAAAACTAAGCACCCTGAAATTCTTTGACAACTAAATTGCTGGCTATATGATGTTGGCCATATATATTGTACGTATATAATGTGAAGAAACGAGTGGTAGTACTATACCAACTAGAAGACGAAATGTAAGAAATACTAGTATGTACATACTGAAGAGTTAAAGTAACAAGAAGAAACATAACATAGTTCTGCTGGGGGCTCAGCACAACACACCCCTCAAATTAAACTAAGCACACCTGAAATTAAACTTTGCAACTACTCCAGTAGACACTGCATTAGAACCACCATGAGCAACGACACTGCCACCTTACTCGGCGTCCTCGTCCACGTCCTCGACATCGTCCTTGTCCCTCTTCCTCTTGGTCAATACTTCTTTGCTTGAACTACACATTTGGCTCTTGCTCTTCATCCAACCCTTGTAGATATTGAAGCAAAGGTAGCCATCCATTGCAGCATAGTGGATGTGGTCTATATCTAGTACATTCTGCTGCCATGCATAATGATGAAACGTGTATGGAGGTTTCTCTAGTTTATGGTATGAAGGATGAACCATGGCTCCTGCCAGGGTCAGCATTGAGGGCTGACGAGAGGACACCAGCCCATTACTCTGGAGGTCGAAGGGGTTGCCTACAACGAGGCCTATCCGACCCAGGACTTCTTTGTCGTTCATAAAGTCTACAGTAACGAATTTGACTAGGTTGCTCTCGAGGAAGTCCTTAAAATCCAGGCATTCAACGTTGGCATGGCATATGTGGTAGACCAAGCATAAGTCATGAAAGCAAACCTGGATCACGGCGGGCTTCTTCCTTTCTTCGTCCTTTAGATCCTTCTCTCGTCCCGGGACTGTGGTGTACTCAACATCTAGCCCAACGACCCACTCATCATCTGAGTTTTCGAACATGCGTCTGAAGCGAGAAAGGCATCCTTTCACCGTCGCGAAAGAACGGGTGTAAATGATGTCGAACTCATCATCGGTGATGGTTCTAACCTTGTACTCACCACCGATCATGGAGATTTGGGACGCCATGGATTTGGGAGGAGGGTTAGGATTAGTGGAACTGTCGTAATGTGAAAGGACGGGACGACTAGGAGCGAACCGTCGTAGTATTAAAGGACGTGCGGGGACGAGTAGGAGCGAACTGCCAGCGTGCGAACAGCAGGGTAGTGGCTTTCCATTCTCCCATGATACGGGCTTCCGAGAGCCCTTGGATCTGAGATCGAACAGTTGCATCGCGTGATTCTAGACCTATGGGTGAATATCCTATCCTGGAGGGTTATTCTGCAAATTTTCAGCAACTTAGCATGCGACCGTTTGATCTCAGATCCAAGGGCTGCCAGCAGCCCGTATCATGGTTGCGCCTACCACGACTGTCGCATCGCTCGCGCGATCGCGCCCTTGGAGATTTAACACGGTGTGTTAGGCTATCTAATGTTGGCATGTCATACATAGTCATCACTTAGTCACTCATACTACAACAAGGTTAGCTATAAGGTTGGCTATAAGTGTATTTTTTTACTTCTCTCTATCTGTTTCTTCGTACTCCCTCCGTCCCATAATATAAGAATGTTTTTGACACTAGTGTAGTGCCAAAAATGCTCTTATATTATGGGACACAGGGAGTACTAGTATTTATTGCATTTGCCAAGGAGTGACCTCTTCCAATTAAATGGTGTGCTTATTAGTTTTTTTTGTTGCTAAGTTTGCTTCATTTAATTAGCTATAGACTCAAATTGTCTTTTCACCTAGGTACACGCACTTAGCACCGTTTCTTCCTTTGGTCACCAAACTAGTCTCTATCTTCTTGATTAACTTGCCACATCAGACTTTATGCCTATGTGGCAAGCTTAGCACCTGTAGGAGCAAGTAAGTACAATAGTGCGCTTTACATGGCATTTTTGCATATGTGGAGGAAAGAGAGGCAAGGAAAAAGTGGAGAAGTGGGCTCTCATGCAAGAGCCAGCCTCTACTACATGGTGCAGCATTGGGAGAGGCACCTGTATGGAGGTGGTCAGGAATCGAGAGACTCACGCCGGTCGTAGCGCCGCAGTTAAAATGATAATGGCAACTCAAATCACGGCGCCCCGCCTGTCTAGCAGTAACTCGCTGTCAAATCACACAGCCCTACGTTCGCAGCATCCTACTCCCTCATCTTCTCACGTATCTGTCGAACCGACTAGGCGGAACTGCCCCACCTACCGCATAGGAAAAGCCCCGCCCTCGACTTTTAAATAGTACTCCCTCCGTTCCTAAATATAAGGTGTATTAGTTTTTCAAAAAGTCAACTGTTGTCTATGTTTGACCAACTTTACAGCAAAATTTATAAAGATTTATAATACTAAATATATATAATGTAAAAATATAGTCCATGATAAATCTAGTGATAATGATTTGGTATTCTAGATATTGATATTTTTGTCTATAAACTTGGTCAAACTTAGAGAAGTTTGACTTTTTAGAAAAATAATACACCTTATATTGAGGAACGGAGGGAGTACTATACTAATTTTGTATCCATGGATTGCGCAATGGAGCAAAGCCTCTAGAAAATGGCAGTACACATGTACAGAGTATACAGCACGCTCGTCGCATTCGCGTCGCACCCCAGACCGTCGGTCGGTCTGGCACCGCTGCTCTCCGAATGGAACGCGCGTCATATTGCGTTTGCACACACATGTGGGACCGCAATTGAGAACCGACCATAGGCACACTCCCCGGCCCCGCAAGTCAGGTAACTTAATAGAAGAGGGAGACGAGCGATAGTACTAGAGAAGTGTTGTACTACATTGGTGCCTGGACGATCCCTACAAGACACGGAAGATCAGTTCATCCATGCATGTGACCAGACTCCAGCAGACACGCCTGGATTGGCTATCGTCTACATATCGTGCAGGCTATGTTGTACATGGCTATAGTTGTGGTGAGAAATCTAAAAAAAGGTTTCTTGTCATCTCGCAAAATTAGATGTCATGTGCTTCGGATCACTGTGAGGGTTAAACATCGACAACTGAGTTGGGCTAGTCATTGGGGGCACATGCACGAAAAATACCCAGCTGCCATCTAGGTCAAACCGGCTATGTTAATTAGGACATCTATCGACGGACCCGTTTTCTACGAGTTTATCTTTAATTTGAGCTTTGTTCCTCGTCTAGTTTGTCCGTCGGGATTCATGTTGTCTCCTTTAGGCAGTGAGGTTATGATTTCTTGTCATGTGGCATTTTTTCGTGTTATATGTTATAATCCAGCGCTTCATATCAAAATGACGACAACTGCGCCTCCGGGCCACGTGCATGAACACTTCTCGACAGTCATTGACGAGGTCAAGCCAGCTCCGGTAGACAAAAGAAAACTAGTACTACTCCAGTATATAGGCAGGAGCCTCCGCGCTTTCTTGCTAGTGTTGCTCTCTTCACACCGTCTCGTCCTCTCTAGATCTAAACACGACAGCGGTGGACTCTCTCTCTCTCTCTCTCTCTCTCTCTCTCACCGCTGGTCACAGATCCAGCCGGATCCTCTCCGTTGGGGAAGGTGAGAAGGTGCAACGTTCACGCGGTCGTCCTCGGCGACGGCTCTTACCCACTGCTGGCGCGTCCCGATCAGCCTGCCTTGTCGTTCTCTCCCAAGCACCGCTGGTGAGGGAGGGCCTCCAACCCCTTATTCCTTGCTGCCGTAGTTTGGGCAGATCCGGCCTCCCACCGCCCACCTAGCTACATCCCGGCGACAATTAGGTATAACTTCCTTCGAAATCGGCCTTGCTCTACTTCCCGAGCTCCTGACATCGTTGTATTTGTATCTTTTACTACTTCTTAGGCCCCCTCGTAGATAGGATCGATCGGTTGTTCGAAAACCACCTAATTTGTTTATGTTTAAGAGGTAAAACTAGTTCATGCACTCGAATCTAGTAATACTTGGTTCAAACAAGGAAGAAAGGGGGTGGGGTGGGGGAGGATTTGTTACCTGAATCTAGGACTTGGTCGAAAGAGGAAATAATGGGGGCGAAAAGTAGCAGAGACTGGCTATCCAACTGGTCTCTAGGTCTAATAGGGAAATAAAGGGAAAGGTGGTACAAACTCAATATAAACCCGATCTGTTGGTTGAAAAAGGACAGAAAGTGGGGACTGGGGGACAAGTCAACAGAGTAAGTCCAGCACTAGATTTGCTAGCCTCACGCAGTATAAGGTGGCTATACAGAACAAAAATGGGACCAACCCAGATATCATGTTCTGATGTTTGTTGCCCCGAGCCACTCTTATGTAATGCCACTGGTAAAATGTAGCAGTTCGCACTGTTAAAAATAAGGACACGTTAAACCAATGTTGTTTTCAATGTAATGCCTCCAGTAATATGAATCAATGGCACTTTTTTTACATGTCCTGCTAAATTTCCCATTAAGATAAGTTGGTTCTTTTCGTTAGAAATGCAACTGTCCTAGTCCGCCTACTCTTCCATGCCCAAAGTAATGTCGTATTTATCGGTTGTCATAGTTAATCCTAATGCCCACACTAATATCTAGCAATGCCACTGCTTTAGAAATTGCTACTGTCCTTGTAGGATTTCCATTCAGATAAGGAACATGCTTCTTTTCATTTGATGCATGTTTCATCACTTGTTAGTCACCCTCCTTTCCACATTTTTGTGCAAACAGAGATATACATTTCACGCTCGATCTTAGTTGAACTGCACAAATGATATCCAAATTATAGTTGAGCATTCCAGGGGCTTCACGACCAACCTTGATGTTGCTCAATTTTATTGCAACTAATGAAGAAGAAGCTCTGTGGGTTTCGTTTTCTGATGGAAATGGAACCGGGGCTGGAGCCCTTTTCTTTAAAAAAATTGAAGAAGAAGTTGCTAGCTCACGGGACATTGCTTCATTTAAGGTGAACTGCACCAAAAGGTCCCATGGATTGAATCATCCATGTTGGTGACTGAAAGAGCCAGCTTCAGCATCCCAGTCTAAGCACCCCCGGCCTACATCATTGCGACGCACGATACACCTCGTTTGCCACCTGCTCGACCCTAGTGTCACTGATAAAATGAAGTAATAATACAGTTAAAATAGAGCGAGTGTCCTCTCTATCATTTCATTTCTAATGTAGATAAATAAAGTGCTTCTCTTTGTTAATGTATGTTTCATCAACTAGTCCCATTGTTAATGTTTAAGCATTTCTGCAAACTGGGGTGCTTAATTTTAGTTGATATGTACAAAAATAGAGATTTGAATGTATCAAGGCGCCTCCTTGTACTACCGATGTACACCGATGTTCATCACTGGCAGAAGGTGTATCTGGGAGACTTGGGACGATTTCCAGTATGAGGCGTACCGTATGAGGCGGCGCAGGGCGCATCTCGCCCTCGCAGCATGGCATACTATGATACTATTGCAATATTTTCTTCTATTTATTTTGTGTGTTTCATCAACTAGTGCCGCTATAATGTAATCACGCTTTTTCATTATCTGTGCAAACAGGGTTATTCAGCTACATTTTGGTGGAACTGCACAAATGTACGTATGGAACTGACATATATGCATAATGCAAGGTGTGCCAAGTAAAAATTACCGACACCAACCATGCTGCATGCACGCATTGGCATCCACCACCACCAGTGGGATGTGTGGCGCTCTCTGTGGACGGATCTTTCTTGGCAGCAAATCCTCTAACCAAATACTAGTAGCTTATATTGGCAGTTTTCTAGGGAGTACTCTTTTTTGAAAGAAGCACCAATCTATTTTTCTTTATTTGTACCCGGGGCCAGAGTGGCCGGGCACCCGGGGTAGCCAGAGGCACAGCCGGCTGTAGGTGAGGGCCGGGGTGGTCCAGGACCTCCTTTGCTTCGTGCTTCTCGTGCGTCCTTCTTCTTTCTCCTCCTCTGTAGGTCTCCGGTGAACCTGGTGGTTCCTCCGTGCTTCCTCGTGACGATCTCTGAAGTACCTAAGAATGCACAACGTGTATCTTTGAGGTAGAACCCGACTCTCATATGAAACCGAATGAAGTTTGAAGAGGAAGGTGTCAACCTCGGTTTCAGTGGCACATGTGTGTGCTCTTGTCATCGCTCTTCTCCGTCCTTGCAATGGTGGTGTGACATCCATGGTGATGGTCAAGGGATTCTCCGCATCAACAATCCCCTCGCCATCCTCCTCCCTTGCACTACATCTGCCATGACAGCAGGCGGCGAAGCTCTATGGGTGAGCCTTTCCACGGAGATGAAGCACGCCATGGCTGCCCTTGCCGCCACCTGGCAGAGCCACCGTGCCAGGGGGATTGAGGCCGGCTTGCCGGCCAGCTTGCCCGAGGTCTCTGATAACCCACAAGTATAGGGGATCGCAACAGTTTTCGAGGGTAGAGTATTCAACCCAAATTTATTGATGCGACACAAGGGGATCCAAAGAATATTCTCAAGTATTAGCAATTGAGTTGTCAATTCAACCACACCTGGATAACTTAATATCTGCAGCAAAGTATTTAGTAGCAAAGTAGTATGATAGTAATGGTAACAGTGGCAAAAGTAAAGACAGCAGTTTTGTAGTAGTTGTAAACAATACAAACGGAAAAGTAAATAAGCCAAGCACAATATGTGAAAAGCTCGTAGGCATTGGATCAGTGATGGATAATTATGTTGGATGCGATTCTTCATGTAATAGATATAACATAGGGTGGCACAGAACTAGCTCCAGTTCATCAATGTAATGTAGGCATGTATTGCAAATATAGTCATACGTGCTTATGGAAAAGAACTTGCATGACATCTTTTGTCCTACTCTCCCGTGGAAGCGGGGTCCTAGTGGAAACTAAGGGATATTAAGGCCTCCTTTTAATAGAGAACTGGACCAAAGCATTAGCACTTAGTGAATACATGAACTCCTCAAACTATGGTCATCACCGAGAAGTATCCCGATTATTGTCACTTCGGGGTTTTCGGATCATAACACATAATAGGTGACTATAGACTTGCAAGATAGGATCAAGAACTCACATATATTCATGAAAACATAATAGGTTCAGATCTGAAATCATGGCACTCGGGCCCTAGTGACAAGCATTAAGCATAGCAAAGTCATAGCAACATCAATCTCAGAACATAGTGGATACTAGGGATCAAACCCTAACAAAACTAACTTGATTACATGGTAAATCTCATCCAACCCATCACCGTCCAGCAAGCCTACGATGGAATTACTCACGCACGGCGGTGAGCATCATGAAATTGGTTATGCAGGATGGTTGATGATGACAACGACGAAAAATCCCCCTCTCTGGAGCCCTGAACGGACTCCAGATCAGCCCTCCCAAGAGAGATTAGGGCTTAGCGGTGGCTTCGTATCGTAAATGCGATGAAACTTTCTCTCTGATTTTTTTCTCCATGAAACGGAATATATAGAGTTGGAGTTGAGGTCGGTGGAGCATCAGGGGGCCCACGAGCCATGGGGCGTGCCCAGGGGGAGGGGCGCGCCCCCCACCCTTGTGGACAGGGTGTGGGCCCCCTGGCCTTGATTCTTTCGCTAGTATTTTTTATATTTTCCAAAAGTTATCTCCGTGGATTTTCAGGTCATTCTGAGAACTTTTGTTTACTTTACAATAAACAATACCATGGCAGTTCTACTGAAAAATAGCGTCGGTCCGGGTTAGTTTCATTCAAATCATGCAAATTAGAGTCCAAAACAAGGGTAAAAGTGTTTGGAAAAGTAGATACGTTGGAGACGTATCAACTCCCCCAAGCTTAAACCTTTGCTTGTCCTCAAGCAATTCAGTTGATAAAATGAAAGTGATAAAGAAAAACTTTTACAAACTCTGTTTGCGCTTATTGTTGTAAATATGTAAAGCCAGCATTCAAGTTTTCAGCAAAGATTATGAACTAACTATATTCACAATAATACTTAGGTCTCATGTTTACTCATATCAATGGCATAATCAGCTAGCGAGCAATAATAATAAATCTTGGATGACAACACTTTCTCAAAACAATCAAATATTATATAACAAGATGATATGTCGCTAGCCCTTTCTGAGACCGCAAAACATAAATGTAGAGCACCTTTAAAGATCAAGGACTGACTAAACATTGTAATTCATGGTAAAAGAGATCCAGTCAAGTCATACCCAATATAAACTAATAGTAATGCATGCAAATGACAGTGTGCTCTCTAGCGGGTGCTTTTTAATAAGAAGGTGACGAATCAACATAAAAGTAAATAGATAGGCCCTTCGCAGAGGGACGCATGGATTTTTAGAGGTGCTAGAGCTCGGTTTTAAAATAGATATGAATAACATTTTGAGCGGTGTACTTTCACTGTCAATGCAACAACTATGAGATGGCGATATCTTCCATGCTACATACATTCTAGGCGGTTCCCAAACAGAATGGTAAAGTTTATACTCCCCCACCACCAACAAGCATCAATCCATGGCTTGCTCGAAACAGCGAGTGCCTCCAACTAGCAACAGCCCTGGGGGAGTTTTGTTTTGATTTGCTTTGATATTTTTGATCATGGGACTGGGCATCCCGGTTACCAGCCATTCTCTCATGAATGAGGAGCGGAGTCCACTCCTCTCGAGAATAACCCACCTAGCATGGAAGATACAGACAACCCTAGTTGAAACATGAGCTGCTCGAGCATATAAAACAGAATTTCATTTGAAGGTTTGGAGTTTGGCACATACAAATTTACTTGGAACGGCAGGTTGATACCGCATATAGGAAGGTATGGTGGACTCATATGGAATAACTTTGGAGTTTATAGAGTTTGGATGCACAAGCAGTATTCCCGCTTAGTATAGGTGAAGGCTAGCAAAAGACTGGGAAGCGACCAACTGAGAGAGCGACAACAGTCATGAACATGCATTAAAATTAATTTACACCAAGTGCAAGCATGAGTAGGATATAATCCACCATGAACATAAATATCGTGAAGGCTATGTTGATTTGTTTCAACTACATGCGTGAACATGTGCCAAGTCGAGTCACTCAATTAATTCTAAGGAGGATACCATCCCATCATACCACATCACAATCATTTTAATAGCATGTTGGCACGCAAGGTAAACCATTATAAACTCATGGCTTATTAAGCATGGCATAAGCAACTATAATCTCTAAATTTCATTGCAAATATGTTTACTTCATAATAGGATGAATCAGGAACGATGAACTCGTCATATTTACAAAAACAAGAGAGGTCGAGTTCGTACCAGCTTCTCTCATCTCAATCAGTCCATCATATATCGTCATTATTGCCTTTCACTTGCATGACCGAACGGTGTGGATAATAATAATAATAATAGTGCACGTGCACTGGACTAAGCTGGAATCTGCAAGCATTCAATTCAAGAGAGGAGACAAGATAATATGGGCTCTAGGTTAAATCAACAATCATGCATATGAGAGCCACTAGACATTTTCAATATGGTCTTCTACTCTTGACCCCCAAAGGAAAGAAAAGAAAATAAAACTATTTACACGGGAAAGCTCCCAATAAGCAAAAGTAGAACAATAAATCTCTTTGGGTTTTCATTTTAATTACTTCTACAAGCATGGAAATTAAACTAACTAATTTTTTTTGGTTTTTCTTAAGGTTTATCAAACACACAAGAAGAAAGCTAGAAAAATAAATAAAACTAGCATGGATAATAAAATGAAATAGTATGAGCACTGACAACTAGAATAGTGTGTGAACATGAATGTAAAGTCGGTGAGAAATACGTACTCCCCCAAGCTTAGGCTTTTGGCCTAAGTTGGTCTAATGCCAAGGATAGCATGGCTGATATCCGAAGTTATAACCGGGGTCGTACTGAGATGCAGCAGCCAATGCCTCCTGAGCTGTGGCATGCTGGCGAGCTGCCTCCACTCTCCTCTCGTGTTCGGTTTCCTCCTCCCTGGTAACAACATATCTTGGTTTTGCCTAGTAATCAAAAAGGGAAGGAGCAGGGTGAGTAACATGGACAGCGCGACGTCTGTCAAAGATTAGTCGATACTGGAGGAATTGTTCATTCCTCAAAAGAAAACGGTGCCTGACCATAGCGTCATAATCTAAATAAGCGGCAGGCAACTCTATATCACCCTCACGTGGAGCTATACCAAGATAATTAGCAACACGGGTCGCATAAATTCCTCCAAATAAATCTCCAAATATGCCATTATTATGCAACCTACGTGCGACTATTGCCCCCAAGTTGTAATCTTTATTACCTAATACACCACTCTTGAGGACACAAAGATCAGGGACACACATGTGACATGCTTCATCTTTACCGTTAATGCATCTACCAATGAAGAGAGCAAAATAATGTATAGCAGAGAAATGAATGCTCCCTATGGTAGCTTGTGCTATATCCATAGATTCTCCCACAGTAATACTAGCAAGAAAGTCTTTATATTCAGATTTGTGGGGTTCATGAACATTTCCCCCACTGCGGGAGTTTGCAAGCAGTAGTAAAATCTTCTAGGTCCATGGTATAAGGTTCATCATAAATATCAAACTGGACATTCTGAGAATTACGTGAAGATGAACATTTAAATATTCTCACGAATGAATCAGTCAATTGGTAGTACTGAGGACACTTATCTTGTATGAAGTCCTCAAGATCGGCATTACGCACATATGCATCAAATTCATCCTTGATGCCTGCATTGACCATAAAATTCTCTGGCGGCCATTCACAAGCCCGCACTTCTGCTTCCCTTGGTGGTTCATCGTCTTGCTCGCGCATAGCACGCCTAGGTCCTCTCTTAGTTGAGGAACCACGTTGGTACATTCTCCTGGACATATTTCTTTCTCTGAAAAATTTCTGAAATTTTTAGTAACTTCAAAATAAAAGTGAATAAAACTAAACAAGCTTGATAGCAACTACTCCCACAAGTGCCTAGAGCCTATACCATGCATTAGAATCACTTGGGACCTCATAAATTTGACATGCAAGCTTAAGAACAGGGTCACCTAGGCAGCAAAAATTTGCAATGAATAAAGCACTAGAACAAAAACTAATTGGACCAATGGAGGAGTCACATACCAAGCAACAATCTCCCAAAGCAGTTTTGTGAATGGAGCTTTGAGCAAGGAGATCGAAAATCGCAGCAAAATGAGCTAGAACTCGTGCTTGAGCTGGATGGGGATTTTTTGGGAGGAAGGTTGAGTGTGTGGGTGCAGGAATAAGTGGAGGGGGGCCACCGTGGGCCCACGAGACAGGGGGGCGCGCCCAGGGGGTGTGGGCGCGCCCTCCTCCCTCGTGGCCAGGTGCTTGCCCCCCTGCAGTGTTCTCAGTGCCTAAAATCCTCAAATATTCCATAAAAACCATACTAAAATTTCAGGGCATTTGGAGCACTTTTATTTTTGGGATATTTTTTATTACACGGATAATTCAGAAAACAGACAGATAATACTATTTTTGCTTTATTTATTCTAAATAACAGAAAGTAAAAAGTGGGTACATAAGGTTGTGCCTTATAGTTTCATCCATCTCATGATCATCAAAATGAATCCACTAACAAGGTTGTCTTGTTAACAAACTCATTCCGAATAACACGGAATCGGAGAAATTTCGAACAACACTAGGTTACCTCAACAGGGATATGCACATCCCCAACATTAAGAATATCATACTTTTTCTTAACAGTAGGAAGAGGAAATTCAAAACCTCCAATGATAATAGTTGGAACTTTTCCAATAGAATTGATGCTATGAACTTGAGGTTGTTTCCTCAGAAAGTGTACCGTATGCTCATTACCATTAACATGAAAAGTGACATTGCCTTGGTTGCAATCAATAACAGCCCCTGTAGTATTCAAAAAGGGTCTACCAAGGATAATCGACATACTATCATCCTCAGGATTATCAAGAATAACAAAGTCCGTTAAGATAGTGACATTTGCAACCACAACAGGCACATCCTCACAAATACCGACAGGTATAGCAGTTGATTTATCAACCATTTGCAAAGATATTTCAGTAGGTGTCAACTTATTCAATTCAAGTCTACGATATAAAGAAAGAGGCATAAAACTAACACCAGCCCCAAGATCACATAAAGCAGTTTTAACGTAATTTCTTTTAATGGAGCATGGTATAGTTGGTACCTCTGGATCTCCCAGTTTCTTGGGTATTCCACTCTTAAAAGTGTAATTAACAAGCATGGTGGAAATTTCAGCTTCCGGTATCTTTCTTTTATTTGTAATGATATCCTTCATGTATTTTGCATAAGGATTTAATTTAAGCATATCAGTTAAGCGCATACGTAAGAAAATAGGTCTAATCATTTCAGCAAAGCGCTCAAAATCCTCATCATCCTTTGTCTTGGATGGTTTAGGAGGAAAGGGCATGGGTTTCTGAACCCATGGTTCTCTTTCTTTACTGTGCTTCCTAGCAACAAAGTCTCTTTTGTCATAACGTTGATTCTTTGATTGTGGGTTATCAAGATCAACAGCAGGTTCAATCTCTACATCATTATTTTTGCTAGGTTGAGCATCAACATGAACATTATCATTAACATTACCACTAGGTTCATGTTCATCACCTGATTGTGTTTCAGCATCAGAAATAGAAATATTATTGGGATTCTCAGGTATGTCTCTAGCAGGTTCACTAGAAGCATGCCAAGTCCTATCATTTTTATTTTTCTTCTTTTTAGAAGAACTAGGTGCCTCTAAATTATTTCTCTGAGAATCTTGCTCGATTCTCTTAGGGTGGCCTTCAGGATACAAAGGTTCCTAAGTCATTCTACCAGTTCTAGTAGCCACTCTAACAGCGATATCATGTTTATTATTTAATTCATCAAGCAAATCACTTTGAGCTTTAATTACTTGCTCAACTTGAGTGGTAACCATAGAAGCATATTTGCTAATGATTTTAAGTTCACCTTTAACTCTAGCCATATAATCACTCAAGCGTCCAATCTCGAAAGCATTATTCTTTAATTCTCTACCAACATAAGCACTAAAACTTTCTTGTCTAGCCATAAAGTCATCAAATTCATCTAAGCATGGGCTATGAAATTTAGTAGACAGGATTTTAACTTGATCATATCTATAGAGAGAATTTACCTTTACTACTTGTGTCGGGTTATCAAGACAATGCGTTTCTTCAATAGGTATATTAAGACCATGTATTTCTTAAATAGGAGGTAAATTCTTAACATCTTCAGCTTTAATACCTTTTTCTTTCATTGATTTCTTTTCCTCTTGCATATCTTCGGGACTGAGAAATAGAACACCCTCTTCTTTGGAGTTGGTTTAGGAATAGGCTCAGGAGTTGGCTCAATTGGCTCAGGAATTGGCTCAGGAAGAGTCCAATTATTTTCATTAGTCAACATATTATTCAACAGTAGTCCAGCTTGGTCGACTGTTCTTTCCCTGAAAACACAACCAGCACAACTATCCAAGTAGTCCTTGGAAGCGTCGGTTAGTCCATTATAAAAGATATCAAGTATTTCGTCTTTCTTAAGAGGATGATCAGGCAAAGCATTAAGTAATTAGAGAAGCCTCCCCCAAGCTTGTGGCAGACTCTCTTCTTCGATTTGCACAAAATTATATATTCCCCGCAAGGCAGCTTGTTCCTTATGAGCGATGAAATGTTTAGCAGAGAAGTAATAAATCATATCCTGGGGACTACGCACACAACCAGGATCAAGAGAATTAAACCAAGTTTTAGCATCACCCTTTAATGAGAATGGAAATATCTTAAGGATATAATAATAGTGAGACTTCTCATCATTAGTAAACAGGGTGACTATATCATTCAACTTGGTAAGATGTGCCACAATAGTTTCATATTCATTGCCATAAAAAGGATCAGATTCAACCAAAGTAATAATTTCAGGATCAAAAGAGAATTCATAATCCTTATCAGTAACATAGATAGGTGAAGTAGCAAAAGCGGGGCCAGGTTTCATTCTAGCATTAAGAGATTGCTGCTTCCATTTAGCTAATAACTTCTTAAGATCATATCTATCATTGCAAGCAAAAATAGCTCTAGCAGCTTCTTCATCCATAACATAACCCTCAGGAACAACAGGCAATTCATAATTAGGGGGAGAACCTTCATCATCACTATCATCAATAATTTCATCTTCAATAATTTCATTCTCTCTAACCCTAGCTAGTTGTTCATCAAGATATTCACCTAATGGCACAGTAGTATCAAGCATAGAAGTATTTTAATCATAAGTATCATGCATAGCAGAAGTGGCATGATCAATAACATGCGACATATCAGAATTCATAGTAGTAGCAGGTTTAGGTGTCGCAAGCTTACTCAAAACAGAAGGAGAATCTAGTGCAGAGCTAGATGGCAGTTCCTTACCTCCCCTCGTAGTTGAGGGAAAAATCTTAGTTCTCGTGTCTCTCAAGTTCTTCATAGTGATCAGCAGATATAAATCCCAAGTGAATCAAAGAATAGAGCTATGCTCCCCGGCAACGGTGCCAGAAAATAGTCTTGATAACCCACAAGTATAGGGGATCGCAACAGTTTTCGAGGGTAGAGTATTCAACCCAAATTTATTGATTCGACACAAGGGGAGCCAGAGAATATTCTCAAGTATTAGCAATTGAGTTGTCAATTCAACCACACCTGGATAACTTAATATTTGCAGCAAAGTATTTAGTAGCAAAGTAGTATGATAGTAATGGTAACAGTGGCAAAAGTAAAGATAGCAGTTTTGTAGTAGTTGTAAACAATAGAAACGGAAAAGTAAATAAGCGAAGCACAATATGTGAAAAGCTCGTAGGCATTGGATCAGTGATGGATAATTATGTTGGATGCGATTCCTCATGTAATAGCTATAACATAGGGTGGCACAGAACTAGCTCCAGTTCATCAATGTAATGTAAGCATGTATTCCAAATATAGTCATACATGCTTATGGAAAAGAACTTGCATGACATCTTTTGTCCTACTCTCCAGTGGCAGCGGGGTCCTAGTGGAAACTAAGGGATATTAAGGCCTCCTTTTAATAGAGAACTGGACCAAAGCATTAGCACTTAGTGAATACATGAACTCCTCAAACTATGGTCATCCCCGAGAAGTATCCCGATTATTGTCACTTCGGGATTGTCGGATCATAACACATAATAGGTGACTGACTATAGACTTGCAAGATAGGATCAATGAGGGAGTCCTGGATTAGGGGGTGTCCGGATGGCCGGACTATGACCTTTTGGCCGGACTGCCGGACTATGAAGATATAAGATTGAAGACTTCGTCCCGTGTCTGGATAGGGACTTTCCTTGGCGTGGAAGGCAAGCTTGGCGATACGATATGAAGATCTCCTCCCATTGTAACCGACTCTGTGTAACCCTGGCCCTCTCCCGTGTCTATATAAACCGGAGAGTTTTAGTCCATAGGACGAACAACAATCATACCATAGGCTAGCTTCTAGGGTTTAGCCTCTCTGATCTCGTGGTAGATCAACTCTTGTACTACCCATATCATCAATATTAATCAAGCAGGAGTAGGGTTTTACCTCCACTGAGAGGGCCCGAACCTGGGTAAAAACATCATGTCCCTTGTCTCCTGTTACCATCCGCCTAGACGCACAGTTCGGAACCCCCTACCCGAGATCTGTCGGTTTTGACACCGATATTGGTGCTTTCATTGAGAGTTCCTCTATGTCGTCACCTTTAGGCCCGATGGTTTCTTCGATCAACAACCACGACACGGTCCAGGGTGAGACTTTTCTCCCCGGACATATCTTCATATTCGGCGGCTTCGCACTGCGGGCCAATTCGCTTGGCCATATGGAGCAGATCGAAAGCTATGCCCCTGGCCATCAGGTCAGGTTTGGAAGCTTAAACTACACAGCCGACATCCGCGGGGACTTGATCTTTGACGGATTCGAGCCACGGCCGAGCGCTCCACACTGTCATGATGGGCATGATCTAGCTCTGCCGTTAGACAGCACCCAGAGTGCCGCTCAGGTGTCCGCTCCGACCATTAGCTCGGAGCCGACTGCGCTAATCGGGGACGGACGGTTGGACGCCGCCCTAGGAGCCACAATCTCTACGGCGATAGAGCCGGACACCGGTTTAGTCCTTTGCGAGGCCAGTGACTCCGAGGTGTCGGACTCCTGTCCAGACTCCGAACCTTCCGCACCCCTTCCGATCGAACCCAATTGGGCTCCGATCATGGAGTTCATGGCCGCAGATGTCTTTCAGCACTCGCCTTTCGGCGATATCCTGAATTCACTAAAGTCTCTCTCTTTGTCAGGAGAGCCCTGGCCGGACAATGGTCAGCAGGGTTGGGATGCAGACGATGAAGAAATTCGAAACCCACCCACCACCCACTTTATAGCCACTGTCGATGATATAACCGACATGCTCGACTTTGACTCCAAAGACATCGACGGTATGGACGCCGATGAAGGAGACAACCAAGAACCAGCACCTATAGGGCACTGGAAAGCCACCTCGTCATACGACATATACTGAAGGAAATATGCCCTAGAGGCAATAATAAAGTTATTATTTATTTCCTCATATCATGATAAATGTTTATTATTCATGCTAGAATTGTATTATCCGGAAACATGATACATGTGTGAATACATAGACAAAACTATAGTCACTAGTATGCCTCTACTTGACTAGCTCATTAATCAAAGATGGTTATGTTTTCGACCATAGACATGTGTTGTCATTTGATTAGTGGGATCACATCATTAGGAGAATGATGTGATTGACATGACCCATCTCGTTAGCTTAGCACTTGATCGTTTAGTATTCTGCTATTGCTTCCTTCATGACTTATACATGTTCCTGTAACTATGAGGATTGTGCAACTCCCATTTACCGGAGGAACACTTTGTGTGCTACCAAACGTCACAACATAACTGGGTGATTATAAAGGAGTACTACAGGTGTCTCCGAAGGTACATCTTGGGTTGGCATAATTCGAGATTAGGATTTGTCACTCCGATTGTCGGAGAGGTATCTCTGGGCCCTCTCGGTAATACTCATCACCTAAGCCTTGCAAGCATGTAACTAATGAGTTAGTTATGAGATGGCGTACACGGAACGAGTAAAGAGACTTGCCGTAACGAGATTGAACTAGGTATTGGATACCGACGATCGAATCTCGGGCAAGTAACATACCGATGACAAAGGGAACAACGTATGTTGTTATGCGGTTTGACCGATAAAGATCTTCGTAGAATATGTAGGAACCAATATGGGCATCCAGGTCCCGCTATTGGTTATTGACCGGAGACGTGTCTCGGTCATGTCTACATTGTTCTCGAACCGTAGGGTCTGCACGCTTAAGGTTTCGATGACAGTTATATTTTGAGTTTATGTATTTTGATGTACCGAAGTTTGTTCGGAGTCCCGGGTGTGATCACGGACATGACGAGGAGTCTCGGAATGGTCGAGACATAAAGATTGATATATTGGACGACTATATTTCGGACACCGGAAAGGTTCCGGAAGTTTTCGGAGAAAACCGGAGTGCCGGGGGGGGTTACCGGAACCCCCCGGGAGAGTTAATGGGCCACTTGGGCCTAGGTGGGAAGAGAGAGGCGGCCGGGGTGGGCGCGCGCCTCTCCCTCCGGTCCAATTGGACAGGAAGGGGGGCGCCCCCTTTCCTTCCCCCTCTCCTCCTTCCTTCCCCTCCTAGTAGGAGTAGGAAAGGAGGAATCCTACTCCTACTAGGAGGAGGATTCCTCCTCCTTAGCGCGCCCAAGGGCCGGCTGGCCTCCCCTCCCTCCTTTATATACGGGGTAGGGGGCACCCTAGACACACAAGTTGATCATTGAGATCGTTCCTTAGCCGTGTGCGGTGCCCCCTCCACGATATTACACCTCGGTCATATTGTAGCGGTGCTTAGGCGAAGCCTGCGACAGAAAACATCAAGATCGCCACCACGCCGTCGGCTTGATGGAACTCCCCGTGCCTCTGCTGGATCGGAGATCGGGGTGCGTCATCGAGCTGACGTGTGTCAAGAACTTCGGAGGTGCGAGTAACGGTGCTTGGATCGGTTGGACGGGAGGACGTCGACTACTTCCTCTACGTTGCGTCAACGCTTCGCTTGATCTACGAGGGTACGTAGACAACACTCTCCCCTCTCGTTGCTATGCATCACCATGATCTTGCGTGTGCGCAGGAAATTTTTTGAAATTACTACGTTCCCCAACATATACATGGTGGACACCCCCAAAGCAAGGGATGGCAATGAAAAAACGGAGGACGGCACCTCCGAGAAGCAACCCAAGCGCCGACGTCAGCGGCGCCGCTCTAAATCCCGCCAAAGCAAAAATGGCGAGTCCAGCACCGGAGATGTCAACACCCCGGACAATGCCGAAGACAACCCCCTCCAGCAGAATTCAGCGCAGGAGGACGAAGGAGCCAGCCCTCATGAGAGAGCGGCAGACAGGGAGGTCGACGACGACAATTATATGCCTCCCTCCGAAGACGAGG
Organism: Aegilops speltoides; assembly: GCA_021437245.1. Classification (NCBI taxonomy): domain Eukaryota; kingdom Viridiplantae; phylum Streptophyta; class Magnoliopsida; order Poales; family Poaceae; genus Aegilops; species Aegilops speltoides. The sequence continues at coordinate 35,784,719 of CM038144.1, forward strand.
CAATCCACGACGACGACGAATTCGTCGTGCCAGAGGATCCCGTCGAACAAGAGCGTTTCAAGCGCAGGCTTATGGCCACGGCGAGCAGCCTCAAGAAAAAACAGCAACAGCTTAGAGCTGACCAAGATCTGCTAGCCGATAGATGGACTGAAGTCCTGGCGGCCGAAGATTATAAACTCGAGCGCCCCTCCAAGAGTTACCCAAAGCGCAGGCTGCTACCCCAACTAGAGGAGGAAGCAACTAAACCTACACCACCAGCGTACGATGCGCCCGATCAGCCACCCCGTGGCCGCGACAGAGAGGCCTTTCGGCCCTCAACCCAAGCCGCACCCCGGCGCTGCTCCAAGAACACCAGAGCATGGGGAAACGCAACAGACATGCGAGACATATTGGAGGATAAGGCAAGGAACACAAGATCGATCTATGGATCGCGTGGGCGCCCCACATCACGGGACGATAACCGTCCCACCGGATATGATAAATACGGCCAGGCCGAATACAACAGACAAAGCTCATCCGAGCTACGTCGCGATATAGCCCAGTATAGGGGCGCCGCACACCCACTATGCTTCACAGACGAAGTAATGGATCATCAAATCCCAGAGGGCTTTAAACCCGTAAACATCGAATCATACGATGGCACAACAGATCCCGCGGTATGGATCGAGGATTATCTCCTTCATATCCACATGGCCCGTGGTGATGATCTACACGCAATCAAATACCTCCAGCTCAAACTTAAAGGACCAGCTCAGCATTGGCTTAACAGCCTGCCAGCAGAGTCAATAAGTTGCTAGGAGGACCTGGAATCTGCATTCCTCGACAACTTCTAGGGCACTTATGTGCGACCACCAGACGCCGATGACCTAAGCCACATAATCCAGCAGCCAGAGGAATCGGCCAGACAATTCTGGACACGGTTCCTAACCAAGAAAAATCAAATAGTCGACTGTCCGGATGCCGAGGGCCTTGCGGCCTTCAGGCACAACATCCGAGACGAATGGCTTGCCCGGCACCTAGGACAGGAAAAGCCGAAATCTATGGCAGCCCTGCGACAGGAAAACATCAAGATCGTCACCACGCCGTCGTGCTGATGGAACTCCCCGCGCCTCTGCTGGATCGGAGATCGGGGGTGAGTCATCGAGCTGTACGTGTGTCAAGAACTCGGAGGTGCCGAATAGCGGTGCTTGGATCGGTTGGACCGGAGGACGTCGACTACTTCCTCTCGTTGCGCCAACGCTTCGCTTCGGTCTCACGAGGGTGCGTAGACAACACTCTCCCCTCGTTGCTATGCATCACCATGATCTTGCGTGTGCGTAGGAATTTTTTGAAATTACTCGTTCCCCAACATGAGGGCATCCGAGCCTAGGTTTTAGGCGTTGATGTTATATGCACGAGTAGAACACAAGTGAGTTGTGGACGATATAAGTCATCTGCCTACCAGCATGTCATACTTTGGTTCAGCGGTATTGTGAGATGAAGCGGCCGGACCGACATTACGCATACGCTTACGCAAGACTGGTTTCACCGCTACGAGCACTCGTGCTTAAAGGTGGCTGGCGGGTGTCTGTCTCTCTCACTTTAGTTGAACCGAGTGTGGCTCGCCCGATCTTTGTGAAGGTTAAAACGAGTCTATTTGACAAACTATCGTTGTGGTTTTGATGCGAGGTAAGAACAGTTCTTGCTAAGCCCGTAGCAGCCACGTAAAATTTGCAACAACAAAGTAGAGGGCGTCTAACTTGTTTTTGCGGGGCATGTTGTGATGTGATATGGTCAAGACGTGATGCTATATTTTATTGTATGAGATGATCATGTTTTGTAACGAAGTTATCGGCAATGGCAGGAGCCATATGGTTGTCGCTTTATTGTATGAAATGCAAGCATACTGTAATTGCTTTACTTTATCACTAAGCGGTAGCGATACTTGTAGAAGCAATAGATGGCGTAAACGACAACGATGCTACGATGGAGATCAAGGTGTCGCGCCGGTGACGATGGTGATCACGACGGTGCTTCGGAGATGGAGATCACAAGCACAAGATGATGATGGCCATATCATATCACTTATATTGATTGCATGTGATGTTTATCCTTTATGCATCTTATCTTGCTTTGATTGATGGTAGCATTTTAAGATGATATCTCACTAATTATCAAGAAGTGTTCTCCCTGAGTATGCACCATTGCGAAAGTTCTTCGTGCTGAGACACCACGTGATGATCGGGTGTGATAGGCTCTACGTTCAAATACAACGGGTGCAAAACAGTTGCACATGCGGAATACTCAGGTTATACTTGACGAGCCTAGCATATACAGATATGGCCTCGGAACATGGAGACCGAAAGGTCGAGCGTGAATCATATAGTAGATATGATCAACATAGAGATGTTCACCATTGAAACTACTCCATCCCACGTGATGATCGGACATGGTTTAGTTGATTTGGATCACGTGATCACTTAGATGACTAGAGAGATGTCTGTCTAAGTGGGAGTTCTTTAGTAATATGATTAATTGAACTTAAATTTATCATGAACTTAGTACTGATAGTATTTTGCTTGTCTATGTTTGTTTGTAGATAGATGGCTCGTCTTTGTTGTTCCGTTGAATTTTAATGCGTTCCTTGAGAAAGCAAAGTTGAAAGATGATGGTAGCAATTACACGGATGGGTCCGTAACTCGAGGATTATCCTCATTGCTGCATAGAAGAGTTACGTCTGGAAGCACCGCTGGGTGCGAACCTCTTGCTTGATCTAACCAGCGACGTTAAGAACGTCTGGCGAGCAAAGCTGATGACTACTCTATAGTTCGATGTGCCATGCTTTACGGCTTAGAACCGGGTCTTCAACGACGTTTTGAGCGTAATGGAGCATATGAGATGTTCCAGGAGTTGAAGTTAATATTTCAAGCAAATGCCGGATTGAGAGATATGAAGTCTCCAATAAGTTCTACAGCTGCAAGATGGAGGAGACGAGTTCATCGGTGAGCATATACTCAAAATGTGCAGGTATAATAATCACTTGATTCAACTGGGAGTTAATCTTCCGGATGATGGCGTCATTGATGAATTCTCCAATCACGCCACCAAGCTACAAGAGCTTTGTGATGAACTATAATATGCAAGGGATGAACAAGACTATTCGAGCTCTTCGCGATCTTTGAAAGCAGCGGAGGTAGAAATCAAGAAGGAGCATCAAGTGTTGATGGTCAACAAGACCACTAGTTTCAAGAAGGGCAAAGGAAGAAGAAGGGAACTTCAAAAGAACAGCAAGCAAGTTGCTGCTCAAGAGAAGAAACCCAAGTCGGACCTAAGCACTGAGGCGAAAGTGCTTCTACCGCAAGCGATCGACACCGGAAGCGGAACTGCCCCAAGTATTTGGCGGATAAGAAGGATGGCAAAGTGAACAAAGGTATATGTGATATACATGTTATTGATGTGTACCTTACTAATGCTCGTAGTAGCACTGGTATTTGATCTGGTTACATTGCTAATATTTGCAACTTGAAACAGGGACTACGGATTAAGCGAAGATTAGCTAAGGACGAGGTGACGATGCGTGTGGGAAATGGTTCCAAAGTCGATGTCATCGCGGTCGGCACGCTACCTCTACATCTACCACCGGGATTAGTTTTAGACCTGAATAATTGTTATTTGGTGTCTGCGTTGAGCATGAACATTATATCTGGATCTTGTTTGATGCGAGACGGTTATTCATTTAAATCAGAGAATAATGGTTGTTCTATTTATATGAGTAATATCTTTTATGGTCATGCACCCTTGAAGAGTGGTCTATTTTTATTGAATCTCGATAGTGGTGATACACATATTCATAATGTTGAAACCAAAAGATGCAGAGCTGATAATGATAGTGCAACTTATTTGTGGCACTGCCATTTAGGTCATATCGGTGTAAAACGCATGAAGAAACTCCATACTGATGGACTTCTGGAATCACTTGATTATGAATCACTTGGTACTTGCGAACCGTGCCTCATGGGCAAGATGACTAAAACAACGTTCTCCGGATCTATGGAGAGAGCAACAGATTTATTGGAAATCATACATACAGATGTATGTGGCCCGATGAATGTTGAGGCTCGTGGCGGATATCGTTATTTTCTCACCTTCACAGATGATTTGAGCAGATATGGGTATATCTACTTAATGAAGCACAAGTCTGAAACATTTGAAAAGTTCAAAGAATTTCAGAGTGAAGTAGAAAATCATCGTAACAAGAAAATAAAGTTTCTACGATCTGATCGTGGAGGAGAATATTTGAGTTACGAGTTTGGTTTACATTTGAAACAATGCGGAATAGTTTCGCAACTCACGCCACCTGGAACACCACAACGAAATGGTGTGTCCGAACGTCGTAATCGTACTTTACTTGATATGGTTCGATCTATGATGTCTCTTACCGATTTACCACTATCATTTTGGGGTTATGCTTTAGAGACGGCCGCATTCACGTTAAATAGGGCACCATCAAAATCCGTTGAGACGACGCCTTATGAACTGTGGTTTGGCAAGAAACCAAAGTTGTCGTTTCTTAAAGTTTGGGGCTGTGATGCTTATGTGAAGAAACTTCAACCAGATAAGCTCGAACCCAAATCGGAGAAATGTGTCTTCATAGGATACCCAAAGGAGACTATTGGGTACACCTTCTATCACAGATCTGAAGGCAAGATTTTCGTTGCTAAATTCGGATCCTTTCTAGAGAAGGAGTTTCTCTCGAAAGAAATGAGTGGGAGGAAAGTAGAACTTGATGAGATAACTGTATCTACTCCCTTATAGGAAGGTAGTTCATCACAAGAACCGGTTCCTGTGACAACTATACCAATTAGTGAGGAAGCTAATGATATTGATCATGAAACTTGGATCAAGTTTCTCTTGAACCTCGTAGGTCTACAGAGTAAGATCCGCACAGTGAATGCGGCAATCCTATTTTGGAAGTCATGTTACTTGACCATGATGAACCTACGAACTATGAGGAAGCGATGATGAGCCCAGATTCCGCAAAATGGCTAGAGGCCATGAAATCCGAGATGGGATCCATGTATGAAAACAAAGTATGGACTTTGGTTGACTTGCCCGATGATCGGCAAACAATTGAGAATAAATGGATTTTTAAGAAGAAGACCGATGCTGATGGTAATGTTACTGTCTACAAAGCTCGACTTGTTGCGAAAGGTTTTCGACAAGTTCAAGGAGTTGACTACGATGAGACTTTCTCACCCGTAGCGATGCTTAAGTCTGTCCGAATCATGTTGGCTATTGCTGCATTTCATGATTATGAAATTTGGCAGATGGATGTCAAGACTGCATTCTTGAATGGATTTCTAGAAGAAGAGTTGTATATGATGCAGCCGGAAGGTTTTGTTGATCCAAAAGGTGCTAACAAAGTGTGCAAGCTCCAGCGTTCCATTTATGGACTGGTGCAAGCATCTCGGAGTTGGAATAAACGCTTTGATAGTGTGATCAAAGCATATGGTTTTATCTGAGACTTTTGGAGAAGCTTGTATTTACAAGAAAGTGAGTGGGAGCTCTGTAGCATTTCTAGTTTTATATGTTGATGACATATTGTTAATTGGAAATGATATAGAATTTCTGGATAGCATAAAGGGATACTTGAATAAAAGTTTTTCAATGAGAGACCTTGGTGAAGCTGCTTACATATTGGGCATCAAGATCTATAGAGATAGATCAAGACGCTTAATAGGACTTTCACAAAGCACATACCTTGACAAGATTTTGAAAAAGTTCAAAATGGATCGAGCAAAGAAAGGATTCTTGCTGTGCTACAAGGTGTGAAGTTGAGTCAAACTCAATGCCCGACCACAGCAGAAGATAGAGAAAATGAAAAATGTTCCCTATGCTTCAGCCATAGGCTCTATCATGTATGCAATCTTGTGTACCGGACTGACGTATGCTTAGCAATAAGCTTGGCAGGAAGGTACCAAAGTAATCGAGAGTGGATCATGGACAGCGGTCAAGAACATCTGAAATACGAAAAGGACTAAGGATATGTTTCTCGTATATGGAGGTGACAAAGAGCTAGTCGTAAATGGTTACGTCGATGCAAGCTTTGACACTGATCCGGACGATTCTAAATCGCAAACCGGATACGTGTTTATATTAAACGGTGGAGCTGTAAGTTGGTGCAGTTCTAAACAAAGCGTCGTAGTAGGATCTACATGTGAAGCGGAGTACATAGCTGCTTCTGAAGCAGCAAATGAAGGAGTCTGGATGAAGGAGTTCATTTTCTATCTAGGTGTCATACCTAGTGCATCGGGACCAATGAAGATCTTCTGTGACAATACTGGTGCAATTGCTTTGGCAAAGGAATCCAGATTTCACAAGAGGACCAAGCACATCAAGAGACGCTTCAATTCCATTCGGGACCAAGTCCAAGTGGGAGACATAGAGATTTGCAAGATACATACGGATCTGAATGTTGCAGACCCGTTGACTAAGCCTCTCACACGAGCAAAACATGATCAGCACCAAGACTCCATGGGTGTTAGAATCATTACCATGTAATCTAGATTATTGACTCTAGTGCAAGTGGGAGACTGAAGGAAATATGCCCTAGAGGCAATAATAAAGTTATTATTTATTTCCTCATATCATGATAAATGTTTATTATTCATGCTAGAATTGTATTATCCAGAAACATGATACATGTGTGAATACATAGACAAAACTATAGTCACTAGTATGCCTCTACTTGACTAGCTCATTAATCAAAGATGGTTATGTTTCGACCATAGACATGTGTTGTCATTTGATTAGTGGGATCACATCATTAGGAGAATGATGTGATTGACATGACCCATACATTAGCTTAGCACTTGATCGTTTAGTATTACATTATTGCTTCCTTCATGACTTATACATGTTCCTGTAACTATGAGGATTGTGCAACTCCCATTTACGGAGGAACACTTTGTGTGCTACCAAAGCGTCACAGCGAATCGGGTGATTATAAAGGAGTACTACAGGTGTCTCCGAAGGTACATGTTGGGTTGGCATAATTCGAGATTAGGATTTGTCACTCCGATTGTCGGAGAGGTATCTCTGGGCCCTCTCGGTAATACTCATCACCTAAGCCTTGGAAGCATGTAACTAATGAGTTAGTTATGAGATGACGTATTACGGAATGAGTAAAGAGACTTGCCGGTAACGAGATTGAACTAGGTATTGGATACCGACGATCGAATCTCGGGCAAGTAACATACCGATGACAAAGGGAACAACGTATGTTGTTATGCGGTTTGACCGATTAAGATCTTCGTAGAATATGTAGGAACCAATATGGGCATCCAGGTCCCGCTATTGGTTATTGACCGGAGACGTGTCTCGGTCATGTCTACATTGTTCTCGAACCATAGGGTCCGCACGCTTAAGGTTTCGATGACAGTTATATTATGAGTTTATGTATTTTGATGTACCAAAGTTTGTTCGGAGTCCCGGATGTGATCACGGACATGACGAGGAGTCTCGGAATAGTCGAGACATAAAGATTGATATATTGGACGACTATATTCGGACACTGGAAAGGTTTCGGAAGTTTTCGGAGAAAACCGGAGTGTAGGGGGGGTTACCGGAACCCCTCGGGAGAGTTAATGGGCCACTTGGGCCTAGGTGGAAGAGAGAGGCGGCGGGGTGGGCGCGCGCCTCTCCCTCCGGTCCAATGGACTAGGAAGGCGGGCGCCTTTCCTTCCCCCTCCTCCTTCCTTCCCCTCCTAGTAGGAGTAGCAAAGGAGGAATCCTACTCCTACTAGGAGGAGGATTCCTCCTCCCTTGGCGCGCCCCAAGGGGGTCGGCCGGCCTCTCCCTCCCTCCTTTATATACGGGGGTAGGGGGGCACCCTAGACACACAAGTTGATCATTGAGATCGTTCCTTAGCCGTGCGGTGCCCCCTCCACGATATTACACCTCGGTCATATTGTAGCGGTGCTTAGGCGAAGCCTGCGACAGAAAACATCGGGATCGTCACCACGCCGTCGTCTTGATGGAACTCCCCCGTGCCTCTGCTGGATCGGAGATCGAAGTGCGTCATCGAGCTGTCGTGTGTCAAGAACTCGGAGGTGCCGAATGCGGTGCTTGGATCGGTTGGACTGGGAGGACATCGACTACTTCCTCTACGTTGCGTCAACGCTTCCGCTTCGGTCTACGAGGGTACGTAGACAACACTCTCCCATCTCGTTGCTATGCATCACCATGATCTTGCGTGTGCGCAGGAAATTTTTTCAAATTACTACGTTCCCCAACATATACATGGTGGACACCCCCAAAGCAAGGGATGGCAATGAAAAAACGGAGGACGGCACCTCCGAGAAGCAACCCAAGTGCCGACGTCAGCGGCGCCGCTCTAAATCCCTCCAAAGCAAAAATGGCGAGTCCAGCACCGGAGATGTCAACACCCCGGACAATGCCGAAGACAACCCCCTCCAGCAGAATTCAGCGCAGGAGGACGAAGGAGCCAGCCCTCATGAGAGAGCGGCAGACAGGGAGGTCGAGGACGACAATTATATGCCTCCCTCCAAAGACGAGGCAATCCACGACGACGACGAATTCGTCGTGCCAGAGGATCCCGTCGAACAAGAGCGTTTCAAGCGCAGGCTTATGGCCACGGCGAGCAGCCTCAAGAAAAAACTGCAACAGCTTAGAGCTGACCAAGATCTGCTAGCCGATAGATGGACTGAAGTCCTGGCGGCCGAAGAGTATAAACTCGAGCGCCCCTCCAAGAGTTACCCAAAGCGCAGGCTGCTACCCCAACTAGAGGAGGAAGCAACTAAACCTACACCACCAGCGTACGATGCGCCCGATCAGCCACCCCGTGGCCGCGACAGAGAGGCCTTTCGGCCCTCAACCCAAGCCGCACCCCGGCGCTGCTCCAAGAACACCAGAGCACGGGGAAACGCAACAGACATGCGAGACATATTGGAGGTAAGGCAAGGAACACAAGATCGATCTATGGATCGCGTGGGCGCCCCACATCACGAGACGATAACCGTCCCACCGGATATGATAAATACGGCCAGGCCGAATACAACAGACAAAGCTCATCCGAGCTACGTCGCGATATAGCCCAGTACAGGGGCGCCGCACACCCACTATGCTTCACAGACGAAGTAATGGATCATCAAATCCCAGAGGGCTTTAAACCCGTAAACATCGAATCATATGATGGCACAACAGATCCCGCGGTATGGATCGAGGATTATCTCCTTCATATCCACATGGCCCGTGGTGATGATCTACACGCCATCAAATACCTCCAGCTCAAACTTAAAGGACCAGCTCAGCATTGGCTTAACAGCCTGCCAGCAGAGTCAATAAGTTGCTAGGAGGACCTGGAATCTGCATTCCTCGACAACTTCTAGGACACTTATGTGCGACCACCAGACGCCGATGACCTAAGCCACATAATCCAGCAGCCAGAGGAATCGGCCAGACAATTCTGGACACGGTTCCTAACCAAGAAAAATCAAATAGTCGACTGTTCGGATGCCGAGGGCCTTGCGGCCTTCAGGCACAACATCCGAGACGAATGGCTTGCCCGGCACCTAGGACAGGAAAAGCCGAAATCTATGGCAGCCCTCACGACACTCATGACCCGCTTTTGCGCGGGAGAAGAAAGCTGGCTAGCTCGTAGCAATAACATAACCAAGATCCCTGGCAATTCGGATACCAAGGACCACAATGGAAGGTCACGCCGCAACAAGCATAAGCGCCGCATTAACAGCGACAATACCGAGGATACGGCAGTTAATGCTGGATTCAGAGGCTCTAAACCCGGTCAGCGGAAGAAGCCATTCAAAAGAAACCCCCCGGGCCCATCCAGTTTAGACCGGATACTCGATCGCTCGTGCCAGATACACGGCACCCCCGAACAACCAGCCAACCACACCAACAGGGATTGTTGGGTGTTCAAGCAGGCAGGCAAGTTAAGTGCTGAAACCAGAGACAAGGGGCTGCGTAGTGATGACGAGGAGGAGCCCCGGTCGCCGAACAACATAGGACAGAAGGGCTTCCCCCCACAAGTGCGGACGGTGAACATGATATACACAACCCACATCCCCAAAAGGGAGCGGAAGCGTGCCCTCAAGGACGTCTATGCGTTGGAGCCAGTCGCCCCAAAGTTCAACCCATGGTCCTCCTGCCCGATCACTTTTGATCGAAGGGACCACCCCACTAGCATCCGTCACCGCGGATTCACCACATTGGTCCTAGACCAATCATTGACGGATTTCACCTCACTAGAGTCCTCATGGACGGCGGCAGCAGCCTGAACCTGCTTTATCAGGATACAGTGCGAAAAATGGGTATAGAGCCGTCAAGGATTAAACCCACAAAGACAACCTTTAAAGGCGTCATACCAGGTGTAGAGGCCAGCTGTACAGGCTCGGTTACACTTGAAGTGGTCTTCGGATCCCCGGATAATTTCTGAAGCGAAGAGTTAATCTTTGACATAGTCCCATTCCGCAGTGGCTATCACGCCCTGCTCGGACGAACCGCATTTGCAAAATTCAATGCGGTGCCGCACTACACATATCTCAAGCTCAAGATGCCAGGCCCTCGCGGAGTCATCACGGTAAATGGAAACACCGAACGCTCTCTCCGAATGGAGGAGCACACAACGGCCCTGGCGGCGGAAGTACAGAGCAGCCTCTCAAGGCAACTCTCTAATCCGGGTGTTAAACGTCCAGACAACGTCAAGCGCGCCCGAAGCAACCTACAACAGAGCCGGCTGGCACGATCCGAGCAAGCATAGCAGTGCGGCCCCAACACCAGCCCTCGCCCGATGGTGCTATCGGTACCACGCGTACATAATTACGCTTTGAAAATACCATGGGCATAAGGGGTGCACAATTACGGCACGCCCAGAATGCGGCTCAACCGCACTCAGGGGCTCCCTATTCCGTCGTTTTCTTTTTTATATACTTTCAGGACCCAACCATTTGGAAGGCCTGTCCGGCAACACACTCGCCGAACACACGATGCAACAGCCCGGGAGAGAACAAGCCACGTCGAATGTCCAGGTGGTCTCTATAACGAGTTAAATACCTGTTTTTACTTAAAGACCCGCAGCTTACCCCTGGAGGGGGACATGTCAAATAATCCCATCTCTTGCTTATCGCACTATTTGTATCATCCTACATTTATAGCAGCCTTTTTAATACAACAAGACATAGCTCTTATCTTTTATTGTATTCATCTATTTTTTATACATATATGTTCAGTCATGACATTACGCAACCGTACACTTTGGTACGGCCAATACACCAGGGGCTTAGGTACCCCATAACATGGTGTGAGAAGACCGAACACTCGCCTGAGTGCGGCACCCCGAACTTATAGCATTATATGCATCGGCTCCGAATCATGTCTTGGGTCAATAGTTGGGTTTACCCGGCTCCCATGTTTTGGTACCTTACGTTCCGCAATGTTGGCTAAGGTAGCGCTGGGAGAACTACGCGATTGTGCCCCAGTTGAGCTGGGTTAACACCTCAGTAGAGAAAGCTAAAACCGACCGCCATGATAGTGCGAGAGACCGGTCGCTGTTCACGAGGTTTTTCGAGTCCTTAAAGACTTATGCCGCTTAGAGCGAGGAGCTGGATTAATCTGGCCAAGGCGTGGATAGCGCCCCGAACTCGGTCTTCCGAATACTAGGGGATTCGCCGAAATTTAAAATTATAGAATTCTATGGCTAAGTGAGAGGGATAAAGCATTATAAGTCCGATGGCCTGGTTCGTTGTGTTGAGCGCCTCCCTAGATGGACCCAAGAATGGGAACAAGAGTGCTTAGGTTTATCCCGAACACCCCAGCACTCGTGGCATGGGGGTAGAAGCCGACGACTTGCATCTCTCAGATTTGATAAACGGCCGCACAGAAGGTAATATTTTAAATTAACAAGCGTTGCTTAACGCACATGAACAAAGTTTTTAGCGTACATGATAACAAATGTGAGTCTACTCAAAAATTACATCTTTGGAGCACTCATCCGCTATAAGGCGGGCACCCTTCAGGATGCCCTTATAATACATCTCAGGCGTGTGATACTCCTTGCCCGGCAGTGGCGCGTCCGTCAAAAGCTTCTCCGCGTCTAGCTTGCCCCAGTGCACTTTAGCACGGGCAAGGGCCCGACGGGCACCTTCAATACAGACGGAGCGCTTGATGACTTCAATCCACGGATACGCGTCCACCAGCCGCCGCACCAGACCGAAGTAGCTCCCAGGCATGGCCTCTCCAGGCCACAGCCGAACTATGAGGCCCTTCATGGCCTGTTCGGCCACCTTGTGGAGCTCGACCAGCTGCTTCAGCTGGTCGCTCAGGGGCACCGGATGTTCGGCCTCAGCACACTGAGACCATAACACCTTTCCCGTCGAGCTCCCCTCCTCGGCTCGGTAGAACGCGGCACAATCAGACACACTACGGGGCAGATCGGCGAACGCTCCTGGAGAGCTCCGGATCTGGGTAAGTAACAGATAATTTACTTTTATATTCTTACTTTGCATAAAGAATGCCTTACCCGCCGCTATATTCTTCATCGCCTCGATCTCCTGGAGGGCCTTCTAGGCTTCGGCCTTAGCGGTTTTGGCACTCTCAAGAGCCAAGGCGAGCTCGGACTCTCGAGTCTTCGAGTCACGCTCCAAACTCTCGTGTTTTTTCACGAGAGCCTGGAGCTCTTGCTGCACCTCTGCCACCCGCGCCTCCTATTTCTCTCGCTCGGTGCGCTCCAAGGCCGCACTATTTTCGGCCTTGGAGACCGCTTCCTTCAGGGTCGCCACCTCGGTCGTGGCCCCTGCAACATTTACGTTGGTCCTGTCATTATTTGCAACCAAGTATTTCTATATACATTTACATGCGGTACTACATACCCTCCTTGTCCTCGAGCTGCTTCTTGGCACGGCCGAGCTCATTCTCGGACCGATCGAGGCTCTCCTTCAATGCATTGACCTCCACAGTCAGTGCGGCAGAAGTCAGCAGTGCAGCCTGCATTCCCATATTGACACATTTATGTTAGACTCCTGCGTATATCTTTTTAGATCCTCAGCTCGGCTTTTCTTCCCGAACGCCAAACTGAGCATCAGGGGCTACTGTCTATGCGGTAACATTTTTATATGTTTTGAATACATACCTCAAAGCCTGTTAGCAGGCTTGTACAGGCTTCTGTCGGCCCGCTCTTGGCGGACTGAACCTTCTGAATCACCGCATTCATAACAGTGCGGTGTTCCTCGTCGATGGAGGCGCCGTTAAGCACCTCCAGTAAATTGCCCGGCGCCTCCAGTTTGGCGGAGGCCGCCCGGCGTCGTAGGCTTGCCCTTCTGACGAAGGCGCTGCCTGTCGGACTCTGGAACCATTGATGGTTCCGAAGCAGTGTCCGGCCCAGGGCCGGACTTAGATCCCTCCGGGGCTTTACCCCCTTTGGGCCTGGAGTCCGGGAGGTTGCCTTGAGGCGCCTCCAGGACCACCTCCTCCTGGTTCGGTCCCCTTCGGGACCCCACCTCGGCGTTGTCCGCAGGAAGAGGGGAGGATGCTGTCGGAAGTGAAGCGTTGTTCACATCCGACGAATTCAGGGAGTCGCTCGACGAATCGCCGAGCTGAGCTCGGGGCGGACTGCATAATTAAATTCGGCGTTAGAAATTACCGAATACTAGAGGAGCGTCGTAAGTCATTCGGGTAACCGGACACTTACGATTTTGCCAGGGGCTTGACCCTGGATGGCCATTCCTCCCTGCCGTCTTCGGCATCAGAGGCGTAGTCCGGCAGAAGGGCTTCCCCTTCTTGGACCCTCCGGCCTCCCCAGTTTGGGCGGCCTTCCTTTTCTTTCCTCCCCGTTGGAGGGGGAGAGGCTTCTTCTTCCTCCTCCTCGTCTTCAGAGGCGGAGGGCGCTTCGGGGCTGTCAGATGATGAATCCGACACCACCAGGCGCCGGAGCTCTTTCGAGTCTCCGTGGTCTTCTTCTTGGCCTTCTTCTCCGGCACCACGTGAGGCGCCGAACCAGCAGCTTGGTTAGACGAGCATCCGCTGGGTCTTCGGGCAAAGTAGCCAGACAGTTGACCTGCCCGGACTTCTTCAGCCAGTCCTGTCAAAGGTAAGGGAGTTTAGATCCCGCATAGAGTCAAACTATGTGAAACAAAATAACCCGAAATAGGAAAATTAAGCTCACCGCACTGGATTGGCGCTTGGCGCAGAATCCGCGATCCTCGGTGACGGGAGGGGAGACCTCGGAGCTCTTGAATAGTACCTTCCAGGCATCCTCGTGCTTTGTGTCGAAGAGCCGGGTCGAACTCCCACAAATTGAAAGCCCATCGTTGACACGGGAGAATCCGGCGGAAGAGCATGACCTGGACCACGGTGACAAGTTTAACCTTCCTGCCGATCAGGTCCTTGATGCAGGTTTGAAGTCCGGTCACTTCTGCCGAATTACCCCACGACAGTCCCGTCTCTTTCCAAGATGTGAGCCACGTGGGGATGCCAGATCGGAATTCGGGGGCCGCTGCCCATTCAGGGTCACGCGGCTCGGTGATATAGAACCACCCCGATTGCCACCCTTTGATGGTCTTTACGAAGGCGCCCTCGAGCCATGTAACGTTGGCTATCTTGCCCACCATGGTGCCTCCGCACTCCGCTTGGCGTCCGCCCACGACCTTCGGCTTGACGCTGAAAATCTTCAACCATAGGCCAAAGTGGGGCTAGATGCGGAGGAAGGCCTCGCACACGACGATAAACGCAGAGATGTTGAGGATGAAGTTCGGGGCCAGATCGTGGAAGTCCAGGCCGTAGTAGAACATGAGCCACCGGACGAACGGGTGAAGAGGAAAGCCCAGTCCGCGGAGGAAATGGGGAAGAAATACAACCCTCTCATGGGGCCTAGGGGTGGGGATGAGTTGCCCCTCATCTGGAAGCCGGTGCGCGATGTCGTCAGACAAGTATCCGGCCTTCCTCAACTTTTTGATTTGCCCCTCCGTGACGGAGGAGGCCATCCATCTACCTCCCGCTCCGGACATGATTGGAGAAGGTTGAGGTAGGAAGTGCGGACTTGGGCGTTGGAGCTCGAGTGAGCAGCGAGGGATAAGCAAAGGAGGAAGAAAGCGTAAATGGAAAGGGTAGATCCTTATCCCCTTATATGGGCAGCCGAAACTACAAGCCCCCACCAGCCTAAAAAAACTCGCTTATCTCCGAAGCGCCGGGGTTAATGGCGCGGTTGGGTTACCCACGCCCGTATTGATGAGAATCCCGGAATAAGGGGACACGATCTCTGCTTCGACAAGACGTGCCAAGGAAACCGTCTCGCTAAACACGCTGAGGTGGAACAGTAAAACGATTCGAATAAAGGCTTGACCGAGGCATGATGTCACGCTGCGGAATACGCCAGCAGATTAGATTTGTGCGGAAATTATTCTCTCTACGGTGGTACGTGGAACTTATTTTTGCAGAGCCGAACACTATCCTTGTGTTCAACATCTTCTATGAAGTATTCGGAGGAGAAACCCTTGCAATGCCGAAGACAATTTGCGCGCCGGACTCGTCGTCACTGAAGCCAGGTTCAGGGGCTACTGAGGGAGTCCTGGATTAGGGGGTGTCCGGATGGCCGGACTATGACCTTTGGCCGGACTCCCGGACTATGAAGATACAAGATTGAAGACTTCGTCCCGTGTCCGGATAGGGACTTTCCTTGGCGTGGAAGGCAAGCTTGGCGATACGATATGAAGATCTCCTCCCATTGTAACCGACTCTGTGTAACACTAGCCCTCTCCGGTGTCTATATAAACGGGAGAGTTTTAGTCCATAGGACGAACAACAATCATACCATAGGATAGCTTCTAGGGTTTAGCCTCTCTGATCTCGTGGTAGATCAACTCTTGTACTACCCATATCATCAATATTAATCAAGCAGGAGTAGGGTTTTACCTCCACCGAGAGGGCCCGAACCTGGGTAAAAACATCGTGTCCCTTGTCTCCTGTTACCATCCGCCTAGACGCACAGTTCGGGACCCCCTACCCGAGATCCGCCGGTTTTGACACCGACAATCAAGAACTCACATATATTCATGAAAACATAATAGGTTCAGATCTGAAATCATGGCACTCGGGCCCTAGTGACAAACATTAAGCATAGCAAAGTCATAGCAACATCAATCTCAGAACATAGTGGATACTAGGGATCAAACCCTAACAAAACTAACTTGATTACATGGTAAATCTCATCCAACCCATCACTGTTCAGCAAGCCTACGATGGAATTACACATGCACGACGGTGAGCATCATGAAATTGGTGATGGAGGATGGTTGATGATGACGACGGTGACGAATCCCCCTCTTCGGAGCCCCGAACGGACTCCAGATCAGCCCTCCCGAGAAAGATTAGGGCTTGGCGGCGGCTCCGTATCGTAAAACGCGATGAAACTTTCTCTCAGATTTTTTTCTCCGCGAAACGGAATATATAGAGTTGGAGTTGAGGTCAGTGGAGCATCAGGGGGCCCACGAGACAGGGGGCGCGTCCCCACCCTCGTGGATAAGGTGTGGGCCCCTGGCCTTGATTCTTTCGCTAATATTTTTTATATTTTCCAAAAGTTATCTCCATGGATTTTCAGGTCATTCTAAGAACTTTTTTTTCTACACAATAAACAACATCATGGCAGTTCTGCTGAAAACAGCGTCAGTCCAGGTTAGTTTCATTCAAATCATGCAAATTAGAGTCCAAAACAAGGGCAAAAGTGTTTGGAAAAGTAGATGTGTTGGAGATGTATCAGTCTCCGACGACAACGCCCTGGCTCTCGCGCCTCGTGTGAATGCCGGCTTCACCATAGAGCACGCGTAGGGGCACTACAACGCCGCTATGGCGGAGGTGCAGCCTGCGCCAGCTCCCCTGTAAGTGTTCCAGCAGGCACGGGAGGAACATCGGTACAACATGTTCCTCCTGGAGCAACACCATTACACCAGTTGTCGAAGGGTCAGATCTATGACGAGCAGGCGAGCGAGGAAGCTGTGACGGCCATGGCCGCGGTGAACCCCAACTTCGTTGCGAAGCAGCGTGCCATTTATGATGCCGTCCACGCTCCGCCACTCGCCAGGAAGTGGTCGCCGCGGAGGCGTAGTTACATGCGATCGCGGAGGAGAACAACGCCAGCTGCACCTCCTATGCGCCGCCGCCGAACCTTCAGGCGGCCCCATGGGACGACGACAGCGCCGGCTCTATCATTTCCATCATGGACCTCACGTCCACTAGCAATAGACAGGTTGTGGACTCTTCTGGGGATGAGTAGGCCATGGGAGGCCGCAGGGCCTTGTGTCTCATGTGGGCCGGTCTGTCTCCCGTGTTCTACTCTTCCTCGCCGGAGACCGCACATTCACTTCATCGGTTTTATCGTCGGTGCTCACGGAGACGACGGATGGAGGACGACACGGGCTTGGACACCGGCCGCCGCCGCCGTAGGATAGCTTTAGGGTCAGGTCATTTTTTCTTCTAAATGTTACAAATGTAATGAAAATCCACTGTGTTTATATGAAATCCAGCCTTATTTACATGAATTCGATCGAATTGTTAAAAAGAAGTTTAAAATGTATGCGGCTGCGGTTGGATGGTGGCCTTTTGCATCTGTGTCCGCAAATAGATGTGGGAGAAAATTTGCAGGTTGCCGCTGGTCCAATCTGGTGGAGTCATGAGCAGAGAATCGATGAGATTGCGTTTGCCTACACATGTCCCACTCTTCATCAACTAACTTTGACGGAAAACAGTAAGCGGCTAAGCGCTGCTTTCCACATTCATGAAGTACAAGATAGCATAGTAAGTTCAATACAAGCGCCTCTTCATGGATAACTTATGGCCAGTTTGGATAATTGGCACGTCCACATTTTTTTTAAAGAGGATGACCTCCGGGCTCTGTATCTGGGCGATGCATACGGCCACTTTATTAATTATTCTCACAAGACCTTATAAAGTAATACGACAGTAAGCCTAAAGCCGCCGTCTAAGCAACAAACTGTCGCTACACCTATACAATTGATGAAGAGGCGCAGATAGCCTGGGCCTAATACCAAAAAGACATCGCAGCCAAACCTAACATTTAAGACATGAGGACCCATCCAGGACGCTTGTCGGGCATGGGTCTCGCCGGTCCGGCGTGCTCTCAGGGGCCGCCGCCGCCGCCAACTGCCACCGCTCCATCTTTAAAACTGTACTGATGCATCAACCTTGCTCGGTCTAGCTATCGTCGATGCCACCACGCTGCCCAACGGCACCTCCTCCCTGCGCGCAAACAGCTGAGCACGTCGCGGTCGCCACTGATACACCTCAGCACCATGCTGCCAAGTACCACCAGCCGACACAACTTGAAGTCTTTGGAGAATCTGTCGTGCGTAGCACCTGCCGACCAGGCATGACAAAGCGTAGCACCTGTCGGTCAGGCATGACTTGACATCTCCACCGAAGCTCCATGCAAGACGAAGCCGCTCCACCTCCTACCTCTGACTTCCAACGCTGCTCAACAAACGATGCTCCCAAGAGAGAAACGACATGGCAGTGCCGCCATTGTCCGATCTGGAACACCAGATCCTAGGGTTTCCCCCAGAGCAGCACGAGTGGGTCGACAGTAGTTACATGACGATGCCTCCATCAAGGTAACGGCGTAGAACGCCGCCATCGCCTGCCAACGGCTCAGTTCTCACCGGCAACCATGTTTCCCCAACTCGCAGCCGGACTAGATGATGGATCATGAGATCCTATCACCAAGCCTCTGGCCGGCCATCTCTGACGAAGAAGATGACCACCACCATTGGCCAGCGAGACAACGCGAGATGAAGTAGGGCGCTGCCGGCGTGTGTCCTGGCCAGCACCACCGGCGCTCGGCCCGTCCCGGACCACGCCTCATGACCGAGGGCAATGACAAGCGCTACCCCGACGAGGACACAGACCGGAAGCCCAGATCCAGTCCACCCGTGCGCCGCCACGTGGCCACCACCAAGCACCGTTCAGGGACAGCCCCGCCGCCGTGAGGGACGCCGCCCCGTGGGCAGCAGGTGCCAGCCACCGGCGGAACTCCCGTGAAGCTCCACTCGCACTCGGGGAAGAACTACATCCATCTCCCTTCTCAGCGGCACCATCGGCCTCAAGAACTACGGCGCGCTGTTCGAGATGATGCCCGCCGGTATCGTGGGAGGACCGGTGAAGCTCGTCGACACGGTCACCAACACCACCGCCTATGACCTCTCCAACAGCTCGTGGTCTTACAAGGCCGGCCTCGCCGGCGAGTACAGGGAGACCCACCTCGACAAGGCCGACGACCGCAGCCAGTGGAGCGGAGGCCTCAACGGCACCATCCCGGTGCACCGCCCATTCACCTGGTACAAGGCCACGTTCGAGGCCCCCGCCGGCGAGGAGCCCGTCGTGGCGGACCTGCCCGGGCTCGGCAAGGGCGTGGTGTGGGTCAACGGCAACAACCTCGTCCGCTACTGGCCGTTCTACGTCGCCGCGGACATGGGCGGCTGCCAGCAGTGCGACTACCGCGGCACGTTCAAGGCGGAGGGCGACGGGCTCAAGTGCCTCAGGGCATCTCCAGCCGCTGTGCCTCCCCAGGGACGTTTTTTCGTCCGGCTGGGGCTGCGCCGGCGCAAATTTGAAGCCTGGGTGGCAAATCTTTCCAGCCGTCTCCACCCCAAGCCTGGACGAGCAGGACGCGTGGCGGCAGCTCGAAGGTTCACGAGCGCGTGGCG
Source organism: Aegilops speltoides (assembly GCA_021437245.1). Lineage (NCBI taxonomy): Eukaryota > Viridiplantae > Streptophyta > Magnoliopsida > Poales > Poaceae > Aegilops > Aegilops speltoides. The sequence goes on from CM038144.1 coordinate 35,804,446, forward strand.
CGCAGCGAGGAAGAGCACCGATGCCCAGTGCCCCGCCGCGGCCAGCGATGCCAGGAGGAGCTCGCGCGCCGCCGCGGCCTCCGAGCTCGACGATGTTCCAGTGCCCGGTGTGCCCGGTCTTCCAGTGCCACCCCGTCCCGCGCCCACGCCGCGCCGTCTCGAGCAAGAGGAGGCCACCTCGGCGGTCACATCCCGCGCCGTCCTAGTTGCGCCCACAGGCTCACATGCTCGCCCAGGCCGTGGAACCGGAGGCTGCTGCGGCTCAGCACGAGCGTAACGCGGGTAGCATCGTCGTGGGCGGAGGGAAGGATGCCGGACACGGCCGCGACGGCGCCCGCGTCCATCAGCGAGGCCCGGCCCTCCGAGTAGATGCCTTACGTTGCAGATCACCACGAGACCAGCCTGCGGATGGGCGTTGGCTCGGCCCCGCCGGAGGAGGAGGACGTGGCCGCGGCGCGGGGCTCGGCCTACGCCGCGTCGTGGCCGCGCACCCCCTTGCGCGCCCCGCGCTTGAATCGCCGGAGGCAGAGGCAGAGGTCGTGGTCGACAAGCTCCTTCGAGAGGGGACGCTGGTGCTGCTCGCCGGCGCACTGCGGGGCTGCGTGGATGGCCCTGCCACCGTCTCCGTGCCCCGCCACCGTCTCGCGTGGATGGCCCCGCCGCGTCGCTGGGCTCTCGCCACTGCTGCGAGGGCTGGAGCGGACGGGCGGCGAGCGGACCCGCCACGCTTCCCAACGGCGGCCTCGGCGTCCCCACAGACTGGAGCTGCCTGGTCTCGCCATGCTGTGAGTCGGCGGAGACGACCACTGCAAGGCAAAGAAGACGAGCCCCTCCCGCCACAGGCATGCGCGCTCCGCTCGCTCATGAGCCCCTCCCATGAAGCTCGAGCCCCGCGCCTTGCCATGCGTGCGCCGCCACGGCCGCGCGAGCCCCGCTCCGGCTGTGTGTGTAGTAGGTGGTGCTGGGGAGAGAGAAGGTGGGGGCCGGGCTGAAAGCGACGGGGGAGGGGGGAGATGTGGCTGCAGGTGGGCCTTTGCATGCATAAACAAACTGCCGGCGCTCTCAGATGGCTCCCCGGGGGCTGGGTTTCGGGTGATACTGCCGGCGCTAGATTTGCACGAAACTGGCGAAAAAAACGATCCGGGGGGCGTGAGTGGAGGCTTTTTTCACTGCCGGCGCTCTCAAAGCTAGAAAAAAGGGCCTCTTGGGGAGCCTAGTGGAGATGCTCTCACTGGCTGCAACGAACCGTCCCAGCGCTTCTACCACGTGCCGCGGTCGTTCCTCAAGGCCGGCGAGCCCAACACGATGGTGCTGTTCGAGGAGGCCGGCGGTGACCCGACGAGGGTGAACTTCCACACGGTGGCCGTGGGCGCGTCATGTGCAGAGGCCGCTGAGGTCGGTGATGAGGCGGCGCTGGCGTGCAGCCATGGCAGGACCATCTCGAGCGTGGACGTGGCTAGCCTCGGCGTGGCTCGTGGCAAGTGTGGCGCCTACGAGGGCGGCTGCGAGTCCAAGGCGGCGCTGGCGGCATTCACGGCGGCATGCGTCGGCAAGGAGTCGTGCGCGGTGCGGCACACGGAGGACTTCCGCACCGGGTCCGGGTGTGACTCCGGCGTGCTCACCGTGCAGGCCACCTGCTGATCCACATATGAATGAATAAATTAGTCAGTGTCCTTTAGGCTAGCGTCAGGAGCTAGGTTATATTGCGGCATATATATCTGTTAGGCCAGAACAAATGCATGGTCCAATTCATGTGTTTTCAGATGGATCGAGGTTAATTCTTGAATTTGTTGCCATGAGTTTGGCTGCTCAGTGTGTTATGGTGAAGATTTTCCGTTGGAGGAACAGACACACGATATATACTCGGGCAATTTTCAATATTTGGAGGTTTATTAAAAAAAAATAACTTCTCAAGGCATGTTTTGTGACGGGGCACTGACCAGCCGGCCGCCCGGTCAGTTTGGGGAGCACGGTTGTAGATGCTCTTAGGGGAGAAATACCGAAGACTTGTGACATACCTTAGTTTTAAATTGAATTCTTCCAAAACTTGGTTTGCCAAGTCATTTATTTTAATTATCATTTTCGTTTGATTTTTTCCCTACTTATGTAGGTGGTAAACTAATACTTTATGTTAGTAGTAATCTCGATTCCCGCTAAGAACTGGAGCTACGTAAACCTTTCGAAAAATATTTTTGTCAATGAAAAATGTAATGAATGTTTTTTCTCCGCCCTTCTACAGTGATTTTTTTTTCCAACGTTACATTAAACTTATTAAATGTCATATGTTTAAATCTCTACAAAAAAGTGAGAAATAATGCCTCTAGAAATTTGAAAACCAAACTAAATTTCAAAGACGTCAAATACCATACTCTCATACTTTCCATGATCATCCAGTAAAAAGTAGGAGTGGCGATAACATAAATCATTGTCATTTTAATTGCCTGAAGAGTACTATTGGAAGAAAAAAGCTGCTGCTTCATCTGTGTCTTCGAAAACCTTGATGTCACATCTCGTTCATAAACCTTTATGTCAGTAACAACAGTCCACCACTTCCACCATCACTCTCATGCACTGCTCTTCTACTCAATTTTTCTTCTATAACTCTTCCCAAATGTGTTTCAGATGAAGAAAAAACATATTTGAACATTTTTGTCCATGGACACGATGAACTACCCCGGCACTATCTAACTGTGGCACTTCAACTTCTTTCATACAGTGGTTCTTCTTTGTCTGGGTCTTCTTTCATGCTTATGGATGTACTAGAATTTTAGGTTTTCCCTGCAACTACTGGTCTTGCTTGCATCTGCATTTCAGTCTTATGGTGGTTCATTATGCTTAAAACATCAGGAAAAATTTAGCAAGCAACCTGTTGCCAGATGTGTTTGAGGTTTTGGTCACATTACTCTCACTGCGCAAAGGCCGAGTTTTACTCGATAAGAATACTGCATACAAGTCGATGTGTGTCGCACAAAGCGACATAAACATAGTTTACAATCTATCAAGTTACATAAAAGATCTAACAGGTGGCAGTTAGTTGACACTCTGCATACTTATATACCTTGCTAGGTTCAGTAATAGGTCGACGACCAAGAAACCGTCACCGACACCACGGCACCGTTGCCGAAATGGTATTCTCTCTCTTGGCTACCATGAACTGCTGCCTTGAAAGAAATCGACAGCTTTCCCTCCATGAAGTCAACAAACAGTGTATCTTCAAACGGCACAGCTGCTATGAAGTATTGTGGATGTTTCCCAGCAGAGGCAACGAACCGATCACACTCACGCTGCTCGCCCATGAAGTCATAAAGGCTCTTCGAAACCGCCGTGTATCCACACATCTTCACCTCCATGCCTCCTGTAGGCACCTTTGTGAAATTCAACTCTATCGTCGCCTCAAGCGCTCTACGAAAGATGATAAAATCGAACATGGCCGCACCATTTGTATCATCCATCGTGCACTCGATTTCTGTGTCATATAGACAACGACTCTCAATGAGATCGGAACACCCATCGACTAGAGTGACATCTTCTATATCTCCCTTTATTCTGATATCAACTTCGATCAAGCATTCAAATGTCATGGACATGCCTCTTATCGGACTCATCAAAGGCAGGTAGTCGCTGGTCTGAATTTCGACAGAGAAAAGAATTAGCATGTCAAAATCTTTTCTTGATGGCAATATGTCAGAGATGTTGCAACTATATAGCCAAGTTAGTTGAGACGTCAAATGATATGGAACTTTCAGAACAAATCAGCATGAATGTCTTAAAAAATAATCTACACGTGTTTAATTTTATTTATCATGTCATCTAAGTTAAGCTTACCAAGGATGTGTGCTGTGATACTGATGCATTCACATTTGAGGGCTTTCAGAGCCAAAAGAGGTGAACAGTGTGCATTTCTAAGTAAGATATATGATCACAAGTTCCAACTTTACTGTGAAGTGTTATTCTAATCTTGTACCATGATCAATGAATGTAAAAGCATTATATCCAAGACAAACATACAAATTTACTTAGATTACGTAAAGAGTAAAATACACAACAAGTCCTAAAACTATTTGAGGGATGCCTAGTTAGTCCTAATACAAGGTTGCTAAGTGTGTCACCCGCAGTCCTATCCGCGTTGTATCAGCTTTGACTTGCACATGTGGCAGGTTGACCACTGTCATGTCGCAGGTCGCCCCCGCCACCGGCAATCACCAGAGCATGCTGACCCGATTCCACCCACGTAGAGGACCACCACAACGAGCCGGACAAATCCCACCAGACTTGTTGTCCCACGTTCCACAACGTTTCAATTGGAATGTTTGTCCCCGACATCAGATGTCGAGCCGCTGCCCTCCACCTCCACCATTGGTGAGTTCTAGCTCGATTAGTCTAGTGTGTGCCTTCCTCTCTGCTCCCTTGTTATTTCCCATTGGTCAATTTTATGGTGCTGCTGTTGTAGCTCTGCTTCCACATGCGATGCACACCACCATGATCGATCCCCTTTGCTTCCACGTTTCTGTCTTTTTTTTCCTGCTTTGTGCTATGCTATTAGCCTATGTACGAGAATTGCAAGTGTTTTGGTTAGTTGATGACTAGATGACATCAGCATAGGTGGAGAGGAGGGCAAGAGAGAGGAATAGATGATACGTGCAAAGATGAGGGGTAATAAAATTCAAAGAGAAGACCTTTCCGGGGGATTTGTGCAAAAAGTTGCCACATGGCAGTTGTTGACCTGCCACCTGTGCAAATCAAAGCTGATGCAGTGCAGATAGGACTGCAGGTGACACACTTAGCAAACTTTTAGTATGTAGATGTGCATTTTCATAGCATTAGGACTAGCTTGACAATCCTTAAATAGTTTTAGGACCTACTGTGCATTTTTTACTCTAATGTAAACATGTCCATACAAAAATAGAAGTAAAGCCGCAAAAGCTTGACTGGACACTATAGAAGACCATTATATGCACATTTACTACCAAAATATCAAGTCAAATTTAAGGTGTAAAAGTAATTACCGTGTTGATGGTCACTGGGTCAGTTCGGGGTCGATTGAAAAGATAATTTCGGTGATAATCCTCACCATCCCGGACTGCAACAAAACCATATACATCGACTGAACTGCCTATAGCTTGGAGATATGCCTTCAGCTTGATAGAAAAAACCTGGAGCATAGCCTGTGGCTCGTGAAAGCACCGCACCGCAGTAAAAGGTTCGCACCGAGTATATCGCTTTGGTGGCAAAACAGCTAAAAAAAGGATACTTATTCAGTATATAAGTACGTGTCTGCAAATAAAGTGAATAGACACAGGGTAAGGAAAAAGTTGCTTACTCTGAGTTACTTCACTCATGTGATAATACTCGTGCCAACAAAGATCACCACTATGCCTAACATCTCTCGAAGATTCTGGAATCATACTTAACTTCGTATTGACACCTAACTCAGCAGAAGAGATACTCAACGCAGATCTCTTCAATAGTAGCCTTTTGATATATTCCATAGGACTAACCCTTTGGATAATTCCTATCCCTGATACAGACAAGTAAACAGAATTTGCCCTTGAATGCCAGTTCTGATAATATTCTTCAATAAGAAAACCTTAGCATGCATACACGTAAGTGAGAGTGGGGCAGGGAGGGAGAGGAAGTACCATCATCATGTGTAAGAGTATCACCGGAATCATCCTCAAGAGGGAGAAAATCATTGTAATAAGGGATGTTTCCAAGACTGTCATCATTTTTTAGGTCGAGATTGTTGCTAAGGCTGTCCTTAGCAGCAGTGGCGTTGCCATTATCACTGAGGCAACTTTCAGCACCAGTGGTATAAAGCAACCGATGGCTGACATGTGTCGTTGGGAACTCATAGCCATGCTTTTCAAATCCTTCACAACTAGGCATGAGATCAGAACTCGACAATGAAGCCTACAAAATAATAAATCAAACATATGTTACACATGGAAATCTTATAATCACTTTTTTAGGGACTTCAAAACACAGGTCTGAGAAATGTATGCACTAATACGACATACAAAAAAAATACTTTGCTGAGAACTAAGCAAATGAAAACAAGCGCAAGTGAAACAATTGAACTGAATTCGAAAAGCACCCCTCAACATCGAGTAAGGAGCTACAAACCTGTCGGCCTGCCATAGAAGATGGAGATGGTGAAGTAGCTAACTTTTTCTTGCTTGTGCCCTCCTCAGCAAACCCATGGCCACGTTTCTGAAACCGCTCACAACTCTGGATGAGATCAAAAGTTGAACGCATGCACACCTACAAAATGAGAACTTGGAAATGTCTAATGAAGATGCGCAAAAACTGATCACTATGTGGACTTTGAAACATACAAAATACAGGTTGAATGCAACCCCACTAATGAACAAAAAGCAAACAAGAATGACAACTAATGCAAGTGAAACATTTAAACTGACTAGACAGAACATGTCCATCTAGTAATCTATTCCCAAAAGAACTATTTTTCTTTTCTGACTTATTCAGTCAATTCAAATAAGACATGTCTTGTTCAGGTCAATAAACAGAGCTGGGGAGCTTCACCAAATCTCTACCTAATAATAAAGCAAATTGGGTTTCGGCCGTCCGTCACGCACTTTTGCAGAGAACCCCCTGTGTTTTCTATGAATTAACCAGCAGTACACACTTAAGTCATAACCGAACCGTTATTTTACATTTTTACGGAAACCCCCCTGACGTATTAGATAATTCACCCGCCGATCATATATAACTCAAACACATGTTTTTTCTAAATTATCCATATCTTTTAAACCGTAACTCCGGTTTTAACATGTTATATATGAAAATTGATTAGAAAAATGTGTAGAGTCTGAATATGATGTTATTTTGTTTGTTAAATATTTTTTAAATATTATTTTGGAAGATATTTAAGTCAAACAAATAGTTTTCTTAATTATCCATATCTATTAAACCGTAACTCTGATTTTAACATGTTATATATGAAATTTGAATAGAAAAATATGTAGAATTTGAATATGATGTTATTTTTACCTATTAAATATTTTGAAATATTATTTTAAAAGCAAACTCGTAACCTATAGGGCACGTCCGTTTCTCTTTCGTATCATGACGTTCTGGATTGCAAATAAACAACCACTAAAATCATAAAGAGACGAAAAAAACATCGATAACCACACATGAGCACCTCTGAACAAACTGGCAGGGGAAAAATAACATTCAAACACACTTTGGTTTGTGTGAACACTGAGGCCACTGAAGGTGAGAAGGAGGATAAGCGGCAACACAAAAATTATGCCTCGCTAAATAAAGGGCATGAACATATTATGGTTATTAGGTTAAGAGTGTGTGTTATTTTTTTCTCCCGTTGCAACGCACGGGCTCTTTTGCTAGTAGCTACAAACCATGGCTGCCCGCCATAATACATATGTACTGACAACGCGCTGAAGAGCATTGGGAAACTGATATTACAGCTGAGATCAAGGATGACCACGGAATCCTACCATGTGGGAAGAAACTGAGACTACCAGAAGAGAAGAGGAAGGACTTGATCAGTCAACCTCTTGAGCAAGCAAAAGCGGGGAATCAATCTCTTGGTGTAAACCAGCCATAAGTTGTCATCTTTGCTACCGAAGAACAAATAGTTGGATACAGAGAAAAATAAGGTGAGACACAAGTTGCCAAGGAGGGTATTACATCGCTTTTAAAACTAGTCGTCAGGCACTATAGTTCCTGTGGCAAAGGATTTAATTCTGGTTCCGGTCACTCAATTGACACAGATACCAAGGAAAAAGGACACAGGACCAAAGACAGGAAGGGAAGAAGATTAATGGAAGTGACAAGGTTGGATGGTGGTCCTGCACTAGCTCTTGCAGTGCTGCCCAATGGACAGTGGACCATCGATGATTCTGCTGAGGCAGGGTCAGAGATGGAAGTTAAGACGCGGAAAATGGAATTCTCGCCCCCGAATGCATCATCAGCCAGGGTCAAAGACCCACAATGGCTGTGGGACTTTTGCCCCAATGTGTAGGGTAAAAGAAAGACCCACAATGTATCTGCTAAGTATGAACTGCCAGTGCTTTGGAAGCCCGAGGCAGTTCATGAAATCTTCAGTTTAGTGGATTGTATAATCCTATGGTGGTGTTCCTCTGCAGAACAAAGATGAATAAACCCAGGTGGAGATCTTTCAGCCGAGAATTGGCTCCCACATAGACTGAATGTTCCATGCAAGAGATGTACTGAAAGCCTGTCTCTATTTTGGAGGCGGATGTCACTGCATGGCTGCAATCTCTATGGTCTCAGTTTGGCGTCATCTTGTCTGATGGTTCTGAAGGAAACAAAGGAGATGAGCCTGATTTTATGGCAATCCTAAAAGGAAGCTTAACGGGAATAGTTGGTTCCTTCTTAAGTCGGTACTTTATTGAAACCCTTCATGAGCATGAGCAATTTGATCGCAATGAACATGAAGAGTGGAAGATAGCATACTTGCGAGAATTATCATTCAAGAACCTCGTAATGTGAAGGTGCACCTCAACCAAGCCCTAGTGACGCGAGAAATTTCAACGTCTTTTCCTGTGTACTCTAGTGGAACAAATCCCTACGACTAACTCCGCTCAATGTGCACTGCTGGTGAGGACAGAGTAACCGATCGAAAGCAAACTGAGAAACATTTCCAGTATATGAGAACATGCTGCAACGACATGAGAGCGATGAGAAACATGGTAGCTGAGGCTTGGTAGAAGGGTGGTCATGTACAGAATTCGTGACACCGACACGTAAGATAAACTTGATGCTGTATGATCCTCGGTGAAACCCTGGAGCCTCACCTCCTTTGATGGTGTCAGAAAAGGAGATAAGGTGCCTTCAGCATAAGCTAGGTGAAAATCAAGGCTGCATCGATCAGGTCAGCTCCATCAGTGAATGATAGAAGGATCATACAGAGGCCGAAAGATATGTTGGCAAGAGAAAAGGGCAAGGGACGACAGAGGTCCCGGTCCCAAGTTCAATGGCTGTCAGCTAGTGACAAGAAGGCAACATTTTTTTTCAACCCCTGTAGACAAGACAACCAGAGCAAGAAGAAACAGAATTGCCAACATCTATAAACCTGATGGCATGTCATAACTGATCAAAAATAAATCAAAGACATCATACAAGGGATAAATTCTAGACACCTTGAGAAACGAACAAGAGTTGGTTACCCAGTTTGTGCCAACAATTGCTATTGATCGTCACATGAATAAGCTATATATAGTGTGCACTTTCACTGACGAACGAACCAGTGGCGGAAGTAAACATGTACCATGTAATTTTTGTTGATTCCAAATACCACTTATCCTCCAGATTTAACAAATTTCACTGGCCAATGTCATCATCTACAAACTCGCTTCGGGAGTTGTACTAGCTAATTGCGTGTAATAAAGATAGCAACACACGTGAGGAACACTTAACAGAGCAGTAATGTTTCCTGTTGTGGTAAAAACGATAGAAACCAGATAGAAACCGATAATAATAATAATAATAATAATAATACGCAAGGGGCAATTCGAGTTTCGAGAACGACCTCGTTCGCCATGTGGAACGAGTGGCGCGCCTCCTCCCGAGAGAAACCCTAGGCTGAACTGAGGAACCGGGGACCGTGTCGTCGACGCGGCGTTGCGGCGGCCTAGGATCTCCGCCGAATCCGGTGAGGGCTACGGGGAACGGTGCTCGTCGAGGTGCGGCGACGGATTTTGGCGGAGGGCGGCGGCGGCGACGCGTCCGAGGTGCGGTGGGGTGGGAGGGGACGGAAACTCTGTGGGGCTATAGACCACCCAATTTCTATTTTTTTGGGCCGCCTCCGTCCGGCTCTCGGGCCCGTCTATCTCGGTTCTCTCGGGCCCGTCTATCGGGGAGGAAATTGACTATTTATTATTAAGTTTGTCGGACTTTGATTATAACTACAAAGTTGATTTCTTCTTGACAAAAAATGTCTAGGGACTAGATTGTGAGAGATGATTAGTGCTAATTTAGATATATTAAAACTGAGCACTTTTCCAGCCCTCTCAGACCATCAGTGTTCCCAGCCGTCGGATCGTCAGTTTTAAGCATTTTCTGCCGTCAGATTAGCAGTGAATCGCGCATAAGCTCGTTTCGTTCGCTAATACCGATCGCTTACCATGCTGGGCCGCTGCTCCATGAGCTTTTTTGGACGTTCTGTGTTAAATTGGGCCCAATGGGCTGTACCAGTCTCCCCACCTGAAGCAGATCGAGATGCAGGGTAGCACACCCTCGACTCCTCCTATCCCGACCCCGACCTGTCTCTCCTTTCCCCCAATCTGGCCGGTTGGACGAATCCTGCCAGGCAGCACCAGCGACCACAACCTCGAGCAGACCAGTGGTCCGCCTCAGGTCACCTCGCCGCCGGTCTCCGTCCCTATCATCTCCACCAAAGCAATCGACCTTGTCTCCCACCCTCTCCTCCTCGCCTCACCAGAAGAGAAGAGAACATGGAGATCGACCTGGTCAGGCGCCGGTCATGGCGGCGGCCAGATCCGCCACGGGCGCAGCCACCTCGCTAAGGCTTCGATCTTGGCTGCCATGGAGGTCAGAACAGCACGCCGGGACAGGACCTAACCTCGACCACGTGAGAAGACGTCTGCCTGCCCCGCGCCACCGACGCCATGGAGCTTCCCCCTTCTAGCAGGCTAGCATCCATTTTTCTCCGATCCACTATGTTGCCCCTCCATCTTCAACCTCTCTGTAGATTTTTTTTTCTCCCCACAACACAATCCCTTCTCTACCCGTGGTTCGTCACCTCAAGATTTAGTGATGATTCCAGTCAGATTGGTTTGTTGCGTACTTAATCATCACCCTATAGATGAATTATTATTTGTTTCTGCCATAAATGTTGTTTATGTTGTTGTCCATATATTTAATTGGTGTCACAACAGTGATTTGAGCATCATGAAAATATAGGAATAAGCCTTAAATTTTGGTCTGTTATACAGAAACAAGGATATGGCGCCATGCAAGCGAGAGGAGCAAGGTGGCTTCTGCAGGTTGCGGCTGAGATTTACAGCACAAGAAGAGGCTGGGCACCTTTGGGGCTTAGAATAGCAGGGTGAGATGGAGTTTTGTGGAGCACTAAGGTAGATATAGTTGCGGTACTGTATTTTGAGTAGTATTTCTGCTTCATCAGTTTTGGTATTGGGATTGTGGTTGCTCTCGTGTGTCGTTATGTTGGGTTTCTATTTACCCATATTCGTGTAACAAGTAGTTGGCTGTATATAGTTCTGTAGTTGGATGTCGAGTTCTTGCTGCGGTTGTGAGGTGTTTTGTGTCTGCTAATTTAAAATCATGGCTGATCCTTGTGACCAGAACCTGAAAACTTGCTTTGGATTATCAATTTCATTGCTGCAAATGAAATTGGGAGCGGGGAGCTCCTAAAGTCGAAAAAATGTTGTTCTACGCTCTGCACCAATTAATCGCTGATTTGTGTGCCAGGCCACCACCAGGTCGCACCCGCATCTCCGCTCCATTCAATCACATCGTCCTACGATGCACACATCATAAGTCTGGGAAGTGATCCTGGTAAGACAATTAGAATCACATTTTTTAAGCCTATCACATGCGCAATGTAATCAATGGTTAATTTGCTATCTCAGGTTCAAGAGTTTCTTGGTAAGCTCTGGTCATTGGGATCCCATGGATGCCAGCAATGCATGCAATCAATAAACATATTTGACCATGTCTTCTCGAACCAGTCAGCCTCCCAAGATGAAGTCAATAAACTGGAGCACTCCAATCTATCTGCCACTTAGCCCCTGAAACCAGTATGACTACTAGCCAACTACACTCAAATCATAAAGCTCTCAATCTACTGTAACTATCTCACATGGTATAGTACTAGCGAGCAAAGTTTTTTAATTGTTCACTAAACTACAATTATTATTCAAAACCCAAATCATCCTATTGTTGCATAGATGTAAAGTATATATCTGGTAGCTTACGATTGTTCAAAAAACTAAGACAATGATCGTTCCTAAATTTCAGATTTCATTGTGAATTATTTGGTAGGATTAATTCTTTTGTTCTGCTTCAGCTCACTCTTAAATATTGGCAATTCGTGTCCAGACTGGATGTAGACATTCAGGTGGATGCAGCTGCTCAACCCCAAATTGATTTTTATGCAAGGATTCTCGGTCGTATTTAGTTAAGTAATCATCGATCTTATTCAATTTATACCTGAATGTTATCTATGTAAGTGTTTGAGCCAGAACATCTTATGTGGTCATGATATTTGTACCTTACAAAGATTTTATCTTGATTCTTGAATTTTACCGAGGGCTTTCCTATTTTTACCATTTGATTATTACAATTTTTGTGTATCACATTTGCTGTAAGATAAGCCTTAAAACATATATGTCTTACCAGTCACACCATGATTACAGGTATATATGTTGTTTGCTGTTAGAAAAAATAAATTTGCCGTCTATTATCAGTGCATCACAGTAATAATTTCTCCCGTCACATGCCATTCCTTTATTAGCTTATTTGTCGCATTGGTATTTCATGTCACTTCCTAATTTACATGTAACACTGATGAAAATGTGCTTTGACAGATGTAATCATATATCAAGGAAACATCCACGCCTAAGTTGTTCTAGATATATTTTATATTGGTTTATAGCTCGCTGATAATACCATTTTTTAATTTCTGATATAAGAAATCTTTGCCTTCTTGAACCAATATACAGTGAAGTTTCCTTTTTGTTGGGAGTGCATTATGGTCAACTAATTCGATAGAAATTTTTACCCGGAGGATGCTAAATAAGGAAACAAAGTACACCCGCTAAATTTAATTTCCTTCGCTAAGGAAATACGGGGAAAATTTCCTCTTATAGATCCCCTGGTTCTGTTTTACTAATCTTTTGATCACCATTTGTGATCTTATTCCAGGATCCATGTTATGCATGCCCATACATTTTTCCTCCCGAGTCTTATTGGATAACTGGAATGTTACAGAGCCATACATGTTTTTTTCCTGCTGTTTGTCTTGGCAGCTATGTCTTGGCAGTTCGGATTAGTTGTAATTACTACGAACATTGTTGTGTATGTAGTCATACCATGTATCTGTGAATCTCGAGATTTCCCTTAATTGCTGAACAATATATGTTTATGTTTATGCAAATTTAGTGGGTTCAATTTGTTAGCATTAATCTTGACATTAGTTGTACACATGCATGTCTACACGTTGTGTGAGTTCAACCCAGGCATTGCACGTATGCATTGGTTGATTAGTATAGGAATTAGTGCATGCATTGAGTCGGTTTAGCAGTGGCCGGCCGGCCGAGTCCTCCGCAGGATGGAGCGATTCCAGGGAGAGGTGGATCCGTGTGCCAGCGGGTTGTTAGCTAGCTTAGTGCATGGGTTAGATGGTTAGTGGCCGAATGTGGAGGCCGGTTAGTGGTGTGAGTTCGTGGCACAAGGTGCCCGAGTCCCTTATATATGTACTGCTTTGGGTCAATGAAAAAGAAGGCCGTGAGGGCTGGAGCCAAGATGTAGCCTCCGTGTAGAAAAGCCTTTTGGCAAAGGCTGTTGGTTTTCTTCTTGGTGAAGTGTGTGTGTGTGTGTGTGCGTGTGTGGTTTTCTTCCCTGGCGTGAGTTCTTGTGACAGAAAGAGAGAAACTCAAGAGAGAGTTGCGAGGAGAGGAAAAAGAAGCGGCGCCAACCCTATGTTGCCATTTATTTACAAAGTTTCTTATAATTATATATTGTATAAATAGACGGGTGCAGCAACGCGCGCAGTCAATGATCTAGTTAAGGACAGTATAACTGAGCCTAAACCGAGCTTTCTTAGCGATCAGCGTTTTTGGCCGTGTGTTTTTACGATCTGGACGTTTCTGACCGTCAGATGTGATTTGTGCGCCTCGTCTGCCGTTTCCTGGGCCGACTGTCCTGGGGGACGCTACTCCGGTGGAAAAATCCGTGTGTCCTGATTGATTGGGCCTGTGCGCGCGGCCCAACTATCTCGATCGATCATCGTCCCGCCTATACCGCCAAGCGGGCGGCCGGCACGCACGGCCCCGCCCATCATAATCGTGCTCGCCCGACACGCCCGCCAGGCACGATTACTATCTGGGCGCGTGCGTGCCGGCCAGCGTCTCGCGCCCAGCCCGAGCACGCCCGCTTAGTAAACGGGCCGGCACGTTGGCCCGTTTAGCACGGTGGGCCGCATATTTTCAGCCTGTTATTTGCCGCACTGAGCGTTTTTTAGCTTATTTTTATATATTGGGCCATATATAGATGTATAAAAAAAAAAAAACGTAATCGGGCCGTGCCGTGCCGGCCCGCGTGCCCAGCCTCCAGGCCCAGGCACGGCCCAGGGCGTGCCGCGTGCCGGGCCCGGCCCGTTTAGATCGTGCCGTGCCTGGCCCAAGGCGGGCCGTGCCACCCGTGCTCACGGGCCGGCCCGAAAAAAACGGCCCATTTGGCCAGCTATAGTCCTGCCGATTCCATCCTCTCTTCCCTTCACGTAGCCCCTCCTCCCCTCCTCCTAACCTATTGCCGCCGCAGTCGATTCAGGTCGTTCCTCTTCCCTACCCTCTAGCGACGCCGCCGACGGCAAAACGACACTTGCCCGGCTGCAGCGCCACCAGAAGTGGCCTCCGAGGAGCCGGTTTGATCCGCCTATGAGGTACAGTAGAAAGGTTGGACGGTGCCATGCCGCCACCCGCAGATGTCTACCTCCGGGCGACCTCCGCCTCACGAAGCTCATCGTCTTGATCCGTCTGCTCTTAATCCGGATGATACCGTGCCTCTGATCCTTCCAGCCACCTTAATTACGTGTTCCCCATCTGTCAGTTTGATGTTGATTTCTTCTCTTCCTTCCCGATCTTGCGCTCTGTATGTTCCCATCTGTCCGTTCTATGGTGAACCCGATCTGCTGGTTTAAGGTGCGAGCGCTTACTCTTCAGTTTCTGGATCCGGTTTCAGGTGTGAGCACTTAATATTTAACGAGCAGCATGGCCCTCCTGAATTCATCCCGATTTGATGTGGTTTTGGTTGTACCGCGTTCCTGCAGGAGTTTCGATCTGCTGGGTAACCAATCTTCAGTTTCTGGATCCATTCATGGTGTGTCACGCACCGGCAATGCTTAATACATGTGTGACTTTGTATTTTCTTCTGTACAAGCGTCTGCAACCTTCCTACTCTAGCAACAGAACCTCTAGCAGCATGGTTCATGGCTAGGTTACCCTATATCCACATTTGTTTCTTTCCTGTACGAGTCCTTCCACCAAATGATTACATGTTCTAATATCCCCCAATCAATATTTTGTGCAGGTGGTGTTCATACTGATTTGGTCAAGTAATTTGGGTAAATCTTGGAGGCTGGTTTTGGCGTATTGATTTGGGATTTCTGTACTTCAATCTCTGATGGCTGCTGGACAGTTTATTACTATGGCATTTGAGGAATTCTTCAGTTTTGAATCTCTGGTGGATAGCGGCTTTTAATTTTCTTCTAAAATTCTCTATTTGTTGATCTGATTTCCAGCATGCTCCAAGTTAAATGGATCTTTGCGTTCAATCGACTATCTCAGGTAAATACTTGCCTTCAGGTTATGACGTTGTAGAAGTATAACTTCTATAAACTTCTGTGACGTTTCCCTTTGTGGTGCTTCAGGTTATAAAGTAAAATCAATATCTTTTGTTGTCTCGCCTTTTTATTGTTCAATATTTAGACTATAAACTTAATTATGTCTCTTATCTTGTGAAATAATATTATCAATTACTATCCTGCTAATCTTACAAGGTCACACAAATGCAACATTTAGTTGGACAAATTATGCAAAGTACGGGATAAAAAACAAGACTCATACTGATATAATCGAGATCACGCAGTGAAGGTTTTCTCCTAAAATAGTGAGGGTTAATCTAACATTTGTAAAGACGGGTGATAATGACCTTCCCTAGAGGTGTAGTAATGTCATGGTCCCTTTGATGACATACATATTTGTTCTTTGCTGTGAACTTACAAGAAAATCAACCTATTTATTCAAATTTCAAAAGCATGGAACTGTTTTTTCTTTCTTTTTGTATACTTCTCCTGATGTTTTGATGACAAGCACTTATTGCTAATCTGCATTTCATGATTACATGTTTTTTTGGCTGATAGTATTATTAAACCTTTAAAACAATTTTTTTACTCGATATAATGGTCTGCAATGGTCTGCTGCTCAATATAATTGCTGGTATACAATAGATAAAACTATACTTCCACCATTTATCATCCCTTTTTAATATATTCATTACTACAAATTATGAAACAGAACAAATCAGTGCATCCGCGAGGACCAGGGTTACCAAATGATGAGTTGATAAACTGCCAATAAGATGTGAAATCAAGAACCAAGTGTGTCGTATGATGGGAAGAACAACGAGCTAGGCTAAAAAATAGGGAAAACGAAGATCGAACAAGTTGATGGGTGTTTATGATTTCAGTTTAAGGCTGATTGTACATCAAATTTAGAGCTGTCTTTTTACCTTACAACCTGATGTTGTAGCTAAAACTCCTAGCTGGTTAGAATAAGATTTTAGTGTCTGATCTTGCAACTGCAGTACACGCTGCTAAAACAAGTACCGGTGCTCTGTTTTGCTAACCTGAATACTCAGTTTGTTGTCCTTAAATCCAAGCAACTTATTTTGTTGTACTCCCTCAGTCACAATATAAGACGTTATTACATACAATATGCAAGCACATATTGTATGTAATAATGTCTTATATTATAGACGGAGGGAGTATTTAGCATCCATATTTCATTTCATCATATATTTACGAATTTCCTACCATTATACCGAAGAAATCCATGGGCGCGGCAACGCGCGCCAACAATGATCTAGTGAAAAAGAAGAAGATCCCGCGTACACACGCCGTATACATGTACAAGTATAACGATGGTGATCGGCCCATAACTATCTACATCACTCCACGCCTCCATCTATACCTAGTTGTCGCAATTCATCAGGCAGTGCCGCCGCCTCCTCAACCCTAGGCGACGAATTCATCATCCGGTGCCCCGGCTGCCAGCCGCCGGCAAGTCAGGTCCCCAGCAGTTCCTAATGTTCAACGAACATCCGGCTAGCCGCTCACAATTCTTTGATGCTGTTTCTAATCTTTCCATTGTCAATAGTAAAAAAAACACAATGAAAACCATTGCACCTAAGAAAGGATCGTAGCAAATCCTACAAAAAAATAAGATCGCGACATCTAGCACCTAAAAAAGGATCGTAACACTTTTTTTTTCCTTAACTGCTCCATGATTTTTTTCTCTCGTGGAGTGATCGATCAGTATTTGTTCCGTGTGTAGCAATCGATCTGTATACGACCTGTGTACACGTGGGATCCTTTTCATTTTCCCCTAGCACTAATCATCTCTTACGCTCCAGTTCCTGGTTAACGTTTTGTCAAGAAAAAATGAACTTTGTAGTTATAATCAAATTCCAACGAACTTAATAATAAATAGTCAATTTCCTCTCTATCGGGACTCCGATTTCACTAAGAAAAAGTTGCCCCGTTAATTGCGAAAAAACCAATCAAAAACCGATACCAGCTAGGGCACACAGGCCGATCTACCAACAAGACTCACGCACATCGTCGTCGTGGTTGTCTACAAATGTCATCCTCATCACCGTCCTTCGAGCAAACGGCTCTGACTTCACTGCAGACGGCCCCTCAACTTCTTTCGGAACAAAATCAAGGGCTAGGCAGCTTCAACTTATTAAAAAAAAAACAAGCATCACTAGAGAAAGAAAGCATGCCTTGCATCAACATAATAGTCTAATCTGTCAATCACATGGCGTAGTTGCCCGTTGCATCGCCTTGTGTCGCCGCAGCTCCGACTTCATGGTCAAGGACATATGCCACGCGATCGACCACGAAAACAAAGTTGCGGCCTTGCTCCTCTTGCTATCACCATCGTTGTCGCAATGCATGCGGCAATGTCGCACCCACATCGCATGTCAGATACCTGACGATCATGATGATGTTTGTGTCCTGCCCTTTGGAAGTGCGAGAAGGATCACTGTTAAAAATTTGTGTGAATATGTGCATAGGGCTACGGTTAAGCTTGGCGTACACAGAGGGTTAGCTGTTTGAGTCGAACACATGTAACCTAAGCTACTATATAAAGGCACTCGGGGTGACCAAAGAGACTAGACATAAATTGGTAGGCTAGACAAAGAACACAGGAGGGACGGTCCGACATTCTATAGACGAAATAGGGTTTCCCCCGGCTTTAGATTATAAAGCAACCACCACAACAACAATATCTGACAATCGCGGCCAACAAAAGGTCCAGCCAAGGAAAAAAAGGTTACCACAAGGGCATAACAGAAGTACAACATAGGACGGAATGCTGGGGGGCACAGCCAAACAACCCCAAAATAGGATCATAGCCTAACTAGTCCGACTCAGGTGGTGGAGGCGGGAGCGGTGGCGCCAATGCTCCAGCGGTGGTGCGTAGGGCCGAGATGATCCTGTCGATGAAGTCCCGATCACACCGCTTGCTGAGCGGTCTCCATAGCTGTAAAAAGCCACACAATTTGTAGATAGAATCAGTCGCACGAGTTGGAATCACATGCTCAATCACGAGTTTGTTGTGACCCGTCCACAGAGTCCAAGCTATCATCCCCACTACTACCCATAGGCTAGGGCGCGTCCTGGCCTCTTGGCTTAGGACCGCCTGAAATAGATCGGGGAGGTTATCATGGTTCCAATCACCGCGAATCACCTCCCTGATGCAGCTCCAGAGGAGGACTGCAGACGGGCACTGGAAGAAAATATGGTTGGAGTCTTCCGGTATGCCACATAGGGGGCATAATCCATCCCGGGACCATTCCGTTTTCTAACTTCCGTGCCCGAGGGTAAACGGCCTCGCACCCATTGCCATAGAAAGATGCGGATCTTTAACGGCAGCTTAATCTCCCAAAGAAGGGTCATTTCGGTTGGGCCCGGGGTAGCTAGCATGGCGTGGTATAGTGACTTGGTAGAAAACCTCCCACTTGGTTCGAGGGACCAAGATAGTGAATCATCCTCCATGGAGGGAGGGTTAAGAGCAATGCATTGGGGCATCTCGTCCCATTGGCTCCGTTCTAACGGTCCAAAAGTACGGCGGAAAGCTATAGTCCCGAGGTCAGCGAGGGCCGCATGCACAGATAGATGCGTACGGACACAGATGGAGAAGAGCGCGTTGAAGCGTTGGGCAAATAGTCTGTCACCCGACCAGCGATCAAGCCAGAACAGGGTGTTGGTGCCCGTCCCCACCGAGATGGATGTTCCAATACGTAGGACCGGCATAAGCTGGATGACTGCCTGCCAAAACTGGGAGCCACCCGTCCAGGAGGCGAAGGCCAGAGGCTGTCCACGCAAGTATTTTGCGCGGATGATCTGGAGCCATAAGCCTCCATCACCCGTCTCAATGCGCCATAGCCATTTGGAGAGTAAGGCTATGTTCATCCGCTTGGACGAGATGACTCCCAAGCCGCCTTGGTCCTTTGGCTTGCACACCTCAGACCATTTTACCATGTGATACTTTTGTCTATTATCTGGTCCCGCACAGAGGAACCTAGATAGGTATTTGGCGACTTCCTGATGAAGGGATTCATGCAAACTATAGAATCCCATCAGGTACATAAGCAGGCTAACTAAGGAGGAGTTCATCAACACAACCCGGGCCGCCTTGGATAACCACCTCCCCTACCAAGGTTTGACCCTGTGCTGGAGCTTGGACACCGTGGGCCGAAGGTCCTTTGCCTGGAGGCGGGAATCGCTAATCGGGAGGCCAAGGTAGGTGGTCGGAAACGAGCCAAGATGGCAGTTCAGCATGTTGGCTATGCGCCGGGATTCTTCCCCGGAGTAGCCTAGAACCATTACTTCGCTTTTGGCAAAGTTTATTGTGAGGCCCGACATCTCTTGAAAACACAAGAGTAGAAACTTCAGATTTTGGATGTCATAGTCCGAGCCTTCAACCATGAGGATGGTGTCATCCGCATATTGGAGATGAGTAATACCCCCGTCACTGACCAGGTGCGGGCAGATCCCCTTGATATGCCCAGCCCGTCGTGCCTTGTCCAAGATTGTGGCAAGAGCATCCACAATCAGGTTGAACAGGAAGGGGGACAGGGGGTCGCCTTGGCGCACCCCCTGGGCGGTGGGGAAGTAGGGGCCAACTTCCCCGTTGATGTTGACAGCAGTACGGCCAGACATAACCAACTGCATCACCCGAGCTATCCAATAAGGGTCAAACCCACGCTTATCCATGACCTCACGGAGAAAGAACCAGTGGACCGTATCATAGGCCTTATGGAAATCAATCTTGAAGAAAACAGCCCGGAGGTGTTTTCTCTTGACCTCATGGAGGATTTCGTGAAGTACCAAAACCCCGTCGAGAATGAATCGGCCCTTAGTGAACGCCGATTGGTTCGGATGGTGGATCCTTGGTGCCAGTCGGGCCGCCCTAGTGGCGTACCCCTTGGCTAAAATCCTAAATATGACGTTAATCACCGTGATTGGGCGAAACTGTCAAATATCCGAGGCTCCCTGGACCTTGGGTATTAGAGATATGATCCCAAAGTTCAGGCAGGATACATCAAGGGTCCCCCGCGAAAACTCCCAGAATAATGCCATAATCTCGCCCTTGATGGTGGTCCAGAAAGTTTGGAAGAACCGGACCGGGAGACCGTCCGGACCCGGGGCAGAGGCCGGGTTCATGGATTTGACGATGGCCTCCACCTCATCTTCTTCAAAGGGGTTAAGGAGGTCTTGGTTCTCTTTGGGGGAGACGCGGAGATGCTCATCCCAAAAGTTCTCAGCTAGAGCGAGGCCCCCTTGAGGCCGAGCGAAAAACAGAGTTCTGTAGAACCCATCGACATGGGCCCGGATCTCGTCCGGGTCCTGTAATAGCCGGTCCCCATCCCAAAGGATGGGGATGGTGCATCGACGCCTACGGCCATTGGCAATGGCCTGAAAATAGGCCGTATTGGCATCACCAAACAGGACCCAATTAACAGAGCCACGTTGGCGCCAGTATTCTTCCTCTTTGGCATAGATGTCAGCAAGGGTATCCTCCAAGCTATACCTCAAGGACCACTCCTCCGGGGACAGACCTGGGCCGTCAGTCCGAATGTCAAGTGCCCTGATCTCCATAAGTAGAGCCTGCTTCTGGACCCGAAGGTCGCGTCCAATATTCGCGCCCCAGCCTTTCATAAATTGCCGGGATCGTTTGGCCAGGTGATGCCAGTCATCCATGATTGACATAGACCGGTGAGGTTCAGCACGGGCCGTAGTCCAATGGTCTCGGACGGCCGCAGTGAAGCCCGGATGTCGAAGCCAGAACGCCTCAAACCGAAAGCGAGGGGGCGGTCGGGGACGCTCATCCATGGAAGATAGTAGGAGAGGTACATGGTCGGATCCAATCCTAGTGATGGCCTGGAGAGTAGCCAAAGGGAATCGGAGTTCCCATTCAGGTGACACAAATACCCGGTCCAGAACACTTCGGGTCGGATTCACCTGGTTATTAGTCCAGGTGAAGCGGGCTCCGACCCGATCAAGCTCCCGAAGCTCGAGGTCGGCAATCCAGTCATTAAAACATTGCATGCCTGACTGGTCGACCCTACCATTATTCTTGTCCGCTATGGAGAGGAGAAGATTGAAGTCACCCCCAACGATCACTGGGAGAGTGGCCGCCCTAATCTTGGCGTGCAACTCAGCGAGGAACGCGGTGGAGCGACTGTGGTCCGTCGGGCCATAAACGACAATCACTTCCCATTTGAAGTTGACTGCCCTCTCCCAAACTTCCATACTCACGAAGAAATCTCCGCGGTCCATGGAACCAACCCCAAAGGTGGCATCCTTCACCCCGAGAAGGATGCCACCGGAGTGTCCCGCCACTCCACTAGATGGCAACCAGTGCCATGCAAACAAATGTCTGCTCAATCGATCGAGTTCCGAGAGGGAGAACTCGGTCCTCATCGTTTCTTGGATGGCCACTATATCAATATTCTCCTCGCGCATGTAGTCCACTAATTGGCGTCGTCGGCCATCATGGCCGAACCCGCGGAGATTCCAAAAAAGTGCACGCATACTACTCCTCTAGGGGGTCCACACTGGACCCCACCGCAACGGATGCGCTCAGCGCCCGACGAAGCTGAGCGGTACGAGAACGAGTACGGCCCCGAACTTCTACCAGGGTAGCAGCCGATGTATCGTCCCTCCCCACAGGCTGTGTGGTGGGGGTCACGGCAGCCTCGGGCGCGGCAGCCTTGCGAGCCCGAGCGGCTGCAAGGTGGCCATCAAGGATCTCTTTAGCCTTGATGGCCGCAATCTGTTCGAGGGCAGGGCCCTTCTCACCGCGGAAGACAATCGCAGAGTCATTGGCCAGAAGGGCTAGATGGCCTAAGGGAACAGCCGCAAGCGCTGAGAAGGAGTCCAATGGTTCCTCCTCGGCCGGGATCCCCCCATCAGACGTATCATCTATAAGTAAGCAATCAACAGCCGAAAGCACAGGGGGGGGGGACGAACCTGAGTCCAAGTTGCGGACAGCAGCCCGGCGAGCGGCCTTCTCGACTGCATTGGGGGATGCACCAGAAGCACGCACAGCCGAGTCAATCCGCGTGCTCTTCCGAGTGATCGTCGCCGGAGAAGATGCCGAGCGCTGACGGCCCTTGCCCTTCGGAGGGCGAGGAGGCACTGGAGGGCGGACCTGCCCCGTCCCGACCACCGGGAAGATCTCCCCCGACCCAGCCCGCGGCGAAGAAGGGGGCAAAGCCGCCCGGTCGATGGGGGGTGAGGCCATACGCGGGGAGGAGGGGGACAGACCTCCAGACTGACATCACTGGCACCGCTGATCGCCTCAGACTCCAAAGCAGCCATGGGGGTGCCAAGGAGCAGGGAAAGGGCCACGTGAGGGCGAAGCGGCGAGTCAGCGGCGAGCATTTCGTTGAGAGCACGAGCATCTTCATCCTCCATCTGGTCTTGAGCCAAAGCAACATGGGACAGAGAGAGCTCTTTGGAAATAGACTGTTCCCTCGGCTGGGGCGGCGCGTGAGGCTCTGGAGAATCTTCATCCTTCCCGCTGGAGCTTGGGGAGCGGCTGCGCCTGCGCGGTGACCGACCACCACCGTGGGAGTGTGGGTCACCGCCCAAGTCGCCATCAGACCGGGGAGCCGCGTCACTCGTCGCTGGCTGGGAGGGGTCCAGAGCTCCCTCCTCCACCGAGATCTTGAGGTCATAACTAGCATCACCAAAGAACATACGGACATTAGTCTGAAGCTTGGTCGAGTCGGGGGTCTTGATCTTGACACGAACAGCCGGTCCACGAACAAGGGACGACCCATCCACCTCCACTATCTTGCCAAGGAGGCGAGACATGTTCCGAATGGTGCGCTCCTTCTTGGCAATCGGCGGTAGTCCACGGATTTGAATCCACACCGTCGAGAGACAAGCCACCGCCATAGGGTCCACCAGAGGCAACGAGATGCAGACAGTGAGCTTGTTGAGAGCTAGAGTGAGTTGATCACTGTGAGTGCCGTAGCGCAGGCTGACCGGGTCCGGGAACACCGCAGTAAACTCGTGATCAGAGATCGACGCAACCTCCCAGTCCCAATCAGGGCGGAAGAGGTGACGGAGCTCCTCCGTGATGATAGCCGGGGAAGCCGACCGGCCTTCCAGGACCGAGATGAGAGCAGTCAGGGATGGCACAGCCGCGACCGCGGGTAAATCCATCTGGAAGAACCCAAAATCGTCCAAAGCATGGCCGTAGAGCATCAGCTCCCCCTCCTCCGGCTGAAGCGGGCAGAGAATCGCGGGATGGTCCGTGCTCTTGCACTTGAAACACGCCGGAGGAACCTTGCAGTCAGGCTGGCAGTGGCCCTCCTTGCCGCAGTTGAAGCAAATGGCATTGGAGGTGGGCTTTGCCGGAGATGCCGGAGGGGCCGGCGTTGGGTGGGTGACGGAAGAGGCTTGGCCAGCTCCACCACCGAACCGCTGGCCAGCCTTCTTCTTCTTCTTCTTCTTCGCGAAAGCGCCCCAGGGGTTGGGGGCTCCGGGACTCGGGGGAGGGAATTGCGGCTGACGTTGTGGAGGGTTGTATCGGCGAGGAGGGGATTGCTCCGTGCGACCAGAACGAGCCAGGGACCGCAACCGGCGGGGAGGGGAGCGACGAGGAGGGGAACGACGGTCCCGCTCATGCCCACGGCTCCGCCAGTGGTCCGGCGAGCGGTCACGTGGCCGGTCCTCCCGCCCGGAGGGGTCCGAGGCCGGGGCAGAGCCGCGGGACACGAGCTCGGAGCGGAGCTCGGATTCCCTCCGCAAGGCCTCCGGGGAGGGGCGCCAGGAATCGGACAGGCGACGGTCCGCCGGTTCGTCAGCACGGCGCTTCGGGCGTGGAGCCCCATCTCCCACATCGCGCGGCATCGGGGGCCGGACGGAGGGCACGGACGGGGCAGGGAGGATCGAGTGAGCCGAGGGCGGCGCAGGATGGGAGGGAGCGGGAAGGAGGGAGGGATTCAAGGGAAGAGAGCACCCTTGCCCTAAAGACGAGGATGGCTCGGGCCTTGAAGCCCAGCCGACCAGGCCGCCAGGAGGAGACGGGGCGAGGCCCAGGCCCACACCACGGCCCAGCGGGGGAGAACCCCCCGCCACCAGAGGCCCAAGGCGCTCCAGGCGGCCCAGCCCATTATGCGACGGATCGCTGCGGGAGGGAAGGGTTTCCCCTCGTATGGCCATGGGGTGGCGGCGCAGCGCCAGCACCGCCCGCTGGGCGTCGGCGGCTGGGCAGGCCTGATCCAGAGAAGGGCGAAAGGCGCGGAATTTGAGGCCGCGCGAGACCGCAACCATCACCGGAGCAGAGGAGGCCACCGGAGGAAGCAGGGAGCACGAGGTTGATGATGAGGGGGCATCCCGGCGCCAAGAGACCGCCGCACGACCGAGGTTAGCCCTCCCGACCACCCCCAAGCGCGGGCTCAGGCCCCACGACCGCGCCGACCGGCCGGAGGGCCGGACCATGGCGGTGACGGGGAAGGTGGGGAATTGAAGGGGCGGGATGGCACCTGCGAATGGAAGGGGGCGCATGGACGGGGAGGGGGAGGCAACTCCCCGGAGACGAGCTCAGCCAGGTGATCCAAAGCGGCGTCCATGCGGAAGGAGACCCGCCGCAGCCGCAGCCGCGTCGGCCAGGTCCTCCTCCACCGCCCAATCAGCCCACCGAGCGCGGTCGAGGAGGTCGATTCGGGGGGCGGAGGCGAGCGCCAAAGGCGGAGGGGAGGGGGTCCCCACGGGGGCACCACGAGGAGGCCGGGGCGAGGAGGCCGGGCCTGAAGGGGGGCCGGCGGGAGCGCCGGCGAGGGAGGCCATCGGCGGTCGCGCGCGCGTCACTCGCCTCTCTTCGCAGTGGGGGGGGGTCCGACATTCTATATAAAGTGATTTGGTACATAGGGAGGAGCGTTTGTGGTCAATGCCCCAGAAAATAGTCATGTTGACGAACCTCGTTAACAAATCCCGAAGTCAGGCTCGTGTTGTGTGATTGCTTGTCCTCGGCGGATTGATGTGCACCTTGAATTATTCTAAGAGAACAATGTTGACCTTCTTGAGTTAAAACTAGAGCTGGACATTCCGCTCCCCTCCTCTTAGCCCCTGGGTCGTCCCCTCCACCCCCTTCCCACGGGCGACACGGGCGGCGATGCGGCCACCCCCCTCCTCTCCTCCTCCCCGCCCTCCCCTTTCCCCACTGCTGGCCGCAGCCGTCGGGGCAAAGTCCCTCGCGGTGGCTGGCGGAGGGGCCCCTCTATCCACCGCTAAGGGTTGGCTAGTGCGAGGCAGCCTGTCGGTGGCGTCGGGCGTGCGTGGGGATCGGCAGTGGCTCCCGGCGGCGGCGTTGTGGGCGACGGCGGCTACATGCCCATGGTGGCGGCGGTGGTTCAGATCCGGCTACGGGCTACAGCGGGTGGGTTCTGGTGGACCCCTTCTCTACGGGCTACGACTCGGCCTCCCACTCCTCTCAGTCGGGGGCCGGAGGTGGGCTGGAGCTGGTGGAAGTGGGGCCATGCCTGCCGGATCTAACGTGACTTTTCCGGTAGGCGGCGCGGGTTGGGCAGCGGCCGGGCGTGGTTGTTGCTCCGGCCGTGGGAGGCGGCGCGCGCGGGGAGGTCTAGGGGTGGTGGCCTCCCAGTGGCGCGGCGGCTACACGGTGGGCGGTGGCTCTGCCCACGGCGGCGGGCGGCTTCTCCGGCGTCGCCTCGTCTGCGGTCGGGCCGTTTCGACCTTCGCTTCATCTCCTCGTCGTCTAGGCTCTACTTGCTGTTGGGGAACGTAGTAATTTCAAAAAAATTCCTACGTACACGCAAGATCATGGTGATGCATAGCAACGAGAGGGGAGAGTGTTGTCTACGTACCCTCGTAGACCGTAAGCGGAAGCGTTATGACAACGCGGTTGATGTAGTCGTACGTCTTCACGATCCGACCGATCCAAGCACCGAACGTACGGCACCTCCGAGTTCAGCACACGTTCATATGTTGTCGTATCAACGGATTTAGATGGTGCCCTTTTAACGTGAATGCAGCTGCCTCTAATGCATAACCCCAAAACAATAGTGGTAAATCAGTAAGAAACATCATAGATCGCACCATATCCAATAAAGTGCGGTTACGATGTTCGGACACACCATAACGTTGTGGTGTTCCAGGTGGCGTGAGCTGTGAAACTATTCCACATTGTTTTAATTGAAGGCCAAACTCGTAACTCAAATATTCATCTCTACAATCAGATCATAGAAACTTTATTTTCTTGTTATGATGATTTTTCCACTTCACTCTGAAATTCTTTGAACCTTTCAACTATTTCAGACTTATGTTTCATCAAGTAGATATACCCATATCTGCTCAAATCATCTTGTGAAGGTCAGAAAATAACGATACTTGCCACGAGCATCAATACTCATTGGATCGCATACATCGGTGTGTATTATCTCCAATAAGTCAGTAGCTCATTCCGTTGTTCCGGAGAACAGAGTTTTAGTCATCTTGCCCGAAAGGCACGGTTCACAAGCATCAAATGATTCATAACCAAGTGATTCCGAAAATCCATCTTTTATGGAGTTTCTTCATGCGCTTTACACCGATATGACCCAAACGGCAGTGCCACAAATAAGTTGCACTATCATTATTAACTTTGCATCTTTTGGCATCAATATTATGAATATGTGTATCACTACGATCGAGATCCAACAAACTATTTTAATTGGGTGTATGACCATTGAAGGTTTTATTCATGTAGACAGAACAACAATTATTATCTAACTTTAAATGAATAACCGTATCGCAATAAACATGATCAAATCATATTCATGCTCAACGCAAACGCCAAATAACATTTATTTAGGTTTAACACTAATCCCGAAAGTATAGGGAGTGTGCGATGATGATCATATCAATCTTGGAACTACTTCCAACACTCATCGTCACTTCCCCTTCAACTAGTCTTTGTTTATTCTGTAACTCCTGTTTCGAGTTACTAATCTTAGCAACTGAACAAGTATCAAATACTAAGGGGATACTATAAACACTAGTAAAGCACACATCAATAACCTGTATATCAAATATACCCTTGTTCACTTTGCCATCCTTCTTATCCACCAAATATTCAGGGCATTTCCGCTTCCAGTGACCATTTCCTTTGCAGTGTAAGAACTCAGTTTCAGGCTTTGGTCCAGCTTTGGTCTTCTTCACGGGAGTGACAACTTGTTTGTCATTCTACTTGAAGTTTCCCTTTCTTTCCCTTTGCCCTTTTCTTGAAACTAGTGGTCTTGTCAATCATCAACACTTGATGCTCTTTCTTGATTTCTACCTTCGTCGATTTCAACATCACGAAGAGCTCGAGAATCTTTTTGTCATCCCTTGCATACTATAGTTCATCACGAAGTTCTAGTAACTTGGTGATGGTGACTAGAGAATTCTGTCAATCACTATATTATCTGGAAGATTAACTCCCACTTGATTCAAGCGATTGAAGTACCCAGACAATCTGAGCACATGCTCACTAGTTGAGCGATTCTCCTCCATCTTTTAGCTATAGAACTTGTTGGAGACTTCATATCTCTCAACTCGGTATTTGCTTGAAATATTAACTTCAATTCTGGAACATCTCATATGGTCCATGATGTTCAAAACATCTTTGAAGTCCCGATTCTAAGCCATAAAGCATGGTGCACAAAACTATCAAGTAGTCATCATATTGAGCTAGCCAAATGTTCATAACGTCGCATCCGCTCCTGCAATAGGTCTCAGAACCTAGCGGTGCATTAAGGACATAATTCTTCGTGCAGCAATGAGGATAAACCTCGGATCACGGATCCAATCCACATCATTGCTACTAACATTTTTCAACACAATTTTCTCTAGGAACATATCAAAATAAACATATGAAAGCAACAACGCAAGCTATTGATCTTACAACATAATTTGCAAAATACTACCAGGACTAAGTTCATGATAAATTTAAGTTCAATTAATCATATTACTTAAGAACTCCCACTTAGGCAGACATCTCTCTAGTCATCTAAGTGATCACGTGATCCAAATCAACTAAACCATAACCGGTCATCACGTGAGATGGAGTAGTTTTCAATGGTGAACATCACTATGTTGATCATATCTACTATATGATTCACGCTCGACCTTTCGGTCTCCGTGCTCCGAGGCCATATCTGCATATGCTAGGCTCGTCAAGTTTAACCTGAGTATTTCGCGTGTGCAAAAACTAGCTTGCACCCGCTGTAGATGGACGTAGAGCTTATCACACCCGATCATCACGTGGTGTCTGGGCACGACGAACTTTGGCAATGGTGCATACTCAGGGAGAACACTTCTTGATAATTAGTGAGAGATCATCTTAAAATGCTACCGTCAATCAAAGCAAGAATAAGATGTATAATAGATAAACATCATATGCAATCAAAATATGTGACATGATATGGCCACGATCATCTTGTGCCTTTGATCTCCATCTCCAAAGTACTGTCATGATCTCTATCGTCACCGGCACGACATGATCTTCATCATCTTGATCTATATCAATGTGTCATCACATGGTTGTCTCACCAACTATTGCTCTTGCAACTATTGCTATCATATAGCGATAAAGTAAAGCAATTATTTGGCACTTGCATCTTATACAATAAAGAGACATCCATAGGGCTTCTGCCAGTTGCCGATAACTTCAACAAAACATGATCATCTCATACAACAACTTATATCTTATCACGTCTTGACCATATCACATCACAACATGCCCTGCAAAAACAAGTTAGACGTCCTCTACTTTGTTGTTGCAAATTTTACGTGGCTGCTACGGGCTGAGCAAGAACCGTTCTTACCTACGCATCAAAACCACAACGATAGTTCGTCAAGTTAGTGATGTTTTAACCTTCGCAAGGACCGGCGTAGCCACACTCGGTTCAACTAAAGTTGGAGAAACCGACACCCGCCAGCCACCGTGTGCAAAGCACATCGGTAGAACCAGTCTCGCGTAAGCGTCTGGCGTAATGTCGGTCCGGCCGCTTCATCCAACAATACCGCTGAACCAAAGTATGACATCTTTGGTAAGCAGTATGACTTGTATCGCCCACAACTCACTTGTGTTCTACTCGTGCATATAACATCAACGCATAAAACCTAGGCTCGGATGCCACTGTTGGGGAACGTAGTAATTTCAAAAAAATTCCTACGTACACGCAAGATCATGGTGATGCATAGCAATGAGAGGGGAGAGTGTTGTCTACGTACCCTCGTAGACCGTAAGTGGAAGCGTTATGACAACGCGGTTGATGTAGTCGTACGTCTTCACGATCCGACCGATCCAAGCACCGAACGACGGCACCTCCGAGTTCAGCACACGCTCAGCTCGATGACGATCCCGGACTCGATCCAGCAAAGTGTCGGGATGAGTTCCACAAGACGACGGCGTGGTGACGATGATGATGCTCATCGCGCAGGCTTCGCCTAAACTCATGACGATATGACCGAGGTGGAATATGGTGGAGGGGGCACCGCACACGGCTAAGGAACGATCCGTAGATCAAGTTGTGTGTCTATGGGGTGCCCTGCCCCGTATATAAAGGAGTGGAGGAGGGAGGGCGGCCCTCTCTATGGCGCAGCAGGGGAGTCCTACTCCCACCAGAGTAGGATTCCCTTTCCTAGTCCAACTAGGAGACCTTCCAAGTAGTAGGAGTAGGAGACAAGGAAGGGAAGAGAGAAGGGAAGGAAGGAGGGTGCAGCCCTCCCCTAGTCCAATTCGGACTAGGCCATGGGGGCGCGGCCTACCCTAGGCAGCCCTCTCTCTTTCCCGTATGGCCCAATAAGGCCCAATACTTCTCCCCGCGAATTCCCGTAACTCTCTGGTACTCCAAAAAATACCCGAATCACTCGGAACCTTTCCGAACTCCGAATATAGTCGTCCAATATATCGATCTTTACATCTCGACCATTTCGAGACTCCTCCTCATGTCCCCGATCTCATCCGGGACTCCGAACTCCTTCGGTACATCAAAACTCATAAACTCATAATAAAACTGTCATCGAAACCTTAAGCGTGCGGACCCTACGGGTTCGAGAACTATGTAGACATGACCTAGAACTATTCTCGGTCAATAACCAATAGCGGAACCTGGATGCCCATATTGGTTCCTACATATTCTACGAAGATCTTTATCGGTTAAACCGCATAACAACATACGTTGTTCCCTTTGTCATCGATATGTTACTTGCCCGAGATTCGATCGTCGGTATCCAATACCTAGTTCAATCTCGTTACCGGCAAGTCTCTTTACTCGTTCCGTAATGCATCATTCCGTAACTAACTCATTAGCTACATTGCTTGCAAGGCTTATAGTGATGTGCATTACCGAGAGGTCCCAGAGATACCTCTCCGACAATCGGAGTGACAAAACCTAATCTCAAATCGCCAACCCAACATGTACCTTTGGAGACACCTGTAGTACTCCTTTATAATCACCCGATACGTTGTGACGTTTGGTAGCACCAAAGTGTTCCTCCGTAAACGGAGTTGCATAATCTCATAGTTACAGGAACATGTATAAGTCATGAAGAAAGCAATAGCAACATACTAAACGATCAAGTGCTAAGCTAGCAGAATGGGTCAAGTCAATCACATCATTCTACTAATGATGTGATCCTGTTAATCAAATGACAACTCATGTCTATGGCTAGGAAACTTAACCATCTTTGATTCACGAGCTAGTCAAGTAGAGGCATACTAGTGACACTATGTTTGTCTATGTATTACACATGTATTATGTTTCCGGTTAATACAATTCTAGCATGAATAATAAACATTTATCATGAAATAAGGAAATAAATAATAACTTTATTATTGCCTCTAGGGCATATTTCCTTCACTTGCATCGAAGGGCTAGCTCGCTCCCAGCTGCGGTCCATTGCTCGTCTTACGCCTGGTGTTGCAGGACCGACCTCGTCTCGCGCCCGACAGCAGAATCAAGCTCATATCGCGCCCGGAGCTACAGAATGGGGCAATGGTAGCCAGTTTTGACCGACCTATTTGGTCTCGGCGCAGGGGGT
The DNA here is from genome assembly GCA_021437245.1 of Aegilops speltoides. Lineage (NCBI taxonomy): Eukaryota > Viridiplantae > Streptophyta > Magnoliopsida > Poales > Poaceae > Aegilops > Aegilops speltoides. The sequence continues at coordinate 35,836,049 of CM038144.1, forward strand.
CGCTCATGGGTGCGAAAGGACGTGCCTGTCTGCTCGTCTCTTTGGTTGGGGTAGCAATGGGTCTCGGTTGAGGTGTTGTCTTCGTCTTGGATGCCGGGGCGGCGGCCTTGGTGATGGTAACGCGGTGCTCATGGGCAGAGCCCGTGGCTTGATGATGGTAGCGCGGTGCTCATGGGCAGAGCCCGTGGCTTGGTGCTGCCCAGCGGTCGTGTTGGCGGTGTGGTGGCCGGGATGTAGCGTTCGGTGGCGGTGAGTGTTGGCCGGGGTGAAAACCTGTTCTATCCTTGGATGGACCGATAGCGGCGAAGCTTGTTCCCTTCTTGAAGGCGTCGTTGCGACTCTCATTGCCCGTTGTGTTGCTCCAGAGGAAACTCTGACCCTCGGGTCGGGCAATGGCGACGCTCCGGTGTCGTATCCTTCCCGAAGGCGCCGCCTTGGAGTCCACGGTTCGCCGTATGCGGCTTCATCTCTTTGTAGATAGGGGTGAAGTTGCTGCGATCAGCGCCTATGTATCCTGCCTTGTGACTGTGCATGTAATGTGGCGGCGTGCATTTGTACCATTTTGTTGATGATCGTTGCTTTACATGTAAAGCGGGGCGAAAACCTTTTTCGGCAAGAGTCATGGGTCTTCAAAGCAACGCCCCAAAGGGAAGAAACACCATAGGAACGACGCTGTCACCCGAACCAACCGAGTCTAAGCTTTCGACCAAAAAAGGAAATACGGGGGTGGAGCGGGTCGAAGAAACACCACGACGGCGCCTGCAAGAAGGGGAACGACGCCCATAGGTGCCACCACCACTGGCCGATGAGAGTCAAATACTCACTCTACTCTATCCCAAAAAGCTTGTCACTCAAATGGATGTATCTAGCACTTAGTTGAGAGAATTTCTCATATAAGGCAACATTATATCCCATGATTCTTTGCATAATCTAGCAACATCTCTAGACCTAACAGTTACCCCTGCCAGCATATAAAATTCTTTAACTTTCAAAAGATCCTTCCAAATAGGAGACTTAAAAAACTTACCTTTAACACTGGCAATTGTATCTCTCTTGAAGTATTTAGGCCTGAAAATGTCTTGCCAAAGACAAGAAAAAATGTTCAAGTTTCCACCACCACTTAACCAGGAAACTTAAATTTTGTCTTCTCAAAATACCCAACCCCCCTTTAGTTTCAGATCCACGCACTCTAGACAGTTTAAACAAACAATACCTCTTCCTCCCTCTCTCTGCCAGAAAAAGTTTCTACGATGTTTATCCAAACTTTCCAACATATGAAAATAGGAAATACTGGACCTAATGGCTTCCCCTTACCAAATGCAATTTGAGTGATACTAATCAATGTATCCTTAACAGGTTCCAACCAGAGCTTTATCAATCAATTTATACAAGCATCTAAGGAGGCAAATGGGTCAAAACGGTTGGATTTTATTAGCATAGGAAGATTCGGAGATTAGGGTAATAATCCCATAATTCAGCCTCTGCACATCCATTGTGCCAGCATGAAAAGCATGGAACATTTTCATAATATCAGCATGTACAATGTCCCAGCAACACTGAATGAACTCATCAGGTATATTATCAGGACCATGCGCATTGTTTTTATCCATAGAAAAAAAAAAGCACATTTAACCTCTTCTACAGTAAATGGTCTATTGAGCATTTCATTACCAAGAGTTAGGAGACATATGGAAATGGTTTCCTGGAGCAGTTCCAAAAAGATTATTATATAATTCAGTAGCATGAACCAAAAGATTCTCTGCACCCTCAATAGTAACACCATTAGCAGTTAGAGAGCGAATAGTAGTTTTTCTTTTCTTTCCATTAGCAATCTTCTGGAAATAGGCAATGTTTTTATCCCCTTATAAAAGCCACCTCTCATGTGACTCTTGAAGGAGGTAAAGTTCCTCATTAATTAAGATATCATTGAGTTCTACATTAATGTTAGCTCTTCTACAATAGAGCTCAGGCTCAAGAGGGGGGGGGGGGGTGCTTCCTCCAACTCTTCCAGAGCAGAAAGCTCTGTGAGCTCCTCATTCCTCTTTCCTCTTTTTAGCATGCTCAAAAGAATTGGAGCTCCATCCGTTAAAGAAATTTTTAAACCTCTTAAGATTAATATTCAACACATAATAGGATCCTGGGAGTTAACAGCTGGTTGTGCTTGTGTCCATATTTTGTAAACCAAAAGGAGGAAATCTTTATTTTTAACCCAGCTCAACTCAAACTGAAACTCTCTCTTTTTGGGACAAGTAATGTTGCCATTAACAGTAGACAACAACAAAAGGATGTGGTTAGAGATATCCCTGACCAATTTCCTGCCAGTGGCCACAGGAAACATGTCTTCCCATTCATTGGACATAAGAATCCTATCAAGCTTTACAAGGGGTAGAATGGTTTTGATTGTTGGTCCAAGTGCACTTACCACCACTAAAGAACAGTTCCCTTAAACCTTGGGTATTAATAACTGAGTTAAACATGTCAATGGCATGTGAATGATTCTCTTTTTTTTGTCCCACTATATCTAGAATGTTGAAGTCACCCCGCATAAAAAAGGAATAGTAATATTGCTACAAAAACTAGCTCAGTTAATTAAGAACTCTAGCATATCATAATCCTGATCAGCACCATATACAACCAGGTGGCCCCAACTCTTTTTAATAAACAAATCAATTAGAGTCATCAGCAAAACATGTTTGTCCTTAGAACAGGAAACGATTTCCATTTTCTCCTTTTTAACACCACAAAGGATGCCACCAGCTCTACCGCCCTAGAGGGGATCCATTCCCAAACAAATAGACTATGAGAGTATACTTTTCTGAAATAACTAGAGGAGAAATTCTTTTTTATAGTTTCTTGTAAACAGATAAAATCAGGGAATGATCATGCATAATATCAGAGATGCGAGTAGTCATCCCCTTCTTCCCTCCACCTCTGCAACTCCAAAATAGACCTTTCATTTATATTTACCAGTTTTCCTACACTGTCTGGTAATTCTGCCTCCTAGGAACAGGTTTAGATACAATAACATGAGCTTCCTTTTCCTTTTTCTTTCCCTACATCTAACAACAGTAAACTCCCTTATATCCAACTTTAACAGGAATTTTGTCCCCTTTTCCATTATTAAGCAAAATGACGCCAAACTCTACAAAGCCATGCACCCCCCAAAAAAAAAAACTGTAAGCATCAAGGGCTCACAATCTAGTTAGGAGGGGTGGGCAATGGTCTGACAGCCGAGAGGCAGGCAGCACAAGGAGCAACACTAATGTGCATCTCCTACAATTCGACTATATGTATGTATAGAACACACTCCCCGACTGAGCTTGTTAGACCACCTGTTGAAAAAAAATATGGTCTTGAAATGACAAGATCATCAACAACAAAAAATTGTAACAATGACACAAAATAGGTCTGAGCAACGCAAAACCAAGATTACACACATAGAAATCCGAGCCAGCACAAAGAGCAAAAATATTGCATCCTGATGCTACTAATCAGGTTGCCCTTCTGTTTTTCAACCACAACCACATTCAGAAAAAGGCATGCTTTCTATTGATTTTGTGGATCGCAGACACATGCCATGGAAAAATATAACCTCCGCCAATTTCAGAGGTTTCTTCATACCTGTCAACCAAATTCTCCTCATCTATCTGTATCTGTAACAAGTAAGGGTAAATCCCGAGAAAACAAAAACTGGGAAGACTCCTGCGGTCAGTCAGACAGACAGGCAAATGTTTGGGTAGCAGTAACTGTTGAGTTGTCGATTTTGTATCAAGTACATGCTCTGTAACAGTTTCGTTCGTGGCAGGGCAAGGTTTAGATCAGTAGGCCTATTTTCTTTGGTTAACATACACTCTCACAGCTCTTCAGTTACAGAGGCAGCTGGCAGGCAGTGGACTCTCCCCTTTCTTGGTTGCCTGCAAGTACAACTTGTTTCTTTCAGGGTTAAAAGCTTAATAACACTGACGGCTGCTAAAAAATAATGTTGCCGCAACTGTGGATGACCCTGTCTCATAGTTTTCCTTTCGTTTTTTCCCCTTCCAGAAATATGAGATTAATTTCATCAAGTACCAAGAGAAAGAATATGACATGAGCTATTGCATATGTCGGCATGGGCTTGACAATTAAAAAGGGGGTCTTACTGTGAAAAATCTAGAGGAGAATGACGTCCCAGGCAAAGAAGTAGCACCCTCAATAGTTTCCTTGTCAGCAAAAGTAACATATGCAGTCCTAGAAACACCAAAATGGATTATTGTTTTTCTTTCAGAATTAAAACAATATAAGGAGAGCTCAGGTAAACATTGTTCACAGTATGAAAATATATACCCTTCAGGGTCGCACTTCACAAAATGCATCGACATTGCTTTGTTCCTTGCCATGAAATGCACCTAAAACAATCATCCAGACGAAGACATGAATGAAAGGACAAATAAAACGGTGACACCAGGAGAGAAGGAAAATAATTGGATAGTCCCTCTTTACACACATTTGTCAGGATATCAGTGCTAGAGTCGGCCTCGTCCATTGTGCTAGCATGTGAACCTAAAGGAAGACAAAACTTGGTAAGATTTTAACTATATCAGTGATTGATATATAAAGAATATTAGAAGTACAAAGATTGAGCTTGTAAACCAAAATATGAATTTAGTGAACAGATGATAAAAGATCCCATGTCAAAATAAACAAATAAGTGAAAAGTATATATTACCCCCGTGAACTGATACTCAATTTATTTAGCCCCAAGTACTCCCTCCGTTCCTAAATATAGGTCTTTATAGAGATTCCAATATGAACTACATACGGATGTATATAGACTATTTTAGAGGGTAGGTTCACTCATTTTCCTCTGTATGTAATTCATATTGAAATCTCTAGAAAGACTTATATTTAGGAATAGAGGGAGTATAAAACAAGTATCCTGCCCCACTGATAAACATATAAAACCAAGCGATGTAGAGTTGACCAAACACTATTGATAACTACCTTAGTATTAACATTGACGCCAAAACTGACTCCTGAAAAGTAAGCATCTGCCAATGCTCTTAAAATGCACTAGGTGCTAGGCAAATGGCAAGTGAGCAGCAGAGCATCATCATAATAACACACATCAGTAAGCTTTAAGACATGCTGACGTAGCACAGCTTTGTGCATCTCAAATGCTGTTTTCAAAGAAACAAGTGCCAAAAAAAATCACTTTTCTATATCTTCAAAAGATGATAAACATTTGCAACGTGCATCATGGCAGATCAATTGTCGGCAGCATTGATGCCAAACAGTGCCATGCTATCAAATGCACCATGATGTTGTGGTAAATTGAGGTAGAAATATTCTTGAGCCAGTTCCCATAAGGCCACCAGCATTTATTTCAGATAGGTTCCAAGTGAAAACCATCTGAAACAAGCCCTAGCACTAATGGTCAGAAACAGAGGGGAATTAGCCCGAAACGGACCGGTTTCATAGAACAGTGGAGAGTATTCCAATATAAAAAAGGAACTGAGATTTGACATGATACGGGACGATTCAGTAGGTAAATCCTGGTAAATTAACCAAGTGATGTCTAAACTTCCTAATGGGATGAAGTTAAACTAAAAATCATATATGTCTTTTTCTTTACGTTGTCATCTCAAACCTTTGTTAAAGGCATAGAGGTTTTTGTATTGTGGATCTCATAGAGGTTCAAAAGTAAATGACAAGAGTGTCATCACATCACAAATACAGCTGAGCCAATTTCTCAAGGAATAGCGCACCTATGCACCATTATGTAACACTTCGCTTATAACCCCCCCCCCCCCCCCCCAAACCTCCGCTGCAAACTTATAAGGCACGCAAAGAAGCTGTTTTGAGAAATACGAGAATAACCAACCACCAGGCTCTCTCATTGTTTGCAACTACAGAACTGCCGACTTATTAATCAAGATTGAAGGTCTAGTTTCAGAAAAGATTAAGGTTGACTGCAGTACAGAGAGCCAACTTTCCACCCCTGTAACTATGTACAGATACAGGATTTAAGGATAGCTATTTAATGGACACATAACGTATGCTTCTCTTAGCTGATATCATTGAACTGAGTAAAGCACAACGGACTTCCTCTATATTTCAACTACGTAGCTATTGCTGCACAGGAAGATCAAGACCATACAAAACCATCAACATAGTAATCACCTTTTCATGACAGGTGGCCAACGAAATTTGACCTAGGGTCATTTCACTATGAGTGGCGTCATTTTCCAGTAAAATAATTTGTCAACATCAACTGACAAGTATTTCCCGTATTTCCGGACAAGTATTTCCGGGCGGAGGGAGTAGATATTAAGAATTACATGCATATCACAAACACAGCAATGTCATGTTGCACAAACAGTTAGACCAATTTAATCAATAAAGCTAAGGTCTGACATATGTTTCATGAAAAGGAATTTGTTCCTGGTAAGGTAGGGAAGATGCAACAAGACAAGAACCATAGACAAACCTGACGTTTCACCAAATAATTACCTTGTGTACTTGAGTCAACACGGTGTCTTTGTTCATGCTCAGCAACCATTAACTTGGCCTTCTTATTGCGAGCATCCATTCTGTCAGTCTCTCTAGAGATGCCACGTCTTTTCATGATTTTGGGCACTTTGCCATTATCAGTTCCCAAGGCCACAGGCACCCTGCTTCTGGGCTCACCATAACAGAGTTCATCTGTGTTGGGAGTAATAGATTAATTTCAAACAGTCAATTGTGCTTTTCTGCTCTGAGCTTTTGGCTATCCAGAGAACCCAAAAGGTATGATTAGTGGGACCATGTATTGCAAGTAAATCCGTTCAAATAGGTGGTACAAGTACTTTTGAGATTTCAGTACAGAAATTGCAGAATCAGGCAAGCTGCAGGAATATGACATGCAGTCCCTGACTCCATGCCATAACATTATGGGGGTATGCTACCATTCACATCTATCAGGCATGCACGCAACCAGGGTTGAAATGAATAGCAAATGATTTTATCATCGTTTCTTATTTGGATCATCATGCAACTTGAAAACGCAACGAACGAAATAAGAAAGCCTTACAATTGGTTCTCTTTTTTGGAAGTTACATCAACCTTGAATTAGAAGCAGGTAAGGAAATTGGTCAAAAAAAACGTAGCATGCAATAAAAATATTCAGAAGACAAATATTAGCACACATGTAACATGTAGAAACAACCCACTACTCTGCACCATGTAATCTAAAATACATGAAGGCATAGAACATAAGATTTGCTTCTTTTATAGGGTGTCATTTAAAATAGTTTAAAGTAGATACAACATAAAAAATATTCTGAGAAGAATACACTGTCAGAGTATTGAGCTGAGATGCTGGTACAATTGCATAAGAGAACTAGAGAAGTGCTTGCCTTCAGTCCTTGAAGCTACACCAGACTTCCTCATGGAGAAACCACTGCCACCTATTGGGCTCTCGTCTTTCTGTTCTAACTTAAAATCATGAAGTTAACTACCTCAGTCTCACAATATACAAACGGAGGTGAAATTAAGATTAAAAGCATACTACAGTGAGTATTGACCTTCTGATGCAACACCTCCCAATACCACAGGTCAGCAGTCGACCTTTCTGGACAAAAGATAAAGGTTGAAGCGGTGTGTTGCTGGGCCACATTTTGTCCTTTAGCTAATTCAAGCCTCTCAAGACCATGATGCTCCTGTGGCATTAAGGTCTTTCAATTAACCTGATCAACATGAGTCTGATCTAGCATTCAAATTACACTAGGCTAAAACTGTTGTTTTTGACATTTTCTTTTATAGGGTATGATATAAAGTAGTTGAGTATTTGGTTGCTAATGTAAGTTTACTTTAGACAGCATAATTAACATATGTCATATGTTGACTAATGAATGCAAGAGAAAATAGAGTGAGATGCTTACACTAGGAGCATTTCTAGGTTGGATTCCAGCAACCAGAAGATTTTTCTTAACATTCAGGTTCAGACTCTCATTAGATAACCCGCGTTGCACACCGGAAGTATCAGATAGTGCTACAGCATTTTTGCTGAGGTGACCCCAGAGCCGGCTTAGCCATATTAAGACCATCATGAGCTCAGACCTTTCTGGAAAGGATCTCTTATCCTGCAGATAAGAAATATTAGGTGAATAAGCAAAACACATCAACTTCTAAAGGTAAAGTTACCTGTTTGAAACATATCAACTATGTTATATGTTACCTCTTTCAATGGGTCAATAAGCCATTTCTCGGTGTGGTAAATAGAAGATCCATCATGTTTGCCAACTTGATATGTAGTTCCTTTGGCATTAGCAGCTTCCAATTTTTGCTCATCCGTGAGTGCCTTACTCCTCTTCCCCTGATCAGGCTCCTCTCGCTTATATTTCATGGGGGGGGCATCCGAAAGCATGAAGTGAGTAGGATACACCACTTTTCTTCTTAGTATCAGAACCGCCAATAAAACTTGATATAAACTCCTTGGCGTCGTTCCCTTAACATGAAGAAATCCCTTGCCATCAAGCACAGCAATAGCACATTTGGAAAGTTTCAAGTAATTCAGCACAAACGGCTCAAGATCAGCAGGAATCTTAACTCCCACATGCACTCCGTTGTCAACAGATAAAGACATATTTGTCCGACCAAATATATAGTTGATCCTCCCAGCTTCTGGACCATAAAGAATTAAGATTTGCCACATCATAGGATCAGGTTCAGACTTACTCTTTCCAGGAACAAAATCTCCTATTCCCTCTATTGCATTACACAGCTGCCATATTCCCATTTTGATTTTCGAAATATTTTCACCCTTTGTATAATTCCCATCATAGGCAAGAGTATATGTTCTTGCACTTCTGATATAATCTGGGGCAGATCCTTTTCTAGCAAATTGCAACACGGACTCAAGGCCATCACGAACATTACGGGTTATGGCACCTTCCACCCAACCACATTGTCCGTCGACGATCAAGCCAACAAGAAAATGCTTGTATCTATAATAGAATACAAATGTTCCCGTTGATCTGGTCACAAACGTGCGTTGTTTTGAACCAAACTCAAAACGTCGGTCGGAACCAACATATTGCCAGGATCTATAATGGCCAATTGAAGCAACATAATTTTTCTGAATTTTCTCTGGATCTGTGACATCAAAAATTACACTATCCTACATGACATAAAAAAATTAATTAAGATGCAAAATTCATAATATATCTGACTTTAATTAGGCAAAACATGCAGCAGATTCAGTTAGCATGGTTCTTAAACACTCAGAAATATTTCTCACTGCTAGCATATCGCCCTCAGAAATGAACATGGTTGCATAACCTTGAACAATCTAGAGTAATAGTTGATGCCAAGTTCATACCATATTTGTCTAACCAACCGAGTATATTATGTGTGCTGAACACTATTGTGTCTTGCTATAGTGCCAGACATAAACACCCAACCAGAAAATACATAAGTGACAAGCATTTGGATAGGTAAAGAATATATACCACATACTATGATGAAGTGAGCAGCACATACTTCACGAAGGAAAAATACTAGATGCCTTTGAGGTAATGCAAAAGATCTCCATTTGTACAAAAATAGTAGACGATCAACATATGATAACGCTAGATCAATTTATTTAACTAAAAAAAATCAATAAACTAGCATGCAAGCATTCAAAATGTGCAACAACAAAAAAAATCCAGATTCTTACCGGGACTTCCTTGTCTTCAAGATTAGGTGCTTCACTGTATTGTGGAAGATTGAATTCCAACTGCCTCATATAGCTTACCTTTTCCTCATCACTCCAACCTTCAAAAAGATTAGTTGGCTCCCTTTTTTCACGCTCCTCACCGACCATATTGTCAAACTTGAGGATCAGCTCCTGTTCATGGGCCATCTTCTAATTTTGAGGAATATGAATGAGCAAGGAAGTTGTATTACAATCCTTTTCCGGGCTGTAGCTGTTAGCACACCTGTAGCTATTAGCGCACCCAGTGGATTTAATAGAAGAAAGACATGGTTTAAGAAAACAAAATACAAAGAGTGAAAAGTATGGAAGATTTCATTGCTTCTGATTCAGTTTACATCCAAAAGGTGAAAAATAAGGAAGATCTCATTACTTCTGATCCAGTTTACATCCACAATACACTTACATAGCTCACAACGCAATACATACACAAACATTCGGCCTACTTAAAGCAAATTACATAAACATGAACACCTCAAAACTTGTGGCCTTGTTCGTAACCCTTCCTTGATGATGCTCTATTCTGATATGTCACACCTGATAATTGAGATTATTAGTGCTACTTATAAAATATACCTTTTTATAAATGCCTACTTATAAATTCTGTTATATCAAATTGATCAGAAAGAAAAACAATTTTAACTCATCTACTCCGTCCGTCCCATAATATAAGAGCATTTTTTACACTACACTAGTGTCAAAAACACTCTTAATATTAATGGACGGAGGGAGTAAGATATATATCTCTTGCATATGTTGTTCATTGACTTGGAGAAGGCCTACGATAAGATACCGCGGAATGTCATGTGGTTAGCCTTGGAGAAACACAAAGTCCCAACAAAGTACATTACCCTCATTAAGGACATATATGCCAATGTTGTGACAAGTGTTCGAACAAGCTATGGCAGCACTGATGACTTTCCAATTAAAATAGGACTGCAACAAGGGTCAGATTTGAGCCCTTATCTTTTTTCTTTGGTGATGGATGAGGTCACAAGGGATATACAAGGAGATATCCCACGGTGTATGCTCTTTGTGGATAATGTAGTGCTAGTCGACGATAGTTGGGCAGGGGTTAATAGGAAGTTAGATCTGTGGAGACAGACTTTAGAATCAAAAGGTTTTATGCTCAGTAGAACTCAAACTGGGTACATGAGATGCGGTTTCAGTCCTACTAACCACGAAGAGGAGGAGGTGGGCAGGTGGTACCTTAGGGGTGTGTTAGGTTGGAGTGATGGGCTAGAATGTGATATGTCTGTTCCGCACCTAGGCTCTATTCTTGTGTTTGGTTGTCCAAAGAAATGGAACACACTGATTTCCAAGAAGAGAATATGCCCTCTATACGCCGAACACAGTGGTTCCTCACAGTGGTTCCAAGAAGAGAAACGGAACGACATGAAACCTCACCGCAAAAAAAGGAGGTTTACTGTTTTGTAGGTTAAGCTTAATTAAGAAGAACAGCATTAAATGATAGCTTGCAAATGAATAATAGTGCAATAAGTCTAAAGAACAATAAATACTAGAAAGTTACCAAGTTCTCGGTCTGGTGTCCAAAGTGCTTGGTAGATAGAAGTTAGAAGTAGCAGTCAGGTTGTTGGAGTCGAGAGAAGAATTCCAGCTCAATCACTTTCAGTTTTCGTAGCAAAACAAATATATTTGGCAAGTTCTGGAAATGAACAATGGCAAGTCAGGGAATAATACTAAAATCACATTCCATGGAAATATATTTGTCTGAACAGATAATTGGATAACAAGTGATCTACTGCTAAACAGTGGGTCAACAAATGTACAGGAAGTCAACAATTACAGCTGCTACAGTACCGTTACTACAGTAGGTTCGTTTGGTCTTGCCCTGATCGGGGCATCATCTCGCATCCATTTGGTGTTGGTTCCCCTAGTGTACAGTGCATATATAAAGGGGAAAAGGAAAAGCTAAGACAGACGCACACACTCAGTGATCCTAACTCTGTCCCTGGTCATCGGTCAAGCAAACAATGAAGCACCAGGAAGGAACAGTACACACATACACATTACAAGCTCCACAAGAAGAGAGGAGACGGCTGAACCTCAGGACCAAGGTAATCAACCTCATCTTCTCCTCTAAGTGGCTGGAGCTAGAAAATCCTGCTATCCTGGCAATGGCATCGGAGCCATCTGGCTCTTAAGCTTGAGAGCCCTCTTGTGCTCTAAATCATCTCTGGATAAGCATGTTTGTGCTTAATTGTTCTTCCTGTTAAGCTAAGTTTGCTTATAATTTAGCCCTATTCTTCTGAGTTATAGCCCTAACAGTGCTAAGAGGACCCAGGGCTTGAGATTTGTTGAGAAATGAAAGGGGATTTGGTAAATTATGCAATTCCTAAGTTAAATCCCCAAAATCTCGAAACCCTAGATGTCAAATTCCTTAAGTTTTCCCCAAATTTGAAGCTAGGGCTATCGTATCATGCGCTCAATCAGAGGGGAATAAGATGATTTGAAGTAACCGCAATTTTGCCCTTAAACCCGAAACTCTAATGTGGAGAAATCCCCAAAAAATTCCCCATCTCTTAAGAACCCTAACCATGACTGAGTTATCGGTGGCGGAAGCTACCTTAGGTTGAGGGTCTCGTCGTCGTCGTCGTCGCTAGCCACGACGGCGCCGGAGCAAGCCCCTCAGCTGCGCGGGTGTGCTCGGGTCCGCTGCGCCTCCTCGCTCGCTTGTCGGCGTTTGAGGCCCGTCGCCGTGCCGGTTTTGGACGCTCGTGCGCGTCCGCGTCCGCGCCCGCCTCGCGAAGGACACCGACGAGCACCAGTCGACGGAGCCGCGCGCAACCTTGATCTGCACGCGAATCCGACGAAAGGCGCCCACCGGCGTCGTTCTCTTCCGCCGCTGCTGCTGGCTTCACCGCCGCCTCTCTCTCTCTCTCTCTCTCTCTCTCCCGTTCGTCGCCGTCGCGGATGTGACCGTGCGAGGAAGAGAGAGGAATGAAAGAAAGGGGATGTGGAACGGGCCACACCGCGCCCAACGGGCCACCGGGAACCGCAGTTTCGGCTCAGCTTGAGAAGAATTTCGGGCCGCCGGAAAAAAACAAATTGTGGTAGCGGATAGTAATGGGCCTAAGTCTAATTCTGAAAAACAAACAATTGATTTTTCCATCCCTAAAAAAATTGATTTTTCCTTTTTTATTTAGATCTATACAAGTCTTAGGGCTAATTTTTTCATTATTTGTTATGCTTATAAACGCTACGTAATTTCTCCAGTGTTTATATTCGTCATGTTCATGTTTATTTATTTTCCAATGCAATTTATTATACTTAGTTGTTTTTTTCTATGGCATCGCATTGCTGTGATGATTATTATTATCATGTTACATTGTATTTGCTGTGAAATTAAGTTTATATATCCACTAGTTAAGTGTGGATTCTATTTTTCATTCTGGCCAGAGCTATTTGACAAGCATTATGTCCATTTTCTAGCCAAAACTGATATGGACCAGATTAATAATGAAGTTTATGAAGGAGGATTTAATAAAGTGTGGCTTGCATTTTTTTTACGGTATCGGTAAGTGTCGAACGTCCATGTCTCATGCTCTCGCCCTGAACGACCTTTTGACCACAGGATTACAGCACTGATCTTAAAGTCTGTCAAAGCAGCCAAGTCATCGATTCCTCCCGTTCGGAAAATGATGTGGTTGTCCTGGACGTCTTCATCGCCCCACGCCGGTACCTTATCCACTAGATCGGCAACGCGCCTTGGTGCGAGGGTGCATGTCCGAACGTTTTGGTCAAACGTGTAATGTTAAGTTATTAGTAGCTCAATTGCTATTCGGACGATAAAAAGGGCAATGAAAGCATGATATTACCACCATGTATCTAAATGGGACTAACAACGTCCGAATGAACTGGAGCTATAAATAGATGTCAGACAGAATATAACTAAAAATATTGGTACTCGCTTAACGTTGCAACCTGAGAAACCTCGAAACACCCACCCATGAAGCTATTGCAGCACAAAGTATAGATAAATGTTACACTTTGTGTATGTGAGCCAAGAGGGTTAATGTCAAGTTGTTGTAAGCTAAACAAAGCATGATTTATCAATGCCAGGAGCTGATTGTAAAATCAATAACTGTAAGTAAGCTAAAGCTAAAACAAAATGAAATGAAGCCATATCAAAAAAATTAAAGGAGATTCATATATAACAGGAAGAATCATCGAAGAACCAGTTGGAAATAAAGATCGTTCACGTGCACAAAATGGGAAGTCACCAAACAGTATACAATCATACAAAGCACACTTGACGATAACAACAGAACGTACACTTGACGATAACAATAGGAATCCATAGGATATGTATTTTTTGTTCAAAAGAACATCAAAAGGGCAAAGGCAATGATCGGTAAACATGCTAGGTACGATGCGCTGACCAAAGCTCACAGAAACTATCCGTGGTCTCTAGGCGCTGCTCCGATTTCATGCCAATATAACATAGCCTTTTTGCCAACTTTCCCGTGCTCGAGAGTGCCATTTTCATAGCCTTTTTGGTGATGTCCTACCCTCTTAGGCGCCGAGCAGCTGTCGTATTCTTTATCTGGTTAGAATACAAGCTCATGTATCTGACAGCATAGTACCATCCTCTGCGTGCCTTCTTTATTGTCTTGTTTGCTGCAACCAGCAACCTTACCAGGTGCGTCACCTCATTTTCCAGCCTTTTAACATGGATGTAGTGATAATCCCTGATTTCCTTGCCACATACATCCTTCATAAACCTAATGGCTGCCATAGCAGCACTGTCTTCTGCTTCATCACAGTTCTTTGAGATCACACCAGATATCGAGATTGGAACAAGTAAACCATCGATCAACTGCATAGATGAATTGAAGGTAACCGTCACACGAGACTCGTTGCCCGGATATGTCTTGTGATGGTAAGTCGCATGAGGCAACTTGAGAGCTTGCAGCATGAGGGCAAAGATGTGGGAATGAGGAATCAGTATTACATAGTCATCTTCCTGCAGAGGAAAAAAAAGGTTCAAATAATTGGGGGACAAAGGCTAATCTCACAAGTTATTGCATTGATTTGTAAATCAGGGAACAATAAGTTTATGCTAAGTTTATCAAACTAAACCAAGCTACTGTAAGCTGAAAAACAAATTGGACCCAGGAAAGAAGGATGTTTAAAAACATGTTGATCTATTGAGTAAAGTGGCCTTGTGCTGAAACAAAAAGACTCACGAACTAACAATTAGGTGCTGGTGCATTATTTGAGCTGGTCAGGTACAGCCTATCATGAGGATGAAATTATTCATTTAGTGTAGTTCCCTTTTCCTCTTTTATTCCAACCTCAGGTCCTGACTACCAAAAGGAAGGGAGAAGCAAAACCGACTTGGTGCTTTTTGATTATGTACAGGGCATATCACAGTCAGATGTCGTTTATTTATGAACACACCACCACAGCGGAGAGTTAGTGATTGCCGCATCGACGATCTGAGGTCTAGTGCCTCCCTCAACAACCGGCAAGATCTGTCTAAGGCCACCACCCACGGCCATCACTATTCCACCAAACGGTATATCCGCAATATCTGGATTACTCACGGAAAGAACATCAAGGAGAGACCTGTCTACAGCCTCGAAGCACTTCCTGTGTGCCATAAGTGCTGCATCCCAAATAATAAGCGAAGTGACCATCAACAACTTACAGAGCTGGGAGCCTCTCTTAATATCACACAGTGTATTATCATCAAGAATAATAGGTATCTTAAAGCGAGAATGAGCAGTCCTACCACCAGGCAATAGCAATGACGCAATGCCCGAAGATGCAACAGTAAGCACGATTTTTCTCTCACCCCTAAGTTTAGCACATATTGCATTCCACAAGTAAGTTTTCCCAGTACCACCGTACCCAGAGACAAAGAAAAAACCAGGTTCCCCCGCATGCACACAATCCACAATTGCCTTGTTAGCAACCAACTGGTCTTTATTTAGACTATCAAACATGACCAAGGCCTGTTTGGACAAAGCAGATGCATCATAACACAACTCCTCACAAATTAAACGATTATCTTCAGATTGTTGATTCTCGCCAGAGCGAGACGACAGATTAAAGTTTATAATATCAGAGCCATGCTTCAAGAAAACATCGGCCAGCTTGTCAAGAAGCATGCATCTCAATCTTTCAGGAGGAACGACATAATTCTTATTACCTAGGGCCTACCGCAGCCTATGCTGGATGTCATCGGACATGCTATCAAAGTAATGCTAAAAAACAAGCTCATCCTTGATAGAACAATGCATGAGCATGGTCACAAACAGTTTCCTAAGCCGATGGCCAAACCCCCAGATAACTGCCTCATAAAATGCTACATACCACTCGTTGTCGTCCCCTAACAAACCACGGGCAGCACATGCCTCTTTAAAAGTATTGTAAAGATGACCATTGTATGACCGGAGACCCTCCCCTTCTAACAATCATCAAGAACATGCGGAAGTAATACAACTCACCACTCAAAGGATGTACATAATATACGCGGCCTATCTTTTGACCCCCACCCCTTGGGTGCCATGATCTACTTTTAGCCTCCCAGGTCCAAGCGGTTGGAAAATCACAGTACGTCAATGAGTGAGCATCTTCATACATCTCATTTGCAACGAACCATTCAGTAAGCATAGTCTTTTGCAAGAAGTCAGAATCAACAATTTTGGTGAGATCAACACTAGAACGATAGTAAACAGTATTCATACCAGGCATATGAACAGTCATCCTTTGTATGGATGGCATTTTATAATGTATCTCAAACCCAAATATACGCCATAACGCATCATACTCACATATATAGCGACATATCAGGTACTCTTGAATCTCATCTACCGTGCGACGACAATCTTTATTTAACTTTTTAACCTTTCTAACATGAGCTTAGAGTAGTCAGCGCCTTTAGTCACGTACTTAAAGAGGTATTTCATACCCAGCGTCTTATTACACCACTCTACATTTATATGGCCCTGGAATTGAAGGAAATATGCCCTAGAGGCAATAATAAAGTTATTATTTATTTCCTCATATCATGATAAATGTTTATTATTCATGCTATAATTGTATTAACCGGAAACATGATACATGTGTGAATACATAGACAAACTTAATGTCACTAGTATGCCTCTACTTGACTAGCTCATTAATCAAAGATGGTTAAGTTTCCTAACCATAGACATATGTTGTCATTTGATTAACGGGATCACATCATTAGGAGAATGATGTGATTGACTTGACCCATTTCGTTAGCTTAGCACTTGATCGTTTAGTATGTTGCTATTGCTTTCTTCATGACTTATACAAAGTTCCTATAACTATGAGATTATGCAACTCCCGTTTATCAGAGGAACACTTTGTGTGCTACCAAACGTCACAACGTAACTGGGTGATTATAAAGGAGCTCTACAAGTGTCTCCAAAGGTACATGTTGAGTTGGCGTATTTCGAGATTAGGTTTTGTCACTCCGATTGTCGGAGAGGTATCTCTGGGTTCTCTCGGTAATGCACATCACTATAAGCCTTGCAAGCAATGTAGCTAATGAGTTAGTTACGGAATGATGCATTACATAACGAGTAAAGAGACTTGCCGGTAATGAGACTGAACTAGGTATTGGATACCGACGATCGAATCTCGGGCAAGTAACATACCGATGACAAAGGGAACAACGTATGTTGTTATGCGGTTTGACCGATAAAGATCTTCGTAGAATATGTAGGAGCCAATATGAGCATCCAGGTTCCGCTATTGGTTATTGACCGGAAACAGTTCTAGGTCATGTCTACATTGTTCTCGAACCCGTAGGGTCCGCACGCTTAACGTTACGATGACAGTTATATTATGAGTTTATAGTTTTTGATGTACCGAAGGTTGTTCGGGGTCCCGGATGTGATCATGGACATGACGAGGAGTCTGGAAATGGCCGAGACATAAAGATTGATATATTGGAAGCCTATATTTGAATATCGGAATCGTTCCGGGTGAAATCAGGATTTTATCAGAGTACCGGGGGTTTACCGGAACCCCCCCGGGGGTTAATGGGCCTACATGGGCCCTAAGGGAGAAGAGGAGGATCGGCCAGGGCAGGCCGCGTGCCCCCTCCCCCCTAGTCCGAATAGGACAAGGAAGGGGGGCGGCGCCCCCCTTTCCTCTTTCCCCCTTCCCCATTCCTTCTCCAACAAGGCAAGAGGGGGGAGTCCTACTCCCGATGGGAGTAGGACTCCTCCAGGGGCACCCCTAGGGGCCGGCCGCACCTTCCCCCTCCCTCCTTTATATACGGGGGCAGGGGGGCACCCCATGACACACAAGTTGATCTTCGTGATCGTTCCTTAGCCGTGTGCGGTGCCCCCCTCCACCATATTCCACCTCGGTCATATCTTAGCGGTGCTTAGGCGAAGCCCTGCATCGGTAGAACATCATCACCGTCACCACGCCGTCGTGCTAACAGAACTCTTCCCCGACACCCTGCTGGATCGGAGTCCCGGGATCGTCATCGAGCTGAGCGTGTGCTGAACTCGGAGGTGCCGTACGTTCGGTACTTGGATCGGTCAGATCGTGAAGACGTATGACTACATCAACCATGTTGTTTTAATGCTTCCGCTTTCGGTCTACGAGGGTACGTGGACATCACTCTCCCTTCTCGTTGCTATGCATCACCATGATCTTGCGTGTGCGTAGGAATTTTTTTGAAATTACTACGTTCCCCAACTGTGGTATCAGAGCCTGGTTTTATGCGTTGATGTTATATGCACGAGTAGAACACAAGTGAGTTGTGGGCGATACAAGTCATACTGCTTACCAGCATGTCATACTTTGGTTCAGCGGTATTGTTGGATGAAGCGGTCCGGACCGACATTACGCGTATGCTTACGCGAGACTGGTTTTACCGTGGTGCTTTGCACACAGGTGACTAGCGGGTGTCTGTTTCTCCAACTTTAGTTGAACCGAATGTGGCTACGCCCGGTCCTTGCGAAGGTTAAAACAGCACTAACTTGACGAACTATCATTGTGGTTTTGATGGGTAGGTAAGAACGGTTCTTGCTCAGCCCGTAGCAGCCACGTAAAATTTGCAACAACAAAGTAGAGGACGTCTAACTTGTTTTTGCAGGGCATGTTGTGATGTGATATGGTCAAGACGTGATGCTATATTGTATGATATGATCATGTTTTGTAACCGAAGTTATCGGCAATTGGCAGGAGCCATATGGTTGTCGCTTTATTGTATGAAATGCAAACGCCCTGTAATTGCTTTACTTTATCTCTAAGCAGTAGCGATAGTGGTAGAAGCAATAGATGGTGTAACGGCAATGATGCTACGATGGAGATCAAGGTGTTGCGCCGGTGACGATGGTGATCACGACGGTGCCTCGGAGATGGAGATCCCAAGCACAAGATGATGATGGCCATATCATATCACTTATATTGATTGCATGTGATGTTTATCCTTTATGCATCTTATCTTGCTTTGATTGACGGTAGCATTTTAAGATGATCTCTCACTAAATTATCAAGAAGTGTTCTCCCTGAGTCGCCATCAAGAAGTAGCTGTAAGATGGAGGAGAATAGTTCTGTTAGTGAACATATACTCAAAATTGTCTGGGTATAATCATCACTTGATTCAACTGGGAGTTAATCTTCCTAATGATAGTTTCATTGACAGAATTCTTCAATCACTGCCACCAAGCTACAAGAGCTTCGTGATGAACTATAATATGCAAGGGATGGACAAGACTATTCCCGAGCTCTTCGCAATGCTGAAAGCTGTGGAGGTAGAAATCAAGAAGGAGCATCAAGTGTTGATGGTCAATAAGACCACCAGTTTCAAGAAAAGGGCAAAGGGAAGAAGAAGGGGAACTTCAAGAAGAACAGCAAACAAATTGCTGCTCAAGAGAAGAAACCAAGTCGGACCTAAGCTCGAGATCGAGTGCTTCTACTACAAGCGATCGACACCGGAAGCGAATCGCCCCAAGTATTTGGCGGATAAGAAGGAGGGCAAAGTGAACAAAGGTATATGTGATATACATGTTATTGATGTGTACCTTACTAATGCTCGCAGAGCACTGGTATTTGATCTTGGTTCATTGCTAATATTTGCAACTCGAAGCAGGGACTACGGATTAAGCGAAGATTGGCTAAGGACGAGGTGACGATGCGCGTGGGAAATGGTTCCAAAGTCGATGTGATCGTGGTTGGCACACTACCTCTACATCTACCATCGGGATTAGTTTTAGACCTAAATAATTGTTATTTGGTGCCAGCGTTAAGCATGAACATTATATCTGGATCTTGTTTGATGCGAGATGGTTATTCATTTAAATCAGAGAATAATGGTTGTTCTATTTATATGAGTAATATCTTTTATGGTCATGCACCCTTGAAGAGTGGTCTATTTTTATTGAATCTCGATAGTAGTGATACACATATTCATAATGTTGAAGCCAAAAGATGCATAGTTGATAATGATAGTGCAACTTATTTGTGGCACTGCCGTTTAGGTCATATCGGTGTAAAGTGCATGAAGAAACTCCATACTGATGGACTTCTGGAATCACTTGATTATGAATCACTTGGTACTTGCGAACCGTGCCTCATGGGCAAGATGACTAAAACGCCGTTCTCCGGAACTATGGAGCGAGCAACTGATTTATTGGAAATCATACATACTGATGTATGTGGTCCAATGAATATTGAAGCTCGCGGCGGGTATCGTTATTTTCTCACCTTCATAGATGATTTGAGCAGATATGGGTATACCTACTTGATGAAACACAAGTCTGAAACATTTGAAAAGTTTAAAGAATTTCAGAGTGAAGTGGAAAATCATCGTAACAAGAAAATAAAATTTCTACGATCTGATCGTGGAGGAGAATATTTGAGTTACGAGTTTGGTTTACATTTGAAACAATGCGGAATAGTTTCGCAACTCATTCCACCCGGAACACCACAATGAAATGGTGTGTCCGAACGTCGTAATCGTACTTTACTCGATATGGTGCGATCTATGATGTCTCTTACTGATTTACCGCTATCGTTTTGGGGTTATGCTTTAGAGACGGCCGCATTCACATTAAATAAGGCACCATCAAAATCCATTGAGACGACGCCTTATGAACTATGGTTTGGCAAGAAACCAAAGTTGTCGTTTCTTAAAGTTTGGGGCTGCGATGCTTATGTGAAGAAACTTCAACCAGATAAGCTCGAACCCAAATCGGAGAAATGTGTCTTCATAGGATACCAAAAAGAGACTATTGGGTACACCTTCTATCACAGATCTGAGGGCATGATTTTTGTTGCTAAATTCGGATCCTTTCTAGAGAAGGAGTTTCTCTTGAAAGAAGTGAGTGGGAGGAAAGTAGAACTTGATGAGGCAACTGTACCTACTCCCTTATTGGAAAGTAGTTCATCACAAGAACCGGTTCCTGTGACAACTACACCAATAAGTGAGGAAGCTAATGATATTGATCATGAAACTTCAGATCAAGTTACTACTGAACCTCGTAGGTCTACCAAAATAAAATCTGCACCAGAGTGGTACGGTAATCCTATTCTGAAAGTCATGTTACTTGACCATGACGAACCTACGAACTATGAGGAAGCGATGATGAGCCCAGATTCCGCAAAATGGCTTGAGGCCATGAAATCTGAGATGGGATCCATGTATGAGAACAAAGTATGGACTTTGGTTGACTTGCCCGAAGATCGGCAAGCCATTGAAAATAAATGGATCTTCAAGAAGAAGACTGGCGCGATGGTAATGTAATCGTCTACAAAGCTCGACTTGTTGCGAAAGGTTTTCGACAAGTTCAAGGAGTTGACTACGATGAGACTTTCTCACCCGTAGCGATGCTTAAGTCTGTCCGAATCATGTTAGCAATTGCCGCATTTTATGATTATGAAATTTGGCAAATGGATGTCAAAACTGCATTCCTGAATGGATTTTTGGAAGAAGAGTTGTATATGATGCAACCAGAAGGTTTTGTCGATCCAAAAGGTGCTAACAAAGTGTGCAAGCTCCAGCGATCCATTTATGGACTGTGCAAGCATCTCGGAGTTGGAATAAACGCTTTGATAGTGTGATCAAAGCTTATGGTTTTATACAGACTTTTGGAGAAGCCTGTATTTACAAGAAAGTGAGTGGGAGCTCTGTAGCATTTCTGATATTATATGTAGATGACATATTATTAATTAGAAATGATATAGAATTTCTGGATAGCATAAAGGGATACTTGAATAAAAGTTTAATGAAAGACCTCGGTGAAGCTGCTTACATATTAGGCATCAAGATCTATAGAGATAGATCAAGACGCTTAATTGGACTTTCACAAAGCACATACCTTGATAAAGTCTTGAAAAAATTCAAAATGGATCAGGCAAAGAAAGGGTTCTTGCTTGTATTACAAGGTGTGAAGTTGAGTCAGACTCAATGCCCGACCACAGCAGAAGATAGAGAGAAAATGAAAGATGTTCCCTATGCTTCAGCCATAGGCTCTATCATGTATGCAATGCTCAGACCTGATGTATGCTTAGCAATAAGTTTGGCAGGGAGGTACCAAAGTAATTCAGGAGTGGATCACTGGACAGCAGTCAAGAATATCCTGAAATACCTGAAAAGGACTAAGGATATCTTTCTCGTTTATGGAGGTGACGAAGAGCTAGTCGTAAATGGTTACGTCGATGCAAGCTTTGACACTGATCCGGACGATTCTAACTCGCAAACCGGATACGTGTTTATATTGAACGGTGGAGTTGTCAGTTGGTGCAGTTCTAAACAAAGTGTCATGGCGGGATCTACATGCGAAGCGGAGTACATAGCTGCTTCGGAAGCAGCAAATGAAGGAGTCTGGATGAAGGAGTTCATTTCCAATCTAGGTGTCATACCTAGTGCATCGGGACCAATGAAGATCTTCTATGACAATACTGGTGCAATTGCCTTGGCAAAGGAATCTAGATTTCACAAGAGGACCAAGCATATTAAAAGACGCTTCAGTTCCATCCGGGGCCAAGTCCGGGTGGGAGACATAGAGATTTGCAAGATACATATGGATCTGAATGTTGCAGACCCGTTGACTAAGCCTCTTCCACGAGCAAAACATGATCATCACCAAGACTCCATCGGTGTTAGAATCATTACTATGTAATTTTGATTATTGACTCTAGTGCAAGTGGGAGACTGAAGGAAATATGCCCTAGAGGCAATAATAAAGTTATTATTTATTTCCTCATATCATGATAAATGTTTATTATTCATGCTATAATTGTATTAACCAGAAACATGATACATGTGTGAATACATAGACAAACTTAATGTCACTAGTATGCCTCTACTTGACTAGCTCATTAATCAAATATGGTTAAGTTTCCTAACCATAGACATGTGTTGTCATTTGATTAATGGGATCACATCATTAGGAGAATGATGTGATTGACTTGACCCATTCCGTTAGCTTAGCACTTGATCGTTTAGTATGTTGCTATTGCTTCTTCATGACTTATACAAAGTTCCTATAACTATGAGATTATGCATCTCCCGTTTATCGGAGGAACACTTTGTGCACTACCAAACGTCACAACATAACTGGGTGATTATAAAGGAGCTCTACAGGTGTCTCCAAAGGTACATGTTGAGTTGGCGTATTTTGAGATTAGGTTTTGTCACTCCGATTGTCGGAGAGGTATCTCTGGGTTCTCTCGGTAATGCACATCACTATAAGCCTTGCAAGCAATGTAGCTAATGAGTTAGTTACGGAATGATGCATTACGTAACGAGTAAAGGGACTTGCCGGTAATGCGACTGAACTAGGTATTGGATACCGACGATCGAATCTCGGGCAAGTAACATACCGATGACAAAGGGAACAACGTATGTTGTTATGCGGTTTGACCGATAAAGATCTTCGTAGAATATGTAGGAGCCAATATGAGCATGCAGGTTCCGCTATTGGTTATTGAGCGGAAACAGTTCTAGGTCATGTCTACATTGTTCTCGAACCCGTAGGGTCCGCACGCTTAACGTTACGATGATAGTTATATTATGAGTTTATAGTTTTTGATGTACCGAAGGTTGTTCGGAGTCCCGGATGTGATCACGGACATGACGAGGAGTCTCGAAATGGTCGAGACATAAAGATTGATATATTGCAAGCCTATATTTGGATATCGGAATCGTTCCGGGTGAAATCGGGATTTTACCGGAGTACCGGGGGTTTACCGGACCCCCCGGGGGGTTAATGGGCCTACATGGGCCCTAAGGGAGAAGAGGAGGGCCGACCAGGGCAGGCCGCGCGCCCCCTCCCCCTAGTCCGAATAGGACAAGGAAGGGGCGGGGGGCGGTACCCCCCTTTCCTCTTTCCCCCTTCCCCCTTCCTTCTCCAACAAGGCAAGAGGGGGGAGTCCTACTCCCGGGGGGAGTAGGACTCCTCCAGGCGCAGCCCTAGGGGCCGGCCGCACCTTCCCCCTCCCTCCTTTATATACGGGGGCAGGGGGCACCCCATGACACACAAGTTGATCTTCGTGATCGTTCCTTAGCCGTGTGCGGTGCCCCCCTCCACCATATTCCACCTCGGTCATATAGTAGCGGTGCTTAGGAGAAGCCCTGCGTCGGTAGAACATCATCACCATCACTACGTTGTCGTGCTAACAGAACTCTTCCCCGACACCCTGCTGGATCGAAGTCCGGGGATCGTCATCGAGCTGAATGTGTGCTGAACTCGGAGGTGACGTACGTTCGGTACTTGGATCGGTTGGATCGTGAAGACGTACGACTACATCAACCGCGTTGTTTTAACGCTTTCGCTTTCGGTCTACGAGGGTATGTGGACATCACTCTCCCTTCTCGTTGCTATGCATCACCATGATCTTGCGTGTGCGTAGGAATTTTTTTGAAATTACTACGTTCCCCAACAGGAATTTCTTAAGCATTGCCATGTTATAAGGAAGAACGTGCCTATTATCAAGATAATGACCATTTTTATAGACCCTTCGACCATCGTCGCGATGCCGATACAAGACAAACCCATTATCATCAACAAAAGTGGTATCTCTGAAATCCTTAGGAAAATATTTAGAACAAGCACCATTTTTCATGCAGACGCACTTATCATTCATTTCACCACACGGACCGTGCATCATGAATTCAGAAACTAATGCATATCCTAGAGGATCAAGTTATGGATCAGGTATCTCAGCAGATATGAACGAATTAATACTTTCAACACCGATCTCACCGTTGTCTCGTTTCCTCCACGCGAGTATGTGCTCGTGAGGCAGCCCCCGCTTCTGGAACTCAACGATATACAAAACTGAAAACAAAATAGGAAAGCCACATCAGCCAGACTATTCAACAGAAAGAAAAGAACATTGTCAACAAACCACAATAAAAGATATAGCACAGCAGCACACAGTACCAGCAGTAACAGCACCAAAAGCCCGTCCGAATTTGATCTCGTCTAAGTACTCGATGAGCTTCATGTGATAGGCCCGAACAACAACATCTGCCCTATCAGAAGGCGTCTGACCGAGCTCCAATGCATTGGTGATCGCATGCCATTTGGGATTGCAAGTAAAAGTGGTAAACACATCTGGCACACCGTGCACTCGACAAACTGCGAGACCATCATGGAAATTTTCATTGTAATAGCGACGACCACCAGTATGACTGGAAGGTACAATGGTTCTCTTCCCAAGAGCATCACCATCAACACACCCATCACCTACCGCATCAGCAATGCCCTGCATGTGCTCCGATCTAAGCATATCCTGGTTTCTTAAGGTGTACCACGGCCTATTTTCATCAATGCATGCACGCACATCGACTACTGCTTGGGAGGAGAGAAGGCCATAACATATATAGGGATTAGGCTGATCACTTCTATAGTGACACATAAAACGATAGTAATCCTGCATGGTCATCCTATTTCGACTATTTGTGGAATCATCACCACCACCAGCAGGATACGAAGAGATGCCTCATCAGGTGGACTTCCAGGGGTGTGATTAGGATCAACAGGCCCATCATTACCATCTTCTTTAGGAACAATCAGGTGAGGAACATCGATCTGAAACCCCCTCTCTCCATAAGGGAAAATCAGCGGGTACTGCAGCGGCATGAACGTAGTATTCAGAGAGGATATCTGTTGTAAACCATCGGAACAGCTACAAACAACAATGTCCCGACAGGATGCTTCTAACGTTAAATCACCACCAACTATTAGAGCAGCAAGTCCAGTGGTTGTAGGCAAGCTAAATTGTGGACTATCACCCTTTGAAGGCCCAATAATACGAATCGAGATATCCTCGATGGGCTCGTCCCCACGTCCCTCTATCATCCTACTCGCCTCCCTAAAGGTTTGCACCAATGGGTTAGATACATTAAGCATGTCTCTCAGACCAACCACAATATTCTCATCCACACCCCCAGTAGGCTTATCTTCTGGATTCAAGGCATTCATCCTATGCCTGATCTCATTAGCTGGGTCATGTATGTACAACTCAGCAAACTTCAGGGTATCATCACCTTTAGGCACCAACGAACCAATACGATGCGACACCTGACCACTAATCTTAAAAATCTTAGGCCCCCGGCTACCACCAAACGAACGCTCGATAGTAGCACCCATCGAAGTGAAGGCGAACATACAATTGTACTCACGTATAGACCGGAGGAATTTTTTAGCACGAGAAGTACCATCGAACCGAAGGAGCTCCCGGAGATAGGCCGGGGATCCTTAAAGGGGGGACATAGACCTTTGCGCCTTTACAACAGCGATAGTAAACCATCTTACGCAGTGTCCACGATGACTTGGCCTTAGAACACTCGACATACCAGAAGGAAGCACCACAATATTGGCAAAAAAATCAGGAGGCCCATAGTACGACCTATCTGCATATGAAGCTAACAAACAAAAAACAAACAGCTATCAGGCAGAAAGAAAAAAGAGACAACCATCACACAACCAAAACATCAAAGATCATGTTCATAGGTACCTTTTAAGGACTCGGCAAACTTGACCGAATAACCCTGCTAATCCTTTGGCAAAGGGCTCTAGACAACAACATCTAACAAGACATGCAAAACCAAATAAGAAACCCTAAGGGAACAATGTCAACTAACAAAGAACCAGGAAGAATTTAATGCACCTTCATATCCAGGGCGACGCAACTTAATCGTCACCCTCCTCTTTTTCCGTTTGTTGTGATCTACCCCAATCACCTCCGAACCCAAGTAAACCAAATAACCATGCCAATCCATCGGCAATAAACCATCAACAACATGCTCTGAAAATACATGTATGACTTAATCAGAACAACTAAAGGAGAAAAACAAAACCCAACAATAGAGCAGGGATTTCTATGCACCTTCATATCGGGTGCGGCAAAATTCAACAGCCATTTTCCGTTGCTTGCGATTTACCGTAGTAACAGTCGAACTCAGAAAAGGAAACCAACCATCGCCTAACAACAAGAAAATAACACAACAATCAACACCTTCAGCAAAACAGCCCACCAAGCGAAAGAACGAAGGAAGAAAAGTGGATAGGTACGCACGTGTACGACTCTGGGAAGGCATATCAACAGCCTGCCGTGGCACGTACGCCTAGCAATCCCAGGCACCGACGCATGCCTAACACCTGTGGCATTCCCAGGACCAGCACCACGACCAAGCACGGGCCTACAGACACCCATATCGCTTGGGCCAGCCACGTTGCCTTGGCCCGCTACAGCAAAAGGCACCCTCCGCGGAGCACCCATGCGTGCAACAACAGTCTGAGATCCAGCAACAGGATAAGAGGCAGAGGCACCCACTGCATCAGGAGCCCCATGACTAGCGGGCCGTCGACGACCACTGGCACCCCGCCCACGACCAGCACCCACTGCATCAGAAACCCCACTGCCAGCGGCCCGACCATGCCCACCCGTAGCCCGCCCACGACCAGTGCCCCCTGCATCAGACCCCCGGCCAACAGCCCGACCACGCCCACCAGCAGCCCACACACGACCAGCGCCCCCTTCATCAGACCCCCGGCCAGCGGCCTGACCACGTCCACCAGCAGCCCGCCCACAACCACGCCCACGCCCACGAGCATTTATCAAACCAGCACCAACCCCAATAACATCCTCACCATGGAACACAACCAGACGACGTGGCATGTCAGTAACAAAAGTACACCATACCCAAGACACTGAAAACCAACAAGCAAGAACGATGTAACTTTAAAAAGCAGAACACCAGGTATCCAAATATAGCATAACAAAGTAAAATGACAAGACACGATTTATATTACCCTGTACCAGCAACAAGGCCAGGAGAAAAGACAAGGCTCACATTGAATAAACAAACAATTAACATCCATATCTTAGTACAACCAACCACCCATCTCATACACAGTGATCTAAGCATAGACAAACCAGCATCACAAAGATAAAACTATCAACTAACCAACAGGAAAAAACATACCCTAGATACAAGGCACACCTAGAAGGTACATGCTGTAGAAACCAACCAAGCGTGTAACATCCGCCGCCGCGAAGCAGCATTGACGTCACCCACGGCAGCAGACGCATCACTGGCAACAGCAGGTACCGAAGACCTAACCAGCGAGGCTGCCAAAACAACTGTTGAATGAGCAAGTTCTCGATAAGTCATCATGCTCTTGTAATTGTAGTCTACAACAACAAACCCATATAGACCCTGTAGAAAACAAATATCCTGGAGAGCGGCATCATCATGAAGAGACGGGCAACCAATACCGTCCCGGGACCAAAAAAACTTCGTCATGGTCAAGGCATCACCTCCAGGAACATCAACATCTAGCTCCACCCCTCCAAACACAACCCCATTGTCCATGACCTCCCACAAGTACGAGTGGAATGGCAAACGACATCGCGAAGCAACGACATCTAACATGTGCACAAAAGAACAACCGACGGCAAACATCCTGCCAGCAAAACGAGAACCCAAAATAAGTAGACCCCACACAAAAAAAACACCAACCAGGCACAAACGTTAGATCCCATAAGAATGCAGGCGACAGACCCTTGCAATATATATAACAACCCAAAACAACATCATACATGGATTTTAGACATAGGCTATATCCGCAACAAATACGGACTGACAGCAACCCAGGACATGAATAATAAATAAGCAACATAAATAATATATAACACATCCATTGTAATCCACATCTACGCATAGAGGATAGAACCTGCAGTATTTATGGACCATAGACAAACATACAACCTACGAAAGTAAAACCGAGGAGGCCATGCGAGAGGGAAGAATCACCTGCAACCGAACCAGCTAAAACACCTCGAATAGCACAAATCAGAATGGATCAGCACGAATCCGAATGGATCGACAAGCAAACCCTAGACAGATCCCTAAAGAACAACAAAAGCCTTGATAAGCACATACACACCACAGAGGGGAAAACAAACAAGAGAGAAATCAATTACCTCAGCCATCTCAAAAGCTCCGCCAGTGTGCTCCCTTCCCGGTCAACTTGCGAGGCAGCCCCAACGCAACGGCACCATCCAATAACTTAAAATCAAGCAAACAAGCAAGGGAGACGGTAAGAAACAATCGAATCAACATAGACGAGCGAGAGGTAAAGGGAAACCACCTGAAGAACGGAGTCGAATCGAGGAGGAGGAGCGGCGGCGACGAGAGAAAACGAGATCCAGAGAGAAGGAGACGAGGCGAATGAATGAGAGGACGAAAGGATGGGCCGCCGCCCTCCCCCACCCCATAGCCTCACGAGCCAACCGCCGCATGCCACACACGCCCTGGAAGAGAAAAGACCAAAATACCCTCGGCGGGGGCAGGATATAACGTGCGGTGGCACGGGATATTTTACCGCTGGTGCACGCGACGGGACAAACGCGCCGGAGCCACAGCCATGGTCGCTGACAAGTGCGGCCCACCTGCGACGGGACCCACACGTCAGCGACACCCGGTTGATTAAACAGAGTAAACATGCAACGCGGGAGGCAGTGCGGGGAGGCATTAGAACCAGTTACTATTCATTCCAATAGTGTTTACCTTAGATCCAACGACCCAGCTTCATCCAGATCTTGATCCGACGCCCAGAAACGCATCAAGCAAACCGATCCGACGGCCGA
Organism: Aegilops speltoides; assembly: GCA_021437245.1. Classification (NCBI taxonomy): domain Eukaryota; kingdom Viridiplantae; phylum Streptophyta; class Magnoliopsida; order Poales; family Poaceae; genus Aegilops; species Aegilops speltoides. Next base: position 35,865,885 of record CM038144.1, read on the forward strand.
GAGTCGCTATCTCTGAGGAGGCTCGGTGGATGCTTCATCTCTTATTTCTGGATTGTCTGCTCACCCGTGGGACAAATCCACAGATCTCGACTCCCACCCCCTCTCCTCGTTACATCGCATAGAGGAAGAGCACCATGCGTCGGCGACGAGGAGACCAAGCCATAATTGAGGCGGGCAGCGGCAGGCGGCGCGGGGAGGAGCTCCACCGGATCCAACATCCGGATGTTGCGTGGTTGAGATGAGGCGGGCTGATGTGTCCTCGCCGGCATCACGCCTCCCAAACTCCCCCGGAGTTGAGCCTCGACCTGGGCTCGGCAGTGTCGTCCAAGCGCCTCCCAGCAGTCGTCCTAGGAAGGCCCCGCGACGCGCGCGGTGTCCGGCCACAGGAGGCTCGCCAGAAGAGTAGTTCGTGGGGGGCGCACGAGGAGCAGCCGACGGGGAGGCTCACCGGGAGCGCGCAGCGCGGTCGCAGTCGGACTCGCTAAGCCACTCCTCTGACGAAGGAGGGGGTGGGGGCACCTGGAGGTCATCAGCGTCTACATCATCGTCGTCCGCGACGGCGACGGCCCAGCGTCGCCTCAGTTGCGCCGTCCTCCGTGCAAGGAGGTCCAGACCGACCAGCCGCCGACGCGCTCCATGTAAAATAGGGTCTAGCATATTGTACATGTACACGTATTTGTATACGTATGTAATTGTATTATGATCATCTATATATTGAGACGTGAGGCTGAATGTTAGCCACCCAAGCAAAACCCTAAACTCTGTGTTTCAACTTGGTATCAGCTAGGTCAGGCCACCGCCGCAGTCCTCGCCGCCGCCCGATCTCTCTCGCCAGAGTGGCCGCTCCGATTGCCGCTTCACGCACGAGATTAATCCAGCCAGAGGAATCCATCCAACGCTTGCTAGCTAGCTAGCTAGCTTTACTCAGACACGCGCCGCTTCCGATCGCTGCTCCCGCGCGTGTCATCTTTCGCGCCGCCGCCGCATCTTGCCTCAGCCGCCGCCGCGTGATGTTCTTCTCCATGCCGCCGCAGTGATGTCGTCTTCCGCCCTCTCCACAGGCCAAACTGCCGGCGTCCTTGTCTCGTCCCCCGTCGCCACGATCCCCGCCGCTCTCACCGTTCCGACGATCTCCGTCCGCCTCGGTCGCCACAACTTCATGCTTTGGGGAGGCATCACCATCACTGTCCTTGCCGGTGCCAACCTCCACGGACACCTCGATGGCACCAAGGCGGCACCGGCCAAAACACTCGTTGTCGGCACCGGCGACGCTGCTACCGCGGTCGACAACCCGGAGTACCACCAATGGTCGGTTCAAGATCAGCGCGTCAAGGGGCTCCTTCTCACCTCCATGGACGAGGATATTGCATGCCAACTCATTGGCTGCGAGTCGGCCATACGGTGTGGACAACCGTCGCAGCCATGTTCGGCGCCCAGAGCCGCGCCAATGTCCGTCACATCCGGCGGCAACTTCAGTCGCTGAGGAAGGACGATCTCTCCGCCACGGAATACATCCACAAGATGAAGATGCTTGCCGACACTATGGCCGCCGGCACTATGGCCGCCGGCTCCCCGATCCACGATGATGAGCTTATCGATCACATCCTCACTGGCCTCGGCTCCGCCTACAATCCATCGCCGCCTCCTTGGGTGTGAGTAACGCACCCATGCCCTACTCCAGCTTTTACTTATTGGTTCTATCCTTCGAGGCGCTGCAGGCACAGCAGAGTGTAGTGGAGGGGTGGACTTCCTCGGCTAACGCCGTGACTCGCTCTGGCCCCTCCGGACATGGCGGACGCACTCCCTACTTGGAGCCCTACCCCTCCCAGGGTGGGGGTCGCCCGGCCGATGGCAACGGCCAGCCCGGGCAAGGACGTCAAGGCGGCAACAGCAGACCCAACGGTGGCCGCGACCGCAACTCCTCCTACGCCGGCAATGGTCGGCAAGGTGGCGGGGGTAATGGTGGCAACAACGATGGTGGTGGCCATCGCAACAATCATTGGCGCCCCCGGTGTCAAATTTGCAAAAAACTGGGGGCATGAGGCCGATGATTGCCGCAAGCGTTATGACCAGGACCACAACTCTCGCTCCGCCAACTCGGCCTCCACCAACACCATCGACTATCCTTATGGTACGGATCACCTGACGAGTGATCTTGAACGCCTCCAGGTTCATGAGCGCTATGATGGCAAGGACCAGGTTCAGGTGGCCAATGGTGCAGGTTTGTCTATTTCACACATTGGTCATTCCCGTTTACCCGGTTCATCTCTCAAACTGCACAACATTCTTCATGTTCCACACATCAGAGAGCATCTCCTTTCTGTCTATCGCCTTGTTTGTGATAATGACGTGTTTGTTGAATTTCACCGTCATTTTTTCTTTGTTAAGGACAAAGCAACCAGGCGCGTCATTCTTCAAGGTAGCAGTCGAGGGGGGGGGGGGTCTATCCGATTCCATTTACTCGTGCTTCGTCATCTCGCCATGCTTCATCCAGTGTCCGTGTTTCGTCGTCGCAATGGCATCAACGTCTAGGTCACCCTACCAATAGTGTGGTCACCTCCATTGTTCGGAGTCATGATCTTCCCTGCTCTAGTTCAAATACTTCACCATTAGTGTGTGATGCATGTCAGCGTGCTAAGAGTCATCAACTACTGTATTCTACGTCTTATCATGTCACTACTGTACCTCTTGAATTGATATATTCAGATGTTTGGGGTCCCGCTATTACGTCTTTGGGCGGGGGGTACAAGTATTATGTCAGTTTTGTTGATGATTACACGCGCTTCACTTGGATTTATTTGCTTAAACATAAGTCCGATGTTGAGCAAGTCTTCTATAACTTTCAGACCCATGTCGAACGCCTCTTGGATTGCAAAATCAAGGTTGTTCAGTCCGACTAGGGTGGTGAATACCACAAGCTCCATCGCTATTTTCAACGCACAGGCATCTCTCACCTGTTGGGGAACGTAGCAGAAATTCAAAATTTTCCTACGAGTCACCAAGATCTATCTATTGAGAGACTAGCAACGAGGGGAAGAAGAGTGCATCTACATACCCTTGTAGATCGCTAAGCGAAGCGCTCAAGAGAACGGGTTGAAGGAGTCGACTTGTCGTGATCCAAATCACCGGAGATCCTAGTGCCGAACGGACGGCACCTCCGCGCTCAACACACACGACAGCCCGATGACGTCTCCCATGCCTTGATCCAGCAAGGAGAGAGGGAGAGGTTGAGGAAGACTCCATCCAGCAGTAGCATGACGGGGTGGTGGTGGTGGAGGAGCGTGGCAATCCGCAGGCTTCGCCAAGCACCAAGGAGAGGAGGAGGAGGGGAGAGGGCAAGGCTGCACCAAGAGGAGAAGTTCTCATCTGTTGATAGCAGCCCCAAACCTCAAGTATATATAGGGGAGGGGAGGGCTGCGCCCCCATCTAGGGTTCCCCCCCCCAAGGGGTGCGGCCAGCCCTAGATGGGACTTGGGGAGGCGGCCAAGAGGGGAGAGAGGGGGAGGCGCCCACTAGGTGGGCCTTAAGGCCCATCTGGACCTAGGTTTTGCCCCTCCCTACACTTCCCACGCCTTGGGCCTTGGTGGGGGGTGCCCCAGCCCACCTAGGGGCTGGTCCCCTCCCACACTTGGCCCACGCAGCCTTCTGGGGCAGGTGGCCCCACTTGGTGGACCCCCGGGACCCTCCCGGTGGTCCCGGTACATAACCGATAAACCCCAAAACTTTTCCGGTGACCAAAACAGGACTTCCCATATATAAATCTTTACCTCCGGACCATTCCGGAACTCCTCGTGACATCCTGGATCTCATCCGGGACTCCGAACAACATTCGGTAACCACATACAAGCTTCCTTTATAACCCTAGCGTCATCGAATCTTAAGTGTGTAGACCCTACGGGTTCGGGAGACATGCAGACATGACCGAGACGTTCTCCGGTCAATAATCAACAGCGGGATCTGGATACCCATGTTGGCTCCCACATGTTCCACGATGATCTCATCGGATGAACCACGATGTCAAGGACTCAGTCGATCCCGTATACAATTCCCTTTGTCTAGCGGTATTTTACTTGCCCGAGATTCGATCGTCAAGATACCGATACCTTGTTCAATCTCGTTCATGGCAAGTCTCTTTACTCGCTCCATAACACATCATCCCGTGATCAACCCCTTGGTCACACTGTGCACATTATGATGATGTCCTACCGAGTGGGCCCAGAGACACCTCTCCGTTTACACGGAGTGACAAATCCCAGCCTCGATCCGTGTCAACCCAATGACACTTTTGGAGATACCGAGTGCACCTTTATAGTCACCCGATTACGTTGTGACGTTTGATACACCCAAAGCACTCCTACGGTATCCGGGAGTTACACGACCTCATGGTCTAAGGAAGAGATACTTGACATTGGAAAAGCTCTAGCAAACGAACTACAGGATCTTTGTGCTATGCTTAGGATTGGGTCTTGTCCATCACATCATTCTCCTAATGATGTGATCCCGTTATCAACAACATCCAATGTCCATAGCCAGGAAACCATAACTATCTGTTGATCACAACGAGCTAGTCAACTAGAGGCTCACTAGGGACATATTGTGGTCTATGTATTCACACGTGTATTACGATTTCCGGATAATACAGTTATAGCATGAATAAAAGACAATTATCATGAACAAGGAAATATAATAATACTTTTATTATTGTCTCTAGGGCATATTTCCAACAGTCTCCCACTTGCACTAGAGTCAATAATCTAGTTCACATCGCCATGTGATTAACACTCACAGGTCACATCGCCATGTGACCAACATCATCAAATGAGTTCTGGGGTTTGATCATGTTTTGCTTGTGAGAGAGGTTTTAGTCAACGGGTCTGAACCTTTCAGATCCGTGTGTGCTTTGCAAATTTCTAGGTCATATTGTAAATGCTGCTTCCACGCTCCACTTGGAGCTATTCCAAATGGTTGCTCCACTATACGTATCCGGTTTGCTACTCGAGTCACTTTCGGACGGTGTTAAAGCTTGCATCGACGTAACCCTTTACGCCGAACTCTTTATCACCTCCATAATCGAGAAACATGTCCTTATTTACTCCAAGGACAATTTTGACCGCTGTCCAATGATCCATTCCTGGATCATTCTTGTACCCCTTGACTGACTCATGGCAAGGTACACTTCCGGTGCGGTACACAAAGATAGCATACTATAGAGCCTACGTCTGAAACATAGGGGACGACCTTCGTCCTTTCTCTCTTTTCTGCTGTGGTCGAGCTTTAAGTCTTAACTTCATACCTTATATCTCAGGCAAGAATTCCTTCTTTGACTAATCCATCTTGAACTCCTTCAAGATCATGTCAAGGTACGTGCTCATTTGAAAGTACTATTAAGCATTTTGATCTATCTTATAGATCTTGATGCTTATTATTCAAGTAGCCTAATTCAGGTTTTCCATTGAAAACACCTTTCAAATAACCCTATATGCTTTCCGAAATTCTACATCATTTCGATCAACAATATGTCAACAACATATACTCATTAGAAATTCTATAGTGCTCCCACTCACTTCTTTGGAAATACAAGTTTTCATAAACTTTGTATAAACCTAAAATCTTTGATCATCTTATCAAAGTGCACATTCCAACTCCGAGATGCTTACTCCGGTCCTTAGAAGAATCATTTGGAGCCAGCATACCTTTTAGCATCCTTAGGATCTACAAAAACTTTCGGATTGTATCACATACAACCTTTCCTTACGAAGACTGGTAAGGAAACTCGTTTTGACATCCATCTGCCAGATTTCATAAATGCAGCTAATGCTAACATGATTCCGACGGACTTAAGCATCGCTACGGATGAGAAAATCTCATCGTAGTCAACTCCTTGAACTTGTGAAAAACTCTTCGCCACAAGTCGAGCTTCATAGACGGTGACATTACCGTCCACGTTCGTCTTCTTCTTAAAGATCCATTTATCTCAATGGCTTGCCGATCATCGGGCAGGTCCACCAAAGTCCATGCTTTGTTCTGATACATGGATCCTATCTCGGATTTCATGGCTTATAACCATTTGTCGGAATTTGGACCCACCATCGCTTCTCCATAGCTCGTAGGTTCATTGTTGTCTAACAACATGACCTTCAAGACAGGATTACTGTACCACTCTAAAGCAGTATGCATCCTTGTCACCCTACGAGGTACGGTAGTGACTTGATCCAAAAACTTCATGATCACTATCATAAGCTTCTACTTCAATTGGTGTAGGTGCCACAGGGACAACTTCCTGTGCCCTGCTACATACTTGTTGAAGTGACGGTTCAATAACCTCATCAAGTCTCCACCATCCTCCCACTCAATTTTTGAGACAAACTTGTCCTCGAGAAAGGACCCGATTCAAGAAACAATCCCTATTGCTTTCGGATCTGAATTAGGAGGTATACCCAACTGTTTTGGGTGTCCTATGAAGATGCATTTTATCCGCTTTGGGTTCGAGCTTATCAACCTAAAACTTTTTCACATAAGCGTCGCAGCCCCAAACTTTTAAGAAACGACAACTTAGGTTTCTCCAAACCACAGTTTAAACGGTGTCGTCTCAACGGAATTACGTGGTGCCCCATTAAAGTGAGTGCGGTTGTCTCTAATGCCTAACCCATGAACAATAGTGGTAATTCGATAAGAGACATCATGGTACGCACCATATCCAATAGGGTGCAACTATGATGTTCGGACACACCATCACACTATGGTGTTCCAGGCGGTATTAATTGTGAAACAATTTCCACAATGTCTTAATTGCGTGCCAAAGCTCGTAACTCAGATACTCATCTCTATGATCATCTCATAGACATTTTATCCTCTTGTCACGATGATCTTCAACTTCACTCTGAAATTACTTGAACCATTCAATAATTCAGACTTTTGTTTCATCAAGTAAATATACTCAACATCTACTCGAATCATCTCGTGAAGTAAGAACATAACGATATTCATCAGATGCCTCAAAGACTCATTGGACTGCACACATCAAAATGTGTTACTTCCAACAAGTTGCTATCTTGTTCCATTTACTTTGAAAACGAGGCTTTTAGTCATCTTGCCCATGTGGTATGATTTGCATATCTCAAGTGATTCAAAATCAAGTGAGTCCAAACGATCCATCTGCATGGAGTTTCTTCATGCGTAAACACCAATAGACATGGTTCGCATGTCTCAAACTATTCAAAACGAGTGAGTCCAAAGATCCATCAACATGGAGCTTCTTCATGCTTTTACACCAATATGACTTACATGGCAATTGCCACAAGTAAGTGGTACTATCATTACTATCTTATATCTTTTTGGCATGAAAAATGTGTATCACTACGATCGAGATTCAATAAACCATTCCTTTAGGTGTAAGACCATTGAAGGTATTATTCAAATAAATAGAGTAACCATTATTCTCCTTAAATGAATAACCGTATTGCGATAGACATAATCCAATCATGTCTAACGCAAACACCAAATCTCGATGGTAGAGGGAGCGTGCGATGCTTGATCATATCAACCTCGGAAACACTTCCAACATATATCGTCAGCTCACCTTTAGCTAGTCTCCATATATTCCATAGCTTTTATTTCGAGTTACTAACACTTAGCAACCGAGCCGGCATCTAATACCCTGGTGCTACTAGGGTACTAGTAAAGTACACATTAACATAATGTATATCCAATATACTTCTATCGACCTTGCCAGCCTTCTCATCTACCAGTATCTAGGGTAATTCCGCTCGATGGTTGTTCCCTTATTACGAAGCACTTAGTCTCGGTTTGGGTTCAACCTTGGGTTTCTTCACTAGAGCAGCAGCTGATTTGCCGCTTCATGGAGTATCCTTCTTGCCCTTGCCCTTCTTGAAACTAGTGGTTTCACCAACCATCAACAATTGATGCTCCTTCTGATCTCTACTTTCTGTGTCAAACATCGCGAATACCTCAGGGATCATCATATCTATCCCTGATATGTTATAGCTCATCACGAAGCTCTAGCAGCTTGGTGGCAATGACTTTGGAGAAACATCACTATCTCATCTGGAAGATCAAATCCCACTCGATTCAAGTGATTATTGCACTCAGACAATCTGAGCACAAGCTCAACGATTGAGCATTTCTACCTTAGTTTGCAGGCTAAGAAAATCGTCGGAGGTCTCATACCTCTTGACGTGGGCACAAGCCTAAAATCTCAATTTCAGCCCTCGAAACATCTCATATGTTCCGTGACGTTTCGAAAACGTCTTTGGTGCCTCAACTCTAAACCGTTTAACTGAACTATCACGTAGTTATCAAAACGTGTATGTCTGATGTTCGCAAACATCCACAAATGACGTTTGGGGTTCAGCACACTGAGCGGTGCATTAAGGACATAAGCTTTCTACTATCCGCATAATCGCTACTGTCAACTTTCAACTATATTTTCTCTAGGAACATATCTAAACAGTGGAACTAAAACGCGAGCATACGACATAATTTGCAAAGATCTTTTGACTATGTTCAGGATAATTAAGTTCATCTTATGAACTCCCACTCAGATAGACATCCCTCTGGTCATCTAAGTGATTACATGATCCAAGTCAACTAGGCCGTGTCCGATCATCACGTGAGACGGACTAGTCATCATCGGTGAACATCTTCATGTTGATCGTATCTTCCATACGACTCATGCTCGACCTTTCGGTCTCCGTGTTCGAGGCCATGTCTGTACATGCTAGGCTCGTCAAGTTAACCCTGTGTGTTTTTATTTGTGTAAAACTGTCTTACACACGTTGTATGTGAACGTAAGAATCCATCACACCCGATCATCACGTGGTGCTTAGAAGTTTACTTAACCGTAGCAACGGTGCAGTCGGGGAGAACACTTCTTCAAATTTTGTAAGGGATCATCTTATTTACTACCGTCGTCCTAAGTAAACAAGATGCATAAACATGATAAACATCACATGCAATCAAAAAGTGACATGATATGGCCAATATCATTTTGCTCCTTTTGATCTCCATCTTCGGGGCTCCATGATCATCATCATTACCGGCATGACACCATGATCTCCATCATCATGATCTCCATCATCGTGTCTTCATGAAGTTGTCTCACCAACTATTACTTCTACTACTATGGCTACCGATTAGCAATAAATTAAAGTAATTACATGGCGCTGTTCAATGACACGCAGGTCATACAATAAATCAAGACAACTCCTATGGCTCCTGCCGGTTGTCATACTCATCGACATGCAAGTCGTGATTCCTATTACAAGAATATGATCAATCTCATACATCACATATCATTCATCACATTCTTCTTGGCCATATCACATCACATAGCATACCCTGCAAAAACAAGTTAGACGTCCTCTAATTGTTGTTGCATGTTTTACGTGGCTGCTATGGGTTTCTAGCAAGAACGTTTCTTACCTACGCAAAAACCACAACGTGATATGCCAATTGCTATTTACCCTTCATAAGGACCCTTTTCATCGAATCCGTTCCGACTAAAGTGGGAGAGACTGGCACCCGCTAGCCACCTTATGCACCAAGTGCATGTCAATCGGTGGAACTGTCTCACGAAGAGTACGTAAGGTCGGTCCGGCCGCTTCATCCCACAATACCGTCGAAACAAGATTGGACTAGTAACGGTAAGCATATTGAACAAAATCAACGCCCACAACTACTTTGTGTTCTACTCGTGCAAAGAATCTACGCAATAGACCTAGCTCATGATGCCACTGTTGGGGAACGTAGCAGAAATTCAAAATTTTCCTACGAGTCACCAAGATCTATCTATGGAGAGACTAGCAACGAGGGGAAGAAGAGTGCATCTACATACCCTTGTAGATCGCTAAGCGGAAGCGTTCAAGAGAACGGGGTTGAAGGAGTCGTACTCGTCGTGATCCAAATCACCGGAGATCCTAGTGCCGAACGGACGGCACCTCCGCGTTCAACACACGTACAGCCCGGTGACGTCTCCCATGCCTTGATCCAGCAAGGAGAGAGGGAGAGGTTGAGGAAGACTCCATCCAGCAGTAGCATGACGGCGTGGTGGTGGTGGAGGAGCGTGGCAATCCTGCGGGGCTTCGCCAAGCACCAAGGGAGAGGAGGAGGAGGGAGAGGGGCAAGGCTGCACAAAGAGGAGAAGTTCTCATCTGTTGATAGCAGCCCCAAACCTCAAGTATATATAGGGGAGGGGAGGGCTGCGCCCCCATCTAGGGTTCCCCCCCCAAGGGGTGCGGCCAGCCCTAGATGGGACTTGGGGAGGCGGCCAAGAGGGGAGAGAGGGGGAGGCGCCCACTAGGTGGGCCTTAAGGCCCATCTGGACCTAGGTTTTGCCCCTCCCTACACTTCCCACGCCTTGGGCCTTGGTGGGGGGCGCCCCAGCCCACCTAGGGGCTGGTCCCCTCCCACACTTGGCCCACGCAGCCTTCTGGGGCAGGTGGCCCCACTTGGTGGACCCCCGGGACCCTCCCGGTGGTCCCGGTATGTTACCGATAAACCCCGAAAATTTTCCGGTGACCAAAACAGGACTTCCCATATATAAATCTTTACCTCTGGACCATTCCGGAACTCCTCGTGACGTCTTGGATCTCATCCGGGACTCCGAACAACATTCGGTAACCACATACAAGCTTCCTTCATAACCCTAGCATCATCGAACCTTAAGTGTGTAGACCCTACGGGTTCGGAGACATCTGAACATGACCGAGACGTTCTCGGTCAATAACCAACAGCGGATCTTGATACCCATGTTGGCTCCTACATGTTCCACGATGATCTCATCGGATGAACCACGATGTCAAGGACTCATCGATCCCATATACAATTCCCTTTGTCTAGCGGTATTTTACTTGCCCGAGATTCGATCGTCGGTATACCGATACCTTGTTCAATCTCGCACGGCAAGTCTCTTTACTTGTTCCGAACACATCATCCCGTGATCAACCCCTTGGTCACACTGTGCACATTATGATGATGTCCTACCGAGTGGGCCCAGAGATACCTCTCCGTTTACACGGAGTGACAAATCCCAGTCTCGATCCGTGTCAACCCAGCAGACACTTTTGGAGATACCTATAGTGCACCTTTATAGTCACCCAGTTACGTTGTGACTTTTGATACACCCAAAGCACTCCTCATCAGATCCGGGAGTTACACGATCTCATGGTCTAAGGAAGAGATACTTGACATTGGAAAAGCTCTAGCAAACGAACTACACGATCTTTGTGCTATGCTTAGGATTGGGTCTTGTCCATCACATCATTCTCCTAATGATGTGATCCCGTTATCAACGACATCCAATGTCCATAGCCAGGAAACCATGACTATCTGTTGATCACAACGAGCTAGTCAACTAGAGGCTCACTAGGGACATATTGTGGTCTATGTATTCACACGTGTATTACGATTTCCGGATAATACAGTTATAGCATGAATAAAAGACAATTATCATGAACAATAAAATATAATAATACTTTTATTATTGCCTCTAGGGCATATTTCCAACATCACCGTGTGTCGTGTCCACATACATCTCAGCAGAATGGTATTGCCGAGCACAAACACCGTCATTTGGTCGAGACCGGCCTTGCCTTACTGGCACACTCGTCTCTCCCACTCTGGTTTTGGGATGAGGCCTTTCTTACGGCGTGTTATCTCATCAACCGTATGCCCACTCCGGTTCTCAAAAAAGACACGCCTCTGTTCCGCCTGTTTCATGTTCAACCCAATTATTCCTCTCTCAGGATTTTTGGGTGTGCTTGCTGGCCTAGTCTCTGCAAGTATAATGCTCACAAGCTGGAGTTCCATTCGAAGATGTGTGCCTTCCTTGGCTATAGCCCTCTGCATAAGGGTTATAAGTGTCTTGATCGCACCTCGGGTAGGATCTACATCTCTCGTGATGTTGTATTTGACGAGTCAGTTTTCCCTTACTCCAGCCCAGGTGTCTCGATTGACATTGCCTCCATTGAGCAGGCTCTCACTTTTCCATCTAATGAACCGGTTTCGGATGTCCATGTGCGGAAATACGACCTGTCCTATTTGTCACCTGACTTGTTTTCTGCAGATGCTGCTCTAATCTCTTCCTAGGAACCCGTCGCCGCACCTGTATCCACCGGCGTGATCAACGTGCATGGCCCTGATGTGCATGCCACGCCTCTCGAGGCAGCCTCATCGGCCTCGCCCATTGGCCGGGCGCGATCAGGGCACGATCGGTCGCCCATCGTGTCCCCGCCGCGCTGGTCGGCCCAGCCCGCCTCGCCTACTTCGGTTGTCGTCGAGTCGCCAGCCGCGTCCTTTGGGCTGCCATCTCCGCCTGGATCTCCCTCGTCGCTTGTTTCGGCCCAGTCCGACGCGTCACCCCGACCCGTGTCGCCTGTTGCTGACGATAGTTCAACCGCGACACCATCGGCCGGGTCTCCTTTGTCGCCGCCACCTTCTACCGGCGATGCATCTACCAGGCACACTATGGTCACCAATCACCACGATCATACGCGTAAGGCTAAGACATACACGGATGGTACGGTGCGGTACAACCCTCGTCGGCGTGCATTCTTCACCGCACCCACTTCTCATCATGATGCTCTTGGTGAACCGGCTTGGCGTGCCGCCATGTCTGAGAAATTTTCTGCCCTTCGTCACACAAACACATGGGTGTTGGTGCCTCGGCCTCCTGGTGTTAATATTGTGGGTTGCAAGTGGATATTTAAGACCAAACATCATCCGGATGGTTCTGTTGACAAGCACAAAGCTCGCCTCGTTGCTCGCGGTTTTACTCAACAACAAGGGATAGACTATGGAGATACTTTCAGCCCCGTGGTGAAGCCTACCACGGTTCGTCTGGTCCTCTCTCTCGCTGTCTCTCGCGGGTGGTGTCTTCGACATATTGATGTGAGTAATGCTTTTCTTCACAGATTTTTGGCCGAAGATGTCTACATGCAGCAGCCCCCTAGCTTTGAGGATGCCCATCATCCCTCTCATGTCTGCAAACTCCAGAGGTCCATCTACGGGCTCAAACAGTCGCCACGTGCCTAGTATGCTCGGTTGAGTCAGCGTCTCTCATGACTTGGCTTTGTTCCTTCCAAGGCGGATGCGTCCTTGTTCATATTTTCACATGGTGCTATTCAGATCTACATGCTAGTGTATGTTGATGATATTGTGATTGCCAGTTCTACACCTAATGTGGTGGATCGCCTTGTGCAGTCCTTGTCTGCGAGTTTTTCCATTAAAGACTTGGGCAGGCTGGAGTACTTTCTTGGATTGGAAGCGTCCTTTCATTCAGGGGGCATGACATTGACACAGAAGAAGTATGCACTTGATCTTCTTCATCGCGTCAACATGGAGAACTGCAAGTCCACTTCCACTCCACCTACTACATCCGAGAGCCTCTCGCGTCATAGTGGAGCATTGCTGAGTATCGATGACTCTTTCAGGTACCACAGTGTAGTTGGAGCACTGCAGTATCTGACACTCACTCGTCCAGATATCTCCTTTGCCGTGAACAAAGTGTGCCAGTTCCTGTCTCAGCCTACCGAGGTTCATTGGGAAGCAGTTAAGCGTATTCTGAGGTATATCAAAGGTACGCTAGACATGGGACTACGGATTCGTAAGTCCAGGTTTACTGGAGTCAGTATATTCACCGACGCAGACTGGGCAGGTTGTGTTGATGACCGGCGTTCTACTAGTGGCTTTGTTGTATTTGTTGGACCCAATCTTATATCTTGGAGTTCCAAGAAGCAACCTACGGTCTTGAGGTCTAGCATCGAGGCAGCATATAAGGCATTGGCAAATGGCGCGGCTGAAGCCATTTGGATAGACACGGTTCTCACAGAACTTGGAGTCACACGGCAGCGCACACCCATATTCTGGTGTGATAACTTAGGGGCAACTTACCTGACGGTGAATCCAGTGTTTCATGCTCGTACCAAATACATTGAGATTGATTTCCATTTTGTGAGGGAACGAGTAGCTGTTGGTAAACTAGAAGTCAGGTTTATATCAACTGATGAACAGTTAGTGGATGTATTTACTAAACCCGCTACTCGACAGATGCTAGACCGTTTTAGAACCAATCTGAATCTTGTATATAGTTCAGATTGAGGGGGCATGTAAAATAGGGTCTAGCATATTGTACATGTACACGTATTTGTATACGTATGTAATTGTATTCTGATCATCTATATATTGAGACGTGAGGCTGGATGTTAGCCACCCACGCAAAAACCTAAACTCTGTGTTTCAACTCTCCATGATGTAGGCGTTGGCAAGCTTGAACATCTCGTCGACCTGGGCGCCTCCTTCAGTGGCGCCAGAATCCCCTTCAGCCTGGCAACGCTGGCCTCCACTCGGACAGCGGTCTACAAGCGCTAGGTCCTGGTGCAACACCAGTAGATGCGCCGCCTGCACGAGGATGTTGCAAGCTACAGGTTCGTTCGTTGGACATTTGAGCTCTCTACCATCAGTCGGGTGGATAGTTGAAATTTTCAATGTACAATCAGATTACATAGTTCATTCTTTCACATGGCAATTTTTGTTGTGTTCACTTGTGTGCAAGCTGTGGAAGATGAATGACCTAGGATATTTGCATACCATGGCATTTTAAGTTCATGGAAGCATGGCTATTGTAGTTTATAAACATCACTGATGAGTTCATTTTTTCACATGGCAACTTTTGTTTTTGTGTTCACTTTGTGTGCAAGCTATGGAACATGAACCCCTCGGATTTTTATGTATCATGGCTTCTAAGTTCATGGAAGAATGGCAATTGTAGTTATGGGTAATGGCAAATTCTTTTTTCCTTTTCCAACAATGGAAAACTATTTCTATTTCTTATGGGGCCATGTCAATATATATTAAACCATGGCAAATGTAATTCATGTGTCATGGCAACTCTTCTCCACTATATGATTGAGACGAAGAAAGTGCGCACTATATACATGACATTTTCTTATACTAACTTGGTGTAGTTGCCTTGTTCTTTTGCCAAATCAAATGGCCTTCAAATGTTTGTTGGTTGGTAGTTGATTCGTATTGAGTTTTAATTTGTGTTAAGAGATAGGTTAGTAGTAGGCCATGACAAAATTAGGAGAAATATTCAAAATAATGTGGCAATTTCTGTGGAGTGACACGACAAATAATCATATGACATAATCCATAATTTTTTTGTCTACTCGCACTTTCCATTTATAGATAAATTTTGCATTTGGTCGCATGGCATTTTTCTCCTAAAGTGACACGGCACATGTTTTTCACACATTGACATGGCAAATTTCTTAAAAGTGGATTACTCAAACATGACATATATCAGGTAGCGACCTTGCCATGCCCCTACCAAGTAGATCATGACATTTTTTGCCATGATATTTAGGTAGTGACATTTTTCATGACCCTACTATGTAGAACATTTCAAAAAAATTTAAAATCCCATGGAAATCTATTTTATTTAAATAGCATGGCAAATTCATATATGCACAGTTGCCATGATCTTACGGAGCTACTTTTGCCATGTTATTTATTGTTTTTACATTCTTTTCTTCAAGGAAGAAATAGATGCATAGCAAAAATTGTTTTCTGCACCATGGAAAATTTAGTTTATGCACCATGTTAAATTTAGTTTATGTCCATGGCAAATTTAGTTTATGGTCCATGGCAATTTTAGTTGATACTTTTCTAAGTATCATATGAGATTTTTACTTCATTCCCATGGAAATTTAATTTCATTTTCCATGGCAAGTTTTTTATAAGTTTTTGCAATGGCAACTTTTACTCTTTTTTGCCATGGCAATTTTACTCTAAATGACATGGAAAATTTTACTTCATTTTTCCATGGCAAATTTTACTCTTTCTTTGCCATGGCAAGTTTTACCCTTTTTTGCCATGGCAAGTTTTACCCTTTTTGCCATGGTAATTTTACTTTAAATGACATGGCAAATTTATATCATTTTTTCATGGCAAAAATTTTGCATGGCAAAGTAGAGCGTGCTACATATTATCCGTCATCGCGTGGCGCCTTTCCAACAAAAAGCGAGAGCAAACATTTGCGGGGAGGGTCGTACGATGATTCAATTCGAGCACTCACGGGGCCAATGCGGAACCGAAATTGTGAGGCATGAGGGGAGATGCGGCCGTTTGCCCTTTCGCATGAGACGGCACATGGCACGGTCGCGCCCGGACCGCGGGAGGTAGTCTTCCTGGGTCATCGTCCCCAAGTGGCCTCTTCGACGGGCGAGGTGTCACCAGAGCTGGAGCCCCTATGCCTCGGTCGCGTTGTCCTCCCGTAGGCCATCTAGCGTTGCCTGGGACGAAAGAAATGACCGTTTTGCCCCCAATTTTCGACACCACCCCAGAGTTGGGGGCCAAAGAAATCCGTGCTACGTGCCTATATCCGTTTATACACCTCTAGGGGAGATTCGAGACAACCCCTGACGTGGTCAATTTTTCGCCATTTCGGGCAGGAAAATTCTGCCGCCGTGCCAAAACACCACGTGTTGTTGTCCACCATTGCCACCGAGTCTCCCATTGCCACGGACCTAAACAATAATGCAAAATGGGAGGGATTCATATTTATTTTATTTCTTCTAATAACGGGCATGAGACGAAACTTAGGGCGGGAGACGAAACTTTGAGCGGGAAACGAAATTCCGAATCGCACGGGGTGCAACTCCGGCGAACATGGGTCGCCTGTGCAGGCCGTCCGGAGCAAAAGATATTTTTTTTAAAAGGTCTCCCTCGTGCGGACTCCGCTTTGGCACCCTGTGGCCTTCACGGGGCCGGAGGCATCATCGCATGCATTAGACGCGAACCCGCGCATGCCAAAGTAGAGGGTGCTACATATTATTGCTGGGGCATGAAGTAATTTCAAAAAATTTCCTACGCACACGCAAGATCATGGTGATGGCATAGCAACGAGAGGGGAGAGTGTTGTCCACGTACCCTCGTAGACCGTAAGCGGAAGCGTTATGACAACGCGGTTGATGTAGTCGTACGTCTTCACGATCCGACCGATCCAAGCACCGAACGTACGGCACCTCCATGTTCAGCACACGTTCAGCTCGATGACGTTCCCCAGACTCCAATCCAGCAAAGCGTCGGGGATGAGTTCCGTCAGCACGACGGCGTGGTGACGGTGATGATGTTCTATCGGTAGCAGGCTTCGCCTAAACTCATGACGATATGACCGAGGTGGAATATGGTGGAGGGGGGCACCACACACGGCTAAGGAACGATCCATAGATCAACTTGTGTGTCTATGGGGTGCCCCCCTTCCCCGTATATAAAGGAGTGGAGGAGGGAGGGCGGCCTCTCTATGGCGCGCCTAGGGGAGTCCTACTCCCAGGGAGTAGGATTCCCCTTTCCTAGTAGAACTAGGAACCCTTCCATGTATTAGGAGTAGGAGAGAAGGAAAGGAAGAGAGAAGGAGAAGGAAGGAAGGGGGCGCCCCCCTCCCTAGTCCAATTCGGACTAGTCCAAGGGGAGGGGTGCGGCCACCCTTTTGGCCCTTTTTGTCCTTTCCCGTATGGCCCATTAAGGCCCAATACGAATTCCCGTTACTCTCCGGTACTCCGAAAAATACCCAAATCACTCGGAACCTTTCCGAACTCCGAATATAGTCGACCAATATATTGATCTTTACGTCTCGACCATTTCGAGACTCCTCGTCATGTCCCCGATCTCATCCGGACTCGAACTCCTTGGTACATCAAAACCCATAAACTCATAATATAAGCATCATCGAAACCTTAAGCGTGCGGACCCTACGGGTTCGAGAACTATGTAGACATGACCTAGAACTATTCTTGGTCAATAACCAATAGCGGAACCTGGATGCCCATATTGGCTCCTACATATTCTACGAAGATCTTTATCAGTCAAACCGCATAACAACATACTTCGTTCCCTTTGTCATCGGTATGTTACTTGCCCAAGATTCGATCATCGGTATCCAATACCTAGTTCAATCTCGTTACCGGCAAGTCTCTTTACTCGTTCCGTAATACATCACCCTGTAACTAAGTCATTAGTTACAATGCTTGCAAGGCTTAAGTGATGTGTATTACCGAGAGGGCCCAGAGATACCTCTCCGACAATCGGAGTGACAAATCCTAATCTCGAATTATGCCAACTCAACATGTACCTTCGGAGACACCTGTAGAGCACCTTTATAATCACCCAGTTACATTGTGACATTTGGTAGCACACAAAGTGTTCATCCGGTAAACGGGAGTTGCACAATCTTATAGTTGTAGGAACTTTGTATAAGTCATGAAGAAAGCAATAGCAACATACTAAACGATCAAGTGCTAGGCTAACAGAATGGGTCAAGTCAATCACATCATTCTCCTAATGATGTGATCCCGTTAATCAAATGACAACTCATGTCTATGGCTAGGAAACTTAACCATCTTTGATTCAACGAGCTAGTCAAGTAGAGGCATACTAGTGACACTATGTTTGTCTATGTATTCACACATGTATTATGTTTCCGGTTAATACAATTCTAGCATGAATAATAAACATTTATCATGAAATAAGGAAATAAATAATAACTTTATTATTGCCTCTAGGGCATATTTCCTTCAGTCTCCCACTTGCACTAGAGTCAATAATCTAGTTCACATCACCATGTGATTTAACACCAATATCCATATCTGTATATGATTAACACCCATAGTTCACATCGTCATGTGACCAACACCCAAAGGGTTTACTAGAGTCAATAATCTAGTTCACATCACTTATGTTATTAACACCCAAAGAGTACTAAGGTGTGATCATGTTTTGCTCATGAGAGAAGCTTAGTCAACGGATCTGTCACATTCAGAGCCGTATGTATTTTGCAAATATTCTATGTCTACAATGCTCTGTACGGAGCTACTCTAGCTAATTGCTCCCACTTTCAATATGTATCCAGATTGAGACTTAGAGTCATCTGGATCGGTGTAAAAGCTTGCACCGATGTAACTCTTTACGACGGGCTCTTTTATCACCTTCATAATCGAGAAATATTTCCTTAGTCCTCACTAAGGATATTCTTGACCAATGTCCAGTGATCTACTCCTAGATCACTATTGTACCCCCTTGCCAAATTCAGAGCAAGGTATACAATAGGTCTGGTACATATCATAGCATACTTTATAGAACCTATGACTGAGGCATAGGGAATGACTTTCATTCTCTTTTCTATTTTCTGCCGTGGTCGGGCTTTGAGTCTTACTCAATTTCACACCTTGTAACACAGGCAAAAACTATTTCTTTGACTGTTCATTTTGAACTACTTCAAAATCTTTGTCAAGGTATGTACTTATTGAAAAAACTTATCAAGCGTCTCGATCTATCTCTATAGATCTAATGCTCAATATGTAAGCAGCTTCACCGAGGTCTTTCTTTGAAAAACTCCTGTCAAACACTCCTTTATGCTTTGCAGAATAATTCTACATTATTTCCGATCAACAATATGTCATTCACATATACTTATCAGAAATGTTGTAGTGCTCCCACTCACTTTCTTGTAAATACAGGCCTTTCCAAAAGTTTGTATAAAACCATATGCTTTGATCAACTCATCAAAGCGTATATTCCAACTCCGAGATGCTTGCACCAGTCCATTGATGGATTGCTGGAGCTTGCACACTTTTGTTAGCATCTTTAGGATTGACAAAACCTTCTGGTTGCATCATATACAACTCTTCTTTAATAAATCCATTAAGGAATGCAATTTTGACATCCATTTGCCAGATTTCATAAAATGTGGCAATTGCTAACATGAATCGGACAGACTTAAGCATCGATACGAGTGAGAAAATCTCATTGTATTCAACATTTTGAACTTGTTGAAAAACCTTTTTCGACAAGTCGAGCTTTGTAGATAGTAACACTATTATCAACGTCCGTCTTCCTCTTGAAGATCCATTTATTTCTTATGGTTTGCCGATCATCGGGCAAGTCCATCAAAGTCCACACTTTGTTCTCATACATGGATCCTATCTCAGATTTCATGGCCTCCAGACATTTTGCGGAATCTGGGCTCATCATCGCTTCTTCATAGTTCGTAGGTTCGTCATGGTCAAGTAACATGACTTCCAGAATAGGATTACCGTACCACTCTGGTGCGGATCTTACTCTGGTAGACCTACGAGGTTCAGTAGAAACTTGATCCGTAGTTTCATGATCAATATCATTAGCTTCCTCACTAATTGGTGTAGTTGTCACAGGAACCGGTTCTTGTGATGAACTACTTTCCAATAAGGGAGCAGTACTGATTACCTCATCAAGTTCTACTTTCCTCCCACTCACTTCTTTCGAGAGAAACTCCTTCTCTAGAAAGGATCCATTTTTAGCAACGAATATCTTGCCTTCGGATCTGTGATAGAAGGAGTACCCAATAGTTACCTTTGGGTATTCTATGAAGACACACTTCTCCGATTTGGGTTTGAGTTTATCAGGATGAAACTTTTTCACATAAGCATCGCAGCCCCAAACTTTAAGAAACGACAACTTGGGTTTCTTGCTAAACCACAGTTCATATGTTGTCGTATCAACGGATTTAGATGGTGCCCTTTTAACGTGAATGTAGCTGTCTCTAATGCATAACCCCAAAACAATAGTGGTAAATCAGTAGGAGACATCATAGATCGCACCATATCCAATAAAGTGCAGTTACGATGTTCGGACACACCATAACGTTGTGGTGTTCCAGGTGGCGTGAGCTGTGAAACTATTCCACATTGTTTTAATTGAAGACCAAACTCGTAACTCAAATATTCGTCTCCGCGATCAGATCGCAGAAATTTTATTTTCTTGTTATGATGATTTTTCCACTTCACTCTGAAATTCTTTGAACCTTTCAACTATTTTAGACTTATGTTTCATCAAGTAGATATACCCATATCTGCTCAAATCATCTGTGAAGGTTAGAAAATAACGATACTTGCCACGAGCCTTCATACTCATTGGTCTGCATACATCAGTATGTATTATTTCCAACAAGTCAAGAGCTTCGCTCCATTGTTCCGAAGAACGGAGTTTTACTCATCTTGCCCAAAAGGCACGGTTCGCAAGTATCAAATGATTCATAACCAAGTGATTCCGAAAATCCATCTTTATGGAGTTTCTTCATGCGCTTTACACCAATATGACCCAAACGGCAGTGCCACAAATAAGTTGCACTATCATTATTAACTTTGCATCTTTTGGCATCAATATTATTAATATGTGTATCACTACGATCGAGATCCAACAAACTATTTTCATTGGGTGTATGACCATTGAAGGTTTTATTCATGTAAATGAACAATAATTATTCTCGATTTTAAATGAATAACCGTATTGCAATAAACATGATCAAATCATATTCATGCTCAACATAAACGCCAAATAACATTTATTTAGGTTTAACACTAATCCCAAAAGTATAGGGAGTGTGCGATGATGATCATATCAATCTTGGAACTACTTCCAACACTCATCGTCACTTCCCTTCAACTAGTCTCTGTTTATTCGTAACTCCTGTTTTGAGTTACAAATCTTAGCAATCAAACAAGTATCAAATACTGTGGGCTACTATAAACACTAGTAAGGCACACATCAAACACCAGATATCAAATATACCCTTGTTCACTTTGCCATCCTTCTTATCCACCAAATATTTAGGGCATTTCCGCTTCAAAGGACCATTTCCTTTGCGAAGGTAAGCACTCGGTTTCAGGCTTTGGTCCAGCTTTGGTCTTCTTCACAGGAGTGACAACTTGTTTGCCATTCTACTTGAAGTTTCCCTTTCTTTCCCTTTGCCCTTTTCTTGAAACTAGTGGTCTTGTCAATCATCAACACTTGATGCTCTTTCTTGATTTCTACCTTCGTTGATTTCAACATCACGAAGAGCTCAGGAATCATTTTTGTCATCCTTTGCATACTATAGTTCATCACGAAGTTCTACTAACTTGGTGATGGTGACTAGAGAACTCTGTCAATCACTATCTTATCTGGAAGATTAACTCCCACTTGATTCAAGCGATTGTAGTACCCAGACAATCTAAGCACATGCTCACTAGTTGAGCGATTCTCCTCCATCTTTTAGCTTTAGAACTTGTTGGAGACTTCATATCTCTCAACTCGGGTATTTGCTTGAAATATTAACTTCAATTCGTGGAACATCTCATATGGCCCATGACATTCAAAATGTCTTTTGAAGTCCCGATTCTAAGCTGTTAAGCATGGTGCACTAAACTATTAAGTAGTCATCATATTGAGCTAGCCAAACGTTCATAACATCTGCATCTGCTCCTGCAATAGGTTTGTCACCTAGCGGTGCATCAAGGACATAATTCTTACGCACAAACAATGAGGATAAACCTCGAGATCACGGATCCAATCCGCATCATTGCTACTAACATTTTTCAACACATTTTTTCTAGGAACATATCAAAATAAACATATGAAAGCAACAACGCGAGCTATTGATCAACATAATTTGCAAAATACTACCAGGACTAAGTTCATGATAAATTGAAGTTCAATTAATCATATTACTTAAGAACTCCCACTTAGACAGACATCTCTCTAGTCATCTAAGTGATCACGTGATCCAAATCAACTAAACCATAACCGATCATCACCTGAGATGGAGTAGTTTTCAATGGTGAACATCTCTATGTTGATCATATCTACTATATGATTCACGCTCGACCTTTCGGTCTCTGTGTTCCGAGGCCATATCTGCATATGCTAGGCTCGTCAAGTTTAACCTGAGTATTCTGCGCGTGCAAAACTGGCTTGCACCCGTTGTAGATGGACGAGAGCTTATCACACCCGATCATCACGTGGTGTCTGGGCACGACGAACTTTGGCAACGGTGCATACTCAGGGAGAACACTTCTTGATAATTAGTGAGAGATCATCTTAAAATGCTACCGTCAAACAAAACAGAATAAGATGTATAACAGATAAACATCATATGCAATCAAAATATGTGACATGATATGGCCATGATCATCTTGCACCTTTGATCTCCATCTCCAAAGTACTGTCATGATCTCTATCGTCATCGGCATGACACCATGATCTTCATCATCTTGATCTATATCAATGTGTCTTCACATGGTCGTCTCGCCAACTATTGCTCTTGCAACTATTGCTATCGCATAGCGATAAAGTAAAGCAATTATTTGGCACTTGCATCTTATGCAACAAAGAGACAACCATAGGGCTTCTGCCAGTTGCCGATAACTTCAACAAAACATGATCATATCATACAACAACTTATATCTCATCACGTCTTGACCATATCACATCACAACATGCCCTGCAAAAATAAGTTAGACGTCCTCTACTTTGTTGTTGCAAGTTTTATGTGGCTGCTACGGGCTATGCAAGAACCATTCTTACCTACGCATCAAAACCACAACGATAGTTCGTCAAGTTAGTGTTGTTTTAACCTTCGCAAGGACCGGGCGTAGCCACACTCGGTTCAACTAAAGTTGGAGAAATAGACACCCGCTAGTCACCTGTGTGCAAAGCACGGCGGTAAAACCTGTCTCGCGTAAGCGTACGCGTAATGTCGGTCCGGGCCGCTTCATCCAACAATACCGCTGAACTAAAGTATGACATGCTGGTAGGCAGTATGACTTGTATCGCCCACAACTCACTTGTGTTCTACTCGTGCATATAACATCAACGCATAAAACCTAGGCTCGGATGCCACTGTTAGGGAACGTAGTAATTTCAAAAAATGTCCTACGCACACGCAAGATCATGGTGATGGCATAGCAACGAGAGGGGAGAGTGTTGTCCATGTACCCTCGTAGACCGTAAGCGGAAGCGTTATGATAACGCGGTTGATGTAGTCGTACGTCTTCACGATCCGACCGATCCAAGCACCGAACATACGGCACCTCCGTGTTCAGCACACGTTCAGCTCGATGACGTTCCCCGGACTCCAATCCAGCAAAGCGTCGGGGATGAGTTCCGTCAGCACGACGGCGTGGTGACGGTGATGATGTTCTACCAGCGCAGGGCTTCGCCTAAACTCCGCGACGATATGACCGAGGTGGAATATGGTGGAGGGGGGCACCGCACACGGCTAAGGAACGATTCGTAGATCAACTTGTGTGTGGGGTGCCCCCCTTCCCCGTATATAAAGGAGTGGAGGAGGGGAGGCCGGCCTCTCTATGGCGCGCCCTAGGGGAGTCCTACTCCCACCGGGAGTAGGATTCCCCTTTTCCTAGTAGAACTAGGAACCCTTCCATGTATTAGGAGTAGGAGAGAAGGAAAGGGAAGAGAGAAGGAGAAGGAAGGAAGGGGGCGCCCCCCCTCCCTAGTCCAATTCAGACTAGTCCAAGGGGAGGGGTGCGGCCACCCTTTTGGCCCTTTTCCTCCTTTCCCGTATGGCCCATTAAGGCCCAATACGAATTCCCGTAACTCTCCGGTACTCCAAAAATACCCGAATCACTTGGAACCTTTCCGAACTCCGAATATAGTCGTCCAATATATCGATCTTTATGTCTCGACCATTTCGAGACTCCTCGTCATGTCCCCGATCTCATCCGGGACTCTGAACTCCTTCGGTACATCAAAACTCATAAACTCATAATAAAACTGTCATCGAAACCTTAAGCGTGCGGACCCTACGGGTTCGAGAACTATGTAGACATGACCTAGAACTATTCTCGGTCAACAACCAATAGCGGAACCTAGATGCCCATATTAGTTCCTACATATTCTACGAATCTTTATCGGTCAAACCGCATAACAACATACGTTGTTCCCTTTGTCATCAGTATGTTACTTGCCCGAGATTCGATCGTCGGTATCCAATACCTAGTTCAATCTCGTTACCGGCAAGTCTCTTTACTCATTCCGTAATGCATCATTCCGTAACTAACTCATTAGCTACATTGCTTGCAAGGCTTATAGTGATGTGCATTACCGAGAGGGCCTAGAGATACCTCTCCGACAATCGGAGTGACAAAACCTAATCTCGAAATACGCCAACCCAACATGTACCTTTGTAGACACCTGTAGTACTATAATCACCTAGTTACGTTGTGACGTTTGGTAGCACCCAAAGTGTTCCTCCGGTAAACGGGAGTTGCATAATCTCATAGTTACAGGAACATGTATAAGTCATGAAGAAAGCAATAGCAACATACTAAACGATCAAGTGCTAAGCTAACGGAATGGGTCAAGTCAATCACATCATTCTCCTAATGATGTGATCCCGTTAATCAAATGACAACTCATGTCTATGGCTAGGAAACTTAACCATCTTTGATTCACGAGCTAGTCAAGTAGAGGCATACTAGTGACACTATGTTTGTCTATGTATTCACACATGTATTATGTTTCCAGTTAATACAATTCTAGCATGAATAATAAACATTTATCATGAAATAAGGAAATAAATAATAACTTTATTATTGCCTCTAGGGCATATTTCCTTCAATTATCTATCATCGCGTGGCGCCTCTCCAACAAAAAGCGAGAGCAAACGTTTGCGGGGAGGGTCGTATGATGATTCGATCCGAGCACTCGCGGGGCCAATGCGGAACCGAAATTGTGAGGCGCGAGGGGAGATGCGGCCGTTTGCGCTTTTGCATGAGACGGCGCATGGCTCGGTCGCGCCCGGACCGTGGGAGGTAGTCTTCCCGGGTCTTCGTCCCCACGTGGCCTCTCCGATGGGCCAGGTGTCACCGGAGCCGGAGCCTCTATGCCTCGGTCACATTGTCCTCTCGGAGGCCATCCAACATTGCCTGGGATGAAAGAAATGACCGTTTTGCCCCCAATTTTCGACACCACCCCGGAGTTGGGGGCCAACAAAATCCGTGCTGCGTGCCTATAACCTTTTATACACCTCCGGGGGAGATTCGAGACAACCCCGACGTGGTCAATTTTTCTCCATTTTGTGCGGGAAAATTCCGCTGCCGTGCCAAAACAATGCGTCTTGTTGTCCACCATTGCCACAGACCTAAACAATAATGCAAAATGGAAGGGATTCAAATTTATTTTATTTCTCCTAATAACAGGTGCGAGACGAAACTAAGGGCGCGAGACGAAACTTTGGGCGGGAAACAAAATTCCGGACCGCACGGGTCCAATTACGCCAATAGGAACACCAGACCGAATGACTCGTTCGCTCGGGGATGCACATTTTACCAAACGAAAAGGTTCGGGATGAAACCCCTCCAGCCCGAACTACCCCCATCAGCACGACCTAAAAAAGGCCCCAATAACCCAACTTGATGGGCCTCTTCTTAGACGTGAAGAAAGCCCCAAAAATCAGGAAAAGTAAAAAAAACAGTACAAAGATGAATAAGAAAAAGGAATTCCTTGCCTTCAAAATAAAAAATAAGTTTAGTGTAAAAATGCCATGGTTGCTGATCCACTTTCATGAACAAAAAGACATTAACAAATCAGTTTGCCATGGTTAAAAAAGGTAAAAAAATGCCATGTTTCATACAATAAAAATGCCATGGTAGCAGAAAATAACTTTGCAATGGTTAAAAATGATTATTTAGATATGGAAAAAGATCTAAAATTGCCATGGGTGTAACTTAAAAATTGTCATGTTCACTAACGAGAACTTTGCCATGGCAAATGAACATCTTAAGTAACCATGGTAATGTTCTTCGAATAAGATATGACAACGGCACTACCTTTTTTTAATAAAATTGCCATGTTCATGGAAGCATTTTTGAAACATCTCAAGTTGTCATCACTACAAAGTCTACACTACGAAAACTTGCCATGAAGTTTGCATATATATGGATACAAGATGGGAAAAGAAATGAAGTTTACACTATACGAAAGTTGCCATCATGGCAACATATGGAAAAAATATATATGGCGAAACGAATGTTTCTCTAAATACAATTGCCTTCAAAGAATTAAAAAAATAAGCAAAAACATTACAAATATTGTAGGCCCAAAAACCGCTTCTGTCCAAATAAATAGAGATAACACACAAAAAAAGACCTAAAAATGCACTGGACCAAGAAAAAGACTCCCTGAAAAAAAAATCTAGAAACAAAGTTGCCATGGTCTAATAACAAAACTACCATATAGTCATGGGAAAAAGGTATATTACAAAAATTTACATGATTTGCCATGATGTTCATACACACTTCATTACAAAATGAGTGTGGAAAAGTTTGCCATGATATTATGAGAAAACAAAAAACACAAAAAGTGGACATATAGGACAGAACAAAAAAGATTCCTACAAAAATTGCCATTGGGCATGAATAAAAAATGTAATTTAAAACTTTCACAGGGTAAATTAAAGTAAATTTGCCATGTATTTAAAAGTAAAATTGCCATGGCAATTAGGGGTCATTTTTTGCCATGGTGAAATAAAAAGGAAATTTGCCATGGTTCGTAAAGGAAATTTGCCATAGTCCATAAAGCAAAATTGCGATGGCAAAAAGCGTACAATTTGCCAGGTATGTTAAAATAAATTTGCCGTGTATTTAAAAAGCAAAATTGCCATGGCAGTTAGGGGTCATTTTCTGTCATGGCAGCTAATACCAAATTTGCCATGGCAACAACTCTAGAATGTTGCCATGGCAACTTCTAATAGCGATTATATCAACTGTAACTACTTGTAGCAGTTATGTCATGGCAACTAATACAGAATTTTGCTATGTCAAACTACTCTAGCATTTTGCCATGGAAACTACTCATAGCGATTCTAGCAATTGCAATTACTCATAATAGTTCTGTAATGGCAGCTAATATAGAATTTTCCATGGCAACTACTCCATAATTTTACCATGGCAACTACTCATATTCGATTATATGTTGTGCATTCTATTGGGACATTACATGGTAATTTGAGAAAAATAAAACAAAGATTCCATGGTAATTATTTATGAAAATAAAAGATAGTAGCTATTCTATATATATACTAGCAAAAGAGCCATGCGTTGCAATGGGAGAAAAAGCATAACACACACTCTTAACCCAACAACCATCACTCAAGATCATAAATAGGTCCATCTCCTTTATTTTAGCGAGGCATCATATTTGTGTTGCCGCTTATCATCCTTCTCACCCTCGTCGGCGGTGGACTCAGTGTTCACACAAACCAAAACATGTTTGAATGTGGTTAATCCTAAGGCGTCGCTCTCTCCCTCTCTCTCTCTCCTCCCTCTCCCTCTCTCTCTTGCTTTCTCTCACACTCGCCATGATAAATCTGTTGTTTTCTTCTGCAACATTTTTAGAGGTATGCATGTGTAGTTATCGATGTTTTCTTTTCCCTATGGTTATAGTGGGTGTTTATTTGCAATCTGAATCGCCGTGGGTACGAAAGAAAAATGGATCGTGCGCAATAAATCATAAGTTTGCTTCCGAAATAATATTTAAAAAATAATCAATAGGTAAAATTAACATCATATTCAGATTTCACATGTTTTTCTATTCAAATTGCATATATAACATGTTAAAATCGGAGTTACAGTTTAAAAGATACTGATAATTTAGAAAATTATTTGTTTGACTTTAATATCTTCTAAAATAATATTTAAAAATATTTAACAGGTTAAAATAATCTCATATTCATATTCTACATATTTTTCTAATCAAATTTCATATATAACATGTTTAAATCGGAGTTACGGTCTAAAAGATATGCATGATTTAGAAAATCATTAGTTTGAGTTAAATATGACCCGCGGATGAATTACCAAAAAGATCAGGGGAGTTTTTGAAAAAAATGTAAAATAAAGGTGCGAACTGCGGGTCGATTAGAAGAAAATACACGGGCTTTTTTATATAACGATAAAATAACGGTTCGGGTGACTTAAGACCGGACTGCGGGTTGATTTGAAGAAAATACAGGGGCTTTTTTGCAAAACAGTGTGACGAATGACCAGGAACCCAATTTTCTTTATTATTAGGTGGAGATATATATCTACTATTAAAGGAGAATCTGACATCGTCGTGATGGTTCGACCTCCTGCCCCACAAGCCATAAGAGCATCTCTAGCCGTTCGGCCCCCCAGGGCGCAGAAAAAGAGCGGCCTGGGGTGAACCAGCGCTAGATTGGCCCCTGGGGTTCTTTTCTCCCCAGCTACGCCCCCAGGTGCCGCCCCCAAGGCGCCCCATATTCAAACTCGATCGTTCCCGCTCAAAAAAGGCACAATCCGGCGATCATCGCAATAGTTCAACGATTCGAGTTTGACGGCGCTGTTCGTCATCAAAGCAGCCCACCTCGCCTCAGTTTTCTCTTCTCGCTGGGCGACCCTGGTCTTGGCGTCGGTGAGGCAGTGCTCGATGGACTCTTGCACGCGTGCGGTAGTTGACTGGGCGTGTTTCGGCTTCTTGGCCCCTTTGTTGCCGTCCGGGCGCCCGTCGAATGCGCCAGGGGTCGGCGCGTCCGGCTTGTATGTCTCCTTGGCCTTGGCGAGAGTGCGCCGGACGCCCGCCCACTTCTTGCACTTGTTGATCCGCTTGAATACGTGAAGGTACTTGAACTCTACGTCGCTGTTGTCATCACGGAACATGGTGAACATGCGTAGCAGCTGCGCGGAGGAAAAGAACATCAGTCAGCGCTAGCGCGCGCCCGGGCACGCACACGGCGAAAGCAATAGTAAGGACGGCGTTCTATACCTGATCCTCGACGCTGGTGCCGCTCTCCGGGTGAGTCGCGACCTCCTCGACGATCCCATGCCATTTGTTGCATGCCATTTGGATGAGCCCCCAATGGTTCTCCATCGCCTTCAACACGCCTTTGAAGTAGGGGTCGACGAGCTTGCGCTCGTCAAACTCGGCCTTGATGCGGGCCCAATACGTCTCGATGCTCTGGTTTGTGCCGGTGACCGGGTCGAGGCAGACGACCTTCCACACTTCGGCGAGGCACTCCTCTTTCTTGTACGCCCACTTGATGTGTGGCTCGCTGGTCTTGGCCGCCGTCTTGTTATTCTTCTTCTTGCCTTTCCTCGTCGGCGCCAGCTCCTCCTCCTCTTCTTCCTCCACCTCCGGCTCTTCCTCGCCGTAGTCGAGCTTGTTTTCCATGTCGTCAAGGTCAATCGAGCCGTCTTGGGTAGTGAACCCAGGGGAAGCGGCGGCGGCGGCCGAGCCAGCTGCGATGATGTCTTCCATGTCGGCCTCCGTCGCGTAGGCGTTGCCAAGATGCGACGAGGAGGAGGCTTGCGAGTAGAGGCAGCAGCGGAGAGGTGGCATCGGTGAGGCTGCGGCGGACAGATGGCGTCGGTGAGGCTGCGTAGCCCGGCGGCGAGTACATGTATGGCGGGTACTGCACGCCGGCGAACGTGGGTGAGGGCGTGCGCTGGACTGGGCGCCCATGGGGGAAGGTGATGTTGGGGTTGAAGCCGCCATGGGCGTCGCCATCGGCATAGCCCGGCGACAGCGTGCTTCATGGGTGCAGCGATGATGAGAACCCGGCCGGAGAGCCGACGCTTTGCTGGCTCCAGGCCGCGTATGGGCCGTGCCCACCGGGTGGATTCATCATCGTCGCGCGTGCCGCCTCAGCTTGCTCAGCCACGGCGCACTCCGCATGCTCCGCCGCCGCCGCGTGCGCCGCTCTCTCCCTGGCCTTCTTGGCCCTGTTGCGCCTATCGGTGGTGACGACCTCCCGGCGTTCCACATCCGCCTTCCAGTCGGCGTTGCTCATGCCGAGGGACTTGGACAGTGGCGTCCTCGGCTTCCTTCGCTTCGGCTGGGAGACGGCGGCGGCTGTGGGATCCGTTGCAGCACGGGGCATCACGTACTTCTTCGCCGGCATGGCGGGCGAAAGGGTAGAGAGGAGACGGGGTTTGGCGGGAGGAACGGAGAAGAGAGGGAAGACGAGGGGGAAGCGGAGGAAACGGCGAAAAGGGCTTCGTCATCGGCGAGCGCCCCACGCCGCTGCTTGCTGGCGCTTCAGCGACACCCGTCGCTTGTTCGGGCGGATCGCCCGGCTTTGGATTTGGCCCAAACCGGCGCTAAACGAGGTCTTGGGGGCGCGACTGGGCCGATTTTCGGCCACCGGCGCTAAAAATTCGCCTTGCGGACCTGTTGGGCATGGCTGGAGATGCTCTAACCATCGACAAAAAAAACTCTCTGCATCTGGCAAGGGCCATAATCGCTCCCCCATTCAACATGTAATTGAAAAAAAGAGCAGCTCTAAAATAGCCGTCACGAGCCATCTTTGTAAACAAACCCACGCACGCACGATCCTCTCATACGAGGCTCTAACGACCCCCTCCATCGTGACCCCCTTCCTCCGCCCTCTCTGCCCTTTCATGTGGTTGCTCCCCCATCCCCACCCATGACGCGTCCGGAGGAGATGGTGGAGAAAGAGAGGGAGGAAGAGTAGGTACATGGCGGCGGCGGCAGTGGGAATCCCACCTTCTCAAGAGCAGGCGTGCACGAGCGCCTCAACACGCTCCAAGCCGTGTAGGTCGCCAACGTCGAGCGCCTACGCCTCATGACCGCCGCGCCCTAGGGCGTGAGCAAGCACGATCCCGATCTTCGCGTGGCACTGGTCGTCTTTTGGCATCACGGACATCGCGCCAATGACGCCGCCGCCTACGAAGACAGTAAGTAGGTGTTACCTGACCTAGCTTATCATATGAATTCATCTCTGTTGACACACAAACACGTCACTGTGTACCCTCGATGCTGGGGGTGATGCACCGCAGCTCACGTCGAAGGAGACCTGACCGACAGCACGATACGCAAGACAGTCGGCGGGCGCTTTTGTAGACCCGAAGCCCCGCTTGCCCGGGAGGGACTTCGTCAGGGCTCGCAGCGGCTATGGGCTACTCCAGGTCGATTCGCTCACCCCTAGAGCCTCGTCGATCTGCAGCCCTCCAGCATGAAGGACTAGCGAAGAACGAGAAGAAAGATACAAGGGAGAGACAAAAAGTAGATGAACACAATAAAGTAGTAAATTGATTTGTTCGATTGTGTGTTGTGCAATCGGCCGTCACCTCTCATCTATTTATGAGGCGGCTGGACTTCCCGTACAAGAAAAGGACTAAAAATTCCGTCCAACACATCAAAAACCCTAACCTAACTCGGACAGGAATCTTTGGTAATTTCTCGGACCAACTCGGTCTCATCGATTGGTTCATTTCGGTCCCACCGAGTGAACGTTTCCAACCCTCTGTATCCTTCTGTTATTTTTCGGATCAACTCGGTCTCGCTGATTGGTTTGCTTTGGTCCTACTAAGTCAACATTGTCAACTCTCTGGTAAATTTTCGGACCAACTCGGTCTCACCGATCAAATCAACTCGGTCAGTCCGAAATGACTCTGCAACTTCTGTTTCTGACCTTGTTTTGCCTCCACAGGTTGTATACAACCTCGGATTAAGACAATTTTTATATCAAAATCCACCATTTCGACGAGACGCACAACTTTCATGTTGGAATTTTTTTCATCAAAGGCCGTCTTAGTTGAGTTTCATGCCATTATTTAATCTGGTATCAACATAAGCATCTCCGAACTTGTCATAACTATTACATCTGAGCTCCGCTATAGACCATCTTCATATCCATCTCGATCTTCTTAAAGAGAGCCATTCAGAGGTGACCTCCAATAATAAGTTTGAATTAGTCTTGATGCAGCCTATGCTAATTTTATGACTGTGC
This sequence comes from Aegilops speltoides, assembly GCA_021437245.1. Classification (NCBI taxonomy): domain Eukaryota; kingdom Viridiplantae; phylum Streptophyta; class Magnoliopsida; order Poales; family Poaceae; genus Aegilops; species Aegilops speltoides. Next base: position 35,898,484 of record CM038144.1, read on the forward strand.
CACTTTTGAGCGTCAACACATGCCCCCTGTTTTTCGGCATAGCTAGCGCGCCGAAAAATAACTTGTACGTAGTTTGTTCTAAGGACGATGTCAACACTCCATCGGCCATTTATATGTTCTTAGGATGATAAGTATATATCGTCCGTGTTTATGCTAAGGGCGATAGTTGTTTATCGGCCGTTGCCTATCTAGACTTCTTGCCACACACTTGGGTGGTACTTCTTTAAATATTTTCCATTGAGAGCTCGAGGTAACAATGTCCCTTGTATGGATTCCACCAAATATGAATTTTCAGGAACCACTCTTGTAATCCTAAAAGGACCTTCCCAACTTGGAGACCACTTTCCGAATTTTCTGTCTTTCGAACCAATTGGTAGAATCACCTTCCACATGAGATCACCAACTTGAAAAATCTTCAACTTGACCTTTTTATTGTAAGTTCTTGCCACCCTCAACTTATCTCTCTCTATGGCCTCCAAAGCAGTCAAACGTTTATCAGCGACTTCATCAATATTGTCCATCATCAAGTTATAAAAGTCCACCGCCGATAAATTATGTTGTTGGGCTATTCTCAAAGCATTCAAATTCACTTCCACTGGTAAAACGGCCTCTTGACCATATACGAGCTCATATGGAGTTACCTTTGTAGCACCATGCCTTGAGATTCTGTGTGCCCACAAAGCTTCAGACAGTAGCTCATGCCATCTCCTTGGATTATCCTCAATCTTCTTTGATGAGCTTGATCAACATTTTATTGCTAGACTCAGCTTGTCCATTGGCTTGGGCATAATATGAAGAGGAATTGAGCAACTTTATCTTATATGATTTGGCAAATTCTCTAACTTGATGTGACATAAAGGATGAACCTTGGTCTGTAGTTAATGTTTGAGGGATGCTGAATCTATGAATAATGCGCTCAATTATGAATTGAATTACCTCTGTATGAGTCATATTTTTGAGTGGTATTGCTTCAGACCATTTAGTGAAATAATCAGTCGCCACCAACACGAACCGATGCCCCTTTGAAGAAGAAGGATGAATATCTCCAATAAAGTATAATCCCCAACCTCTAAAAGACCATGGCTTGATAATAGGATATAACATAGCAGCGGGAGCCAACTGAATATCACCAAACTTTTGACAAGCTTCACATCCTTTATAACACCGGAAGCAATCATTAACCATTGTCGGCCAATAAAACCTAGCATGTCGTAATAACCGTTTCATCTTGGGAGCCGACTGATGAGTGCCACAAATACCTTCATGGACCTCTCACATAGCAACTCTCGCTTGGTCCTCGTCCAAGCACTTTAAAAGAACATCATCAACCGTTCGGCGATAGAGACCATCATCTCTCATTGTGTATTTGAAAGCCATATGACGAACAGTCATGTCCACCCTTTTACTAGGATCACACAAATAATCAATAATGGGTTTCCTCCAGTCTTGATTTTCTCCTGCATTAAATATTTCATTAGCGGCCGAAACGGTGGGCTCCGGTTCGGCCTCCCCTATGTTGGCAAGACTAGACATCGGCCTTTGAGAAATATGAAGAATATGCCATGATCCACATGATAGCCGGATGCTTGTTGTGCCAACTCATTTGCTCTCCAATTGTCATGTCTAGATATATGAGCAATGCTAAAATAATCCAAAGTAGATATTACATCTAGACATTTATCAAGATAAACATTAAGTGATTCGTCAAAACATTGAAAAACTTGGATATTTGTTGCACTACTAATAACGAATCACCAAAAGCCTCAATATATGTAGCACCTATGGCACAAAAAAGCTCCAAACTGATAACACTGCATATTCGTCTTTGATCATGTGTGCATAAATATTTTAAGCGTATGAGGCTTCACAAAATAGCTCCATATGAACAACACCAACACCTTGGCCATTGCCAGAAATTTAACCGTCGAAAATAATCTCCATAGTACTAGAAAGACAAGGGCAATAGCAATGAACATGTACCTCGTTTTGGCCTCCAATTGAACTAAGGACGATGTTAGGATACTACATCAGCCATGCTTTGACATATTCTTAGGGCGATAGATAAATATCGGCCATTAACATAAGGTGTTGGGGAACGTAGTAATTTCAAAAATTTTCCTACGCACACGCAAGATCATGGTGATGTATAGCAACGAGAGGGGAGAGTGTTGTCCACATACCCTTGTAGACCCGGCGAAGCGATCACAACATAGAGGAAGTAGTCGACGTTCTCCTCGCGATCCGACCGATCCGGCGCCAAGTTACTCGACGCCCCGAGTTCTTGACACACGACAGCTCGATGACGTCCCTCAGACTCGATCCAGCCGAGTGTCGAGGGAGAGTTCCACAAGACGACGGCGTGGGACGATCTTGATGTTTCATCGCAGGCTTCGCCTAAGCTTCATGACAGTATAACCGAGGTGGAATATGGTGGAGGGGGCACCGCACACGGCTAAGGAACGATCTAACGATCAACTTGTGTGTTCAAGGTGCCCCCTGCCCGAGATATAAAGGAGCAAGGGGGGGGCGGCGGCCAAGGGTGGCGCGCCAAGGAGTCCTACTCCCTCTGGGAGTAGGATTCCCCCAATCCTAGTTGGACTAGGATTCTGAGGAGGAAAGAGAGAGGGGGCGGCCCTTCTCCTAGTCCTAGTAGGACTAGGGAAGGGGGGCGCAGCGCCCACCTAGGGCTGGCCCTTCTCCTTTCCACTAAGGCCCATCGAGGCCCATTTACCTCCCGGGGTTCGGTAACCTCCGGTACTCAGAATTCCGCCGCCGGAACCATTCAACTCCAAACATAGGCTTCCAATATATCAATCTTTATGTCTCGACCATTTCGAGACTCCTCGTCATGTCCGTGATCACATCCGGACTCGAACTCCTTGGTACATCAAAATACATAAACTCATAATAACCATCATCAAAACCTTAAGCGTGCGGACCCTACGGTTCGAGAACAATGTAGACATGACCTAGAACTATTCACGGTCAATAACCAACAGCGGACCTGGATGCCCATATTGGTTCCTACATATTCTACGAAGATCTTTGTCGGTCAGACCGCATAACAACATACGTTGTTCCTTTGTCATCGGTATGTTACTTGCCCGAGATTCGATCGTCGGTATCCAATACCTAGTTCAATCTCGTTACGGCAAGTCTCTTTACTCGTTCCGTAATACATCATCTCACAACTAACTCATTAGTTGTAGTGCTTGCAAGGCTTCAGTGATGTGCATTACCGAGAGGGCCCAGAGATACCTCTCCGACAATCGGAGTGACAAAACCTAATCTCAAATACGCCAACCCAACATCGCCTTTGGAGACACCTGTAGTACTCCTTTATAATCACCCGATTACGTTGTGACGCTTGGTAGCACCAAAGTGTTCCTCCGTAAACGGAGTTGCATAATCTCATAGTTACAGGAACATGTATAAGTCATGGATAAAAGCAGTAGCAACATGCTAAACGATCGTGTGCTAAGCTAAGGGAATGGGTCATGTCAATCGATCATTCTACTAATGATGTGACCTCATTAATCAAATAACAACTCCTTGTTCATGGTCGGAAACATAACCATCTTTGATTAACAAGCTAGTCTAGTAGAGGCATACTAGTGACATGTTGTTTTGTCTATGCATTCACACATGTATCATGTTTCGGTTAATACAATTCTAGCATGAATGATAAACATTTATCATGAAATAAGGAAATAAATAATAACTTTATTATTGCCTCTAGGGCATATTTCCTTGCCTCCCACTTGCACTAGAGTCAATAATCTAGATTACATAGTAATGATTCTAACACCCATGGAGTCTTGGTGCTGATCATGTTTTGCTCGTGGAAGAGGCTTAGTCAACGGTCGCAACATTCAGATCCGTATGTATCTTGCAAATCTCTATGTCTCCGTCGGACTAAGTCCCGGATGGAATTGAAGCGTCTCTTGATGTGCTTGGTCCTCTTGTGAAATCTGGATTCCTTTGCTAAGGCAATTGCTCGAAGATTGTCACGAAGATTTTCATTGGACCCGATGCACTAGGTATGACACCTAGATCGGATATGAACTCCTTCATCCGACTCCTTCATTAGCTGCTTCCGGCTGCTATGTATTCCGCTTCACATGTAGATCCCGCCACGACGCTTTGTTTAGAACTGCACCAACCGACAGCTCCTCCGTTTAGTGTAAATACGATCCGTCTGCGATTTAGAATCGTCCGGATCGGTGTCAAAGCTTGCATCAACGTAACTGTTTACGATGAGCTCTTTGTCACCTCCATATACGAGAAACATATCCTTCGTCCTTTTCGGTATTTCAGATGTTCTTGACCGCTGTCCGATGATCCACTCTCGATTACTTTGGTACCTCCTGCTAGGCTTATAGCAAGGCACACATCAGTTCGGTACACAAGATTGCATACATGATAGAGCCTATGGCTGAAGCATAGGAACATCTTTCATTTCTCTCTATCTTCTGCGCAGTGGTCGGGCATTGAGTCGACTCAACTTCACACCTTGTAATCTGAGCAAGAACCCTTTCTTTGCTTGATCCATTTTGAACTTCTTCAAAACTTTGTCAAGGTATGTGCTTTGTGAAAGTCCAATTAAGCGCCTTGATCTATCTCTATAGATCTTAATGCCCAATATGTAAGCAGCTTCACCGAGGTCTTTCATTGAAAAACTCTTATTCAAGTATCCCTTTATGCTATCCAGAATTCTATATCATTTCCGATCAGCAATATGTCATCCACATATAATATCGAAATGCTACTGAGCTCCCACTCACTTTCTTGTAAATACAAAGCTTCTCCAAAAGTCAGATAAACCCAAATGCTTTGATCACACTATCAAAGCGCTTATTCCAACTCCGAGATGCTTGCACCAGTCCATAGATGGATCGCTGGAGCTTGCACACTTTGTTAGCTCCTTTGGATCGATAAAACCTTCGTTGCATCATATACAACTCTTCTTCCGTAAATCCATTCAGAATGCTTGTCTTTACATCCATTTGCCAAATTTCATAATCATAAAATGCGCAATTGCTAACATGATTCGGACGGACTTAAGCATCGCCACGGGTGAGAAGGTCTCATCATAGTCAATCCCTTGAACTTGTCGAAAACCTTTTGCGACAAGTCGAGCTTTATAGACGAGAACATTACCGTCGGCGTCGGTCTTTTTCTTGAAGATCCACTTGTTTTCTATTGCTTGCCTATCCTCGGGCAAGTCAACCAAAGTCCACACTTTGTTTTCATACATGGATCCCATCTCGATTTCATGGCCTCAAGCCATCTTTGGAATCTGGGCTCACCATCGCTTCTTCATAGTTCGAGGTTCATCATGATCTAGTAGCATGACTTCCGTAACAGGATTACCGTACCACTCAGTGCGGATCTTACTCGTTGATCTACGAGGTTCTCTGAAGTAACTTGATCTGAAGTTTCATGATCAACATCATCAACTTCCTCACTACTTGGCGAGGTGTCTCGTAAACTGGTTTCGTGACGAACTACTTTCAAGTAAGGGAGAAGGTACTATTACCTCATCAAGTTCCACTTTCCTCCCACTCACTTCTTTCGAGAGAAACTCCTTCTCTAGAAAAGATCCATTCTTAGCAACGAATGTCTTGCCTTCGGATCTGTGATAGAAGGTGTACCCAACTGTCTCCTTTGGGTATCCTATGAAGACACATTTCTCCGATTTGGGTTCGAGCTTATCAGGTTGAAGCTTTTTCACATAAGCATCGCATCCCCAAACTTTAAGAAACGACAACTTTGGTTTCTTGCTAAACCACAGTTCATAAGGTGTCGTCTCAACGGATTTCGACGGTGTTCTATTCAGGTGAATGCGGCCGTCTCTAGAGCATAACCCCAAAACGATAGCGGTAAATCTGAAGAGACATCATAGATCGTACCATATCTAGTAAAGCACGATTCGACGTTCGGACACACCATTACGCTGTGGTGTTCGGGTGGCGTGAGTTGCTAAACTATTCCGCATTGTTTCAAATGTAGACCAAACTCGAACTCAAATATTCACCTCCACGATCGATCGTAGAAACTTAATTTTCTTGTTACGATGATTTTCAACTTCACTCTGAAATTCTTTGAACTTTTCAAACGTTTCAGACTTATGTTTCATTAAGTAGATATACCCATATCGCTTAAGTCATCTGTGAAGGTGAGAAAATAACGATATCCGCCACGAGCCTCAATATTCATCGGACCACATACATCAGATGTATGATTTCCAACAAATCTGTTGCTCTCTCCATAGTACCGAGAACGGTGTTCTAGTCATCTTGCCCATGAGGCACGGTTCATAAGTGCCAAGTGATTCATAATCAAGTGACTCCAAAAGTCCATCAAGATGGAGTTTCTTCATGCGCTTTACACCGATATGACCTAAACGGCGGTGCCACAAATGAGTTGCACTATCATTATCAACTCTGCATCTTTTGGTTTCAACATTATGAATATGTGTATCACTACTATCGAGATTCATAAGAAATAGACCACTCCTCAAGGGTGCATGACCATAAAAGATATTACTCATATAAATAGAACAACCATTATTCTCTCGATTTAAATGAATAACCGTCTCGCATCAAACAAGATCCAGATATAATGTTCATGCTCAACGCAGCACCAAATAACAATTATTTAGGTCTAAAACTAATCCCGAAGGTAGATGTAGAGGTAGCGTGCCGACCGCGATCACATCGACTTTGGAACCATTTCCCACGCATCGTCACCTCGCCCTTTGCCGAGTTAAGCAATCAGTAGTCCTGCTTTGAGTTGCAAATATTAGCAATGTAACCAAGATCAAATACCAGTGCTACTACGAGCTCTAGTAAGGTACACATCAATAACATGTATATCACATATACCTTTGTTCACCTTGCCATCCTTCTTATCCGCCAAATACTTGGGGCAGTTTCGCTTCCAAAGGACGACCGCTTGCAGTAGAAGCACTCGGTTTCAGGTTTAGGGCCAGACTTGGGTTTCTTCTCCGAGCAGCAACTTGCTTGCTGTTCTTCTTGAGATTCCCTTCTTCTTCCTTTGCCTTTCTTCTTGAAACTAGTGGTCTTATTGACCATCAACACTTGATGCTCCTTCTTGATTTCTACCTCCGCAGCCTTTAGCATTGCGTAAGAGCTCGGTATAGTCTTTACTAACCCTTGCATATTATAGTTCATCACGAAGCCTTTGTAGCTTGGTGGCAGTGATTGAGAATTCTGTCAATGACACAATCATCCGGAAGATTAACTCCCAATTGTGTCAAGTGATTATAGTACCCGGACATTACGAGTATATGCTCACTAATGTAACTGTTCTCCTCCATCTTGCAGCTATAGAACTTATTGGAGACTTCATATCTCTCAATCCGGGCATTCTGTTGGAATATCAACTTCAACTCTGGAACATCTCATATGCTCCATGACGCTCAAAACGTCGTTGAAGTCCCGGTTCTAAGCCGTAAAGCATGGCACACTGAACTATAGAGTAGTCATCGACTTTGCTCGCCAGACGCTCATAACATCTGGCGTTGCTCCAAAGAAGAAGTTGTCACCTAGCGGTGCATCCAGACGTAGCTCTTACGTGCAGCAATGAGGATGATCCTCAAGTTACGGACCCGATCCGTGTAATTGCTACCATCATCTTTCAACTTTGCTTTCTCAAGGAACGCATTAAAATTCAACGGAACAACAAAGACGAGCCATCTATCTACAATCAAACATAAACAAGCAAGATACTATCAGTACTAAGTTCATGATAAATTTAAGTTCAATTAATCATATTACTTAAGAACTCCCACTTAGAAAAACATCTCTAGTTATCTAAGTGATCACGTGATCCAAATCAACTAAACCATAACCGATCATCACGTGAAATGGAGTAGTTTTCAATGGTGAACATCTTATGTTGATCATATCTACTATATGATTCACGCCGACCTTTCGGTCTCCGTGTTCCGAGGCCATATCTGCATATGCTAGGCTCGTCAAGTATAACCCGAGTATTCTGCGTGTGCAAAACTGGCTTGCACCGTTGTAGATGGACGAGAGCTTATCACACCGATCATCACGTGGTGTCCGGGCACGATTTAACTTTGGCAACGGTGCATACCGGGAGAACACTTCTTGATAATTTAGTGAGAGATCATCTTATAATGCTACCGTCAATCAAAGCAAGATAAGATGCATAAAAGGATAAACATCACATGCAAATCAATATAAGTGATATGATATGGTCATCATCATCTTGTGCTTCACGATCTCCATCTTGCAGCACCACCATGATCACCATCGCCACCGGCGCGACACCTTGATCTCTATCGTAGCGTCGTTGTCGCCTCGCCAAACTTATGCTATTACGACTATCGCTACCGCTTAGTGATAAAGTAAAGCATTACAGTAGGCGATTGCATTGCATACAATAAAGCGACAACCATATGGCTCCTGCCATTGCCGATAACTTCGTTACAAAACATGATCATCTCATACAATAAAATATAGCATCACGCCTTGACCATATCACATCACAACATGCCCTGCAAAAACAAGTTAGACGTCCTCTACTTTGTTGTTGCAAATTTTACGTGGCTGCTACGGGCTTAAGCAAGAACCAGTCTCACCCACGCATCAAAACCACAACGATACTTCGTCAAATAGACTCCGTTTTAACCTTCTCAAGGACCGGCGAGCCACACTCGGTTCAACTAAAGTGAGAGAGACAGCACCCACCACCACCTTTAAGCAACGAGTGCTCGCAGCGGTGAAACCAGTCTCGCGAAGCGTCACGCGTAATGTCGGTCCGGGCCGCTTCATCTCACAATACCGCTGAACCAAAGTATGACATGCTGGTAGGTAGTATGACTTGTATCGCCCACAACTCACTTGTGTTCTACTCGTGCAAAACATCAAACCATAGAAAAACCTAGGCTCGGATGCCTTTGTTGGGGAACGAGTAATTTCAAAAATTTTCCTACGCACACGCAAGATCATGGTGATGTATAGCAACGAGAGGGGAGAGTGTTGTCCACATACCCTTGTAGACCCGAGGCGAAGCGATCACAACGTAGAGGAAGTAGTCGACGTTCTCCTCGCGATCCGACCGATCCGGCGCCGTTACTCGACGCCCCGAGTTCTTGACACACGACAGCTCGATGACGTCCCTCGACTCGATCCAGCCGAGTGTCGAGGGAGAGTTCCGTCAAGACGACGGCGTGGTGACGATCTTGATGTTTCACGGCGCAGGCTTCGCCTAAGCTTCGACGGTATAACCGAGGTGGAATATGGTGGAGGGGGGCACCGCACACGGCTAAGGAACGATCTAACGATCAACTTGTGTGTTCCAAGGTGCCCCCTGCCCCCGTATATAAAGGAGCAAGGGGGGAGGGGGCCGGCGGCCAAGGGTGGCGCGCCAAGGGAGTCCTACTCCTCTGGAGAGGATTCCCCAATCCTAGTTGGACTAGGATTCCGGAGGGGAAAGAGAGAGAGGGGCGGCCCTTCTCCTAGTCCTAGTAGGACTAGGGAAGGGGGGGCGCGCAGCCTAGGGCTGGCCCTTCTCCTTTCCACTAAGGCCCATCGAGGCCCATTTACCTCCGGGGTTCCAGTAACCTCCGGTACTCGGTAGAATTCCGTTTTCGCCCGAACCATTCGAACTCCAAACATAGGCTTCCAATATATCAATCTTTATGTCTCGACCATTTCGAGACTCCTCGTCATGTCCGTGATCACATCCGGGACTCGAACTCCTTGGTACATCAAAATACATAAACTCATAATAAGCGCCATCGAAACCTTAAGCGTGCGGACCCTACGGTTCGAGAACAATGTAGACATGACCTAGAACTATTCACGGTCAATAACCAACAGCGGACCTGGATGCCCATATTGGTTCCTACATATTCTACGAAGATCTTTGTCGGTCAGACCGCATAACAACATACGTTGTTCCTTTGTCATCGGTATGTTACTTGCCCGAGATTCGATCGTCGGTATCCAATACCTAGTTCAATCTCGTTACGCAAGTCTCATTACTCGTTCCGTAATACATCATCTCACAACTAACTCATTAGTTGTAGTGCTTGCAAGGCTTGATGATGTGCATTACCGAGAGGGCCCAGAGATACCTCTCCGACAATCGGAGTGACAAAACCTAATCTCGAAATACGCCAACCCAACATCTGCCTTTGGAGACACCTGTAGTACTCCTTTATAATCACCCAGTTACGTTGTGACGTTTGGTAGCACCCAAAGTGTTCCTCCGGTAAACGGGAGTTGCATAATCTCATAGTTACAGGAACATGTATAAGTCATGGATAAAAGCAGTAGCAACATACTAAACGATCGCGTGCTAAGCTAAGGGAATGGGTCATGTCAATCAGATCATTCTACTAATGATGTGACCTCATTAATCAAATAACAACTCCTTGTTCATGGTCAGGAAACATAACCATCTTTGATTAACAAGCTAGTCTAGTAGAGGCATACTAGTGACATGTTGTTTTGTCTATGCATTCACACATGTATCATGTTTCCGGTTAATACAATTCTAGCATGAATGATAAACATTTATCATGAAATAAGGAAATAAATAATAACTTTATTATTGCCTCTAGGGCATATTTCCTTCATAAGGTCCATGTAGAATTCATTCACCAAATCACGTTAGCCGAAATAAACAAATGAAATAGCAATCAAATATTCTGGCCCTTTGGATTAGCAAGAAAAAATATAACTAATAAAATGTATAGAGATTTGGTAATACCCTCTCATGATGCAGAAAATTATGTCACTTCCATGGATCAAAATAAATCCAGGGAGGTTAATTGATCATACCTATGGATGAATTCCATGGCAAAGGCATCAATGGCATTGTTGAAGAAAATGGATGATGTGCTAACCGAAGATTTTGATGTTGTGATGCACACCTTCGGCTTAATTGTTTGTTGCTTCCATTCTTCTCTTTCTTCACTTTTATTGCACTTGTCGCAATAGAAGCATGCACATCGTTTTTGTTATGAATGATCCTCTTGGGAACCCATGCCATGTTCTTCTGTCTTAGCTCTTGTGCACTAAGATTTTGTAATTCCTTTTTTTGCCAATACGATAAGCCGAGTGGGCATCTCGGCTGTGATTTTGTTTTGACCAATGGCAATTCCTTTTTAGCCTTCTGCACTCTCCACTTCTCTTCTTCACATTTGGCACTTTGATTCTCAATAATTAGTTGGTTCGTCTCATTGCCTCTAGTAGCCAATGTCAGCACTTTAATTGGCTATTTTTCATTTAAAACCAAATCTAAAGTTGCACTCTTACGACCATCTCTTTTAACACGGTAAACTTGCCTGACCACTTCTTTCTTCTTCCTTGAGTTCTGGACCGATTCCTTATGATTGAAACGGTCTTTAACATGTGGTTGTTGAACAAATGATGATCCTCTCGGAGCTGCATAATTTTGGTGAGGTGGTTTAGAATATGATGGACAGTGCGCCCTTGATTTATACTTGTTCCATGATTGATCTGAATAATAGTCAACATAGGGGGGTATCCATGACATCGGCATTGGTGGCCCAAAAGGAGGATATGGAGTCTATTTGCTCAACTTCTTCCTTCGCCAATCCCGGTCTTCAAATTTATGCCTTGGGGGTGACTTCGATGCTTTTGTTTCACTTGGCCGATAAGCACTCTTTGCCTCACTTATATTCTGATATTTTTCTAATAACTGCGCGAAAGTGACTTTCGGCTTTTTACATTTGTGCTTACCATTGCCTTTACTTTGTTTAGTTGTGCGTGCATTGGTATTTGAATTTTCTCATTGCCCCCGAGTGCTAGATGTCGCCATTGTAGCTTTGATGGAATTACCGTCTTCAAGATTGTTGTTGATGCACTTTTTAACCATATCCTTGCTCGAAGACTTGACCCCGTCATCATTGGTGTGTACCTGTTGACCTTTAGATGAATCGGCTTGAGATAGCCGAGTCAACATTGATTACCATCAAGACCAATCTGATACGACTGGCCATATGCTCGTGCCTCAACAAACTCCAATCGTCCTATGTTGTTCGATTGTGTGGCTTGATGAATCACGTTGTTGTCTTTGATATTCTCTTCAAACAAACATTGCATTTGTTCTTGTCCTGATGGCTTGAGATCGTGATCAATTATAATAGGATTTGTCAACGATGCACCAACGATGTGATTACCCATGCCCGGATTGAAGATACATTGTCCGTCCATTAACTGATCTTGTGATACTGGTTCTAAAACAAAATAACCGAGTAGTGCTGGCTTAGTGTCATCCGACTCGGCTATGCATTGATTTTCATTCTGTTTTCCTGATGCTCTTGAATCGGCTATCTCGAATGACTTTGGACCTGGCTTTATGTTTGCGCAACCAAAACAATTACAGAATATACGTTTCATTTGAGACCAAATGTTAGCCAGGCATGAAACAAGCAAAGCTACCCATATGAACATAATTTTAAGTCGGCATAATGGGAAAATCTTTGGTTATGATGAGTTATCACTACCAGTCTCTATGAATGATACCATGTGTTGACTATCATGATTAGTGACAAGATCATTCCTAACAAACAGATTACTCATTTTGATTGGTCTTTCAAAATTAATTAGAATCTTACTAACAGGTGCATCAACAATATGATTTTGACCGAATCGAAAATTGAATAAACTATCTGCTAGGTGTACCTTTGTGAAGACATTGGAAAGAGGAGATGGTTGCACCACTGGAACAATACCTTGCTCCACTTTTGAATAATTCTCCAACACTTCGTCCTCTTTTTTTGGATCTCGTGCTTCATCACTCGGATTGTCTGAATAGATTTCACTCGGATTGCCCGAGTATATTTCAGTCGGATTGCCCGAGTATATTTCAGTCGGATTGCCCGAGTAAATTTCACTCGGACGCTCTTTGCCAGTTGAACTTTGCTCGGCTGCATTTTCTTGTTCTTGATGTTCATCATTAACTGAATCGTGTTCGGCCATATTACTTTGTTCTTGATGCTCATCAATATCTTTAGCACGAAACTCATAGGGTAGCATATAAGCTCCCTTACATCCAGAAAAATTGAGCACAACCAATTTGCTGTCTTTATTGTTCCTTTGGCTGGTGAAGTTTTCATCTTTTGTTTTGATACACGCGGCAATAATTGGCTTGATGCACTCGGCTTTAGCCAGCAATGCACTCCTCTGGAACAATGCACTCTGCTGGCATGTTCTCGGCTGGCTCGATGCAACGCACTTGGCCTTAAACATCTCGGTGCTCAATCCAGTTTCAATTGAATCCACCATTGTTTTGTCACTAAATGAACCGTTCAACTCGGTTGTAGACGACTTGGTCAAATTTGACTCGGTTTCAACCGAATCAACCGTATTAGCCAAGTGAACCCTTTCTTGCTGATTTGCTTGCAAAGCTTCTTTCTTGGCTTGCCTCAACATCACAGAGGAGCCATCATGATTGCTGAATGGAAGAAGGGACTTGACATATTCTTGCAAATATTCCTCTCCACGCCTCTTCTTGAGTGCTTCATAAGCTTGTCGATATTCTGCTAGTAATTCCTCAAGACTTGGCATAGTAAAGCCATTGACGTTTTTCCCTGTGAGAGTTGGCTTGACCCCGTCTATTCGGGCGACATATTTTTCTTTAGACTCAGCCCTACTTGGATCCGCTTGCCCCCAATGTTCTTAGGATCTTTCGGCAATGAATTGATGTTGCCGAAATTTTGCAATTGTACAGGGGGTGTATAACATGCTGCAATGATAGGTGAAGACGTATGCACTGTTGTCGAATATTTTCTCTTGCTAATTTGATCACCTGGCAACACTTCGTCTTCTTTCAAAACCCTAGCTCTTATTGCCTCATAATCAGGAACCAACCCCTTTTCATGCTGCTCAAAGCAAAGAGCACTAATCTTCTTATTTCGGGCTAAACTTTTTAGTGCAGCCAGAGCCAACTCATCTCCTGCAATATTAGGCACATATGCTCCTATGGAATCTCCATTCACTCGGCCATAACCGCGTAGGCGAGCCGAGTCATGAATATTTTTAGTTTCATATGCCACTGAACAATTAATCTCACGAGGTGTAGCATATGATGATTGAGGATAATCGGTCGAATAGCTAATGGAAGCATGGCCGATTCCCCCATCCATCGGCATGTTTGGGGATGGACACGCATATTGCGAGTCGGATGCCGATGGATAAAACTGTGAGATTCCCTCTTGTACATGAGGTTTCATATATTGATTACTCGAACAAATCGTGTTGTTCACCGGCATATTGAAAGATGTTGCCGATGTACGAAAGTTCAGATTCATAAGTTGCATGTTGCGATTATGTAAATTCCAAGTTTCTCCAACGGAATAACTAGTCGGCCTTTGCTCTTTAGGGCTAGCCGACATGACATGTCCATCGAAAGATCTAGCAACATCAACATAATAGCTATTTGCATCTACGTAAGAAGATTGATGATACATGTTACCGTTGTAGATTGCAGCCGCTTGATGACGCTCTCCTCGTAGCAAGAACATGCCGGAGACTATTCAAAGATTTAGTCCCCAACGGAGTCGCCAAAAAGTGTGTTGAAACACGAACATGTCACTGTGTACCCTCGACGCCGGGGGTGATGCACCGCAGCTCACGTCGAAGGAGACCCGACCGACAACGCGATACGCAAGACAGTCGGCGAGCGATTTTGTAGACCCAAAGCCCCGCTTGCCCGGGAAGGACCCCGTCAGGGAGTGCGGCGGCTATGGGCTGCTCCAGGTCGATTCACTCGCCACTAGAGCCTCGTGGATCAGCAGCCCTCCAGCATGAAGAACTAGCGAAGAACGAGAAGAAAGATACAAGGGAGAGATAAAAAGTAGATGAACACGAAAAAGTTGTAAATTGATTTGTTCGATTGTGTGTTGTGCAATCGGCCGTCACCTCTCATCTATTTATGAGGCGGCTGGACTTCCTGTACAAGAAAAGGACTAAAAATTCCGTCCAAAACATCAAAAACCCTAACCTAACTCGGACAGGAATCTTTGGTAATTTCTCGGACCAACTCGGTCTCACCGATTGGTTCATTTCGGTCCCACCGAGTGAACGTTTCCAACTCTCTGTATCCTTCTGTAATTTTTCGAATCAACTCGGTCTCGCCGATTGGTTTGCTTCGGTCCTATTGAGTCAACATTGTCAACTCTCTGGTAAATTTTCGGACCAACTCGGTCTCACCGATCAAATCAACTCGGTCGGTCCGAAATGACTCTGCAGCTTCTGTTTCTGACCTTGTTTTGCCTCCACAGGTTGCATACGACCTCGGATTAAGACGATTTTTATATCAAAATCCACCGTTTCAACGAGACGCACAACTTTCATGTTGGGATGTTTTCCATCAGAGGCCCTGTTAGTTGAGTTTCATGCCATTATTTAATCTGGTATCAACATAAGCATCTCCGAACTTGTCATAACTATTACATCTGAGCTCCGCTATAGACCATCTTCATATCCATCTCGATCTTCTTAAAGAGAGCCATTCAGAGGTGACCTCCAATAATAAGCTTGAATTAGTCTTGATGCAGCCTATGCTAATTTTATGACTGTGCCATTTTTGAGCATCAATAATCTCTTTCCTTTTTGTTCCCAGGTTGTGTTTCTCCGTGAAAGTAGAGGGTTGATTTATGACCCTGATAGTGGTTCCTGTTTCAGATCCTTAACATCCTAAAAGCAGCATCAACCTGGACTGGATGTGCATCTCTCTAATTTATGTGGTATACAAAATTGGCATCTGGATGGTTCATGATTCCATGGAGTAGTATATAATTGGTCGTTTCATATATTTATTTACTCCACCCTGCCACATCTTGGACAACTTCTGTAGGGAAGCAGCTGCATATATACCGGCTGCAGCGGCAACGCGTGATGGAAAGGACGAGCTAGCATACCGGGGGTAATCATGGGCTGTGTGGACGACACCAAGGCCTAACAGCTACGGACGCATGCAGGAACAAATGCGGACGACATGATGCTGGTCAAGGACAAGCACATCAAGGATCTCGTTCCCATGAAGTAGATCAAGAAGGTGTAAGTGCAGAGGCGATGGCTCTAGGTTCAGGAAGAGCTGGCTGGCGCGAGAAGAGGCGCAGGAACCCTGGCATAAGCGGGAAGATTTGAACGAGTCCAGCTGGGCCGAGTGTGTGTTGTGGGCCTTGGGCCGGGGTCGGTGTGCGTGTGTGGTCTTGCGGGTTATAAGCAAGCGAGGACCCTGTAGATGATCAAGTTTGAAATATTGAAACCATTCTGAGCCTCTCGTTTCTCTCTACCCTTTCTGCTCTTATCCTTCCCGAGCCCCTTTCCCCTCTTCTCCTCGCTGTAGTCCTTCCTCTCCTTCTCCCCGTAGCTACCTCATCGCCGGCGACGCCGTCCAATCCACGGTCGTGACAGAAGGCAAGAACATATGTGTCCTGTTTTTTTGCTTCTTTCCCATTGTGCTTAGTTTTAGGATTTGGTCATCGTGGGTTCAGTAAATCATCCTGCTGGTGGAGTTGGTTCCTTAGTGATGAATTAATCCTCGACTGAAGTGTGGTGACTATTGCTACAGGATTTTCTTGCTGGATGGGTAATTTTGGGGTTTGTTTCTATGTGTGTGGGGTTTGTTTCTGTGTGTGTGTGTGTGTGTGTGGATTGACGAGAATGTGCAGAGGGAGATATCAATCACTTGTCTGCTCCAGGAACCTAATATATAATAAAACTGAGTGAGGTAAAATTACCAAATCCTGATTCATCAGATGCTTGATAAGTTTGTTGATTCTCAATTACATTAGATCAGTGAAATTGAAGGTTAATGGTACTCCTGTTTTTGGAAATAAATGACGACCGGAGTTTAAACGTTTGCATCAGGACTGCACCTGCAAAGATGCATGTAGATATGGATGCAGATTGCCAATAGTTTTACTTCAGTAGAGTTTCCTTACATTCAACATAAAATGTGTTGCGTAGTTAAATTAGCAGCATGTATGTAGAGGTATGTTTATATTCTAGAAATTTGCAGCTCACACACATGTTTATTTTATTTTCTACACAAATTTACCAGCTCATATTTAGTGTCCAGGTATTGATATTTCATACACCAACAATCCTGCAAAAAGGTACAAAAGACCTTGTATTTTGACTGTCAAATACCATATGCATCGTTTCACTGTCAAATTGACCAGGCATCTTTTATCGTGTTCTCATTATTATTTGTACACTAATGCAATTCTATCTCGTTTCGGTAAGGATCTGGAGGTGGAGGGCAGCATCGACAGCCATGTTCTGGTTTCAAGTAGCCACTGAGCCTTGCTAGAAGATGGATGTACCTCATGCAATTATCTGGCTCTTAGTATCCAAAGCTACATACTGTGGTTCGCAAATAATAAATCTTATAATCTGTAGTATTGTGTTATCCCTGCAGGTTACACAGTTAATTGTTTGTAGTTGCCTTGAAGAACTATCCATTTTCTTGATAGCTATACTCAGGACCTTACCTTCTCCCCTAACATATGTGTAAATAGTTTGAGCATTATTTCACATCATAGACATTGAGAGAGCAGAAAGAAAAAATATGTCTGAATTAGTTTTATTATTAGTGTCATTTATATTGTCAGCAGTTTTTATATTATGTTTGACCCTCCTCGATTGGTTCCCAGCTTCGTTTCTATGGTGATGGACATGCTATGCATTTTATATACTCTCTTCTGATTTTGAATGTGAGCACTGCATGTTGCTCTATTAAAATACTAATGGAAACATTTCAAAGCCACTCTCTTGAAAACCTGGATGTGAGGCTTCTATACCTTCTTTTTCGTTTTCCCTTTTTGCTTCCCACCTCCCATTATATTAAGATATGGAGCTAGTTCAAAATTTGGTTTATCTATCTGTCTCATTTTCCTCTGAACATACTGGGGGAAAAAGCAAGCAAATGATTGGTTTAATATTAGTTCTAATTGTTTGATCCCATAGCATGTACCACTTATGATGTATTATACTCCATATTTCTTACAAATTTGTGAGCTGCAATTTGCATTGTTTTGTGCTTGGGTATAAATATTTATTTCAGCATATAAATTTATACAACACGTGATTGGAGCTAGGGTGGTTCCACCCTATTTGTCCACAAAAAATAAGCTAGGATAAAATAGAGGCGTGCGACCTACATTTATCCCTTACCATTTGCATCACTTGCATGTAAGTATCTGATTGCAAGGATGTTAGTTAAGGAGATACAAATGGCTACTAAGGAGTTCTATTTGTGTGTATATTATTTGCCATTTCGTGGCACGCACGGGCATCCAGCTAGTATATATATACAGTAACACTATACTACGCGGGAGCGCAGAATGTAGAATGCCTAATCGTACGCGCTGGTCGCTAATTGCCCGGCTCTGCGCGTCGCTGGACCAACCTCCCAATCGTTTTCGTTTGTGCAAACGATGGTAGGGGAAATAGTAAAAAAAAATTCAAAAAGGGGGGATCCCCGGCCTCTGCATCAGCATGATGCATACGGCCATCTTATTAATAATAAATCATCCACAAAGTCTCGAAGTCTCAGTAGTAGCAAAATAAAATGAAGACGAAAAGGCTCACACAGAACCCAAAGGCTAGATACATAAGCTAGCCCAACAAAGGATAAACCACAGCCGGTTGGCTCAACAAAAGACAGGTAAACTAATTGCCTATCCTATTACATGACCGCCATCCAAACCGGCTGAAGATATCCCGAGCTACCGTCTCTCATCGGATAGCACCAGTAACCAAAAGCTCCCTGGCCTCCGCCGGAGTGAGTAGCGACCAGAACGGATAAGTGCAAGTGGCTCAAGATAACACGCAAAACATGAATGTTTGTTGTTCGTTAAAAACAAGATCATTTCGCAATTTCAAAGCGCCCACACTAAGGCGCACACCCCCACGCGAATATGTTTAGCTAACCCGGGCTCTACCCTGTTGAGCCAAGCTCCAAACATCATGTTAACCGAATTTGGTGGAGGAATATTGAAAGCAACATGAACAGTTGTCCAAAGAATTCTAGCTAGTGGGCAATCAAAGAATAAATGCTTAATGGTTTCACCCTGATCACAGAAACTACACCTAGTAGGACCTGTCCAATTGCGCTTTGTTAAATTGTCCTTTGTTAAGATAACTTGTTTATGTAGAAACCACATAAACACCTTAATCTTTAAAGGAACTTTGACATCCCACACATGCTTGGAAGTAGGAATCGAGCTGGAATTAATAACATCAACATACATTGATTTAACTGTGAATTCCCCCGACCTAGTGAGATTCCAGTAGATTTATCAAAGTTGTTGTGAAAGCTGGACCTGCATCGCCTCCTAACTAGATGCAGCCACTGCTCCCAACGATTGCCCACTAACGATCTTCTAAATTGAATATTAAGTGGAATGGAACGAAGACCGTTGCAACCAGAGCATCGCTACTTTGGACAACATGATACAACGCCGGATCTTTGGATTGCAGGGGTGTATCACCGAGCTGTATCCTCCTGAATCTTGTGCCGCACCATTACCAACTACATGCTTTGCCCTCTAAAAAATGAAAGCTTAACTTTCATTAGCCCTTTCCAAAAGGGTGAATCACCGGTCTAACCGTGACTCGAGACAAAGTTTTGGTTTGAAGATACTTATTACGAAGGATTTGAGCCCAAGTGGCTTCAGTTCCTGAAGATAACTTCCACAACCACTTGCTAAGAAGGCATCGGTTCTTAACCTCGAGATTTTCAATCCCCATACCCCCTTGGTCTTTCGGCCTACAAATGATATCCCACTTCGCTAACCGGTATTTTCTTTTTAGCTCAGCTCCCTGCCAAAAGAACCGCGATCGATAGAAGTCCAGTCTTTTCCTTACACCAACCGGGACTTCAAAGAAAGACAAAAGGAACATGGGCATGCTCGTCAGCACCGAATTAATAAGAATTAAACGACCTCCATATGACATGAGCTTACCCTTCCAACAACTTAGCTTTTTCTCAAATCGATCTTCAATACACTTCCATTCATTGTTCGTAAGCCTACGGTGATGTATAGGAATTCCTAAGTATGTGAATGGCAGCTCCCCCAAACCACACCCAAACAATTGTTTATAGGCTTCTTGTTCCTCTTTGGCTCTACCAAAGCAGAACAACTCGCTTTTGTGGAAGTTAATTTTGAGCCCACTCAATTGCTCAAACAAACAAAGTAATGACTTCATATTTCTCGCTTACCAAGTCATGCTCCATGAAGATGATAGTGTCATCAACAGATCGCAGAATGGAGATACCTCCATCCACTAAATGAGGCACCAAGCCTCCTACTTGGCCTGCCTCCTTGGCTCTCCCTAACAGAATCGCCAACATGTCCACAACTATGTTGAATGTAATAGGGACATCGGATCTCCTTGCCGCAAGCCCTTGTGTGTCCGGAAGTAATGACCAATGTCGCCATTCACTTTAATACCAACACTACCCTTTTGCGTGAACGATTCAACTGGCTCCTCCGCACTCGTCAAACCCTTTCATACGCAAAGCTTGTTGCAGGAAAGGCCACTTAACTTTGTCGACGCTTTCTCGAAATCCACTTTAAAATGACTCCATCGAAGTTTCTTTGAGTGGATTTCATGGAGCGCTTCATGCAAAACCACCACCCCTTCTAGGATGTTTCTATCCGCATGAAAGCTGTCGGGATTGCTGCACCACGATCGCATAATCTGTGTGAGCCTATTCGTCCCAACCTTGGTAAAAATTTTGAAACTAACATTCAAAAGACAGATAGGCGGAACCGCTCAATCCTCGAGCATCCGTCTTTTTTGGTAGCAACGTTATGGTTCCAAAGTTCAGGTGAAATAGTTGAAGCCGTCCAGCAAAAAGGTCATGAAACATGGGTAAAAGATCCCCCTTGATAATATGCCAGCATTTTTTATAAAACTCCGCCGGAAACCCATCCGGCCCAGGAGCCTTATTGTTCTCCATCTGGGAAATGGCATCGAAAACCTCCTTTTCCGTAAACGGTGCAATCAAGATAGCATTATCAGACGCAGTTAGTTGAGGCACATCCTCAATCCTGGACTCATCGAGAGACACAGCGCTATCCTCCGGCGGTCCAAATAACTGCTTATAATATTCGGTGATGTAAATCTTTAGATTATCGTGACCCACAATTGTGCCTTCATCTTGCTCGAGCTGGATTTTTTTTTTCTTTCTGTGTTTGCCATTCGCAATAAGATGAAAGAATTGAGTGTTCGCATCCCCTTGGATTACTTTGCAAACATTTGCTCTGAGCGCCCACTTTAGCTCTTCTTCACGGAGAAGTTCCTTCAACCTCTTCTCCGCATCAAGCTTACAAGACAATTCAGCAGACTGCAGAATTGTTGATTCAGCTTTAACATCTAGGGATTGTATAAGATCCAGGAGTCTATCCTTTTCAATCTTATAAACTCCACTTAGGTGTTTGGCCCATCCCCGGAGAAAGCTCCTCAAATGCCTGATCTTATTCTGCCATCTCTCGACAGACGATCTTCCCCCAGTATCCGTAGCCCACTCCCTAGCTACGAGATCCAGGAAACCTTCTCGTTCAAACCACGCCGTTTCGAAAGAGAAGGTATTTTTGTTTCCCACATGCCTTGGCTCACCTGAGTCTACAAACAAAGGCATGTGGTCCAAAATCCCACGCGTGAGAGCCTGAACCGTGACGAGAGGGAACTTCTGTTCCCATTCGGCACTTGCTAGCACCCGATCCAACTTCTCATATGTCGGATTGGGTAAAGAGTTAGCCCAGGTGAATTGGCGACCAGAAAGCTCGATCTCTCTCAGATCCAAACTCTCAATGATGGTGTTAAACATAAAAGACCATCGGCCGTCAAAGTTATCATTGTTCTTCTCATCCCTCCTCCTAATGATGTTGAAGTCCCCCCCAACCAAAATGGGAAGTTGTTCAGATCTGCAAATACGAACCAGGTCTGCCAAAAACTCCGGTTTAAGCTCAGGTTGTGCGGCCCCATATACCGCCACCAGAACCCAGTTAAACCCATCTACTTTAGACCTGACTCGAAATTTGACCGCGAAGTCACCCATAACAACGCTTCGGACTTCCAGGGAATCACATCTCACACCAAGCAAGATGCCACCGGACCTCCCTCTTGGAGGAAGACAATGCCAGTCGAAATCCACTCCTCCCGACAGTGTGTTAAGAAAATGTGGCGCAAAATTATCACTACCAGTTTCAGAGAGTGCAATGAAGTCTAATCGGTGCTCTAAGGATGCCTCCGCTAGAAACCTACGTTTAGCCAAGTCCTTAAGACCTCTGCTATTCCAGAATATTCCTTTCATAGGTCATCATGGAATTTTTTGGCAGTACGAATCCTAGCACTCCTACGTACCGCGGACGCAGGATACACCTTCCGCTTCCACTTACGTTTAGTAATGTTATTTCCCACAGCCCGTCCTCATAACCGTGTTCTGCCAGCAATAACTACTTCATCCCCACAGAGTTCCTCCTCGCCGATTCCGCAGACGGAGGAGCAAGATCCGCATGTAAATTGTCAAGCACCCTTACCCCAATGCGCCAATCTCCGCGATCATTCATAGGTCTTATGTACCGCTAGGTTTCTAATGGTTTCTAAGGTCTGCTCCGCTTCCAAGTCTAAGAGATCATTAATCGAATTTGAAATTTCAGAATTATCATTCCCAAGCGATACCCCTACTTGGTTGGCATTATTAATAATCTCATCCTTAGAGAAATGCAAAATAGAATGGAATTAATTCTTGTCACTGAAGCCTCATCTCCGTCTCGCAACACTTCTCGCTTATGACAGTAAGCATACCATCCTTTACGGTAATGGTGTTACCTGATTCTGCATGCACTACACACTATGACCCACTAATTAACCATAGCAATCGGTATTGAAATATATGAGAACGGAACAAAAACAATTACAATGTGACATGCACCACTCGGTTGATCCTCTGGTGGTAAAATGAAGTGATCACTTGGTAATGGACATGTACTAAAATCATTGGAAAGTAGTAAAAATATTTTACAACTAAAAACGGGCGTCAAATTCAATAGTAAAGCACAATGTGTTTTGCAGTAAAGATTCTACACTGTGTTACGACTCAATTATGGGTTGATTCTTGATAGTAATACACCTAGTACTTGGTGTTAAAAATGATAAACTGTTTTATCACCCACTACTACTAAGAGGAGATTTCATAGTAAACACTACGTATTTTATAGTAACAACGGTAAACTTCCTTACGACTCAATTTTGGATTGGTTTCTAATGGTAATACAAGAGGTGTTCCATAGTAATTTGGTAGTTTCTATTACCACCGACTAGTACAGGAGGTGTCCCCTGCGGGTGGAACTAATTAGCGCTTCATCTGGAGTAGCCGGAGCGCAAGTTACAATGCGCTCATGCATAGTTTAGCATGCAGAAAAGTCAGTTTGTTGCCACGTAGCACATAGAAAAGCATGCTGCCCATCCTTAGAAATCTACTCCAAAATTGCCATGATGGTAAGAATTAGTATAGGTTTGTTGCCATGCGAGCATGATTAACCTGAAAAAGCATGCTCCCAAGGGCATGGGGGAAGTCGACATCTAGTCGAGGGCGTGGCGTTGGCCCCGTGTTCACCACCCAGATGAGAAAGATGGCCGTCGGGATCCGACGAGTGAAGAAGAAGAGCCTTGGCCGCCTCCTCTTCCTCTGCCGAACCAAAGTAAAGATTGCAAAATAAAGTAGATTAGAAACTTATATGATAGAGAATAGACTCGGGGGCCATAAGTTTCACTAGTGGCTTTTCTCAAGATAGCATAATTATTACGGTGGGAGAACAAATTATTGTCGAGCAATTGATAGAAAAATGCATAGTTATGAGAATATCTAAGCATGATCATGCATATAGGCATCACGTCCGCAACAAGTAGACCGACTCCTGCCTGCATCTACTACTGTTAGTCCACACATCGACCGACTCCTGCCTGCATCTAGAGTATTAAGTTCATGAAGAACAGAGTAACGCATTAAGCAAGATGACATGATGTAGAGGGATAAACTCAAGCAATATGATATAAACCCCATCTTTTTATCCTCGATGGCAACAATACAATACGTGCCTTGCTGCCTCTGCATCCATCGGGAAAGGACACCGCAAGATTGAACCCAAAGCTAAGAACTTCTCCCATTGCAAGAAAGATCAATCTAGTAGGCCAAACCAAACTGATAATTCGAAGAGACTTGCAAAGATAACCAATCATACATAAAAGAATTTAGAGGAGATTCAAATATTTCTCATAGATAAACTTGATCATACACCCACAATTCATCGGATCTCGACAAACACACCGCAAAAAGAGTTACATCGAATAGATCTCCAAGAAGAGGAAGGAGAACTTTGTATTGAGAATCAAAGAGAGAGAAGAAGCCATCTAGCTAATAATTATGGACCCGAAGGTCTATGGTAAACTACTCACAACTCATCGGAGAGGCCTTGGTGGTGATGGGGAGGCCCTCCATGGTCAATTCCCCCTCCCACGGATCACCGACGAAGGCTCCAAGATGGGATCTCGCGGATACAGAAGGTTGCGGCGGTGGAAATAGTTTTTCATGGTGCTTCTGGATGGTTTCGGGGTACAAAGATATATATAGGCGAAGGAGGTAGGTCGGTTGAGCCACGAGGGGCCCATGAGGGTGGGGGGGGGGCGCCCACCCCCTTAGGGCGCGCCGGGCACCCTTGTGGCCGCCTCGTTTGTTGCTTGACGTCCACTCCAAGTCCCCTGGATTGTGTTTGTTCCAAAGAGATCGCTCCCGAAGGTTTCATTCCGTTTGGACTCCGGTTGATATTTCTTTTCTTCGAAACACTGAAATAGGCAAAAAAAAACAGCAATTCGGGCTGGGCCTCCGGTTAGTAGGTTAGTCCCAAAAATGATATAAAAGTGTAAAGTAAAGCCCATAAACATCCAAAATAGGTAGTATAATAGTATGGAATAATAAAAAATTATAGATACGTTGGAGACGTATCAAGCATCCCCAAGCTTAATTCCTGCTCGTCCTCGAGTAGGTAAATGATAAAAACAGAATTTTTGATGTGGAATGCTACCTAGCATATTCCTTAATGTATTTCTCTTTATTGTGGCATGAATGTTCAGATCCAAATGATTCAAAATAAAAGTTCATATTGACAAAAGAATAATAATACTTCAAGCATACTAACAAAGCAATCATGTCTTCTCAAAATAGCATGGCTAAAGAAAGCTATCCCTACAAAATCATATAGTCTGGCTATGCTCTATCTTCATCACACAAAAAATTTAAATCATGCACAACCCCGATGACAAGCCAAGCAATTGTTTCATACTTTAATGTTCTCAAAAATTTTCAACTTTCACGCAATACATGAGCGTGAGGCATGGACATAGCACTATATGTGAAATAGAATGGTGGTGTGGAGAAAAAGAAAGGAGAAGACAGTCTCACATCAACTAGGCGTATCAACGGGCTATGGAGATGCCCATCCCATTAATAGATATTAATATGAGTGAGTAGGATTGCCATGCAACGGATGCACTAGAGCTATAAGTGTATGAAAGCTCAACGAAAGAAACTAAGTGGGTGTGCATCCAACTTTCTTGCTCACGAAGACCTAGGGTATTTTGAGGAAGCCCATCATTGGAATATACAAGCTAAGTTCTATAATGTAAAATTCCCACTAGTATATGAATGTGACAACATAGGAGACTCTATATCATGAAGATCATGGTGCTACTTTGAAGCACAAGTGTGGAAAAGGATAGTAACATTGTCCCTTCTCTCATTGTCCCTTATCTCATTTTCTCTCATTTTCTACTTTGAAGCACAAGTGCGGCGTACCGGGATGTGCAATGAATCAAGAGTGACATGTATGAAAGAATTATGAATGGTTGCTTTGCCACAAATACAATGTCAACTACATGATCATGCAAAGCAATATGACAATGATGAAGTGTGTCATAATAAACGGAATGGTGGAAAGTTGCATGGCAATATATCTCTGAATGGCTATGGAAATGCCATAATAGGTAGGTATGGTGGCTGTTTTGAGTAAGGTAAATGGTGGGTGTATGGTACCGGCAAAAGTTGCGCGGCACAAGATAGGCTAGCAATAGTGGAAGGGTGAGAGTGCGTATAATCCATGGACTCAACATTAGTCATAAAGAACTCGTATAATTATTGCAAAAACCTACAAGTTATTGAAACAAAGTACTACGAGCATGCTCCTAGGGGGATAGATTGGTAGGAAAATACCATCGCTCGTCCCCGACCGCCACTCATAAGGAGGACAATCAAAAAATAAATCATGCTCCAACTTCATCACATAACGGTTCACCATATGTGCATGCTACGGGAAGTAAAAACTTCAACACAAGTATTCCTCAAATTCACAATTACTCCACTAGCATGCCTCTAATATTACCACCTTTGTATCTCAAAACAATTATCAAGCATCAAGTTGATCATAGTAGTCAATTCACTTCCTATGATAGTTTTTATTATACCCAACTTGGATGCCCATCATTCTAGGACCAATTTTTTAACCATAGCAAATACCATGCTGTTATAAAAGACTCTCAAAATAATATAAGTGAATCA
Organism: Aegilops speltoides; assembly: GCA_021437245.1. NCBI lineage: Eukaryota > Viridiplantae > Streptophyta > Magnoliopsida > Poales > Poaceae > Aegilops > Aegilops speltoides. The sequence goes on from CM038144.1 coordinate 35,925,148, forward strand.
TGAGAGATCAATAATTTCTACAAAATAAAATCACCACCGTGCTCTAAAAAGATATAAATGAAGCACTAGAGCAAAACTGCATAGCTCAAAAGATATAAGTGAAGCACATATAGTATTCTAATAAATTCTGAATCATGTGTGTCTCTCCCAAAAGGTGTGTACAGCAAGGATGATTGTGGTAAACTAAAAGGCAAAGACTCATATCATACAAGATGCTCCAAGCAAAACACATATCATGTGGTAAATAAAAATATAGCTCCAAGTAAAGTTACCTATAGATGAGGACGAAAGAGGGGATGCCTTCCGGGGCATCCCCAAGCTTAGGCTTTTTGTTGTCCTTGAATATCTTGGGGTGCCATGGGAATCCCCAATCTTAGGCTCTTGCCACCCTTTATTCCATAGTCCATCAAATCTTTACCCAAAACTTGAAAACTTCACAGCACAAAACTCAACAGGAAATCTCATGAGCTCCGTTAGTGCAAGAAAGGAAAACCACCACTCAAGGTACTATAATGAACTCATTCTTTATTTATATCGGTGTTTAACCTATTGTACTCCAACTTCTCTATGGTTCATACCCCCCGATACTAGCCATAGATTCATCAAAATAAGCAAACAACACATGAAAAACAGAATCTGTCAAAAACAAAACAGTCTGTAGCAATCTATAACTTTCGAATACTTCTGGAACTCCAAAAATCCTACCAAAATAGGAAGTCCTAGGTAATTTGTCTATTGATCTACTGCAAAAAGAATCAACTCAAAAGCATGTGTATGTGATTTATTGAATGTTTCTCGTGAGCGCAAAGTTTCTGTTTTTCAGCAGAATTAACTTCCACCCAAGATGATCCTATAGGTTCTACTTGGCACAAACACTAACTAAAACATAAAACCACATCTAACCAGAGCCTAGATTAATTATTTATTACTAAACAGGAACAAAAATCAAGGAATAAAAATAAAATTGGGTTGCCTCCCAACAAGCGCTATCGTTTAACGCCCCAAGCTAGGCATAAAAGCGAGAATAGATCTAAGTATTGCCATATTTGGTATTTAATTTTTCAATAGAACACTTATTACCCATGGGAATTTCTTTCTTTTTGGTAATGATTAAACTCTTAGGCAAAAAATCAAGATATTCATTTGTAGCAAAAGGTTCCTTAATAAAAGCGAAGAAATTGGGTTGAATACTTATTGATTTGAGATCCACATTTTCCTTACTAGAAGATTCACCCCTATTTTGGGGAACATACATTAATTTAGCAATTTTTGTAGGAGGAGTTGGAGTATTTTTCATGGATGAAAAGGTAGACCCTAAATTAGTAATAATATCCTCAAGTTTACCGATTCTTGTGGAATCTTGATCTATCCTTTCATTAACTATAGGTTCCTTCTTTTTAAAACTTTTCAAAGTAACTCCAACCTTAGATCCATATTGAGTAATTTGGCTGTGGATCTTTTTATCCAAATTTTCAATTAACTCGACAGTAGCAACTTTATTTTCAATAATTTCAAGCCTTTGCATCACATGTTCTAAAGTTAAAACTGTTCCGTTAACCAAAAGAGGCGGTAGATCGAACAAATATGTCATGGCGTTATAAGCATCAAAAGTATGGCTACCCAAAAAATTCCCTCCGGTAATGGTATCAAGAATGTATCTATTCCAAGGAGTAATGCCTACATAAAAATTGCGAAGAAGAATAGAAGTAGATTGCTTCCTAGTAGATCTATTTTGAGCATTGCAAATTCTATGCCAAGCATCTTTTAGATTTTCTCCCTTCCTTTGTTTAAAATTAAGAATTTCACGATCGAGAGTATTAATGATGATAGGAGGACTAGCCATGATAACGAGATAAACACTAACACACGAGCACACAAGAGACAAGCGAAAAAGAGGCAAACAGAAAAGAGAGGGCGAATAAAACGGCAAAGGTGAAGTGGGGGAGAGGAAAACGAGAGGCAAATGACAAATAATGTAATGTGAGGGAGATGAGTTTGTCATGGGTACTTGGTATGTCTTGACTTGAGCGAAGACCTCCCCGACAATGGTGCCAGAAATCCTTCTTGCTACCACTTGAGCATGCGTTGGTTTTTCCCTTGAATAGGAAATGGTGATGCAGCAAAGTAGCGTAAGTATTTCCCTCAGTTTTGAGATACAAGGTATCAATCCAGTAGGAGGCTCCTCCCAAGTCCCACACGCCTACACAAACAAACAAGAACCTCGCAACCAACCCGATAAAGGGGTTGTCAATCCCTTCACGGGCACTTGCGAAAGTGAGATGTGATAGAGATAAAAAGATAAGATAAATATTTTTGGTATTTTTATGATATAGATTGAAAAGTAAAGATTGCAAAATAAAGTAGATTGGAATTATATGATAGAGAATAGACCCGGGGGGCATAGGTTTCACTAGTGGATTTTCTCAAGATAGCATAATTATTACGGTGGGTGAACAAATTACTGTCGATCAATTGATAGAAAAGTGCATAGTTATGAGAATATCTAGGCATGATCATGTATATAGGCATCACGTCCGCAACAAAGTAGACTGACTCCTGCCTGCATCTACTACTATTAGTCCACACATCGACCGATTCCTGCCTGCATCTAGAGTATTAACTTCATGAAGAATAGAGTAACGCATTAAGCAAGATGACATGATGTAGAGAGATAAACTAAAGCAATATGATATAAACCCCATCTTTTTATCCTTGATGGCAACAATACAATACGTGCCTTGATGCCTCTGCTGTCACTGGGAAAGGACACCGCAACATTGAACCCAAAGCTAAGCACTTCTCCCATTGCAAGAAAGATCAATCTAGTAGGCCAAACCAAACTGATAATTCGAAGAGACTTGCAAAGATAACCAATCATACATAAAAGAATTCAGAGGAGATTCAAATATTTCTCATAGATAAACTTGATCATAAACCCACAATTCATCGGATCTCGACAAACACACCGCAAAAAGAGTTACATCAAATAGATCTCCAAGAAGAGGAAGGAGAACTTTGTATTGAGAATCAAAGAGAGAGAAGAAGCCATCTAGCTAATAACTATGGACCCGAAGGTCTATGGTAAACTACTCACAACTCATCAGAGAGGCCTTGGTGGTGATGGAGAGGCCCTCCTTGGTCAATTCCCCCTCCGGCGGAGCACCGGCGAAGGCTCCAAGATGGGATCTCGCGGATACAGAAGGTTGCTGCGGTGGAAATAGTTTTTCGTGGTGCTCCTGGATGGTTTCGGGGTACGAAGATATATATAGGCGAAGGAGGTAGGTCGGTTGAGCCACGAGGGGCCCACGAGGGTGGGGGCGCGCCCACCCCCTTAGGGCGCGCCAGGCACCCTCGTGGCCGCCTCGTTTGGTTCTTGACGTCCACTCCAAGTCCCCTGGATTGCGTTTGTTCCAAAAAGATCACTCCCGAAGGTTTCATTCCGTTTGGACTCCGTTTGATATTCCTTTTCTGTGAAACACTGAAATAGGCAAAAAAACAACAATTCGGTTGGGCCTCAGGTTAGTATGTTAGTCCCAAAAATGATATAGAAGTGTAAAGTAAAGCCCATAGACATCCAAAACAGGTAATATAATAGCATGGAACAATCAAAAATTATAGATACGTCGGAGACGTATCAGTGTTCAAATGTTCAAGTCCTCTCTCTCTCTCTCTCTCTCTCTCTCTCTCTCTCTCTCTTTGCGCTCTCTCTAGTGGGTCTCCCTCATGTGTCTTTTTTCCCTAGCTTATTCTCTCCTTTCGTTAAGTTCCAGAAAATGCATGTTCAAATGTTTTAAATTTTGGAAGTTTAAGTTTTCAAATTTTGAAGTTTATGAAAGATCAATTTTCCAAAAGGTGCAAAATTATTCAAAAAATGAACTACTAATTTTCTTTAAAAAATCGAAAGTTGGAAATGTCAAAAATTTTGAATCTCAAAAGTTCAAATTAAAAGTTACCCAAAATTCTAAATTTTAAAAGTTGCTACATGGTTTTCAAAAAGTTGATACTCACATTTTTTAAAAGTCACTAAAAAGGAGGGAAATCTTCAAAATAAAAGGTCATGACTTGGTGGGAATTTGACCACATGTCTCCTAGCGACTGGTGGTGGCTCTTTGGTGAGCGCCACCGTCCAATGCTAGCACGATAAAATTTTGTACACCCCTTTTTTGGCAACTTCCCTATGGAGCACCTTCTATTTTTAGAAGAAAAATATTTTAGGAGATTTCGGAAATTGTACTACTAACTTCAAAAATCTTGGCCCAACTATTTAAATTTGAAACTTTCAATATTTCAAAAAAAAAAATCCAACCTCTCAAAATTTTTGAACATTAAAATTTCATCTTAAAAAACTCTAGCTTTGAAATTTTAAAATTCAAAATTTCTTTCTCATCACGACAAACAACAACAGCAGTTCCCCAACTGCCGTTCCTGGAGACACCCACATCCAAATTGAACTTGAAGGTCCCCGATGGTGGTGGGATCCATCTCTTATTTCCAACTGTTGTACCAGTAACTGATGACCCACAAGTATATGGGATCAATAATAGTACTTTCGATAAGTAAGAGTGTCGAACCCAATGAGGAGCAGAAGGAAATGACAAGTGGTTTTTAGCAAGGTATTCTCTGCGAGCACTGAAATTATAAGTAACGAGTAGTTTGATAGCAAGATAATTTGTAATGAGCAACACTACAATAAAATACACGTTCGTGATGATACATGTTTGTCACAGTAGGTCATGTTTTCTGTCATGCATGTACATCCATGATGATTTTATGACAGAATCAAGATAGTCATACATGTGCTGTCATAGAAGTGTTCCATGACATTACCAAAATTATCATCACGGAAGTGTCCACTTCCATGATGATAAATCGTGTGTCACAGAAGTGTTTTCGTCAAGGGTGACCGACACGTGCCATCCACCGTAATGGGTTGCCGTTATGCTATCGGGTTCCGGTTTGGATCCGATAACTTGTAAACAGCCCGGGCCAATGGTAATTTTGCACGTGTAAAATGATCATTGGCCGAAGAAAACACGTGTTGGCTCACTATTGGGACAGATGTCATCCACTCACTGGACAGGAGGCGCCTATGATAGGTCGACACGTGGCACGGCCTAACAGTGGCCCACTCTGGTGAAAAAGGCCGACCCAATAATAGCAGGCCGGCCCATATAAGGCCTACTTATGTCAGGTCCATTTAAGCCCACAGCCCATACGAGATGTGCCAATTCGGCCCGTTAACGATTTGACACCATTGCAGTTCATCGTCAGTTCGAACCCGTTAACAACCCGCTATATATTTGGGCTCAATATCAGCCCGATGTGGTTTCGGCCTGTTAACGGCCCATTCAAGGGATGGACCAATTTTCAGGATGTACATCTTTCGGCCTTTTAGCGACCCATTTAAGTGTTGGCCCAATTTCCGGCCCGGTGTGTCTTTCAGCCTATTGACGGCCCATAAATGAGTTGGGCCATTTGTGCCGGACCTCAGTTTTGGCCTTTTAACGGCCCATGCTCTTCATGGTCCGATACTAGCCTGGTTTCTCTTTCTGCCTGCTAAAGGCCCACAACACAGTTGGGCCATATACAGTACGACCTGACTTTCGGCCTCTTAGCGGCTCATGCTCTTTATGGTCCCGTACAAGCCCGCTGTCTCTTTCAGCCTGCTAAAGGCAGTATAGTTGGGCCATATGTAGCCCGACCTTAGTATCGGCCTGTTAACAGCCCGTGAAATCAAATGGGCCCACCTATTGCCCGCTTCGATGTCGGCCTGTTAGCGACCCGAGAGGTAACATGGCCGACCATTAACTTTCGGTCTGGTAATGGCCCATTAACTTAATGGGCCCACCAAAGTCCGAACATTTCTATAGGCCCAATTAGATAATTTGAGCCCATTACGACGAGCAATTATGCACAGGACCAAAACCGATCAATCAAAGGCCTATGAGAATTTTGGCCCCTGCGAGCCCATTAGGGAAGCTCATTAAGGCCTGTGGGCTGCTTCCTTCATATAGGGACCACAACTGTTCGTGCTAACTAATAATTTCACTGCTTTTTAGCTTCCTAGCGACCATTTAGCTAGAATGCGAGGCGCGCTAAGCAAAGGTATGACATACAGGAAAAAACATTGCACATCCAGCATATATTACAGGAAATTATATCCATTGGGCAATCAAAGATTGATGCGAGTGCAAATAAATGAACAGAACCTAACGATCTACAACGTCACAATCTGCAACCTCAGCGCGGATGATGCCCATAAGCATGTAGGCAAGTTCTTGCTGCTTTGCTACACTGTCTCTGAAAACATTGATCGGCTGTTGTTGCGCAAGAATGTGCACCTCTGATTCCTCCACCATTTCCATCATTGCTTCAACTAGTAATTGGTTCACAAACATACATTTTTTCCATTGCATTCGAGACAGAGGAAACTGAACAGATTCAGATGGCTATTTTGGCAGGCTTGCATTATTGACAGTGGAGAGTGTCTCGACCACTGCATCATAACATAAATTAGGAGGGGAATCGGATAGATTAATCAAGAGTTATTGCCATATTACCTGGCCTAGATTTATTGGAAAGAAACAATGTGGTTGCCTTGCTGTTTTCAGAGTTTGTCTTCTTATCTTTAGCAACCTCAACCAAATTAACACACTAGCATTTCTATCATTGTCCAGGTCAGATAATAGGAAAGCAACAATGACACAACGAATGTTTGGGTGATGTCTACTACACAACCTTCTTCTTGTAGACATTGTTGGGACTCCAAGTGCACAGGTTTGTAGGACAGTAGCAAATTTCCCTCAAGTGGATGACCTAAGGTTTATCAATCCATGGGAGGCGTAGGATGAAGATGGTCTCTCTCAAACAACCCTGCAACCAAATAACAAAGAGTCTCCTATGTCCCCAACACACCCAATACAATGGTAAATTGTATAGGTGCACTAGTTCGGCGAAGAGATGGTGATACAATCGTAATATGGATGGTAGATATAGGTTTTTGTAATCTGAAAATATAAAAACAGCAAGGTAGCAAGTGGTAAAAGTGAGTGAAAACGGTATTGCAATGCTTCGAAACAAGGCCTAGGGTTCATACTTTCACTAGTGCAAGTTCTCTCAACAATGATAACATAATTAGATCATATAACAATCCCTCAACATGCAACAAAGAGTCACTCCAAAGTCACTAATAGCAGAGAACAGACGAAGATATTATTGTAGGGTACGAAACCACCTCAAAGTTATTCTTTCCGATCAATCCACTGGGCTATTCCTATAAGTGTCACAAACAACCCTAGAGTTCGTAGTAAAATAACACCTTAAGACACACATCAACCAAAACCCTAATGTCACCTAGATACTCCAATGTCACCACAAGTATCCATGGGTATGATTATACAATATGCATCACACAATCTCAGATTCATCTATTCAACCAACACAAAGAACTTCAAAGAGTGCACCAAAGTTTCTACCGGAGAGTCAAGACGAAAACGTGTGCCAACCTCCATGCATAAGTTCACAAGGTCACTGAACCCGCAAGTTGATCACCAAAACATGCATCAAGTAAATCACGTGAATATCCTATTGTCACCACAGATAAGCACATGCCAGACATACATCAGGTGTTCTCAAATCCTTAAAGACTCAATTCGATAAGATAACTTCAAAGGGAAAACTCAATCCATTACAAGAGAGTAGAGGGGAGAAACATCATATGATCCAACTATAATAGCAAAGCTCGCGGTACATCAAGATCATGCCATATCAAGAACATGAGAGAGAGAGAGAGAGAGAGATCAAACATGAAGGAAATATGCCCTAGAGGCAATAATAAAGTTATTATTTATTTCCTCATATCATGATAAATGTTTATTATTCATGCTAGAATTGTATTAACCGGAAACATGATACATGTGTGAATACATAGACAAACATAAAGTCACTAGTATGCCTCTACTTGACTAGCTCATTAATCAAAGATGGTTATGTTTCCTAACCATAGACATGTGTTGTCATTTGATTAATGGGATCACATCATTAGGAGAATGATGTGATTGACATGACCCATTCCGTTAGCCTAGCACTTGATCGTTTAGTATATTGCTATTGCTTTCTACATGACTTATACAAAGTTCCTGCAACTATGAGATTGTGTAACTCCCGTTTATCGGAAGAACACTTTGTGTGCTACCAAACGTCACAACGTAACTGGGTGATTATAAAGGTGCTCTACAGGTGTTTCCGAAGGTACATGTTGGGTTGGCATAATTCGAGATTAGGTTTTGTCACTCCGATTGTCGGAGAGGTATCTCTGGGCCCTCTCGGTAATACTCATCAAGTAAGCCTTGCAAGCATTGTAACTAATGAGTTAGTTATAAGATGACGTATTACAGAACGAGTAAAGAGACTTGCCAGTAACGAGATTGAACTAGGTATTGGATACCGACGATCAAATCTCGGGAAAGTAACATACCGATGACAAAGGGAACAACATATGTTGTTATGCGGTTTGACCGATAAAGATCTTCGTAGAATATGTAGGAACCAATATGGGCATCCAGGTCCCGCTATTGGTTATTGACCGAGAATGGTTCTAGGTCATGTCTACATAGTTCTTGAACCCGTAGGGTCCGCACGCTTAACGTTACGATAACAGTTTTATTATGAGTTTATAAGTTTTGATGTACCGAAGTTTGTTCGGAGTCCCGGATGTGATCACGGACATGACGAGGAGTCTCGAAATGGTCGAGACATAAAGATTGATATATTGAACGACTATATTCGGACACCGGAAGTGTTCCGGGTGATTTCGGAGAAAACCGGAGTGCGGGGTAACGGAACCCCGGGAGAGTATTGGGCCTTATGGGCCTTAGGGGAAAGGAGAGAGAGCGGCCAACATGGGCGCGCGCCTCCCCCTCGGGTCCGAATGGACTAGGAGGCGGCGCCCTTCCTTCCCCTCTCCCCTTCCTTTCCTCTCCTAGTAGGAGTAGGAAAGGAGGAGTCTCCTACTAGGAGGAGATTCTCCTCCCTTGGCGCGCCCAAGGGGCCGGCTGGCCTCCCCCCTTGCTCCTTTATATACGTGGGCAGGGGGGCACCCCAGAGACACACAAGTTGATCTATGCATCGTTCCTTAGCAGTGTGCGGTGCCCCCCTCCACCATATTCCACCTCAGTCATATCGTCGCGGAGTTTAGGTGAAGCCCTGCGCCGGTAGAACATCATCATCGTCACCACGCCGTCGTGCTGACGGAACTCTTCTCCGGAGCTTCGCTGGATCGGAGGCCGGAGATCGTCATCGAGCTGAACGTGTGCTGAACTCGGAGGCCCCGTACGTTCGGTGCTTGGCTCGGTCAGATCATGAAGACGTACGACTACATCAACGCGTTGCAGCTAACGCTTCGCCACGGTCTCACGAGGGTACGTGGATGAACACTCTCCGCTCTCGTTGCTAAACCATCACCATGATCTTGCGTGTGCGTAGGAAATTTTTTGAAATTACTACGTTCCCCGACAGTGGCATCCGAGCCTAGGTTTTATGCGTTGATGTTATATGCACGAGTAGAACACAAGTGAGTTGTGGGCGATACAAGTCATACTGCTTACCAGCATGTCATACTTTGGTTTGGCGGTATTGTGAGATGAAGCGGCCCGGACCGACATTACGCGTACGCTTACGCGAGACTGGTTTCACCGTTACGAGCACTCATGCTTAAAGGTGGCTGGCGGGTGTCTGTCTCTCTCACTTTAGCTGAATCGAGTGTGGCTACGCCCGGTCCTTGCGAAGGTTAAAACAGCACCAACTTGACAAACTATCGTTGTGGTTTTTGATGCGTAGGTAAGAACGGTTCTTGCTAAGCCTGTAGCAGCCACGTAAAATTTGCAACAACAAAGTAAAGGACGTCTAACTTGTTTTTGCAGGGCATGTTGTGATGTGATATGGTCAAGAAGTGATGCTATATTTTATTGTATGAGATGATCATGTTTTTAACCGGTTATCGGCAATCGGCAGGAGCCATATGGTTGTCGCTTATTGTATGAAATGCAACGCATACTGTAATTGCTTTACTTTATCACTAAGCGGTAGCGATAGACATAGAAGCAATAAATGGCGTAACGACAATGATGCTACGATGGAGATCAAGGTGTCGCGCCGGTGACGATGGTGATCACGACGGTGCTTCAGAGATGGAGATCACAACCACAAGATGATGATGGCCATATCATATCACTTATATTGATTGCATGTGATGTTTATCCTTTATGCATCTTATCTTGCTTTGATTGACGGTAGCATTTTAAGATGATCTCTCACTAAAATTATCAAGAAGTGTTCTCCTTGAGTTTGCACCGTTGCCAAAGTTCGTCGTGCCCAGACACCACGTGATGATCGGGTGTGATAAGCTCTACGTCCATCTACAACGGGTGCAAGATAGTTTTGCACACGCGGAATACTCAGGTTAAACTTGACGAGCCTAGCATATGCAGATATGGCCTCGGAACACGGAGACTGAAAAGGTTGAGCGTGAATCATATAGTAGATATGATCAACATAGTGATGTTCACCATTGAAAACTACTCCATATCACGTGATGATCGGTTATGGTTTAGTTGATTTGGATCACGTGATCACTTAGATGACTAGAGAGATGTCTGTCTAAGTGGGAGTTCTTAAGTAATATGATTAGTTGAACTTAAATTTATCATGAACTTAGTACCTGATAGTATTTTGCTTGTCTATGTTTGTTTGTAGATAGATGGCTCGTGTTGTTGTTCCGTTGAATTTTAATGCGTTCCTTGAGAAAGCAAAGTTGAAAGATGATGGTAGCAATTACACGGATCGGGTCCGTAACTCGAGGATTATCCTCATTGCTGCCTGTAAAAGTTACGCCCCGAAGCACCGCTGGGTGCCGTGCTCATCGCCGATGTAACCGACGACGTTAAGAACGTCTGGCGAGCAAAGCGATGATCGCTCTATAGTTCGATGTGCCATGCTTTACGGCTTAGAACCGGGTCTTCAACGACGTTTTGAACGTCATGGAGCATATGAGATGTTCCAGGAGTTGAAGTTAATATTTCAAGCAAATGCCCGGATTGAGAGATATGAAGTCTCCAATAAGTTCTACAACTGCAAGATGGAGGAGAATAGTTCTGTCAGTGAGCATATACTCAGAATGTCTAGGTATAATAATCACTTGATTCAACTGGGAGTTAATCTTCTGGATGATAGCGTCATTGACAGAATTCTCCAATCATTGCCACCAAGCTACAAGAGCTTTGTGATGAACTATAATATGCAAGGGATGAACAAGACTATTCCCGAGCTCTTCGCAATGCTAAAAGCTGCGGAGGTAGAAATCAAGAAGGAGCATCAAGTGTTGATGGTCAACAAGACCACTAGTTTCAAGAAAAGGGCAAAGGGAAGAAGAAGGAACTTCAAGAAGAACAGCAAGCAAGTTGCTGCTCAAGAGAAGAAACCCAAGTCTGCGGACCTAAGCTCGAAATCGAAAGTGCTTTCTTACCGAAGCAGACCGGTCACTGGAAGCGGAACTGCCCCAAGTATTTGGTGGATAAGAAGGATGGCAAAGTGAACAAAGGTATATGTGATATACATGTTATTGATGTGTACCTAACTAGAGCTCGTAGTAGCACCTCGGTATTCGATACTGGTTCTGTTGCTAATATTTGCAACTCAAAACAGGGATTACGGAATAAGCGAGCACTGGCCAAGGACGTGAAGGAAATATGCCCTAGAGGCAATAATAAAGTTATTATTTATTTCCTTATTTCATGATAAATTTTTATTATTCATGCTAGAATTGTATTAACCGGAAACATAATACATGTGTGAATACATAGACAAACATAGTGTCACTAGTATGCCTCTACTTGACTAGCTCGTTTATCAAAGATGGTTATGTTTCCTAGCCATGGACAAAAGTGTTGTCATTTGATTAACGGGATCACATCATTAGGAGAATGATGTGATTGACTTGACCCATCTCGCTAACCTAGCACTTGATCGCTTAGTATACTTGCTATTGCTTTCTTCATGACTTATACAAAGTTCCCGCAACTATGAGATTGTGCAACTCCTGTTTACGGAAGAACACTTTGTGTGCTACCAAATGTCACAACGAATCGGGTGATTATAAAGCTGCTCTACAGGTGTTTCCGAAGGTACATGTTGGGTTGGCATAATTCGAGATTAGGATTTGTCACTCCGATTGTCGGAGAGGTATCTCTGGGCCCTCTCGGTAATACTCATCACCTAAGCCTTGCAAGCATGTAACTAATGAGTTAGTTATGAGATGATGTATTACGGAACGAGTAAAGAGACTTGCCGGTAACGAGATTGAACTAGGTATTGGATACCGACGATCAAATCTCGGCAAGTAACATACCGATGACAAAGGGAACAACGTATGTTGTTATGCGGTTTGACCGATAAAGATCTTCATAGAATATGTAGGAACCAATATGGGCATCCAGGTCCTGCTATTGGTTATTGACCGAGAATGGTTCTAGGTCATGTCTACATAGTTCTCGAACCCGTAGGGTCCGCACGCTTAACGTTACGATGACAGTTTTATTATGAGTTTATAAGTTTTGATGTACCGAAGTTTGTTTGGAGTCCCGGATGTGATCACGGACATGACGAGGAGTCTCGAAATGGTTGAGACATAAAGATTGATATATTGGACGACTATATTCGGACACCGGAAAGGTTCCGGTGATTTGGAGAAACCGGAGTGTCGGGGGTTACGGAACCCCGGAGAGTTAATGGGCCACATGGGCCTCGGTGGGAAGAGAGAGGGTGGCTGGGGGGGCGCACACCCTCTCCTCTAGTCCGAATTGACTAGGGGGGCGCCCCTTCCTTCCCCCCTCCCCTTCCTTCCCCCTCATAGTAGGAGTAGGAAAGGAGGAGTCCTACTCCTACTAGGAGGAGGATTCCTCCTCCCTTGGTGCGGCCAAGGGGCCGGCCGGCCTCCCCCCTCCCTCCTTTATATACGGGGGCGGGGGGGGGGGCACCCCAGAGACACAAAAGTTGATCTACGGATCGTTCCTTAGCCGTGTGCGGTGCCCCCCTCCACCATATTCCACATCGGTCATATCGTCGCGAAGTTTAGGCGAAGCCCTGCGCCGATAGAACATCATCATCGTCACCACGCCGTCGTACCGACGGAACTCATCTCCGGAGCTCGGCTGGATCGGAGGCCGGAGATCGTCATCGAGCTGAACGTGTGCTGAACTCGGAGGTTCCGTACGTTCGGTGCTTGGATCGGTCGAATCGTGAAGACGTACGACTACATCAACTGCGTTGTGCTAACGCTTCCGCTTACGTTCTACGAGGGTATGTGGACGAACACTCTCCCCTCTCGTTGCTATGCCATCACCATGATCTTGTGTGTGCGTAGGAAATTTTTTGAAATTACTACGTTCCCCTTCAGTGGCATCCGAGCCTAGGTTTTATGCGTTGATGTTATATGCACGAGTAGAACACAAGTGAGTTGTGGGCGATACAAGTCATACCGCTTACCAAACATGTCATACTTTGGTTCGGGCGGTATTGTGAGATGAAGCGCCCGGACCGACATTACGCCAGACGCTTACGCGAGACTGGTTTCACCGTTACGAGCACTCATGCTTAAAGGTGGATGGCGGTGTCTGTCTCTCTCACTTTAGCTGAATCGAGTGTGGCTACGCCGGTCCTTGCGAAGGTTAAAACAGCACCAACTTGACGAACTATCGCTGTGGTTTTGATGCGAGGTAAGAACGGTTCTTGCTAAAGCCCGTAGCAGCCACGTAAAATTTGCAACAACAAAGTAGAGGACGCCTAACTTGTTTTTGCAGGCATGTTGTGATGTGATATGGTCAAGACGTGATGCCATATTTTATTGTATGAGATGATCATGTTTTGTAACCGGTTATCGGCAATGGCAGGAGCCATATGGTTGTCGCTTATTGTATGAAATGCAACGCATCTGTAATTGCTTTACTTTATCACTAAGCGGTAGCGATAGTCGAGAAGCAATAGATGGCGAAACGACAATGATGCTACGATGGAGATCAATGTGTCGCGCCAGTGACGATGGTGATCATGACGGTGCTTCGGTGATGGAGATCACAAGCACAAGATGATGATGGCCATATCATATCACTTATATTGATTGCATGTGATGTTTATCCTTTATGCATCTTATCTTGCTTTGATTGACGGTAGCATTTTAAGATGATCTCTCACTAAAATTATCAAGAAGTGTTCTCCCGAGTATGCACCATTGCCAAAGTTCGTCGTGCCCTGACACCACGTGATGATCGGGTGTGATAAGCTCTCACGTCCATCTACAACGGTGCAAGCCAGTTTTGCACACGCGGAATACTCAGGTTAAACTTGACGAGCCTAGCATATGCAGATATGGCCTCGGAACACGGAGACCGAAAGGTCGAGCGTGAATCTATAGTAGATATGATCAACATAGTGATGTTCACCATTGAAAACTACTCCATCTCACGTGATGATTGGTTATGGTTTAGTTGATTTGGATCACGTAATCACCTAGATGACTAGAGAGATGTCTGTCTAAGTGGGAGTTCTTAAGTAATATGATAAATTGAACTTAAATTTATCATGAACTTAGTCCTGGTAGTATTTTGCAAATTATGTTGTAAGATCAATAGCTCGCGGTGTTGCTTTCATATGTTTATTTTGATATGTTCCTAGAGAAAATTATGTTGAGAGATGTTAGTAGCATTGATGCGGATTGGATCCATGATTTGAGGTTTATCCTCATTGCTGCATAGAAGAATTATGTCCTTAATGCACCGCTAGGTGACAGACCTATTGCAGGAGCAAACGCAGACGTTTTGAACGTTTGGCTAGCTCAGTATGATGACTACTTAATAGTTTAGTGCACCATGCTTAACGGCTTAGAATCGGGACTTCAAAGACGTTTTGAACGTCATGGACCATATGAGATGTTCCAGGAGTTGAAGTTAATATTTCCAGCAAATACCCGAGTTGAGAAATATGAAGTCTCCAACAAGTTCTATAGCTAAAAGATGGAGGAGAATCGCTCAACTAGTGAGCATGTGCTCAGACTGTCTGGGTACTTCAATCGCTTGAATCAAGTGGGAGTTAATCTTCCAGATAAGATAGTGATTGACAGAATTCTCTAGTCACCATCACTAAGTTACTAGAACTTCGTGATGAACTATAGTATGAAAGGGATGACGTAAACGGTTCCCGAGCTCTTCGTGATGTTAAAATCAACGAAGGTAGAAATCAAGAAATAACATCAAGTGTTGATGATTGACAAGACCACTAGTTTCAAGAAAAGGGCAAAGGGAAAGAAAGGGAAACTTCAAGTAGAATGGCAAACAAGTGGTCACTCCCGTGAAGAAGCCCAAAGCTGGACCTAAGCCTGAAACGGAGTGCTTCTACTGCAAAGGAAATGGTCACTGGAAGTGGAACCACTCCAAATATTTGGTGGATAAGAAGGATGGCAAAGTGAACAAGGGTATATTTGATATACAGATTATTGTTGTGTGCCTTACTAGTGTTTATAGTAGCCCCTGAGTATTTGATACTTGTTCGGTTGCTAAGATTAGTAACTCAAGCAGAGTTCTGAATAAACAGAGACTAGTTGAGGGTGAAGTGACGATGAGTGTTGGAAGTAGTTCCAAGATTGATATGATCATCATTGCACACTCCCTATACTTTCGGGATTAGTGTTAAACCTAAATAAATGTTATTTGGCGTTTGCGTTGAGCATGAATATGATTAGATCATGTTTATTGCAATATGGTTATTCATTTAAAATCAGAGAATAATTGTTATTCTGTTTACATGAATAAAGCCTTCGAAGGTTATACACCCAATGAAAATAGTTTGTTGGATCTCGATCATAGTGATACACATATTCATAATATTGATGCCAAAAGATGCAAAGTTAATAATGATAGTGCAACTTATTTGTGGCACTGCCGTTTGGGTCATATCGGTGTAAAGCGCATGAAGAAACTCCATAAAGATGGATTTTCAGAATCACTTGGTTATGAATCATTTGATGCTTGCAAAACCGTGCCTTTTGGGCAAGATGACTAAAACTCCGTTCTCCGGAACAATGGAACAAGCTACTGACTTATTGTAAATAATACATACCGATGTATGCGATCCAATGAGTGTTGATGCTCGTGGAAAGTATCGTTATTTTCTGACCTTCACAAGATGATTTGAGCAGATATGGGTATATCTACTTGATGAAACATAAGTCTGAAATAGTTGAAAGGTTCAAAGAATTTCAGAGTGAAGTGGAAAATCGTCGTAACAAGAAAATAAAGTTTTCGCGATCGATCGTGAGACGAATATTTGAGTTACAAGTTTGGTCTTCAATTAAAACAATGTGGAATAGTTTCACAGCTCACGCCACCTGGAACACCACAACGTTATGGTGTGTCCGAACGTCGTAACCGTACTTTATTGGATATGGTGCGATCTATGATGTCTCTTATTGATTTACCATTGTCGTTTTGGGGTTATGCATTAGAGACAACTGCATTCACGTTAAAAGGGCACCATCTAAATCCATTGAGACGACACCATATGAACTGTGGTTTAGCAAGAAACCCAAGTTGTCGTTTCTTAAAGTTTGGGGCTACGATGCTTATGTGAAAAAGTTTCATCCTGATGAGCTCAAACCCAAATCGGAGAAGTGCGTCTTCATAGAATACCCAAAGGAAACTGTTGGGTACACCTTCTATCAAAGATCCAAAGGCAAGATATTCGTTGCTAAAAATGGATCCTTTCTAGAGAAGGAGTTTCTCTCGAAAGAAGTGAGTGGGAGGAAAGTAGAACTTGATGAGGTAATTGTACCTTCTCCCGAATTGGAAAGTAGTTCATCACGGAAATCAGTTCCAGTGATTCCTACACCAATTAGTGAAGAAGCTAATGATGATGATCATGAAACTTCAGATCAAGTTACTACAAAAACTCGTAGGTCTTCCAAAGTACAGTCCGCACCAGAGTAGTATGGTAATACTGTTCTGGAAGTCATGTTACTAGACCATGATGAACCTACGAACTATGAGGAAGCGATGATGAGCCCAGATTCCGCGAAATGGCTTGAGCCATAAAATCTGAGATATGATCCATGTATGAGAACAAAGTATGGACTTTGATTGACTTGCTCGATGATCAGCAAGCCATGTTAAATAAATGGATCTTCAAGAGGAAGACGGACACTGATAGTAGTGTTACTATCCACTAAGCTCGACTTATTGCAAAAGGTTTTCAACAAGTTCAAGGGGTTGAATACGATGAGATTTTCTCACTCGTAATGATGCTTAAGTCTGTCCGAATCATGTTAGCAATTGCCACATTTTATGAAATCTGGCAAATGGATGTCAAAACTGCATTCCTTAATGGATTTATTAAAGAAGAGTTGTATATGATGCAACTAGAAGGTTTTGTCAATCCTAAAGATGCTAACAAAGTGTGCAAGCTCCAGCAATCCATTTATGGACTGGTGCAAGCCTCTCGGAGTTGGAATATACACTTTGATGAGTTAATCAAAGCATATGGTTTTATGAGACTTTTGAGAAGCCCTGATTTACAAGAAAGTGAGTGGGAGCTCAGAGCATTTCTAATATTATATGTGGGTGACATATTGTTGATTGGAAATGATATAGAAATTCTGGATAGCATGAAAGGATACTTGAAAAGAGTTTTTCAAAGCAAGACCTCGGTGAAGCTGCTTACACATTGAGCATCAAGATCTATATAGATAGATCAAGACGCTTGATAAGATTTTTCATTGAGTACATACCTTGATAAATTTTGGAATAGTTCAAAATGGAACAATCAAAGAAGGAGTTCTTGCCTGTGATGCAAAGGTGTGAAGTTGAGTAAGACTCAAGACCCGACCATGGCAGAAAATAGAGAAAGAGAATGAAAAGTCATTCCCTATGCCTCAGTCATAGGCTCTATAAAGTATGCTATGCTGTGAACCAGACCTATTGTATACCTTGCTCTGAGTTTGACAAAGGAATACAATTTTGATCTAAGAGTAGATCACTAGACAATGGTCAGGAATATCCTTAGTGAGAACTAAGGAGATGTTTCTCAATTATGGAGGTGATAAAAGAGCCCGTCGTAAAAAGTTACAAAGATGCAAGCTTTTACACCAATCCAGATGATTCTAAGTCTCAATCTGGATACATATTGAAAGTGGGAGCAATTAGCTAGAGTAGCTCCGTGCAGAGCATTGTGGACATAGAATATTTGAAAAATACATACGGCTCTGAATGTGACAGACCCGTTGACTAAGCTTCTCTCACGAGCAAAACATGATCACACCTTAGTACTTTTTGGGTGTTAATCACATATCGATGTGAACTAGATTATTGACTCTAGTAAACCCTTTGGGTGTTGATCACATGACGATGTGAAATATGAGTGTTAATCATATACAGATATGATTATTGGTGTTAAATCACATGACGATGTGAACTAGATTATTGACTCTAGTGCAAGTGGGAGACTGAAGGAAATATGACCTAGAGGCAATAATAAAGTTATTATTTATTTCCTTATTTCATGATAAATGTTTATTATTCATGCTAGAATTGTATTAACCGGAAACATAATACATGTGTGAATACATAGACAAACATAGTGTCACTAGTATGCCTCTACTTGACTAGCTCGTTTATCAAAGATGGTTATGTTTCCTAGCTATGGACAAAAGAGTTGTCATTTGATTAACGGGATCACATCATTACGAGAATGATGTGATTGACTTGACCCATTCATTAGCCTAGCACTTGATCGCTTAGTATCTCGCTATTGCTTTCTTCATGACTTATACAAAGTTCCTGCAACTATGAGATTGTGCAACTCCGTTTACGGAAGAACACTTTGTGTGCTACCAAACGTCACAACGAATCGGGTGATTATAAAGGTGCTCTCTGTGTGTTTCGAAGGTACATGTTGGGTTGGCATAATTCAAGATTAGGATTTGTCACTCCGATTGTCGGAGAGGTATCTCTGGGCCCTCTCGGTAATACTCATCACCTAAGCCTTGCAAGCATGTAACTAATGAGTTAGTTACAAGATGATGTATTACGGAACGAGTAAAGAAACTTGCCGGTAACGAGATTGAACTAGGTATTGGATACCGACGATCAAATCTCGGGCAAGTAACATACCGATGACAAAGGGAACAAAGTATGTTGTTATGCGGTTTGACCGATAAAGATCTTCATAGAATATGTAGGAACCAATATGGGCATCCAGGTCCCGCTATTGGTTATTGACCGAGAATGGTTCTAGGTCATGTCTACATAGTTCTCGAACCCGTAGGGTCCGCACGCTTAACATTACGATGACAGTTTTATTATGAGTTTATAAGTTTTGATGTACCGAAGTGTGTTCGGAGTCCCGGATGTGATCACGGACATGAAGAGGAGTCTCGAAATGGTCGAGACATAGAGATTGATATATTGGACGACTATATTCGGACACCGGAAAGGTTCCGGGTGATTTCGGAGAAAACCAGAGTGCTGGGAGGGGTTACCAGAACCCCCCGTGAGAGTTAATGGGCCACATGGGCCTCGGTGGGAAGAGAGAGGGGAACCAGGGTGGGCCGCACGCCCCCTCTCCCTCTGGTCCGAATTGGACTAGGAGGGGGGCGCCCCTTTCCCCCCTCCCCTTCTTTCCCCCTCCTAGTAGGAGTAGGAAAGGAGGAGTCCTACTCCTACTAGGAGGAGGATTCCTCCTCCCTTGGCGCGCCCGAGGGGCCGGCCGGCCTCCCCCCTCCCTCCTTTATATACGGGGGCGGGGGGCACCCCAGAGACACACAAGTTGATCTACGGATCGTTCCTTAGCCGTGTGCGGTGCCCCCTCCACCATATTCCACCTCGGTCATATCGTCGCAGAGTTTAGGCGAAGCCCTGCGCGGTAGAACATCATCATCGCCACCACGCCGTCAGGTCGACGGAACTCATCTCCGAGCTCGGCTGGATCGAAGGCGGAGATCGCCATCGAGTTGAACGTGTGCTGAACTCGGAGGCTCCGTACGTTCGGTGCTTGGATCGGTCGGATCGTGAAGACGTACGACTACATCAACCGCGTTGTGCTAACGCTTCCGCTTACGGTCTACGAGGGTACGTGGACGAACACTCTTCCCTCTCGTTGCTATGCCATCACCATGATCTTGCGTGTGCGTAGGAAATTTTTTGAAATTACTACGTTCCCCAACAGGACGAGGTGACGATGCGCGTGGGAAACGGTTCCAAAGTCGATGTGATCGCGGTCGGCACGCTACCTCTACATCTACCTTCGGGATTAGTTTTGGACCTGAATAATTGTTATTTGGTGCCAGCGTTGAGCATGAACATTATATCTGGATCTTGTTTGATGCGAGACGGTTATTCATTTAAATCAGAGAATAATGGTTCTTCTATTTATATGAGTAATATCTTTTATGGTCATGCACCCTTGAAGAGTGGTCTATTTTTATTAAATCTCGATAGTAGTGAAACACATATTCATAGTGTTGAAACCAAAAGATGCAGAGTTGATAATGATAGTGCAACTTATTTGTGGCACTGCCGTTTGGGTCATATCGGAGTAAAGCACATGAAGAAACACCATACTGATGGACTTTTAGAATCACTTGATTATGAATCACTTGGTACTTGTGAACCGTGCCTTATGGGCAAGATGACTAAAATGCCGTTCTCCGGAACTATGTAGCGAGCAACTGATTTGTTGGAAATCATACATACTGATGTTTGTGGCCCAATGAATGTTGAGGCTCGCGGCGGGTATCGTTATTTTCTCACCTTCACAGATGATTTGAGCAGATATGGGTATATCTACTTGATGAAACACAAGTCTGAAACATTTGAAAAGTTCCAAGAATTTCAGAGTGAAGTGGAAAATCATCGTAACAAGAAAATAAAATTTCTACGATCTGATCGTGGAGGAGAATATTTGAGTTACGAGTTTGGCCTACACTTGAAACAATGCGGAATAGTTTCGCAACTCATGCCACCCGGAACACCACAACGAAATGGTGTGTCCGAACGTCGTAATCATACTTTACTCGATATGGTGCGATCTATGATGTCTCTTACTGATTTACCGCTATCGGTTTGGGGTTATGCTTTAGAGACGGCCGCATTCACATTAAATAGGGCACCATCAAAATCCATTGAGACGACGCCTTATGAACTATGGTTTGGCAAGAAACCAAAGTTGTCGTTTCTTAAAGTTTGGGGCTGCGATGCTTATGTGAAGAAACTTCAACCAGATAAGCTCGAACCCAAATCGGAGAAATGTGTCTTCATAGGATACCAAAAAGAGACTATTGGGTACACCTTCTATCACAGATCTGAGGGCATGATTTTTGTTGCTAAATTCGGATCCTTTCTAGAGAAGGAGTTTCTCTCGAAAGAAGTGAGTGGGAGGAAAGTAGAACTTGATGAGGCAACTGTATCTACTCCCTTATTGGAAAGTAGTTCATCACGAGAACCGGTTCCCGTGACAACTACACCAATAAGTGAGGAAGCTAATGATAATGATCATGAAACTTCAGATCAAGTTACTACTGAACCTCGTAGGTCTACCAGAATAAAAAATCCGCACCAGAGTGGTACGGTAATCCTATTCTGAAAGTCATGTTACTTGACCATGACGAACCTACGAACTATGAGGAAGCGATGATGAGCCCAGATTCCGCAAAATGGCTTGAGGCCATGAAATCTGAGATGGGATCCATGTATGAGAACAAAGTATGGACTTTGGTTGACTTGCCCGAAGATCGGCAAGCCATCGAAAATAAATGGATCTTCAAGAAGAAGACTGGCGCTGATGGTAATGTAACTGTCTACAAAGCTCGACTTGTTGCGAAAGGTTTTCGACAAGTTCAAGGAATTGACTACGATGAGACTTTCTCACCCGTAGCGATGCTTAAGTCTGTCCGAATCATGTTAGCAATTGCCGCATTTTATGATTATGAAATTTGGCAAATGGATGTCAAAACTGCATTCCTGAATGGATTTTTGGAAGAAGAGTTGTATATGATGCAACCAGAAGCTTTTGTCGATCCAAAAGGTGCTAACAAAGTGTGCAAGCTCCAGCGATCCATTTATGGACTGGTGCAAGCATCTCAGAGTTGGAATAAACGCTTTGATAGTGTGATCAAAGCTTATGGTTTTATACAGACTTTTGGAGAAGCCTGTATTTACAAGAAAGTGAGTGGGAGCTCTATAGCATTTCTGATATTATATGTAGATGACATATTATTAATTAGAAATGATATAGAATTTCTGGATAGCATAAAGGGATACTTGAATAAAAGTTTTTCAATGAAAGACCTCGGTGAAGCTGCTTACATATTAGGCATCAAGATCTATAGAGATAGATCAAGACGCTTAATTGGACTTTCACAAAGCACATACCTTGATAAAGTCTTGAAAAAATTCAAAATGGATCAGGCAAAGAAAGGGTTCTTGCTTGTATTACAAGGTGTGAAGTTGAGTCAGACTCAATGCCCGACCACAGCAGAAGATAGATAGAAAATGAAAGATGTTCCCTATGCTTCAGCCATAGGCTCTATCATGTATGCAATCTGTGTACCAGACTGACGTATGCTTAGCAATAAGCTTGGCGGGAAGGTACCAAAGTAATCCAGAGTGATCATGGACAACGGTCAAGAACATCTGAAATACGAAAAGGACTAAGGATATGTTTCTCGTATATGGAAGTGACAAAGAGCTAGTCGTAAATGGTTACGTCGATGCAAGCTTTGACACCGATCCGGACGATTCTAAATCGCAAACCGGATCGTGTTTTTATTAAACGATGGAGCTGTAAGTTGGTGCAGTTCTAAACAAAGCGTCAGGCGGGATCTACATGTGAAGCGGAGTACATAGCTGCTTCGAAGCGACAAATGAAGGAGTCGGATGAAGGAGTTCATTTCCGATCTAGGTGTCATACCTAGTGCATCGGGACCAATGAAGATCTTCGTGACAATATTGGTGCAATTGCCATGGCAAAGGAATCCAGATTTCACAAGAGGACCAAGCACATCAAGAGACGCTTCAATTCCATTCGGGACCAAGTCCAAGTGGGAGACATAGAGATTTGCAAGATACATACGGATCTGAATGTTGCGAACCGTTGACTAAGCCTCTCCCACGAGCAAAACATGATCAGCACCAAGACTCCATGGGTGTTAGAATCATTACTATGTAATCTAGATTATTGACTCTAGTGCAAGTGGGAGACTGAAGGAAATATGCCCTAGAGGCAATAATAAAGTTATTATTTATTTCCTCATATCATGATAAATGTTTATTATTCATGCTAGAATTATATTAACCGGAAACATGATACATGTGTGAATACATAGACAAACATAAAGTCACTAGTATGCCTCTACTTGACTAGCTCATTAATCAAAGATGGTTATGTTTCCTAACTGTCAGGGATATACCCCGCGGTGTAAACCGACCGGAAGTTTAACACGGTCGGACTGGACGACTCACTGGTAACCCGCCCGGAGCTTGGCGGTTCACGGGATACCCGCCCGGTCTTGGCGGTTCATTCAGAACCAAATGGGGGTCGATGGATGACGAGGCCCATGGCCCAGAAGGCCGGTTCACGTTTAATTGAGGGCCGGTTTATGAGGAAAGCATAAGGATTATTCTCCTACAAAGGAAGCAAGACTAGGACTCCACTTGTAATAGAGTAATCCTAATCCAACTAGGACTAGTCATGTAAACCGCCCTTCAACATATATAAGGAGGCAGGACTCTCAAAGAGGGACAAGCTACAAGCAAGAGAAACAATCGAGGGCTAGACACAAAGAGGAGAGCCAGGTTC
The DNA here is from genome assembly GCA_021437245.1 of Aegilops speltoides. Taxonomy (NCBI): domain Eukaryota; kingdom Viridiplantae; phylum Streptophyta; class Magnoliopsida; order Poales; family Poaceae; genus Aegilops; species Aegilops speltoides. Next base: position 35,949,040 of record CM038144.1, read on the forward strand.
TGGCGACTCCTCGTGATGATAATGAGACCTAGCCTCAAACAACATGTAGGGCTATTCTTGGATGATGTTTCCGGGGCTCAAGTCGTCTAAATCCTTGTCTTGCGTGTTGATCCGCCCTGTGTCTCTCGTCCCACTCAACCCCTCTCAAGCTACCACATAGATGCGTTGGCCTCGCGACTAAGTCCTGACACTAAGGACATCTGCCGTGACAATTCCACGACAGTTGGCGCCCACCGTGGGGCCTGCGCACGGTGGTGTTGAGTTCTTGAAGGGATCTCTCCAGGGATCGAGAAGATTGCAATTGTCCGAATAAGCCGGTTTGGAAGGGCTTTGCATCAGCTTGAAGTTCATCAGTCTGGATTTTAGATCTGTGGGATTTAATGTCGAGAAAGATTTAGGGTTATATCTTTGGTCAGCCACAGACTTGCGATCATTTGGACTGATTTCAAATCGTTGAGAAGGACGGATTTCTGAAGAAGACGTGTCAGATCAAGCGACAAGTTGTTGATTTGTGTTGGTTACGGCTACTCTTGATAAGAAGAAAAGTCATAGGCATGAGTGATTCGCCGAGACCGATTGGATGTCGTTCGTATCCGAATCAACATGACACAACTCGTAGGACTACAACAGTATCGAGGCAGACTCTACAACATCGGGCAGTTGATTCCTCGTTGCAGAGTGCACACGAGATCAATGGACACCGGCGGCCGAAATAGTAAAAAAGGAAAAATCCCGTGATGCGATCTGCGGTGTTCACATCAAGGTATTAAAGTGAGTCAAAAGTACTACTCGTACTAGGAAAAGACAAAGCTACTGCTGCTACCTTGTTCAAGCCTGGGAAATACCACCCTTACGTGGAGTTAGATGGATTCCATCATGCGAGATGTTAGTGCCACGGACGGCAGCCTAAAAAAAGGGAGGGATACCCACGACGCGGAAATGGAGCCGGCCACAATTCAGATTTGCCTCGTTCGGCCTCGCTGCTCCACCTCCTCAGCCGCCGGATTCCGCCTCCGCTTCGGAGCCGCCCCGAGTCGATTGCAGTCGTTTTGCTCTGCCTCGTTGCGGGCCTCCGCAGATACAGCCGCGCCGAACCGCCGCAGCCTCATTCCAGCTTCGCCCAGTGGCCAAGAGCGAGCGTCGCGACCCCTGCCGGAGCAAGCTTCGGGCCGCACTTGCCTACGGGCTGCTGCCTCCACCGACATTAACCGGCGTCGCCCCCGCAGCTGCGGCGCCTGCCTCGACCCACTGTCCGCGCGCTCGGGCCGAGTCGCGACGCGGTCCCGCACCAAAGGCCGGTTGCCTCCGCCGTAAGACGCTGCGGCGCCGCCTCACCCCCGCTCGGCCTACAAGTCGCCGGCGCCGCCTCGCCCCCGCGTTGGCCTCCCACGCCGGCGTCGCAACCCCGTCACCAACCTGAGCGGAGTCTCCCCCTCGCGCCCCTCTGTGACCGCGCCCGCCGGATCAGCCTCGCCCTCTGTGCCCGTTGCGGGCCGCGCGCTTCTTCAGCTTCGGCGGCTGCGTGCGCGCCGGCTTCACCTCGCCCACGGCGGCTCCTCCACGCCCAAGTGCGTGCCCCGTGTCGCTCCGCTTCGACCGGCTCCGGCCAAGTCCGGTCCGGATTGGCCCGCCCTCTGCTTCGACTACGAGTCGCCAAGGCCCTGAGACGCCGGCTTTGTGTTGCTTCAGCTACAGCCGCTGAGTCACCCCCATGGTTTCCAAAATTGCCTCCAATGGCCGTACTTCAGCCGGCACTATCACCGCAAACCGCCGCGTCTTCGGGTTGACGCACTCTAACCCGGCTCCAGGTCACCGCCAGTGCTTCGCATGGGCTGCCCCTGCGCGCCTCTGCCCCACGTTCCATCTGCGCTTGTGTTCGCGGGCCCTCGGCCGACCGCGACGCCCGCGCCGCCTCCGTGCTCTTCCTGAAGCAGCCGCTGGTCATGGGCGTCACCAGCTGCCTCGCCGCGGTCTTCTGCATCTCCATCAAGCAGAGGGCCGCGCTTCGAGCTCCGTGGCAGTGCCCGCCGCTCCTACTACGCGTCTGGTGTGCAGTTCCTCGCCCCCGCGCCGGTTCACTGCCCCCGATTAGCTCCGCCCGGTTCCTCTGCGTCCGCGCCTGTCTCCTGAGCCGCCCGCGCGCCGGCTCCCTTCCAAGCCCCAGCCGGGTTGCCGCCGACTCCCCCGCTCTGCCGTCCGCGCGACCCGACCGCCGCTTTTGGCGCGACTCGGCCGCCTGCTCGACGTCCCTACACCGGCCGGCTCCGGGTGCCTGCTAGGTTCACCTCCGCCCGCGGCTGGGTGCCCCGCGATAAACCGCCACCAGAAATCATCGGGACGGCCTCGTTTGCAGCAGAGGGTCGCCGGACCTTATCTCGACCACCCGCTGCCTCCGCTGTCATCCGGCTGCGCCGCTGAACCGTCTCCGCCACTGGCCGGTTTGGCCTCCGCATCGCCTCGGGTCACGGCCTCGCTTCATCCGCTCGCCCAGTTTCTGTCAAACCGTCGGGCGCTGACTTGCGGTTCACCCCGCTGCGTTAATCCGCCGCGTCCGTGTTCAAACCCGGCGGCTTTGCGCACGCATTGGCTGGGTCTTGTCTCCACCGTGCCACTCCAATTCACCGCGGCAGCGGACGAACCTCGTCGACCCATCGGAGTGCCCTCGATGTGGCCGGTTCACCTCTGCGCCCGAGACGCGCCTCCGACCCACCTACGGTTTGCCACAGCTCAGCTCAAGACCGGATCAAACCCCGGGTTACGCCGACGAATTGGCTCCGCCTCGGACGCCTCTGACTGCGGCGCGTCGATCACCCGCGCCGTTTCTGTTCCGGGGCCGCCTCTGCTGCGAACAACTCTGGTTCCGCAAAGCTTTCGCTGCTCAAGGAGTCCAGCTTCCCCTGCGTTTGCTTTGGCTGAAAAGAAGAAAACAAAGGAAAAGTCAAGGGCTGTCAAAAAATAAAGATAGTTGGAAATATGACGATGGACATGACTGGTTTGTCCTAGGAAAAGATCAGGTGCTATCTACCTTATTTATTTATTTTTCAATATACTTTAAGTTCCTCTGTGAACAATCATCCTCCCTTTAATATGTTTGTTCCATGATCATGGCAGAGACAATAAAAATCATCTGTCATCCAAATACATCAGGACAATTATTCACCGCCAAAGTGATATCATAGATATGGAGTGCATAGCATCGTCATTTGGCACTACATTTATCTATGCTGCCGTGCTCAACTGAAATGCTTACGTTACCGCCCTTGCGGTCTGGTCTACATCAACACACCGGGCCGCACCTGTCTGTAGGAGTTATTTATTGAGTATGAGCAAATCACTGCTTGGGTAGCCCGGTTTTCTTTCAGCAAATTGGAGGCAAGTTATTATCAGCCGCTGTCTGCGCTGGATGGTGCAATGAGCATGCGCACAAATCACTACCACTACAGTTTGGTTAAACAACCAGTTGAAAGGAACCATTGGCCGAGTTGCTGACACGGCTCATACGGGATCATTTATAACCCGCCGCAGTCACCTCAGCCTTCTGTGGATTTACATCGCGTTATCAACACCAATGATATATACCGTCTGCTATGGTCAGAGTATGGAGAATCTCAAGACAACTCCTTGAGTCATCTTAAGACTCGGGACTACGATGATATGACGCAACAAGTCTTGCCAGTTTCAGCAAATTTAAAAACCCCAGGACAATGGAGGGAAAGATAACCCGGTCCCGGAGGCTACTGTTATTTGAAGGCCGTCAGAAAATTTCCGGCTTAGAAAGTATATAACAATTACAAAATCCGGTTCAATGAAGAAGTTCCGGTCATCGAAAAGATTCGGTTTAAAATCCGGCTCAAGGGAAGCCATATCTTTGAAGCTCTCAAATCCGGTTTAAAATTTCCGGTTCAAAAGGAATTAACTTCTCGCAAGTTCGAGTTTAAAGGCCGTCGAAAATTTCGGCTGAAAATGAAGATTCGGTTTAAAATCCGGTTCAAGGAAAGATGTCTCCACAAAGCTTTGAAGCTCTCAATATCCGGTTTAACGTCCGGCTCAAGAAGGATTTATCTCTTGCAAAAGTTAAAGGGTGCCAAAGAGGACCTGCTACCATGATGCGCGGTTCAAACATGGGTATCATGCCTTATTGGCTTATCATGTTATTGATCACTTGGGGGCTTGGTCATGTCTGAACCATAGTCACACCTCTTAATCGGCGCAATGCCACAATATCACTTGGGGGCTTGGTCGCGTCCGAACCAATGCAACACCTTTTGATAGGCGAAAGCCACCAGATCACTTGGGGACATGGTCAAGTATGAACCAGTCACGCCTCTTGATCGGCCTAAGGCCACAAAATCACTTGGGGCTTGGTCGAACCCGAACCATTGCCATGCCTTTTGATCGGCATAAATGCCACGGTTTCATTTGGGCACCTGGCTGACTTGAACCATCGCCACACCTATTGGGGGCTTGGTCCTGTCCGACCATGGTAACACCATCTGATCAGCTCAATAAAGCATCTTTTCTTGCAAACGGTTTTATCATTGCCTTTTTGCTTCAGTCTTTTTCTTAAATGACTATTATTTTTGTTGCGTTTTTTTAAACCGACATTGTTAATCCGGTTCGACTATCAATTACAAATTGGCGGAACACGGTTAAATCTTAATCCGGAGGCTATCGGCCCGGTTTGATTTTATGTTACCATCTTATTTTGGAGTAAACCGGTGTCCATTAACCCGGCTTGGCTTTCAATTACATGTTGTCAGTACATGATCAAATCATAATCCGGAGACTATCAGCCCGGTCTGGTTTGACTACGAGTCGCCAGTATTATATATGGTTAAACCGGTGTTTATCACAACCCGGTACGGTTTTATCATAAACCGGTATAATATGAAAGGAGTTATCATTACTCAAGATTGGGGTTATCACCCTTACTACAAAAAGTAGGTAAACCAATGATGTTATTCAATGTCACAGGTATGATATATTTCATATTTGATTATTTGCAGCCTTGGTTATAAACCTGGCTTATATGTTGGGCATTATGACCCGTCCGACGGTAAACCACCAGGACACTTTAACTTGTTGTATGCAGAAACAGGTTGAATAAAGCATGATTATAAATTATCCGGTGTTTATTAAAACGGCCTGGCATTAAGACAATAAATCGCCAGTCTATGATGAGAAATTGTCCAGTGTTTATTAAACCGGCCTGGCTTTGGACTATAAGTCGCCAATATATATTCTGATTGCGCCATTGGAATCATGCGCTTATAAATCATTGGAATCATGCGCTTATAAATCATTGGTTATTAATATTATGATTGAGGTTTTCAAAGTCGCTTTAGCGCAATGGCTATTATATTATCAATAGATATGATTTTTTCTACAATTGAAGGAATAGTCCCGAGTTGCTGTTGGCTTACGACCCGGCACTTGAGGGCTACATTATTTAAAGTTGCGATTACATCAAATATGCAAGTCTCATATCGCTGCAAGCATGCACCATGACACTTGGGGGCTAATGCAAAGTCATTTTTTGCTCATATTATTGAAGACCCGACTCATCACATTATAATGAGTCGGCCCTTGGGGGCTACCAATTGCTCCTGTCAACAATTGAAGGTACAAAGCTTTTTATTCATTATATTGAAGGGTCCACTGCTCAGTTGGTAAAGCACAAGGCTCTTAACCTTGTGGACGTGGATTCAAGTCCCATGATGGGGGTTACATCATATGATGTTATTTTCATTGAAGTATATATCAAGTCCCGGCTCAATATTATCTTACTGAGCCGGCCCTTGGGGGCTACACGTTACTGTTAAAGTCTACATGATCATATTTTCAAAGTCCCTGCTCATTATTTACATAATGACCCGGCCCTTGGGGGCTACACTGGTTGAAGTTTTTTATGAGCATCAGGAAATTACAAGTCGTGTTCTTGCAAGCATGACAACCCGTACTTGGGGCTACATAATATGGAGTATTCAGTTTTTACTAAGTGACTGGGATGAACAACATGGATTTCTTCTTAAGTGGTAGTATTTATATTGAAGCAAGTCTTAAGCCATCACTTTGTTCTGCTCAAGACTTGGGGGCTACAGGTATTATGTTATTATTGAAGAAATATTTTCATATTCTGATTGAGCAAACCAAATTGACCTGGCATCACCAATCATTATAACCCGACGTCATCAACAATCATGAACCGACATTGGTGACAATCATAACCCGGAATTATCAGTTTTTATAACCCGACAATGGTGGTAATCATAAACCGGCAAGTTCTACATCTTCAAACCGGCTGAATATTAGATGAGTATTTCAAGACCAACGTTTCTTAAGCCGGCGCTTTGGAAGCCGACTCAAGTGGATTATTCTTCGCAATATTTTTCTATGAGAAACCAACGTCAGCAATTTGAGTATGAAGCTGGTTGTTGACCCGGATTTTCTAGAAGGAGGAAATGACAAGGATTTAAGGACGATCAGGTGCCGGTTTACAAGAATTCTTAAACCAGAGCATAATCTATCAAATTTGTTCTTGTGTTTGTTGTACAGGATCAGTTTAACATGGATAAATCCAAGCTAAACTGGGGGCTAATGTCGGGGATATACCCCGCGGTGTAAACCGGCCGAAAGTTTAACCCGGCCGGACTGAACGACTCACTGGTAACCCGCCCGGAGCTTGGTGGCTCACGGGATACCCGCCCGGTCTTGGCGGTTCATTCGTAACCCGGCGGGCGGGTCAGATGGATGACGAGGCCCATGGCCCAGAAGGCCGGTTCACGTTTAATGGAGGGCCAGTTTATGAGGAAAGCATAAGGATTATTCTCCTACAAAGGAAGCAAGACTAGGACTCCACTTGTAATAGAATAATCCTAATCCAACTAGGACTAGTCATGTAAACCGCCCCTTCAACATATATAAGGAGGGGAAGGGCTCCCCAAAGAGGGACAAGCTACAAGCAAGAGAAACAATCTTAGGGCTAGACACAAAGAGGAGAGCCGGTTTACGGCGACTCCCTCGTGATGATAATGAGACCTAGCCTCAAACAGCATGTAGGGCTATTACCGGATGATGTTTCCCAGGGCCCGAAGCTGTCTAAATCCTTGTCTTGCGTGTTGATCCGCCCTGCATTTCTCGTCCCACTCAACCCCTCTCAAGCTACCACATAGATGCGTTGGCCTCGCGACTAAGTCCTGACACTAAGGACATCTGCCGTGACAATTCCACGACACTAACCATAGACATGTGTTGTCATTTGATTAATGGGATCACATCATTAGGAGAATGATGTGATTGACATGACCCATTCCGTTAGCCTAGCACTTGATCGTTTAGTATATTGCTATTGCTTTCTTCATGACTTATACAAAGTTCCTGCAACTATGAGATTGTGCAACTCCCGTTTACCGAAAGAACACTTTGTGTGCTACCAAAGCGTCACAGCGAATCTGGGTGATTATAAAGGTGCTCTACAAGTGTTTCCGAAGGTACATGTTGGGTTGGCATAATTCGAGATTAGGTTTTGTCACTCTGATTTTCGGAGAGGTATCTCTGGGCCCTCTCGGTAATACTCATCACCTAAGCCTTGCAAGCATTGTAACTAATGAGTTAGTTATAAGATGATGTATTACAGAACGAGTAAAGAGACTTGCCGGTAATGAGATTGAACTAGGTATTGGATACCGACGATCAAATCTCGGGCAAGCAACATACCGATGACAAAGGGAACAACGTATGTTGTTATGCGGTTTGACCGATAAAGATCTTCGTAGAATATGTAGGAACCAATATGGGCATCCAGTTCCCGCTATTGGTTATTGACCTAGAATGGTTCTAGGTCATGTCTACATAGTTCTTGAACCCGTAGGGTCCGCACGCTTAATGTTACAATGACAGTTTTATTATGAGTTTATAAGTTTTGATGTACCGAAGTTTTTTCGGAGTCCTGGATGTGATCACGGACATGACGAGGAGTCTCGAAATGGTCGAGACATAAAGATTGATATATTGAGCGACTATATTCGGACACGGAAGTGTTCGGGTGATTTCGGAGAAAACTGGAGTGCCGGGAAGTGCGGAACCCCGGAGAGTATTGGGCCTTATGGGCCTTGGGGAAAGGAGAGAGGCGGCCAACATGGGGCGCGCCCCCCTGGTCCGAGGTGGACTAGGAGGGGGCGCCCCCCTTTCCTTCCCCTCTCCCCTTCCTTTCCCTCCTAGTAGGAGTAGGAAAGGAGGAGTCTCTCCTACTAGGAGGAGGATTCCTCCTCCTTGGCGCGCCAAGGGCGGCCGCCTCCCCTTGCTCCTTTATATCACGGGGGGGGGCACCCGAGACACACAAGTTGATCTACGGATCGTTCTTTAGCCGTGTGCGGTGCCCCCCTCCACCATATTCCACCTCAGTCATATCGTCGCGGAGTTTAGGCGAAGCCCTGCGCCGGTAGAACATCGTCATCTTCACCACACCGTCGTGCTGACGGAACTCATCTCCGGAGCTTCGCTGGATCGGAGGCCGGAGATCGTCATCGAGCTGAACGTGTGCTGAACTCGGAGGCCCCGTACGTTCGGTGCTTCGATCGGTCGGATCGTGAAGACATACGACTACATCAACCGCGTTCTGCTAACGCTTCCGCTTACGGTCTACGAGGGTACGTGGACGAACACTCTCCCCTCTTGTTGCTATACCATCACCATGATCTTGCGTGTGCGTAGGAATTTTTTTGAAATTACTACGTTCCCCAACAAAACACATAGCTACTGGTACATACCCTTAGCCCCGAGGGTGAACTACTCCCTCCTCGTCATGGAGAGTGCTGAGATGATGAAGATGGCCACCGGTGATGGTTCCCCCCTCCGGCAGGGTGCCGGAACAGGGTCTCGATTGGTTTTTGGTGGCTACAGAGGCTTGCGGCGGCGGAACTCCCGATCTAGGTTTCTTTTTGGAAGTTTGGTGATTTATAGGAGGAGTTGGCGTCGGTCTCACATCAAGGGGACCCACAGGGAGTCCACGAGGCAGGGGGCGCACCCTCCACCCTCGTGGGGCCCTCGGGACTCCCCTCCTATAACTTTTCGTTCCCGTATTTTTTATATTTTCCAAAAATATTCTCTATTGATTTTCAGCGCATTCCGATAACTTTTATTTCTGCACAAAAACAACACCACGGTAGTTCTGCTGAAAACATCGTCAGTCCGGGTTAGTTCTAACCAAATCATATAAAAATATTATAAATATGGCATGAATACATCAAAAATTATAGATATGTTGGAGATGTATCAAGCATCCCCAAGCTTAATTCCTGCTCGTCCTCTAGTAGGTAAATGATAAAAACAGAGTTTTTGATGTGGAATGCTACCTAACATATTTATCAATGTAATCTTCTTTATTGGGGGAAGAATATTCAGATCCATAAGATTCAAAACAAAAGTTTAATATTGACAAAAAATGATAATACTTCAAGCATACTAATAAAACAATCATGTCTTCTCAAAATAACATGGCCAAAGAAAGCTATCCCTACAAAATCATATAGTCTGGCTATGCTCTATCTTCATCACACAAAATATTTAAATCATGCACAACCCCAATGACAAGCCAAGCAATTGTTTCATACTTTTGATGTTTTCAAACTCTTTCAATTTTCACGCAATACATGAGCGTGAGCCATGGATATAGCACTAATGTGGAATAGAATATGGTGGTTGTGGAGAAGACAAAAAGGAGAAGATAGTCTCACATCAACTAGGCGTATCAACGGACTATGGAGATGCCCATCAATAGATATCAATGTGAGTGAGTAGGGATTGCCATGCAACGGATGCACTAGAGCTATAAGTTTATGAAATCTCAAAAAGAAAATAAGAGGGTGTGCATCCAACTTGCTTGTTCATGAAGACCTAGGGCAATTCGAGGAAGCCCATCATTGGAATATACAAGCCAAGTTCTATAATGAAAAATTCCCACTAGTATATGAAAGTGACAACATAGGAGACTCTCTATCATGAAGATCATGGTGTTACTTTGAAGCACAAGTGTGCTAAAGGGATAGTAGCATTGCCCCTTCTCTCTTTTTCTCTCATTTTTTGTTTTTTTTTTGTTTTTTGGGCATTCTATTTTTTTGGCCTCTTTTTTTCGTCTGGAGTCTCATCCTGACTTATGGGGGAATCATAGTCTCCATCATCCTTTCCTCACTGGGACAATGCTCTAATAATGATGATCATCACACTTTTATTTACTTACAACTCAAGAATTACAACTCGATACTTAGAACAAAATATGACTCTATATGAATGCCTCCGGCGGTGTACCGGGATGTGCAATGAATCAAGAGTGACATGTATGAAAGAATTATGAACGGTGGCTTTGCCACATATACAATGTCAACTACATGATCATGCAAAGCAATATGACAATGATGAAGCGTGTCATAATAAACAGAACGGTGGAAAGTTGCATGGCAGTATATCTCGGAATGGCTATGGAAATGCCATAATAGGTAGGTATGGTGGCTGTTTTGAGGAAGGTATATGGTGGGTGTATGGTATTGGCGAAAATTGCGTGACACAAGAGAGGCTAGCAATCGTGGAAGGGTGAGAGTGCATATAATCCATTTACTCAACATTGGTCATAAAGAACTCACATACTTATTGCAAAAATCTATTAATCATCAAAAAAAGTACTACGCGCATGCTCCTAGGGGAATAGATTGGTAAGAAAAGACAATCGCTCATCCCCGACCGCCACTCATAAGGAAGACAATCAATAAATAAATCATGCTCCAACTTCATCACATAACGGTTCACCATACGTGCATGCTACGGGAATCACAAACTTTAACACAAGTATCTCTCAAATTCACAACTGCTCTACTAGCATGAGTCTAATATCACCATCTTCATATCTCAAAACAATCATAAAGAATCAAACTTCTCATAGTATTCAATGCACTTCATATGAAAGTTTTTATTATATCCCTCTTGGATGCCCATCATATTAGGATTAAAATCATAACCTAAGAAAATTACCATGCTGTTTAAGACTCTCAAAATAATATAAGTGAAGCATGAGAGTTCACCAATTTCTTCAAAATAAAACCACCATCGTGCTCTAATAAGATATAAGTGAAGCACTAGCAAATGACAAACTACTCCGAAAGATATAAGTGAAGACCAATGAGTAGTCGAATAATTATGTAACTATGTGAACACTCTCTAACATTTAAGAATTTCAGATCTTGGGATATTATTCTAACAGCAAGCAAAACAAAATAAAATAAAATGACACTCCTAGCAAAACGCATATCATGTGGTGAATAAAAATATAGCTCCAAGTAAAGTTACCAATGAGCGAAGACGAAAGAGGGGATGCCATACGGGGCATCCCCAAGCTTAGGCTCTTGGTTGTCCTTGAATATTACCTTGGGGTGCCTTGGGCATCCCCAAGCTTAGGCTCTTGCCACTCCTTATTCCGTAGTCCATCGAAACTTCACCCAAAACTTGAAAACTTCACAATACAAAACTCAATAGAAAATCTCATAAGCTCCGTTAGTATAAGAAAATAAATCACCACTTTTGGTACTATTGTGAACTCATTCTAAATTCATATTGGTGTAATATCTACTGTATTCCAACTTCTCTATGGTTCTTACCCTCCGATACTACTCATAGATTCATCCAAATAAGCAAACAACACGTATAAAACAGAATCTGCCAAAAACAGAACAGTCTGTAGTAATCTGTAACTCTTGAATACTTTTGTAACTCCAAAAATCCATACAAATTAGGAAAGCCTGAGAAATTTGAATTATCAAAACTAATTTACTGGGTGCAAAAGTTTCAGATTTTCAGCAGGATCAACACAACTATCACCATAAGCTATCCCAAAGGTCTTACTTGGCACTTTATTGAAACAAAATCTATAAAACATGATTACTACAGTAGCATAATCATGTGAAAACACACAAACACTAAGGGTAAATATTGGGTTGTCTCCCAACAAGCGCTTTTCTTTAATGCCTTTTTAGCTCGTCATGATGGTTTCAATGATGCTCACATAAAAGATAAGAATTGAAACATAATGGGAGCATCATGAAGCACATTACAAGCACATTTAAGTCTAACCCAGTTCCTATGCATAGGTATTTTGTGAGCAAACAACTTACGGGAACAAGAATCAACTATCATAGGAAAGCAAAACAAGCATAACTTCACAAGATTTTCAACACATAGAGAGGAAACTTGATATTATTGCAATTCCTACAAGCATATATTCCTCCCTCATAATAATATTAAGTAGCATCATGAATAAATTCAACAATATAACTATCACATTAAGCATTCTTTTCATGATCTACAAGCATAGAAAATTTACTACTCTCCACATAAGCAAAATTCTCATTCGGAATAGTGGGAGTATCATAAGAAACTCGAATACTATAAATCGTTTCCACATTAAAAGGGTAATGTTTAGAAAAAGGGTAATCATAATCAAGACAAGTTTTATAAATATAATCATCACTACTTTTTTTAACATAAGTATCATCACAATAATCATCATAACTAGCAACTTTGTTCTCATCATGATCATTTGAAACCTCTTCCAAGATAGTGGAATCATTACTAAATAAAGTCATGACCTCTCCAAATACACTTTCATAATTCTCACAATAAGATTCAGCACCCTCCAAAATAGTGGGATCGTTACTTCCTAAAGTTGACACTCTTCCAAACCCACTTTCATCAATATAATCATCATAAGTAGGAGGCATGCTATCATCATAATAAATTTGCATATGAAAACGTGGGAGACTAAAAATATCATCTTCATGAAACATAGAATCCCCAAGCTTGGGACAAACATTAATTGCAGCAAACAAATTCTCAAACATGTCATTCTCATCAAATATAGCATCCCCAAGCTTGGGCCTTTGCATATCATAAGAAAAATCACTCTCATAATTAACAGTATGGATAGCACCAATAGTATAGCAATTATCATCATCACAATGAGTAATAGGAGCAACATCATTTGGGAGGGATACCTTTTTACCTTTGCTTTTCCGTCTTTTCTTTTTTCTTCTTCACATTATGTGTGGGTTTAATCCTCTTTTTGGAGCTACTTATTAATGAGATTGGTTGAATAGAAAGCTCCTCCTCGTTACCTGATTCATCATAATAAAGAATAGGAGGATATTGGGAAATCTCTTCCCTTTCATTAGTATTCACTTCATCTTCTATTTGTTTCATTGTCTTTATGTAATTGGCAATATAAGGATTTTCAATGCAATTCACCGCACAATACATATAAATTTCCTCTAGATCAAAAGCAATAAATCTCTCAAGGTTATATTCTAGAATGCCCATAGTTATACGTTTCATTTCTTCATATCCCAGATGCAAACTAAGTTCATTGGGATGCGTAAGGGAAATTGATGTCTACTACACAACCTTCTTCTTGTAGACGTTGTTGCAAGTGCACAGGTTTGTAGGACAGTAGCAAATTTCCCTCAAGTGGATGACCTAAGGTTTATCAATCAGTGGGAGGCGTAGGATGAAGATGGTCTCTCTCAAACAACCCTGCAACCAAATAACAAAGAGTCTCTTGTGTCCGCAACACACCCAATACAATGGTAATTTGTATAGGTGCACTAGTTCGGCGAAGAGATGGTGATACAAGTGCAATATGGATAGTAGATATGAGTATTTGTAATCTGAAATTATAAAAACAGCAAGGTAACTAATGATAAAAGTGAGAGTAAACGGTATTGCAATGATAGGAAACAAGGCCTAAGGTTCATACTTTCACTAGTGCAAGTTCTCTCAACAATAATAACATAGATAGATCATATAACAATCCCTCAATATGCAACAAAGAGTCACTTCAAAGCCACTAATAGCGGAGAACAAATGAAGAGATTATGGTAGGGTACGAAACCACCTCAAAGTTATCCTTTCTGTTCTATCTATTCAAGAGTTCATAGTAAAATAACATGAAGCTATTCTTTCCGCTCAATCTATCATAGAGTTCATACTAGAATAACACCTTAAGACACAAATCAACCAAAACCCTAATGTCACCTAGATACTCCATTGTCACCTCAAGTATCAGTGGGCATGATTATACGATAAGCATCACACAATCTCAGATTCATCTATTCAACCAACACAAAGTACTTCAAAGAGTGCCCCAAAGTTTCTACCGGAGAGTCAAGACAAAAATGTGTGTCAACCCCTATGCATAGGTTCATGGGCGGAACCCGCAAGTTGGTCACCAAAACATACATCAAGTGGCACATGATATCCCATTGTCACCACAGATAAGCATGACAAGACATTCATCAAGTGTACTCAAATCATTAAAGACTCAATCCGATAAGGTAACTTCAAAGGGAAAACTCAATTCATCACAAGAGAGTAGAGGGGGAGAAACATCATAAGATCCAACTATAATAGCAAAGCTCGGGATACATCAAGATCGTGCCATAGAGGGAACACGAGAGAGAGAGATCAAACACATAGCTACTGGTACATACCCTTAGCCTCGAGGGTGAACTACTCCCTCCTTGTCATGGAGAGCGCCGGGATGATGAATATGGCCACCGGTGAGGGATTCCCCCCTCCGACAGGGTGCCGGAATAGGGTCCCAATTGACTTTTGGTGGCTACAGAGGCTTGCGGCGGTGGAACTCCCGATCTATCTTCTCCGTTTATCTTTTTAGGGTACGTGGGACTATACAGGTGAAAGAAGTCGGTCGGGGGGTGCTCGAGGGGCCCACGAGATAGGGGGCGCGCCCAGCTGTCTCCTGGCCTCCTCGAGGATCTTCTTACGTGAACTCCATGTCTCCCTGATCATATTCTTCCCAAAAATCACGCTGCTGAAGGTTTCATTCCGTTTGGACTCCGTTTGATATTCCTTTTCTTCGAAATACTGAAATAGGCAATAAAACAGCAATATGGGCTGGGCCTCCGGTTAATAGGTTAGTCCCAAAAGTAAAACAAAAGTGTATAATAAAGCCCATAATCATTCAAAACAAATAGTATAATAGCATGAATGCTTCATAAATTATAGATACGTTGGAGACGTATCAGCATCCCCAAGCTTAATTCATGCTCGTCCTCGAGTAGGTAAATGATAAAAGAAAGAATTTATGAAGTGTGAATGCTAGCAGGTGCACAAGTTTGATCAATGATAATTTCAATCACCTTTTCTAGCATGTTTATATGTCATAACAGTAGTTCAACTTTTCATGATAAAGTAACAAGCTATTCGCATGTTAAAGCATAGACTATAAACTTTCTTGAAAACTAGCAAACTTCATTCTTAGCCATCAAACAATCGCAATTCATCTTATTTTCAGGAAGGGTCTATATCAGAGCTTTGATTTAGCAAACTTCACATACTCAACTATCATATAGTCTTCTACAATTGCTAACACTCACGCAATACTTGTGGTTATGGAGTTTTAATCAGACACTGAGAAAGATAGGGGCTTATAGTGTTTCCTCCAAACGTATTCACCTTTGGGTGATGTCAACAATAATAGTTCATGCTAACTTACATCCAATTGGATATATATATCAGGATCACCTTAACACAAAGTGCTTACTAAAGGATAAAATGAAAAAGGGAAAGGTGAAGATCACCTTGACTCTTGCATAAAGTAAAAGATAGGCCCTTAGCAGAGGGAAGCAGAGGTTGTCATGCGCTTTTAGGGTTGGATAGACAAAATCTTAATGCAAAAGAACATCACTTTATATTGCCCCTTGTATATGGACCTTTATTATGCAGTTCGTCACTTTTATTGCTTCCATAACATGATCGTACAAAGCTTATTTTCTCCGCACTAATAAGTCATGCATATTTAGAGAGCAATTTTTATTGCTTGCACCGATGACAACTTACTTGAAGGATCTTACTCAATCCATAGGTAGGTATGGTGGACTCTCATGGCAAAAACTGGTTTTAAGGATATTTGGAAGCACAAGTAGTATCTCTACCTGGTGCAAGGAATTTGGCTAGCATGAGGGGGGAAAGGCAAGCTCAACATGTTTGAATGATCCATGACAATATATTTTAACTGAGATGTGAGAAAACATAACCCATTACGTTGTCTTCCTTGTCCAACATCAACTCTTTAGCATGTCATACTTAATGAGTGCTCACAATTATAAAAGATGTCTAAGATAGTATATTTATATGTGAAATCTCTCTTCCTTCAATATTCTTTCATAAATTGTTCAAATGACCAATACAATGCTTGCAAACCTTCAATAAATTTACTACCTCTACTTTTTAGATGTGAAGTCATTATTCCCCATGGGATAAGCAAATGAAACATATATAATTTCATATTTATGACATTCAACTCATTCAACAATTTACTCATTGGATATAAGTGAAGCACACGAGTAAATGAAAAACTACTCCAAAAAGATATAAGTGAAGATCAATGAGTAGCTAAATAATTATGTACTATGTGAAGACTCTCTCTCATTAAAGAATTTCAGATCTTGATATTTTATTCAAGCAGCAAACAAAACAAAATAAAATGACATTGCAAGGATATCACAACTCATGTGAAGAAGCAAAAACCGTTCAACCGATACTAACCGTTAATTGTTGAAGAAGAAAGGTGGGATGCCTACTGGGGCATCCCCAAGCTTAGATACTTGAGAATTCTTGGAATATTATCTTGGGGTGCCTTGGGCATCCCAGCTTGAACTTTTGTGTCCCCTTAATTCCTTTCATGTCACAGTTTCCTAAATCTCGAAAGCTTCATCCACACCAAACTCAACAAGAACTCGTGAGATAAGTTAGTATAAAACAATGCAAAACCTTATAATTTTCTACTGTAACAAATCAATAAGATTATTATTCAACATTGCATACTAAATGTCTCTGCATATTTAATACTTCTAACCTAAAATAGAATCATTAAACAAGCAAGCATATGCTAACAATGCAAACATAACAACAATCTGCCAAAACAATATAGTCTGTAAAGAATGCAAGATTCATCATACTTCCCTAACTCCAAAAATTAAAAGAAAACTACTATGCTGTAAAAGATTTATCAGATCTCATTATTCAAAAAATATTCAACATTATATCACTCTCTGACTTTTCTAGGTAATTTTTGCAACAACGGTAAACTTTCTGTTTTCAAACAGCAACATGTATACTAGCAAAATAAGCATGGTAAAGGCTATCCTTGACATTTTTATTGGAAAAATAGATGCAAAACATTATTCTAAATAACAGCAAGCAAATAGTAACAAAATAAAATGATGCTCCAAGCAAAACATATATCATGTGGTGTATAAAAATATAGCTCCAAGTAAAGTTACTGATGAACGAGGACGAAAAAGGGGATGCCTTCCGGGGCATCCCCAAGCTTAGTTGCTTGGTAGTCCTTGAATATTACCTTGGGGTGCCTTGGGCATCACCAAGCTTAGTCTCTTGCCACTCCTTATTCCATAGTCCATCGAATCTTTACCCAAAACTTGAAAACTTCAACCACACAAAACTCAAAACAAAACTCATAAGCTCCGTTAGTATAAGAAAATAAATCACCACTTTAAGGTACTATAATGAACTCATTCTAAATTCATATTGGTGTTAAGCCTACTGTATTCCAACTTCTCTATGGTTCATACCCTTACATACTAGCCATAGATTCATCAAAATAACCAAACAACACAATGAAAATAGAATCTGTCAAAAACAGAACAGTCTGTAGTATCAAACGTATACTTATGGAACTCCAAAAATTCTTAAATAAATTGGTGGACCTGAGGAATTTGCCTATTAATGTGACACCCGGGTAATCAAGCTACAGTGAACCTCTGCTAATGATGCCACGTCACCTTGATTACTGTTACTAATCTCGCGTTGGTTCGAAACCGGTTCAAATTTCAAAATTAAAATAAAGGAAAACAATAAAGGTTTTCAAATATTAAAACTAAATGTTCGGGTGGAGCCAAATAATGCATAGGTAATTATGGTGGAGAGACCACACTATTATAAAATGCTTAAAAATTATTAGATGAATAAAACTGTAGCAAAAACTATTACTTAAATACTTTAAATATTAAATAAATACAAAACTATTTTATTTTGGGTTAGCAAATTTATGAGGCAATGGCATAATTAGTAAACATCAATTTAGGTGCCCCTTTGGTATTTTGTTATCACTAGAATAAATAGCAACTAAAAGTAATAGAATAAATAAAGGGTAAAAATAGAACAAAATGAATAAAGGCAGAACCCCCCCCCTCCCGGCCAACTGGGCCACCCGGCCCAACTCCCACTCTGGCCCGACCGGCCCACTCCACTCTCCATATCCCCCTATCGGCCGAAACCCTAGCTACCACGATTCCACTCCCCCCACTCGCTCGCTCCCCCACTCCCCCCCTGTTTCTGGATCGGGGCAAACCGCCCCGACCCCATCGTCCCTGACTCCATCGCCCCTTGCCGGCGGCGCTCGACGCCCGTCCTCGACCTCCTCCCCCCGATCTGGATCGGGGCTCAACCCCAACCGCGCCCCGCCGACGTCGCCGTTGTCGCCCGTGGATCCCGCGGCCCGCTGCTGAGCTTCGTCGCTGGATCCGCCGCCTCCTCGTCTCCTTCTCACGCCGCTGGACCTCACCGCCGCCCCGCCTGGACCTCGCCGGAGCCGCCTCGCGGACCTCTCCGCGGATGCTTCCTCTCCATCCCGTCGTCTCCATCTCCTTCCGCAAGACCGCTGCCTAGTCCCTACTGGCCCCATGGTGAGAAACCCGACCGTCCTCCCCTCGCTCGACCCCTCATCACACGCATGGTCATGCCTCCGCTCGCACGCAGCTCGCCCCTCCCTTGCACAACGCTCGGGGCCGCGCCGAGCGCTCCCTGCACACGCTTGTGCGCGCTTACCCGCGCCCGTGGCCGTGCCTTGGCCATCGTGGCCGTTCGTCGCCAGCGCCCAGCCTCCTCCCGTGCTCGCACCGTTCTTTGTGTGCCCTCGCGACGCTGCCGCCTCGAGCCATCGGCCTCCCCACTCGGCGCCCGTCTTGTGGTGGCTGGCGCCGAGTCGGGTGCGCCCCTGCTAGCCACACCCGTTGCCGCTCATTCAGGCTGCACCCAGCGCCCACTAGCGCCCGACCCGCATATGCCTCAGGGGCCTATGACAGCTTGGCCCCGCCCCCCTTTGACTATGACATGTGGGGCTCCAACCCCCACAGAACGTTTACAAAAAAATAAATAAATAACTAAATAATTAAAGAAATAATTAACTTAATTAATTTTGATTAATTAAACTAATCAAATAACTAAACTAACTAAACTGTTTGTCAATTAATTAATTACTCAATGACAGTGCCCCCCCTAATTAATACTAATTAGGTTAAATAAGATGACTAATTAAAATGTGTCAGCGACGGTGGGTCCCATTGTTCAGTTGACGATCAACCTGTTGACTGCTGACGTCAGCATGACATGATGCTGACGGCATAAATCCATTTTCAAATTAAATTAAATAATTAATTAAATTCTAGAAATTAATAAAATCTTTAGAAAATCATATCTTTTAAACCGTAACTCGGATTAAATTATTTTCAACATGAAAGTTGCTTAGAACGAGGAGACGAATCCGGATACGCAGCCCGTTCGTCCGCCACACGTCCCTAGCATAGTGAACCTGCAACATTTCACCTCCGGTTCATCTATCCGAAAACACGAAACACCGGGGATACTTTCCCGGATGTTTCCCCCTTTCGCCGGTACCACCTACTGCCGCGTTAGGGCACACCTAGCACCGTGTATTGCCATGTTACGCTTTGTGATGCTTTGATTGCTCTGTTATTTATTGTGTTCCCCCTCCGTTACTTCTTTCTGGTAGACCCCGTGACGATGCTGATGCCCCTGTGGTCGACTACGTCACCGACGATCCCTCCTTCTTGTCTGAGCAACCAGGCAAGCCCCCCCTTGATCACCAGATATCGCCTATTCTCCTCTATCTGCTTGCATTAGAGTAGTGTAGCATGTTCCGCTTTCCGTTGATCCTATTACGATGCATAGCGACATTGTTGCTACATCTGTTGATACCTTACCGCAATCCTAAATGCTTACTATAGGATGCTAGTTTATCATCATTGGCCCTACATCCTTGTCGACCGCCTTGCTATACTATCGGGCCGTGATCACTTGGGAGGTGATCACGGTATATACTATACATACATATATACTATCTGAGATGGTGACTAAAGTCGGGTGACTCATTGAGTACCCGCAAGTGATTACGATGAGGGGCTGAAAGGACGGTGGCTCCATCCGGTAGAGGAGGGCCTGGGTTCCCGACGGCCCCGATTGTTACTTTGTGGCGGAGCGGCAGGCAGGTTGAGACCACCTAGGAGGCAGTGGGCTGGCCTGTTCGGCGTTCGCGGATACTTAACACGCTTAACGAGATCTTGGTATTTGATCCGAGTCGGCCATTTGGTCTATACGCACTAACCATCTACGTGGGAGTAGTTATGGGTATCCGGCGTCGTGGTATCACCGAAGCCTTCGTGACGTCGGCCCGAGTGGCGTATTTGGATTGGACCGAACGCCACTAGGCTAGGTCTGCTTCGGCGCGTTAACGCGTGCGGTGTGCTTTCGAGGCGATGGGCCCGGACCCTGCGCGCATAGGATTTAGACCGCGGGCTGACCTCTGTTGTGCCTAGGTGGGGCTGCGGCGTGTTGATCTTCGAGGCGGGCATGACCCGAAAAGTGTGTCCGCCAAATGGGATCAAGCGTGTTGGGTTATGTGGTGCACCCTGCAGGAAGTTAATCTATTGAATAGCCGTGATCTTGATAGCAGGGCGACTTGGAGTTGTACCTTGACCTTATGACAACTAGAACCGGATACTTAATAAAACACACCCTTCCAAGTTCCACGAGACAACCCGGTGATCGCTCTCTAACAGGCTGACGAGGAGAGGATCGCGGGTAGGATTATGCTATGCGATGCTCTTGGAGATGCTACTTGGTGATGCTACTTGGAGATGCTACTTGAAGGACTTCAATCTGCTCTCTTCTACATCTTTGCGAGGCGGAGGCTGCTGAAGCATAGTCTTGACGTGATTAGCTATCCCCTCTTATTACGGCATTCTGCAGATTCGGTCCATCGATATGGCCCTTTACATATACCCATGCATATGTAGTGTAGCTCCTTGCTTGCAGTACTTTGGATGAGTACTCACGGTTGCTTTCTCCCCCTTTTCCCCTTTCCTTTCTTTACGGTTGTCGCAACCAGATCTTGGAGCCCAGGGCGACGCCACCGTCGGCGGCGACTACTACATTGGAGGTGCCTACTACTACGCAGCCCGGCCCGGCGACCGACCGGAGTAGTTTAGGAGGATCGAGGCGGGAGGCTGCGCCTCTTCGATCTGTATCGGTTTGTGCTAGCCTTCTTAAGGCAAACTTGTTTAACTTATGTGCGTACTCAGATATTGTTGCTTCCGTGACTCGTCTATGATCGAGCACTTGTATTCGAGCCCTCGAGGCCCTGGCTTGTATTATGATGCTTGTATGACTTATTTATGTTTTAGAGTTGTGTTGTGATATCTTCCGTGAGTCCTCGATCTTGATCGTACACATTTGCGTGCATGATTAGTGTACGATTGAATCGGGCGTCACAAGTTGATATCGAGCCATTGCTGTAGAATCCTTCCCAACTCCTTGGCGAAGTTGAGTCTAGACATTGCAAAACTTTTTACTAACATGGCTGTGCAGCCCATGGGCCCACGTCCCCATTGGGTGGTATTAGGATCTTTTACTCCTCGATCTTTACTCGGGATTACGAGCTCTCTTCTATTCGGGTTAAATGATTTTGCTAAAACAAAACTAACTTTAGGTTCTCGCGATTACTTTCTCCGGAGAGCCCTTGTTACCGATGACCTTTCTTTGCACGGAAGATTCGAAGATACTCTACGATGTGCTCTCGAGACTATGTGCCATCGCTTTTGCAATTCACTTCCATCGATAAATCCCTCTGGATAACTACTTACACCTATCGTTCATATTGTCATCCCCGGTTGCTCTTGTTATTACAAGATGTCTTGAAATACTCCTCGATATTCTGAGAATTCCTTACGCTTACTGCCCTGCAGTTTCTTGCTGCATGAATACCCCTACGGATAATTACTTGCGCTTGCCGAGTATCCGTTCGTCCAAAGTTGTTCATGTGTTTCACAAAAATACATTCAAATACTACCCGATCTTCCGAAAATCCTGAGCAGCCTATTGCTCTTGAAATTCTTGCTTGCTTGCATTATGGTTAATCCCATAAGTCTCGTAATCTTATTGGCATACCTTGTCATTATCATTTTAAGTCCGTTGATTCAATATGTTGCGAATGCTCGCAATCCTCAATCAGATCCTAGAATTCATCCTTCTAGCTCAGAAGTCATTTGGATATGAGCTGGTTCTCAACCAATCCAATTGTCGTCAATTGTACCCCTAAGGCTAATCAACTTATCCATCCCTAATCAGAGCATTGCTTCTGATCCCTTGATTTGAAAATCAAAAAAAAAATTCTTTGCATTAACCTTTGAACTAGTCAGTTGTTTCTATAATCCAATGCCCTTGCATTGTTACTTCCTTTGATTGTGTGTCGATGCTCACATCAGCTCTGTTATGAACCGACAGGTCCTTTAATGGATTTTATCCAACATTGTCCTTCATATTCAATAACCTTGTGAGCCTTCCCTCGGATACATAATGCCTTTGGTAAATTGTATCATCTACTTTCTCAACCTTGATCTACTTCGAGCTAGTGATAAATTACTATCGAAGTTTGTAGTATATGTTTCCATGATGCCTCGATGGGTTGAACCTATGCCTTCCTTAATATGTGTGAACTCGAAAGTTCCCACGAGTCATACTCTTTTGGTATTTTGCCAGATAAAATTTCAACAATACAACTTCATCGAACGCGAGAAGTGGATGAAAGGTTAGGCATTGAAGAAGTGGGAGTCGACCTTGAACTTTATGTTCATGCCCATGAACACGATGTAGATCGTATCATTAAAGCTTCTCTTCAATGAAATATTCCTTGGTATAAGTTTATCTTATATCTGGGACCTGGCATTTTGCAATTATGGTTCCGACCATGATTGTTCTTCCTTGATCCCATTTCTCAGTCAAGTTAAAACATTTGTCTTTTGCAGATCAATGCGTCTGCCCGACCTCTATTATGATCCACCTTCGAGTATTACCCCTGGTATCTCGAGATTATCATGGAACTGCATAACTTCTTATGAGTTCTTCATCAAGTGCTACATTCCCACTGATTCCAATTTTTCACGGGCTCTGAGTTATTAAACACTCAAAGACACCGATAACTGACTCGAGTCCACATCGCGATTAAACAACTCTTGGTAACCTTCATTACTTGCGAGTTTGAACTCAATCACGACATTCCTAGCCTGTTTGGCTATATCCTTGTCGTGCCGATTTTAACATGCTACTGGTCCTCCTTCCCAGAGCACAATTTTTGACGATGAGCTAAGCTTACGTCGATCTTCCTCATCATATCATTTTGCTTTGGACAGCAAGCTTTCTTTGGAGTTTGTGTCGTACCCATGGTTTCAATAACCTTTTGCTTCATCATTACTTTGACTTGATGTCATCGCCAGTTGATTACATCTTCATGAATTCTCTCGACAAATGTGTCGTGCTCATCATCAGCATTCTAAGCTCCTCCAGGATATCAATGGAATTCATGATGACAAAGACAATCCTTGCCCTCGATGATTAGTGTTATCATCGACCACTCTACTACCTTTCCTCCAACACAAACTTGTTCTTGTTTTGTGTTATACCTTGAGTTCCTTGCTATCCAGTAATTGTTCTTCTTTACCTTGGAACATTAACATCTCTTATATCCTCAATGTTGTGAGAATTTCACCACCTCTTAAGAATTCTTGGTATGGTGATACTTCTCACCATCACCATTCTTCTTGGGTGATTCCAACCAGGGTACCAACAAGTGAACGGTGCTGTTTGGATTCTGCCTATTTAGCAACCCTATTGCTTTAAAGTTAATGGTCAGCCATTCATTCTTAGACTATTGATTATTGAATCACCATTTTGACGTTGGTCGTGCAACCCAACCCATATTTCGGGTGCACCTTTCAGTCAATGTTTAATTGTGTATGTTTTCCTCCAGCATACAACATTAAGTCATTTGATCTGGCTAATGTTATCTCCTTCACATAAGTGTGGAAATCCATCTTGTTGGAAATCTCGATGAATTGTCGCTGAATTCATCAGCCACCTCCTCACCCTCTCCTTGGTTTAATGATGAGCTTTTGTTTCAAAACTCGCTTCCGTAGTTAATTCCCGAGAATCATATAATGTCACCTCGACAATTTGTGTTGCACCTTTCTTCTCAGGCATCCTGAGTCTAAGATATCTTGACACCAATCAGATCTGAATCTCGGTCAGATATGATGGTTGGAACATATTTTCAAGAGTTATAACATTGGTCCCTATATGCCCCAGTAAGGTGATGTCATGCCTAGCACGCCTGACCAGAGGACCTATTGTTATAGTTCCCTTTTTAACAAGGTTAATCATTTTTCCATGAGGAAATTGAATGCATTGTTTAATAAGTTTATCCTGATGGATCCTTTGTGCATCCAAAGTTCGATTTTTGCTTGAAGACCATGTCAATGCTATCCCGAAGCATGTCTGTGGTACTCCGATTTTCAACAAGAACATTTGAAGCCCAATGCTAAATGTTTCTTGCTCTATTATCCAAACACCGTTGTATGGGTAACATCTTGATTAATCCTTGCCTCTTATCGGAATGGTTGGGTACTTGCTCTCCTACCCTATTTGCCATGTTCTGCTTGTCCATGGGAAGGATATACCCCTGAATTATGTGTTTAAACACATTTTTCTTTCCATCGTTCTGTATAAACCTGATAACCACTTTTCCTTTCCATTGATTTGTTTAAACCTTCTTGTGATCTATATGATCTAACCAGTGATATTCTCGTGCTTATGAAAACACCTTGGTGTACAATTCTGTCAGCAAGACCCTATTGCTATTGTTGATGACATTTCGGTAGCCACCGATGGACGAGAACTTTGCCTATTGGTCCGCCTCGTTTCAACGAGCAGGAAAATGGTTCTCTTCGTCCCTCATCCTTGGTACCGATGTTGTTGCCGACATAACCGACAGACTATCCTCTGACATGCCTTGCTATCGAGACCGTGGAAGATGTCTACCCCCTTCCTAATGTTAACCCACATGGTGGGCCCATAACCCACAGATCCACTGGATCGAAACCTGACTCTTCTTCACAACCCGGATTTTAATGTATCCTTTGCACCTGGCTTCGTATGTGATTCACGAGCTAAATTCTATACCATTAATCATTTTGGAATCAAACACCATGTTATTCTCGTTGTTCAAACCCCTATTCCAGCTTCTGTCTAGTCATCGAATGATTGCCTACCCGTTTGAAACTTTGGTACCATCGTATATTGCACTCAACGAATTCACTGAAATACAACTCGTGGGGGTACCTCGTATGTTTCCCATTGAGTTCACCGCCAGATGCCCAGCCTTGTGGAGATGCGTTCTTCCGGAGTTTTTCCCCTTGGTCGCGTTAAATGGGGCGATGGAGATCTAGCGGAAGGATGACGACTTGATCATGGTGACTTAAAGCAGAGAAATGAAGACATCAACGAAAGGGACCAACCTCTTCGAAAGGGCAGCCAAGACCGAGAAGACTCGTTAGGTTTTCGCTACCAGCACTTTCCCCCTTACTCCACTGCTTAAATCTCGGGACGAGATTTCTTGTAGTGGAGGAGAATTGTGACACCCGGGTAATCAAGCTACAGTGAACCTTTGCTAATGATGCCACGTCACCTTGATTACTGTTACTAATCTCGCGTTGGTTCGAAACCGGTTCAAATTTCAAAATTAAAATAAAGGAAAACAATAAAGGTTTTCAAATATTAAAACTAAATGTTCGGGTGGAGCCAAATAATGCATAGGTAATTATGGTGGAGAGACCACACTATTATAAAATGCTTAAAAATTATTAGATGAATAAAACTGTAGCAAAAACTATTACTTAAATACTTTAAATATTAAATAAATACAAAACTATTTTATTTTGGGTTAGCAAATTTATGAGGCAATGGCATAATTAGTAAACATCAATTTAGGTGCCCCTTTGGTATTTTGTTATCACTAGAATAAATAGCAACTAAAAGTAATAGAATAAATAAAGGGTAAAAATAGAACAAAATGAATAAAAGCGAGAACCCCCCTCCCGGCCAACTGGGCCACCCGGCCCAACTCCCACTCTGGCCCGACCGGCCCACTCCACTCTCCATATCCCCCTATCGGCCGAAACCCTAGCTACCACGATTCCACTCCCCCCACTCGCTCGCTCCCCACTCCCCACATTTCGGATCGGGCAAACCGCCCGACCCCATAAATCCCCGACTCCATCGCCCCTTGCCGGCGGCGCTCGACGCCGTCCTCGACCTCCTCCCCCCGATCTGGATCGGGGCTCAACCCCAACCGCGCCACGCCGATGTCGCCGTTGTCGCCCGTGGATCCCGCGGCCCGCTGCTGAGCTTCGTCGCTGGATCCGCCGCCTCCTCATCTCCTTCTCACGCCACTGGACCTCACCGCCGCCCCGCCTGGACCTCGCCGGAGCCGCCTTGCCGGACCTCTCCGCCGGACTGCTTCCTCTCCGTCCCCATCGTCTCCATCTCCTTCCCGCGCACCGCTGCCTAGTCCCTACGGCCCCGCGGTGAGGAAACCCCGACCGTCCTCCCCCCCCGCTCTGACCCCTCACTGCTACGCATGGTCATGCCTCCGCTCGCACGCAGCTCGCCCCTCCCTTACTTAACGCCGGGGCGCGCGCGCCTCCTGACACGCCAGGCGCGCTTACCCGCGCCCGTGGCCGTGCCTTGGCCATCGTGGCCGTTCGTCCGCGTAGCGCTCCTGGCCTCCTCCCCGTGCTCGCACCGTTGCTGTGTGCCCTCGCGCACGGGCCGCCTCGAGCCATCGGCCTCCCCACTCTCGGCGCCGTCTTTGTGGCGCTGGCGCCGAAGTCGGTGCGCCCTGCTAGCCACACCCGTTGCCGCTCATTCAGGCTGCACCCAGCGCCCACTAGCGCTCGACCCGCATAGGCCTCAGGGGCCTATGACAGCTGGGCCCCGGCCCCCTTTGACTATGACATGTGGGGCTCCAACCCCCACAGAACGTTTACAAAAAAATAAATAAATAACTAAATAATTAACTTAATTAATTTTGATTAATTAAACTAATCAAATAACTAAACTAACTAAACAGTTTGTCAATTAATTAATTACTCAATGACAGTGCCCCCCCCTAATTAATACTAATTAGGTTAAATAAGATGACTAATTAAAATGTGTCACCGACGGTGGGTCCCTTTGTTCAGTTGACCATCAACCACGTTGACTGCCGACGTCGACATGACATGATCTTGACGTCATAAATCCATTTTCGAATTAAATTAAATAATTAATTAAATTCTAGAAATTAATAAAATCTTTAGAAAATCATATCTTTTAAACCGTAACTTCGGATTAAATTATTTTCAACATGAAAGTTGCTCAGAACGAGGAGCGAATCCGGATACGCAGCCCGTTCGTCCGCCACACGTCCCTAGCATAGTGAACCTGCAACATTTCACCTCCGGTTCATCTATCCGAAAACACGAAACACCGGGGATACTTTCCCGGATGTTTCCCCCTTTCGCCGGTACCACCTACTGCCGCGTTAGGGCACACCTAGCACCGTGTATTGCCATGTTACGCTTTGTGATGCTTTGATTGCTCTGTTATTTATTGTGTTCCCCTCGTTACTTCTTTCCGGAGACCCGTGGCGATCTTGATGCCCTTCGTGGTCGACTCGTCACCGACGACCCTCCTTCTTGTCGAGCAACCAGGCAAGCCCCCCCCTTGATCACGGATATCGCCTATTCTCCTCTATCTGCTTGCATTAGAGTAGTGTAGCATATTCTTGCTTCCGTTGATCCTATTACGATGCATAGCGACATTGTTGCTACATCTGTTGATACCTTACCGCAATCCTAAATGCTTACTATAGGATGCTAGTTTATCATCATTGGCCCTACATCCTTGTCGATCGCCTTGCTATACTATCGGGCCGTGATCACTTGGGAGGTGATCACGGTATATACTATACATACATACATACTATCTGAGATGGTGACTAAAGTCGGTTGACTCATTGAGTACCGCAAGTGATTACGATGAAATTTGAAAGGACAGTGGCTCCATCCGGTAGAGGTGGGCTGGGTTCCGACGGCCCCGATCGTTACTTTGTGGCGGGGCGGCAGGCAGGTTGAGACCACCTAGGAGGCAGGTGGGCTGGCCTGTTCGGTGTTCGCGGATACTTAACACGCTTAACGAGATCTTGGTATTTGATCTGAGTCTGGCCATTTGGTCTATACGCACTAACCATCTACGTGGGAGTAGTTATGGGTATCCCGGCGTCGTGGTATCAGCCGAAGCCTTCGTGACGTCAGCGACTGAGTGGCGCGCGCCGGATTGGACTGGAACGCCACTAGGCTAGGTCTGCTTCCGGCCGCGTTCGCAACGTGCAGGTGTGCTCAGGGCGATGGGCCCAGACCCCTGCGCGCATAGGATTTAGACCGGCGGGCTGACCTCTCTGTTGTGCCTAGGTGGGGCTGCGACGTGTTGATCTTCCGAGGCCGGGCATGACCCAGAAAAGTGTGTCCGGCCAAATGGGATCAAGCGTGTTGGGTTATGTGGTGCACCCCTGCAGGGAAGTTAATCTATTCGAATAGCCGTGATCTTGATAACAGGGCGACTTGGAGTTGTACCTTGACCTTATGACAACTAGAACCGGATACTTAATAAAACACACCCTTCCAAGTTCCACGAGACAACCCGGTGATCGCTCTCTAACGAGGCTGACGAGGAGAGGATCGCCGGGTAGGATTATGCTATGCGATGCTCTTGGAGATGCTACTTGGTGATGCTACTTGGAGATGCTACTTGAAGGACTTCAATCTGCTCTCTTCTACATCTTTGAGAGGCGGAGGCTGCTGAAGCATAGTCTTGACGGATTAGCTATCCCCTCTTATTACGGCATTCTGCATTCGGTCCACCGATATGGCCCTTTACACATATACCCATGCATATGTAGTGTAGCTCCTTGCTTGCGAGTACTTTGGATGAGTACTCACGGTTGCTTTCTCCCCTTTTCCCCTTTCCTTTCTTTACGGTTGTCGCAACCAGATGCTGGAGCCAGAGCAGACGCCACCGTCGGCGGCGACTACTACTGGAGGTGCCTACTACTACGTGCAGCCCGGTGGCGGCGACCGGGAGTAGTTTAGGAGGATCCAGGCGGGAGGCTGCGCCTCTTCGATCTGTATCCCGGTTTGTGCTAGCCTTCTTAAGGCAAACTTGTTTAACTTATGTACGTACTCAGATATTGTTGCTTCCGTGACTCGTCTATGATCGAGCACTTGTATTCGAGCCCTCGAGGCCCCGGCTTGTATTATGATGCTTGTATGACTTATTTATGTTTTAGAGTTGTGTTGTGATATCTTCCCGTGAGTCCCTGATCTTGATCGTACACATTTGCGTGCATGATTAGTGTACGATTGAATCGGGGGCGTCACAATTAATCATCTGAAAAAAGAATCAACCTAAAAGCACTCTCCAGTAAAAAATGGCAGCTATTCTCGTGAGCGCTAAATTTCTGTTTTTTATAGCATGATCGTAAAGACTTCACCCAAGTCTTTCCAAAGGTTCTACTTGGCACAAACACTAATTAAAACATGAAACCACTTCTAACCAGAGGCTAGATGAATTATTTATTACTAAACAGGAACAAAAAAAAGAAACAAAAATAAAGTTGGGTTGCCTTCCAACAAGCACTTTTCTTTAATGCCTTTTTAGCTAGGCATGATGATGACAATGATGCTCACATAAGAGATAAGAATTGAAACATAAAGGGAGCGTCATGAAGAATATTACTAGCACATTTAAGTCTAACCCACATCCTATGCATAGGGATTTTGTGAGCAAACAACTTATGGGAACAATAATCAACTAGCATAGCAAGGTAAAACAAGCATAACTTCAAAATTTTAAGCACATAGAGAGGAAACTTGATATTATTGCAATTCCTACAAGCATATGTTCCTCTCTCATAATAATTTTTAGTAGCATCATGAATGAATTCAACAATATAACCAGCACCTAAAGCATTCTTTTCATGATCTACAAGCATAGAAAATTTACTACTCTCCACATAAGCAAAATTCTTCTCATTCGGAATGGTAGTGGGAGCAAACTCAACAAAATAACTATCATGTGAAACATAATCCAATTGAAAACTAAAATCATGATGACAAGTTTCATGGTTATCATTATTATTAATAGCATACAAGTCATCACAATAATCATCATAGATAGCAACTTTGTTCTCATAATCAATTGGAACCTCTTCCGAAATAGTGGATTCATCATTAAATAAAGTCATGACCTCTCCAAATCCACTTTCATATTCATCATAATAAGATTCAATATCCTCCGAAATAGTGGGATCAATAATAACTAAAGTTGACACTCTTCCAAACCCACTTTCATCAATATAATCATCATAAATAGGATGCATGCTATCATCATAATAAATATTCTCATCAAAACTTGGGGGACAAAAAATATCATATTCATCAAACATAGCATCCCCAAGCTTGTGGCTTTGCATATCATTAGCATCATGTGTATTCAAAGAATTCATACTAACAACATTGCAATCATGCTCATCATTAAAAGATTTAGTGCAAAACATTTTATAGATTTCTTCTTCTAGCACTTGAGCACAATTTTCCTTTCCATAATTCTCATGAAAGATATTAAAAAGATGAAGCGTATGAGACAAACTCAATTACATTTTTTGTAGTTTTATTTTATAGACTAAACTAGTGATAAAACAAGAAACAAAAAGATTCGATTGCAAGACCTAAAGATATACCTTCCAGCACTCACCTCCCCGGCAACGGCGCCAAAAAAGAGCTTAGTTGATGGGGTGTGAGTGTCGTTTACCTAGCCTCACCGGCAACAGCGCCAGAAAAGAGCTTGATGTCTACTACACAACCTTCTTATTGTAGACGCTGTTGGGCCTGCAAGTGCACATGTTTCTAGGACAGTAGCAAATTTCCGTCAAGTGGATGACCTAAGGTTTATCAATTCGTGGGAGGCGTAGGATGAAGATGGTCTCTCTCAAACAACCCTGCAACCAAATAACAAAGAGTCTCTTGTGTCCCCAACACACCCAATACAATGGTAATTTTTATAGGTGCACTAGTTCGGCGAAGAGACGGTGATACAAGTGCAATATGGATAGTAGATATGAGTATTTGTAATCCGAAATTATAAAAACAACAAGGTAACTAATGATAAAAGTGAGCGTAAACGGTATTGCAATGATAGGAAACAAGGCCTAAGGTTCATACTTTCTCTAGTGCAAGTTCTCTCAACAATAATAACATAGATAGATCATATAACAATCCCTCAACATGCAACAAAGAGTCACTCCAAAGCCACTAATAGCGGAGAACAAACGAAGAGAGTATGGTAGGGTACAAAACCACCTAAAAGTTATCCTTTCTATTCTATCTATTCAAGAGTTCGTAGTAAAATAACATGAAGCTATTCTTTCCGCTCAATCTATCATAGAGTTCATACTAGAATAACACCTTAAGACACAAATCAACCAAAACCCTAATGTCACCTAGATACTCCATTGTCACCTCAAGTATCCGTGGGCATGATTATACGATAAGCATCACACAATCTCAGATTCATCTATTCAACCAACACAAAGTACTTCAAAGAGTGCCATAAAGTTTCTACCGGAGAGTCAAGACAAAAACGTGTGCCAACCCCTATGCATAGGTTCATGGGCGGAACCCGCAAGTTGGTTACCAAAACTTACATCAAGTGGCACATGATATTCCATTGTCACCACAGATAAGCACGGCAAGACATACATCAAGTGTTCTCAAATCATTAAAGACTCAATCCGATAAGATAACTTCAAAGGGAAAACTCAATTCATCACAAGAGAGTAGAGGGGAGAAACATCATAAGATCCAACTATAATAGCAAAGCTCGGGATACATCAAGATCGTGCCATAGAGGGAACACGAGAGAGAACACGAGAGAGAGATCAAACACATAGCTACTGGTACATACCCTAAGCCTCGAGGGTGAACTACTCTGAAAGATCGAGGATGTCGCCTAGAGGGGGGGGGTGAATAGGCGCTTTAAAATAATTACGGTTTAGGCTTGAACAAATGCGGAATAAACCTAGCGGTTAATTTGTCAAGCACAAAACCTACAACAACTAGGCTCACCTATGTGCACCAACAACTTATGCTAAGCAAGATAAGCAACTATGTGAAAGCAAGATATATGACAAAGAACAATATGGCTATCACAAAGTAAAGTGCATAAGTAAAGGGCCTCGGGTAAGAGATAACCGAGGCACGCGGAGACGACGATGTATCCCGAAGTTCACACCCTTGCGGATGCTAATCTCCGTTTGGAGCGGTGTGGAGGCACAATGCTCCCCAAGAAGACACTAGGGCCACCGTAATCTCCTCACGCCCTCGCACAATGCAAGATGCCGTGATTCCACTAAGGGACCCTTGAGGGCAGTCACCGAACCCGTACAAATGGCGACCCTTGGGGGCGGTCACCAAACCTGTACACTTTGGCAACCCTTGGGGGCGGTCACCAGTACCCATCAAATTCCTCGAGGCGATCTCCACAACCTAATTGGAGACCCCGACGCTTGCCTGGAACTTTCCACCACAATGATTGAGCTCCGAACACCACCAACCGTCTAGGGCGCCCAAGCACCCAAGAGAAACAAGCTCAAGGGCACCAAGCACCCAAGAGTAATAAGCTTCTCAACTTGTAACTTCCACGTACCGCATGGAGAAATCAAACCGATGCACCAAATGCAATGGCAAGGGCACACGGAGTGCCCAAGTCCTTCTCTCCCAAATCCCACCAAAGCAACTAATGCTAGGGAAGAAAATGAGAGGAAGAACGAAAGAAGAACACGAAGAACTCCAAGATCTAGATCCAAGGGGTTCCCCTCACTTAGAGGAGAAAGTGATTGGTGGAAACGTGGATCTAGATCTCCTCTCTCTTTTCCCTCAAAAACTAGCAAGAATCCATGGAGGGATTGAGAGTTAGTAAGCTCGAAGAAGGTCAACAATGGGGGAAGAACACGAGATCAAAGGGATAAGGTTCATTGGGGAAGAAGACCCCCTTTTATAGGAGGGGGAAAAACCAACCGTTACCCCCTACCAGTCCCGCAGAGAGCGGTACTACCGCTAGGCCAGCGGTACTACCGCTTAACAGCCTAAGCGGTACTACCGCTCCTCCTCGCGGTACTACCGCTCCAGAGCGGTACTACCGCCACTCCTGCCGCGGCTGGTACCGGAAAGTCCGACACGAAAAATGAGCCCTCGAATCGAGGCGGCACTAGCACGAAACCACAGCAGTACTACAGTTGGGGCTACAAGCGGTACTGCCGCTTATAGCATCCAAGCGGTACTACCGCTCCAGCATGCGGTACTACCGCTCAGACCAGAGCAGGGAGAAAAGCAGAAATGCCATAACTTCTTCATATGAGCTCCGAATTGAGCAAACTCAAGCTTATTGGATACAAGACAACGAGTAGCATCAAAACAGCAATAAGAAGAGGTAGGGGAGGTATGCCTAACAAACAAAGGGGTGAAACCTCCAACAGAGAAGAACCGGCATACCCTCCAACATCGAAAACATCATAGAAGATGCAAGTGAACTCCGTTTTCGATGAACTCGAGCTTGTCATAAAAATGACCATAAGCTCCAAATTTCACATGGAGAAGAACCAAACAAGAACCAATAAAGATGATGCAAGGATGCAATGGTTTGATCTCTCTACGAATGATACGATCAAGCAACTCATCGAGAGCCCCCCTTGATAGTACGAGAATCGATCCTATAACCCGGTCTCCCACCGTGAGACCGGTAAAATAGAAAACCTATCAAGGGCAGACCTTTGCCTTGCACATGATCCACTTGAGCTAGATGATGACGATCTTCTCCTCCTCAAGATGGACCACCTTTCTTGATTGTGTTGGCTCGATGAAGACTAGTAGATTGCTCCCCCATACTCCACTATGGGTGAGCCACTCTTCTGCACATCTTCACAAGTCCATTGTCACATCAATGGACGGCAAGCTTCAAGCATATGATCTCTTCGTGATGATCCTACTTGAACTTGCACACCGCAACCTAACCCCACAAAGAACTCTCATGAAGATCATGGGTTAGTACACAAAGCGTAATTGACAGTGCTTACCATACCATGGGATTGCTTGATCCCTCTCGGTACATCTTCTACGCTTTGTGTGTTGATCAACTTGGCTCACTCTTTGACTTAGTCTTGATCAACCTTGAATCTTTCCAACTCTCTTCATTTGGATGATGTCTTGAAGGTGGACATGAATGATCACACAATCTTCTTCTTCAAGACATGCTTGCCATAAGCTCAACACTCGCATGACCAATCTTTGGATAATTCCTTAATAGCACCTTGGTCAACTCATAAACTCCTTGAAACCAACACATGGACTTCAAGAAAAGCCTATGGACAAATCCTTCAAATATAACTCAAGACAACAATTAGTCCATAGAGATTGTCATCAATTACCAAAACCAAACATGGGGGCACCGCATGTTCTTTCGTACTCCCTCCTTGTCATGGAGAGCGCTGGGATGATGAAGATGGCCACCGGTGAGGGATTCCTCCCTCCGGCAGGGTGCCGGAACAGGGTTCCGATTGACTTTTGGTTGGCTACAGAGGCTTGCGGCGGAGGAACTCCCGATCTATCTTCTCCGTTGATGTTTTTAGGGTACGTGGGACTATATAGGCGAAAGAAGTCAGTCGGGGGGTGCTCGAGGGGCCCGCGAGACAGGGGGCGCGCCCAGGGGGTGGGCGCGCCCAGCTATCTCCTGGCCTCCTCAAGGATCTTCTGACCTGAACTCCAAGTCTCCCGGATCATATTCTTCCCAAAAATTACGCTGACGAAGGTTTCATTCCGTTTGGACTCCGTTTGATATTCCTTTTCTTCGAAATACTGAAACAGGCAATAAAACAGCAATATGGGCTGGGCCTCCAGTTAATAGGTTAGTCCCAAAAGTAATATAAAAGTGTATAATAAAGCCCATAATCATTCAAAACAGATAGTATAAAAGCATGAATGCTTCATAAATTATAGATATGTTGGAGACATATCAGAAATCAAGTCATCACAATTTTTGGACACGATTCGATCATGAAACCATTTGCATTGGAGATTTAAATGACCATGTTCATTGCAAAGTTCACAAGGATGGCTAAAAATATTAAATTTTTCAGCACAAGCATCTAGCCTCTCTTGCAAACATTTAGTTTCTAAATACTTATGCCTCTTGCAAAATCTATCTTCCCTATTTGGTGTGTACTTGCAAACTCTATGTACCCCACAAAAGTTGACATGCTTATAAGAGACATTTTTATCATGACTTGTGCAATCATCATTAGTACTATGGATATTCAAAGAGTTCATACTAACAACATTGCAATCTTGCTCATCTTTCAAAGATTGTATGCCAAACGTTTTATTGCATTCTTCTTCTAACACTTTGGCACAATTACCGGAATCCTTATTTCCATGAAAAACATTAAAAAGATGAAGCATATGAGGCACCCTCAATTCCATTTTTTAGTTTTATTTTATATACTAAACTAGTGATAAATCAAGAAACTAAAAGATTCAATTGCAAGATCAAAATATATACCTTCAAGCACTAACCTCCCCGGCAACGGCGCCAAAAAAGAGCTTGATGTCTACTACACAACCTTTTTCTTGTAGACGTTGTTGGGCCTCCAAGTGCAGAGGTTTGTAGGACAGTAGCAAATTTTCCTCAAGTGGATACCTAAGGTTTATCAATCCGTGGGAGGCATAGGATGAAGATGGTCTCTCTCAAACAACCCTACAACCAAATAACAAAGAGTCTCTTGTGTCCCCAACACACCCAATACAACGGTAAATTGTATAGGTGCACCAGTTCGGCGAAGAGATGGTGATACAAGCGTAATATGGATGGTAGATATAGGTTTTTGTAATCTGAAAATATAAAAACAACAAGGTAGCAAGTGGTAAAAGTGAGTGAAAACGGTATTGCAATGCTTCGAAACAAGGCCTAGGGTTCATACTTTCACTAGTGCAAGTTCTCTCAACAATGATAACATAATTAGATCATATAACAATCCCTCAACATGCAACAAGTGTCACTCCAAAGTCACTAATAGCAGAGAACAAACAAAGAGATTGTTGTAGGGTACGAAACCACCTCAAAGTTATTATTTCCAATCAATCTATTGGGCTATTCTTATAAGTGTCACAAACAACCCTAGAGTTCGTAGTAAAATAACACCTTAAGACACACATCAACCAAAACCCTAATGTCACCTAGATACTCCAATGTCACCACAAGTATCCGCGGGTATGATTATACAATATGCATCACACAATCTCAGATTCATCTATTCAACCAACACAAAGAACTTCAAAGAGTGCCCCAAAGTTTCTACCAGAGAGTCAAGACGAAAACGTGTGCCAACCCCTATGCATAAGTTCACAAGGTCACTGAACCCGCAAGTTGATCACCAAAACATACATTAAGTAAATCACGTGAATATCCCATTGTCACCACAGATAAGCACATGCAAGACATACATCAAGTGTTCTCAAATCCTTAAAGACTCAAATCCGATAAGATAACTTCAAAGGGAAAACTCAATCCATTACAAGAGGGTAGAGGGGGAGAAACATCATATGATCCAACTATAATAGCAAAGCTCACAGTACATCAAGATCGTGCTATATCAAGAACATGAGAGAGAGAGATCAAACACATAGCTACTGGTACATACCCTTAGCCCCGAGGATGAACTACTCCCTCCTCGTCATTGAGAGCGCCGGGATGATGAATATGGCCACCGGTGATGATTCCCCCCTTCGACAGGGTGCCAGGACATGGTCCCGATTGGTTTTTGGTGGCTACAGAGGCTTGCAGCGGCGGAACTCCCGATCTAGGTTTCTTTCTGGAAGTTTGGGGATTTATAAGAGGAGTTGGCGTCGGTCTCATGTCTGGGGGCCCCACAGGGAGTCCACGAGGCAGGGGGTGCACCATAGGGGGCTCCCTCCACCCTCGTGGGACCCTCGGGACTCCCCTCTGATAACTTTTCATTCCAGTATTTTTGTATTTTCCAAATATATTCTCCGTTGATTTTCAGGGCATTCCGAGAACTTTTATTTCTTTACAAAAACAACACCATGGTAGTTCTGCTGAAAACAACATCAGTCCGGGTTAGTTCTAACCAAATCATACCAAAATCATGTAAAAATATTATAAACATGGCATGAATACATCAAAATTATAGATACGTTGGAGACGTATCATTGGGCAACCAGACCACACCAGCCTACACCAAATTAATACAATATGGCACAACTATTGTCAGCTAGGTAAGGTAACACGAAAGCAACATTGACACAATGAATGAATGGGCAACCAGAGCAGCACTACAATTCAGTAATGTGCATGATATGAGATAGTACACTCATGCAGCTCAGTATGAAAAACTACTAGGTAGTTTTCCTTACAAAAATCAACATTGTCGCCTTTAATTATACATTTTGCTACAACTAAATTTTGATCAGATAAAGGTTGGATTCACGCCGATTAACAAAATACACGCTGATGTAAAAATATAGTGATATACAACAGGTACTTACATCACCATTGGAGCACAGAGAATTCCCGCAAGATACTTTCCTCGAATACTATCCTAGTGCAGAAAATCTTCTATCGTTTAACCTTATTTTCTAAAAGAGAGATGGGTAAGAAACATGTAAAAAATATGATCAGAATGCTATAAAATTTCATGCTGCGAGGATACGCACACGCTTCTTAGAATGGACATATTTTTGCTGGACTGGAGCGGACTAGTTGTTTGGCCACTGGAATCTGCTTATTATCAGTAGGAGTTGGGTTTCTGTGTGCTGGAGCAGTATCTATGAAAACTGGAGTTGGTTTACTATCTCCTGGCGTTTGGGTCTTTTGCAAAGACCTGGTTTGTAACCCTTCAGATTCTAACATAGCTGTCTTCCCCTTGCATGCCTTATATAGAAGAATGGTGCTTAAATTATAAAACATGCTACAACAGAGATGGAATAGGTACGGAAGAATAGAAAGGCATGACATATTGACATGTATTCCCTCCATCTGGAAATAAATGGATGGGTCTAGGCGTATTTCAGTTCTAGATACATCCATTTTTATCCATTTCTGCGACATGTAATCCGGACGGAGGGAGTATGATGTAGGAGCTAGGGATACGACAGGACAACAGTGTAAAATAAACACTAGTTGAATGTAAACCTATATGCTAGCGGAATACATATAGAAAAACACTAAGGCAACATATGCGTGTATGATTGGAAAACTAAGATGGCATTGCAACAGACCACTAGAACAACACTTCATTGTAAAAAAAGAACATGGTATGGTAGACATATGAAGTACATACTGATGAATAACAATGCATAGGATATTCAGAAGCATGATGTCCAAACTAAGCAGATGGCATTGCGATAAAGTAGAATGACAATACTTGAATTTTAAAACATGTTATCATGAATGGAATAGGTACTGAAAAACAGGAAGGCATGCCATATTTACATGCATGATTAGCAGGCTAAGCACAATGCATTGCAACAGAGTAGATGCACTACAGGACATTATATGCATGATGTACCCATATCACGTGCCAAGTTAGAGCAAGGAACTTGTGGGGTGAATAGGATTCATCATCTTTCTGCAAGTCTTGTGAAGAACTACCTTTACATGTTCCATCATATTGGGTATCATTGACGTAAAGTTTGTTGGCCATTACATTGCTCCGTGAGGTTCTTGTGGATAAATCACTGTGTGCAATTATATCTGACATGCATGGAATACAACTAGTAGTTAGATTTATGTAATGAGTGCCTGTAAGAGACGACATAAATAGTAGGACCGGGGTTAACTAGCAGCAACAGGTCTCAAAAACTAAAGGGAGAACACAGATGAAAGCTACAGAATATGTATTGTTTGTACTCAAGATTAACTAGATGGCACACAAAAGTATTAAAGAACAACATAGGTAATACTAGAAGTGGTATAATACTACAATCACTAGCATGTGGGATAGCATTGGCTAATGGATGATAACTATGGAACAACGTTACCTAAAGAACAAGTCTCTTAGCTGAACTATGGAACAGCATTAACTCCTGAACAAGACCCGTATGAGATCAGCATGAATATACAGTGAAATGTGATAATCTATTTTCCATGCTTAGTGATACGTCTCCAACGTATTTACTTTTCCAAACACTTTTGCCCTTGTTTTGGACTCTAACTTGCATGATTTGAATGAAACTAACCCGGACTGACACTGTTTTCAGCAGAACTGCCATGGTGTTATTTTCGTGCAGAAACAAAACTTCTCGGAATGACCTGAAAATCCATGGAGATAACTTTTCGAAAATATAAAAAATACTGGGAAAAGATGAAGGCCAGGGGCCCACACCCTGTCCACGAGGGTGGGGGGCGCGCCCCCTCCCCCTGGGCGCGCCCCCCTATCTCGTGGGCCCATGCTGCTCCACCGACCTCAACTCCAACTCCATATATTCTGTTTCACAGAGAAAAAATCAGAGAGGAAGTTTCATCGCGTTATACAATAGGGAGCCGCCGCCAAGCCCTAATCTGTCTCGGGAGGGCTGATCTGGAGTCTGTTTGGGGCTCCGGAGAGGGGGATTCGTCGCCATCGTCATCATCAACCATCCTCCATCACCAATTTCATGACGCTCACCGCCGTGCATGAGTAATTCCATCGTAGGCTTGCTGGACGGTGATGGGTTGGATGAGATTTACCATGTAATCAAGTTAGTTTTGTTAGGGTTTGATCCCT
Organism: Aegilops speltoides; assembly: GCA_021437245.1. NCBI lineage: Eukaryota > Viridiplantae > Streptophyta > Magnoliopsida > Poales > Poaceae > Aegilops > Aegilops speltoides. The sequence goes on from CM038144.1 coordinate 35,989,178, forward strand.
AGTATCAACTATGTTCTTAGATTGATGTTACTATGACTTTGCTATGCTTAATGCTTGTCACTAGGGCCCGATTGCCATGATTTCAGATCTGAACCTATTATGTTTTCATGAATATATGTGAGTTCTTGATCCTATCTTGCAAGTCTATAGTCACCTATTATGTGTTATGATCCGACAACCCCGAAGTGACAATAATCGGGATACTTCTCGGTGATCACCGTAGTTTGAGGAGTTCATGTATTCACTATGTGTTAATGATTTGGCCCGGTACTCTATTAAAAGGAGGCCTTAATATTCCTTAGTTTCCACTAGGACCCCGCTGCCACGGGATGGTAGGACAAAAGATGTCATGCAAGTTCTTTTCCATGAGCACGTATGACTATATTCGGAATACATGCCTACATTACATTGATGAACTGGAGCTAGTTCTGTGTCACCCTATGTTATAACTATTACATGATGAATTGCATCCGACATAATTATCCATCACTGATCCATTGCATACAAGCTTTTCACATATTGTGCTTCGCTTATTTACTTTTCCGTTGCTACTGTTACAACTACTACAAAATTGCTATCGTTACTTTTACCACTATTACCATTACTATCATACTACTTTGCTACTAAATACTTTGCTGCAGATACTAAGTTATCCAGGTGTGGTTGAATTGACAACTCAACTGTTAATACTTAAGAATATTCTTTGGCTCCCCTTGTGTCGAATCTATAAATTTGGGTTGAATACTCTACCCTCGAAAGCTGTTGCGATCCCCTACACTTGTGGGTTATCAAGACTAATTTCTGGCGCCGTTGCCAGGGAGCATAGCTCTATTTTTTGAGTCACTTGGGATTTATATCTGTTGATTGCTATGAAGAACTTGAAAGATCAAAGAACTAAAATTTATCCCTCAACTACGAGGGGAGGTAAGGAACTGCCATCTATATCTGCACTAGACTCTCCTTCCGTTTTGAGTAAGCTTGCGACACCTAAACCTGCTACTGCTATGAATTCTGATATGTCGCATGTTATGCATGATACTTATGATGAAACTACTTCCATGCTTGATACCACCGTGCCATTAGGTGAATTTCTTGATGAGCAACTTACTAAAGCTAGGGAGAATGAAATTATTGAAACTGATTATATTGAAGATAGTGATGATGAAGGTTCTCCCCCTAAATATGAATTGTATGTTGTTCCTGAGGGTTATGTTATGGATGAAGAAACTGCTAGAGATTTTCTTGCTTGCAATGATAGATCAGATCTTAAGAAATTATTAGCTAAGCTGAAACAGAAAACTCTGAATGCTAGAATGAAATATGACCCTGCTTTTGCTACTTCACCTGTTTTTGTTACTGATAAGGATTATGAATTCTCTGTTGATCCTGAGATTATTACTTTAGTTGAATCTGATCCTTTCTATGGTACTGAATATGAAACTATAGTGGCACATCTTACTAAGTTAAATGATATAGCCACCCTGTTTACTAATGATGAGAAGTCTCGCTATTATTATATCCTTAAGACATTTCCATTCTCATTAAAGGGTGATGCTAAAACTTGGTTTAATTCTCCTGATCCTGGTTGTGTGCGTAGTCCCCGGGATATGATTTACTACTTCTCTGCTAAATATTTCCCTGCTCATAAGAAACAAGCTGCCTTGCAGGAAATATATAATTTTGTGCAAATCGAAGAAGAGAGTCTCCCACAAGCTTGGGGGAGGCTTCTCCGATTACTTAATGCTTTGCCTCATCATCCTCTTAAGAAAAATGAAATACTTGATATCTTCTATAATGGACTAACCAATGCTTCCAAGGACCACTTGGATAGTTGTGCTGGTTGCGTTTTCAAGGAAAGAACAGTAGACCAAGTTGAATTGTTATTGAATAATATGTTGACTAATGAAAATAATTGGACTCTTCCTGAGCCAATTCCTGAGCCGATTGAGCCAACCCCTAAGCCTATTCCTAAACCGACTCCGAAGAAGAGGGGTGTTCTATTTCTCAGTCCTGAAGATATGCAAGAGGCAAAGAAATCAATGAAAAAAAAGGGTATTAAAGCTGAAGATGTTAAAAATTTACCTCCTATTAAAGAAATACATGGTCTTAATATACCGTCTGTTGAAGAAACATATCGTCTTGATAACCCGACACATGTAGTGAAGGTGAATTCTCTCTACAGATATGATAAAGTTGAAACCCCGTCTACTAAATTTGCTAGCTAGTGCTTAGATGAATTTGATGACTTTATGGATAAACAAGCAAATTTCAATGATTATGTTAGTAGACAGTTGAAAAATAATGCTTATATGATTGGACGCTTGAGTGATTATATGTCTAGAGTTAAGGGTGAACTTAAAATCACTAGTAAACATGTCTCTATGGTCACCACTCAAGCTGAACAAGTACTTAAGGCTCAGAATGAATTGCTTGATGAATTAAATAATAGACATGATTTTGCTGTTAGAGTGGCTACTAGAACTAGTAAAATGACTCGGGAACCTTTGTATCCTGAAGGCCACCCTAAGAAAATTGAATAAGATTCTCAAAATAATAACCTAGATGCTCCTAGTTCTTCTAAAAAGAAGAAAAAGAAAAATGATAGGACTTTGCATGATTCTAGTGAACCTAATGAAGAAACGCCTGAGAATCCTAATGATACTTCTATCTCTGATGCTGAAACACAATCCGGAGATGAACATGAACCTAATGATAATTCTAATGATGATGTTCATGTAGATGCTCAACCTAGTAATAACAATGATATAGAAATTGAACCTGCTATTAATCTTGATAACCCACAATCAAGAAATCAACGTTATGATAAGAGAGACTTTGTTGCTAGGAAACATGGTAGGGAAAGGGAACCATGGGTTCAGAAACCCATGCCTTTTCCTCCTAAACCATCCAAGAAAATGGATGATGAGGACTTTGAGCGCTTTGCTGAAATGGTTAGACCTATTTTCTTACACATGTGCTTAACTGATATGCTTAAAACAAACCCTTATGCCAAATACATGAAAGATATAATTACAAATAAGAGAAAAATACCTGAAGCTGAGATTTCCACCATGCTTGCCAACTATACCTTTAAGGGTGGAATACCTAAGAAACTTGGTGATCTCGGAGTACCCACTATACCATGCTCCATAAAAGGAAATTATATTAAAACTGCCTTATGTGATTTAGGAGCCGGTGTTAGTGTTATGCCTCTTTCCTTGTACCATAGACTTGAATTAAGTAAGTTGACACCTACTAAGATATCTTTGCAAATGGCTGACAAATCAACTGCTATACCTGTCGGCATTTGTGAGGACGTGCCTGTTGTTGTTGCGAACGTTACTATCTTAACAGACTTTGTCATTCTTGATATCCCTGAGGACGACAGTATGTCGATCATCCTTGGTAGACCCTTTTTAAATACAGCAGGTGCTGTTATTGATTGCAACAAAGGCAATGTCACCTTTCATGTTAATGGAAATGAGCATACAGTACATTTTCCGAGGAAACAACCTCAAGTTCACAGCATAAATTCTATTGAGAAAATTCCATCAATAATTATTGGAGGTTTTGAATTTCCTCTTCCTACTGCAAAGAAAAAGTATGATATTATTGGGGATGTTCATATCCCCGTTGAGGTAACCTAGTGCCACTTTGAAATTTGTCTAGTTTCATGCGATTCGGAATGAGTTTGGTAACAAGACTTGATCAACCTTGTTAATGGATTCCTTTTGATGATCATGAGATGGATGAAACTAGAAGGCACAACCTTCTGTACCCTCTCTTTACTTTCTGTTACTTAGAATAATAAAGTAGAAATAAGTTCTCTATTTTCTGAATTACCCATGCAATAAAAAATATCCCAAAAATAAAAGTGCTCCAAATGCCCTGCAAGTTTAGTATGATTTTTATGGAATATTTGAGGATTTTCGGCACTGAGAACACTACAGGGGGGTTCAAGCACCTGACCATGAGGGTGGAGGGCGCGCCCCCTCCCCCTGGGCACGCCCCCTGTCTTGTGGGCCCACGATGGACCCCCTCCACTTATTCCTGCACCCACACACTCCACCTTCCTGCCAAAAAAAATCCCCATCTAGCTCAAGCACGAGTTAGCTCATTTTGCTGTGATTTTCGATCTCCTTGCTCAAAGCTCCATTCGCAAAAGAGCTTTGGGAGATTGTTGCTTCGTATGTGACTCCTCCATTGGTCAATTAGTTTTTGTTCTAGTGCTTTATTCATTGAAAATTCTTGTTGCCTTGGTGAACCTATTCTTGAGCTTGCATGTCGAATTTATGAGGTCCCAAGTAATTCTAATGCATGATATAGGTTCTAGGCACTTGTAGGAGTAGTTGCTATCAATCTTGTTTGGTTTGATTTACTTTTATTTTGAAGTTACTAAAAATTTCAAAAATATTGCAAAAAAATAAATATGTTCATGAAAATGTACCAAGGTGATTCTTCAAGGAAGAAAGGACCCAGGCTCACGATATGTGAGCTGGACGACAAACCACCAAGGGAAGCTGATGTGCGGCCCTGTGAATGGCCGTCAGAGCCGTTTATGGTTGTAGCGGGTATCAAGGATGAATTTGATGCATATGTGTGTAATGCCAACCTTGAGGCATTCATGCAAGATAAGTGCCCGCAGTACCGATATTTAACTGATTCATTTGTGAGAAGGTTTAAATTTACATCTTCGCGCAATTCTCAAAATGTCCTGTTTGATATTTATGATAAATCATATACCATGGACCTAGAAGATTTTACTACTGCTTGCAAACTCCCGCAGTGGGGAAGTGTTAATGAACCTAGTAAATCTGAATATAAAGATTTTCTTGCCAATATCACTGTGGGAGAATCTAGGGACATAGCACAAGCTACCTTAGGGAGCATTCATTTCCTTCTATACATTATTTTGCTCTCTTTGTTGGTAGATGTATTAATGGTAAAGATGAAGCATGTCACATGTGTGTCTCTGATCTTTGTGTTCTCAAGAGTGCCGTATTAGGTGATAAACAATACAACTTGGGGGCAATTGTTGCACGTAGGTTGCATCATAATGGTTTAGTTGGAAACTTTTTTGGAGGAATTTATGCAACCCGTGTGGCTAATTATCTTGAGATACCTATATATGAAAATGATATTGAGTTGCCTCCCGCTTATTTAGATCATAATGCTATGCTTAGTCACCAATTTCTTGAGAGGAATGACCAATTCCTCCAATACCGACTAATCTTTGTCAGACGTCGTGCTATCCATATTACTCTCCCTGCTCCTACTCTTTTTGATTATCAGGCAAAACGAAGTTATGTTGTCACTAGGGAGGAGGCAAGTGAATACGAGAGGAGGGCGGAAGCAGCCCGCTGCCAGGCAGCAGCTGAGGAGGCAATGACTGCCGCATCTCAGTACAACCCCAGTTACAACTACAGATATCAGTCAGGCTACCCATGGGCATAGACCAACTTAGGCCAATAGCCTAAGCTTGGGGGAGTACGTATTTCTCACCGACTTTACATTCATGTTCACACACTATTCTAGTTGTCGGTGCTCATACTCTTTCATTGTACTATCCATGCTAGTTTAAATTCTTTTTCTAGTTTTCTTCTTTTGTGTTTGATAAACCTTAAAGAAAAACCAAAAAAATAGTTAGTTTAATTTCCATGCCTGTAGTAATAATTAAAAGAAAACCCAAAAATATTTCTTGTTCTTCTTTTACTTGTTGGGAGCTTTCCCGTGTAATAGCTTTATTTTCTTTTCTTTTCTTTTGGGGGTTGAGAGTAGAAGACCATATTGAAAATGTTTAGCGGCTCTCATATGCATGATTGTTGATTTAATTTAGAGCCATATTACTTTGTCTTCTCTCTTGATTCGAATGCTTGCAGATTCCAGCTTAGTCCAATGCACGTGCACTCTTATTATTATACACATCATTTGGTCGTGCAAGTGAAAGGCAATAATGATGATATATGATGGACTGATTGAGATGGCAGAAGCTGGTATGAACTCGACCTCTTTTGTTTTTGTAAATATGATGAGTTCATCGTTCCTGATTCAGCTTATTATGAATAAACATGGTTGCAATGACATTTAGAGATTATAGTTGCTTATGCCATGCTTAATTAGCTATGAGTTATAATGGTTTACCTTGCGTGCCAACATGCTATTAAAATGATTGTGATGTGGTATGATGAGATGGTATCCTCCTTTAAATGAATTGAGTGACTCGACTTGGCACATGTTCACGCATGTAGTTGAAACAAAACCAACATAGCCTTTGCGATATTTATGTTCATGGTGGATTATATCCTACTCATGCTTGCACCTAGTGTAAATTGATTTTAATGCATGTTCATGACTGTTGTCGCTCTCTCAGTTGGTCGCTTCCCAGTCTTTTGCTAGCCTTCACTTGTACTAAGCAGGAATACTGCTTGTGCATCCAAACTCCATAAACCCCAAAGTTATTCCATATGAGTCCACCATACCTTCCTATATGCGGTATCTACCTACCGTTCCAAGTAAATTTGTATGTGCCAAACTCCAGACCTTCAAATGAAATTCTATTTTGTATGCTCGAGCAGCTCATGTTCCAACTAGGGATGTCTGTATCTTCCATGCTAGGTGGGTTATTCTCAAGGGGAGTGGACTCCGCTCCTCATTCACGAGAAAATGGCCGGTAACCGGGATGCCCAGTCCCACGATCAAAAAGATCAAAGCAAATCAAAATAATAAAACAAAACTCCCCCAGGACTGTTGTCGGTATGGACGGTACCCCGTTGTTTTGGATGGCCGTGGAGTGTGCTTGTTGGTGGTGGGGGAGTATAAACTTTACCATTCTGTTTGGGAACCGCCTATAATGCATGTAGTATGGAAGATATCGCCATCTCATAGTTGTTGCGTTGACAGTGAAAGTATACAGCTCAAAATGTTATTCATCTCTCTATTTTAAAATCGAGCTCTGGCACCTCTAGAAATCCCTGCTTCCCTCTGCGAAGGGCCTATCTATTTACTTTTATGTTGAGTCATCACCTTCTTATTAAAAAGCACCCGCTTGAGAGCACACTGTCATTTGTATGTATTACTGTTAGCTTATATTGGGCATGACTTGACTGGATCTGTTTTACCATGAATTACAATGTTTAGTCAGTCCTTGATCTTTAAAGGTGCTATGCATTTATGTTTTGCGGTCTTAGAAAGGGCTAGCGAGATACCATCTTGCTATATCATATTATAATTGTTTTGAGAAAGTGTTGTCATCCGAGTTTTATTATTATTGCTCGCTAGCTGATTATGCCATTGATATGAGTAAACATGAGACCTGAGCGTCATTGTGAATATGGTTAGTTCATAATCTTTGCTGAAACCTTGAATGCTGGCTTCACATATTTACATCAACAAGAGCAAACAGAGTTTGTATTTTCTTTATCACTTTCACTTTATCAACTGAATTGCTTGAGGACAAGCAAAGGTTTAAGCTTGGGGGAGTTGATACGTCTCCAACGTATCTACTTTTCCAAACACTTTTGCCCTTGTTTTGGACTCTAACTTGCATGATTTGAATGAAACTAACCCGGACTGACGCTGTTTTCAGCAGAACTGCCATGGTGTTATTTTTGTGCAGAAACAAAAGTTCTCGAAATGACCTAAAAATCCACGGAGATAACTTTTGGAAAATATAAAAAATACTGGAAAAAGATGAAGGCCAGGGGGCCCACACCCTGTCCACGAAGGTGGGGGGCGCGCCCCCTCCCCGTGGGCGTGCCCCCTGTCTCGTGGGCTCCCTGCTGCTCCACCGACCTCAACTCTAACTCCATATATTCCATTTCGTGGATAAAAAAATTAGAGAGGAAGTTTCATCACGTTTTACGTTAAGGAGCTGCCGCCAAGCCCTAATCTCTCTCGGGTGGGCTGATCTGGAGTCCGTTCGGGGCTCCGGAGAGGGGGATTCGTCTACATTGTCATCATCAACCATCCTCCATCACCAATTTCATGATGTTCACCGCCGTGCGTGAGTAATTCCATTGTAGGCTTGCTGGACGGTGATGGGTTGGATGAGATTTACCATGTAATCAAACTAGTTTTGTTAGGGTTTGATCCCTAGTATCCACTATGTTCTGAGATTGATGTTGCTATGACTTTGCTATGCTTAATGCTTGTCACTAGGGCCCGAGTGCCATGATTTCAGATCTGAACCTATTATGTTTTCATGAATATATGTGAGTTCTTGTCCTATCTTGCAAGTCTATAGTCACCTATTATGTGTTATGATCCGACAACCCCGAAGTGATAATAATCGGGATACTTCTCGGTGATCACCATAGTTTGAGGAGTTCATGTATTTACTATGTGTTAATGCTTTGGTCCGGTACTCTATTAAAAGGAGGCCTTAATATCCCTTAGTTTTCACTAGGACCCCGCTGCCACGAGAGGGTAGGACAAAAGATGTCATGCAGGATCTTTTCCATAAGCACGTATGACTATATTCGGAATACATGCCTACATTACATTGATGAACTGGAGCTAGTTCTGTGTCACCCTATGTTATAACTATTACATGATGAATTGCATCCGACATAATTATCCATCACTGATCCATTGCCTACGAGCTTTTCACATATTGTGCTTCACTTATTTACTTTTCCGTTGCTACTATTAGAACTACTACAAAACTGTTATCATTACTTTTACCACTGTTACCATTACTATCATACTACTTTGCTACTAAATACTTTGCTGCAGATACTAAGTTATCCAGGTGTGGTTGAATTGACAACTCAACTGCTAATACTTAAGAATATTCTTTGGCTCCCCTTGTGTCGAATCAATAAATTTGGGTTGAATACTCTACCCTCGAAAGCTGTTGCGATCCCCTACACTTGTGGGTTATCACTTAGATGAATAACAAAGCCTTAAATGTTGCACACACGTAAGATGAGGGTATAACTTATCTGGCCGCCGTCCATAGGAGTGAGCATCATGTGCTGACTTGTCGATGGCCCTGCAGTCGTTGTGGCTATCCATGTCGGGCACGCGCATTCGATGCAGGGAACTGTTGAGTGGGGACTATAGCTCCCTTCTGGTGTATGCTTCCCTTGTTGAAGTAGCTCCGGTGAGAAGGAAGACGGTGTGGCTGAAGATGCAGAAAACGCATAATGTTAAGAATGACACATATCTCTGATCTGAAGAAATACCCTAAGAGATCAACAGTAAGGTACAAGAGTGGTCACACGTCTGTTAACTGAAGACTAAATTGGGGTCACACGATTTTATTTTATTTTGGTACTATTCGATCTACGCCGGATGGCTTGATGGCCGTCTTGTGCCTCCTGGTTGACACTGTTCAGAATCTTCCTCGAAGAGCTAGCGACCACCGGTAGATCAGCCTGCCTCCGTTGTCCGTGGCCGCGAGAGCTCTGACCAAAACCCCGCTCCCTGCCCCACCGCACTGTAGTGGTTGCGTCACCCCCGGCCAATCCACATAGACTCACCGTCATCCAGATCCGACGGCGGCAGTACCTTCAACCCATGCAACTCTAAGATAGCCATGTAAGTGCTGCTTCTGCGGCGAACTTGCGCCCTCACACCCTTACGTTAGACACCAGCCAACTGACAGCCTAGGAGCTCCACCGCCTCGAGGAGTGCTGCTTCCCATTGGGAATCGATTGGCCCAGAATAAAAATTCAAACACATGATGCCTAAATAAAGTGATTTGAGGATGAGTGTACGACCTATCTTGCGGCCCGGTGAAGTAGGCAGCTCCAGCTGTCGAGTCGGTGAGGATGGCATGGTTGTGGTGGCTACCGGTGGTAGGAAAGCAGAGATGTCGCGACGGTCGACGGCTATGGGGAAGCAGCGTCGAGGCCCTGCCAGACGCTTCCGACATTGCAGTCGCTCCGGCGCCGTGCACAATGGCAGGGGTGAATCGGCTCTGGTATGGTTCACGCGGCCGGCGTCGACGCAACTCCGATAGCACAGAGTAAGAGGCACACGACCCAGTACACAACAGCAAACGGATAACATCTCCGGCATTGGGGAGGAGGGCAGCGCTAAATTAGGTGCGGTGTGGGGCGCCATGGAGGAGGGGCTGAGGTTTCGCGGCTTGGGAGAAGGAAGCTTCCGGGGAGAAGGTGATTTGGCGCCCACAAGGTATGAATGGGGAATTGGGAGGGGGAACCATGTCTTACAGACGCATTTGTCTGAAATTTGGGGGGAGTTACAGTTCTACCCCTGCCTCTAGGCTTCTGGGCTTGGGTAGTACTGAGGGTCGGGGATAGTACAGGAACTTTGCTTCTCCCAAATAGTGGGTGCGAGCAATTTTGGGCGAGGAGTGCGTGTTTTGAAATAGTGGGCGCAAGCAATTTCGGGCGAGGAGGGCGTGTTTTGAAATAGTGGGCGCGAGCGATTTCGGGCGAGGAGGGCGTGTTTTGAAATAGTCGGCGCGAGCGAATTCAAGCGAGGAGAGGGTGTTTTGCCTCCCATGGTTTATGAATTATTCGGCACATGTCATTTCGGCCGAGGAGAAGGCACGCTTGGGTTAAGTTACGAACCTACCCTCGATGTACAATGGGCCAATTGATGCGTGTCCCACATAGGTCGGTAATTTCGTGTCTCCCATTTATTTGCTTGGGCGAATTCCACTGAGCAGAGGGTGTTTAGCGGCTCGTTCAAATTTTGGGAGAACGAGCTTCCACGTCTACCTTACCAAGTTGATTCCAATCAAATTTTGAAATATTAGCTTGCGACTTCTTTTTTAGATGGAGAGATGATGCTCGGGACTAATGTGTTTTTACATTCGTTGCTAACGATTTACTATTTGACAAATAGTTGACCCACTCAAAAACGGGAATCAAACCAAAATGAAATAGCTCGATTCAATGAAATAGCTCGTTCACCAGGTCAAAATAGTGAACTAAATCAAAAATTGAACACCTCAATCGAGTAGCATGTTGTACAGTATTATAGTACTCCATGAACATGTTGAAAGTCAAATTAATGAACTTGTTTGATACGCATATCTCCGTTCATGTGTGGATTGCACACAACATGTTCTCCAATTTAAATATTTGAATGCAAGTTTATATCGGAACATGGTTTATATCAGTCTTTGATTCATAAAACGCGACCTCCTCCTCTCCCGGACTCCTGCTCTCTCTCGCCGACAATCTTCAATTCTATCACACGCATGCAACACACAAACCTTGTTGGTCCCTCTCCCTCCCTCCCTCCCTCTCTCCCTCTCTCTCTCTCTCTCTCTCTCTCTCTTTGTGTGTGTGGGGGGGGGTCTTTCTAGTTCACATACATATATACTCCATGTATAGGTCTCTCTCGCACACTATGTATGATTCTCTAGTCCAAGCTAAATATCTTTGGTGCACTCATCATACGCACACAAATTCCCTGGATCATTACCCGTACCACACACCACTCTGTCGTCTCGGAGCTCTTCCCTCTCTCTCTCTCTCTCTCTCTCTCTCTAACTCTCCATCTCCCTGGGTCACACATACACATGCATATCTCACCCGCACTCAATAGACCCATCTAAAACTCTATCTCTCTCCCTCGTTCTCTCTCCATCTCACACGCACACACAAACAATCTCATGCCTAGCCAAGTATGATGGTCTCTCCCTCAATTGTAGGCACACGCAGTCCCCCCTATATGTATATGACTAGCTAATTCTTAGTCTTCATCACAAACATGTGCATGGTCTATCTCGATTTCTCTCGGGGCATCTTTCTATCGCACATGCACCTCGTCCCTCGATCTCCCACGCATATAGTCCCCTCACGATCTTGAGGTGATATCTCTATCACAAACACACCCTCTCTCTCTCCCTCCCCATGCATCCATCTTCTCCATGCGTCCCTCTCGACCTTTGTTCCTTGTTGGCATTGGACATGTTCTATCGGGGTGTCTCTCTCTGTTGCAAACAATCACGCACTAGCTATCTTCGTGTATCTCCTCACCTCGCTTTTCTATCTCAGAGATGCATGCATGACATGTTTGCATAAGAAACACACACACTCTCTCTCTCTAACTTATCGTTTGTTGTCCTTTTCTCTTTCACACACATACTCTTTTTGCACACTCACTCATTCTCCTTCACACGCACTTGATCTCTCTCGACTTAGGCACTCTCTTCGGTCCATAGCATATAGATTTATTGAAAATTCAAACATCACAAAGTTTGACCATGTACGTGGAGAAAAACATTTACATCTAGAATGGCAAACATATACCATTAGATTCATCATGACATGTAGTTTCATATGATGTATCTTTGGTATTGTACATATATAATAATATTTGCGTTAACCTGGTCAAAGTTTCCAAAGTTCGACTTCTAAAAATATTATATGCACTGGATTATCGAGCGGGTGGAATATCTCTTTCCCCCTCTCAGCTATCTGACGCACCACTCAGCCTTATCGGGGTTCCTCTATCTCTCTCAAACTTTATATCTCCCCGGTTCACACATACACATGTCTTGCTCGTGCTACATAGACCCATCTAACACTCTCTGCCCTTGTTCTCTCTCTCTCTCTCTCTCTCTCTCTCTCTCTCTGTGTGTGTGTGTGTGTGTGTGTGTGTGACACGCACCCTCCTAAGTACCATAATCCCTCACTCCATCATAGACGCACGCACTCCCCCCCTAAGTATGACTATTTCTCACTAGCCATCAGGAACACACATATTGTCTCCTTTCATCCATACGTCTATCTCGATATCTCTCAGGGTATCTTCTATCATGCACACACCTTGTCACTCGATCTCCCACCCATGTAGTCCCATCACAATCTCCAGGGGATCTCTCTATGAAAAACATACACTCTCCCCTCCCCATGTCTGCATTTTCTCCGTACGTCTCTCTCGACCTCTCTCCCTTGTTTGTCAGACCCCTCTCAGCCACGTGCTAGGGGTCTTTCTCTCCCAGTTGCAAACAACCACACACTATCTCCTCACCTTGCTTCCGTTGTCAAATATGCATGTGTGATATGTCTGCATAAGACACACACACTTTTCTCTACTTTTATCGTGTGTTGTCCATGTCTCTTTCACACACGCACACACACTTTTTTAGTCACTCTTTCATTTCATTCTCTCTCTCTCTCTCTCTAGATAGGTACTCTCTCATGTCCATAAGCATATGGATGTTTTGAAAACTCAAACCTCAGGAAAGTTTGACCAGGTATATGTGGAGAAAAACATTTACATCTGGAACGGTCATTAGATTCATCACAACATGTAGTTACTTCATACTATCATTTATCTTTGGTATTGTAGATACTCCCTCCAGTCCTTTTTACTCTGCATATTAGGTTTGTCTGAAGTCAATCTCATCCAACTTTGACCAAGTTTATATAAAAAATTATAGACATTCACATAACAACACCAATATCATTAGATTCATCTTGGAATATATTTTCATATTATACTTACTAGCACAAACGCCCGTGCGTTGCAACGGGAGAAGAAAAACATCATATAACCATAACCAATAAACATGTATCGATCAAGTCTCTCTCTCCCGGATCCATGTCTTATATTTTAACACGGTATCCTATAAGACCCATCTTATTCGTGTTGTTGTTTATCCTCCTGCCCGTCCTCGTCAATGGTGGTTGTAGTGGTCACCGAACATGGTCAATCATCTCAAGGCGGTGAGCATGTCCAACACACGACACATGTGTTGCTTAACCACGCTAGCGCAAGAGACTGTTTAAAATCTAAAATAATGTCGTCGAGTTGGATGAATCATGCCAGAGCAAGAAGATGTTTGAAACTAAAAAATAGTCAAGCTGAGAAAAAAAAAACATATGAACCTAAAGGGGTCAATCGCCCTAAGGGCAGTGTTGAATTAGAAATAATAATAAAACTCATATTCTTTCATTTTGTTTCCTTCCCCTGCGAGAGAGGTGGAACCGAAGGCGGACCGGCTACCACCATCCTCCGCCAGCGACTCGAGGGGTTCCCCCTCTCTCTCTTTGGCAGCCGTTCCGACGGCGGCGGGAGAAGGGGGAACCTCACCGTCTTGTCGATGGCGTGTAGTTAGGTTAGGGCTAGGTTTTCCTCTTTCACCAGTTTCTGTATTGACGGTTATGGTGCTGGCGACGTGAAAAATCTGCTTCGGATTCGATTCCGGTGGGTTGCTGTGAGGCGGTCGGCATCGAATCTAGTAGTAAGCTAACCAATCGAGGCTGGTGTGCTGCGGTGCCGATCTCGAGGTGGAACCTTTTTTTGCTTTGGCCCTGCCGTCATGGTGATGCGTGCTCGGCCTCAACATGGGGGCATGAAGCTCTAGTAGTAGCGTGGTGACTCCGGATTTGCAGGTTCTCGTGGGTGGCGGCGCTTCATCATCATAGTTCAACAAACTGACACAAGTGACGGCGTAGTTCCGATCTGGCTTATCTCAGGCGTGCTGGTCCTCCTGGACCAAGGATGTGATTTCCTGACGTCTTTATTCCGTGCGCACCACTAAGGGTGTCCCCGGCTCTGGTAGGGAGCGGCGGAGATGGCCACAGTGGCGCGCCCTCATCCCTCGTTGGAGGTGTGGCTAGATTGGTTCCCGTGGTGCAGTTTGTAATTTCATATTTTTCTTGGGTTGTGTTGTATCACTGCTTATTTTCAATATCAATATAATTTGGGGTCCTTCTTACAAAAAAGTAAAATATGAATATAAAAGGGAAAACGTTATTTTTAAGTCGGATGATTTCGTCGCTCGCAAACCACCTCCTGCATGCACCACGTGTCCCGTGGAGGCCCACCCACCGCCCACCGCTTCCTTATCTTCTGCCGAGAGGCACACAAGCCACCCATTCTTTTTCCTCTTTCTCTGTACGAGATCCCCTTCATCTCTATGACCTTCTTCTCTATTTGCTCCTCTCCGCCATGGATATGCTCTCAAGTTGTAGCCCTCAAGTCCGTACTCTCCGTTCAATGTTTTGCAAAGCTATGGCCGTGATGTGAAGCAAATATGGCCATTGCCGCCGCGCTGCGTTGCAACACTCGTCGGCTCAGCCGTTGGTGAGATGCAGCGCTTACCGGCGTTGCAGGGGAGACATGCGTTGTGCTCACCGGCGTTGCAGGGGACACCGGTGCTGCCATGCGGCGCCCACCAACGTTGCTAGCTACGTGGGAAACGACGCCGCGGGATGGAATCAGTGCTACAGACCGTCGTCTTGGCGCGATGTCGCAGGATGGCATCGGTCTGCAGACCGGCATCTGGCGTGACGCGCTCGCGGTGCTGAAGACCAGCGTCTGGCGTGACAGGCTCGCCGTGCTGTAGACGGTGATGGTGCCATCAGGGCTGCAATGGAAGCTTCGCTAGAGGGTGTCGTTGAGGGTACGCTCAATGTTTGCCATGGATAGCACACCCGGAGGCTCTCGGTGCTGCGCCATGCTTCTCTTTTATTTTAACTATTAGCCACTTGAGAGAGCATCCACGCAAGGCGGCACCGGCCAAGAGTACGGCGTTGCGGCCTTCGCCACAGCGAGCGTGGTGGTTGTGCCGAGCCTGTTGCTGCCGGCTCTTGCTCGTGGTGGTGCCGGTTGGGTGGCTGATGGTCGTGCGCAAGGAGACCATGCGTCGATCTTTGTTTGGCCGTACATGCATGCGTGCTTTTCTTCCTGTCGTCTTCCCATGTCGCCTCATGAATGCCTGCTTTTTTCTCTTGTTGTTTTCCCACGTCTCAGGTGCCACGTGATTGCTAGTTTTCTAGAGGTATATTAACTGGTCTATGTGGATGTGAAAGACCGAGGTGGTACTTTTAAATATGTGAAGCCATTGATGCACTCATGTACAAGGTATTTTAGCAAGGATCGGGATGGACGAAATATTGCGTGTGCTTCTTTCTGCCAAGGCCCAGCGAGAAGCACAAGGCCCAGCCGGACGTACATAGAGGGAGGCAACGTATTTTCTGGCGAGTGGTTGCATGTTTTAGTACCACCTCGAATATGTTTTAAATTTAAACTGAAAGCGTAAAATCACGAGAGAAAGCGTATTGTGACGGTGAACCCGGAGACCCAATCCGTGCTTTATTATTAGGGAGAGATTAAATATTATAGATGCTAATAATTTTTAATATAAATTTGGTCAAACTTAGCAAAGTTTGACTTTCGGCAAAACCAATGTGCAGAGTAAAAAGGACCGGAGGGAGTACAAGTAATTTCTTTATAAACATGTTGACATTATGGTATTAAGGATTTTCAGCCAATCAGTTTGGTTCACAACCTTGGAAAAATTGTATTCAAGATCAAGGCTATGCATGCCACACTTGTCGTGCCTAAGCTTATGAACACCAACCAAAGTGCTTTCATTGGGGCGAGATCTATTGTGGACAATTTTATACTAGTGCAACAATCTAGTGGACACCATGCTATGCTAACGGCCTGGCTATCAGCATATATGGGGGAACTGTGCGGACGGCCAGCCGTCGGCATATCTTGGAGCCACAAAGCACCTGATACCACCATGTCTAAATACTATGCCAGCGGTCTGGCCAGCGGCAAACAGAGGGAACTATGCTGATAGCTTGGTCGTTGATACGTCTCCAACGTATCTATAGTTTTTGATTGTTCCATGCTATTATAGTATCAATCTTGGATGTTTTATATACCATTATATGCAATTGTATATCATTTTTTTGGGACTAACCGATTAACTTAGTGCCTAGTGCCAGTTGTTGTTTTTTGCCTTTTTTTGGCTTTTCAGGTAATCAATATCAAACAGAGTCCAAACAAAGAAAAAAACTGGATTCATTTTTTCTGCCTAGAATAGACCCTATAAGTTCCGGGAGAAGGCCAGACAAGCTACGAGGGAGCAACAAGCTCGAGGGGCGCGCCCCCTAGGCTTGTGGGCCCCTCGTGGCATCTCCAGCCCTAATTCCACCTCTATAAATTCTCAAATATTCCCCTGACATCAAAGAGCCACCGGAAATACTTTTTCGCCGCCACAAGTTCCAGAACCACGAGATCCCATCTGGAGGCCTTCTCCGGTACTCTGCCGGAGGGGGAATCGATCAAAGAGTGGCTCTACATCAACCTTGTTACCCTTCCGATGATGCATGAATAGTTTACCAAAGACCTACGGGTCCATAGCTAGTAGATAGATGGCTTATTCATTCTCTTTGATCTTCAATACAATGTTCTCCTTAATGTTCTTGGAGATATATTTGATATAATGACTTTTTGCGGCCTGTTTGTTGGGATTCAATGAATTGTGAGTATATGATCAGATCTATCCATGAATATTATTTATGTTTTCTCTAAACTATTTTATGCATGATTACTATAGCTTTGTATTTCTCTGATCTATTGATTTGGTTTGCCCAAATAGATTTATTTTTCTCGCAATGGGGGAGGTGCTTTGTAATGGGTTCGATCTTGCGGTGCTCAATCCCAGTGATAGAAGGGGACATCACACGTAATGTATCGTTTCTATTAAGGATAAAAAGATGGCGTTTATTCATACGTGATTTTATCTTGTCCACATCATGTCATCTTCCTTAAGGCGTTACTCCGTTCTTTATGAACTTAATACTCTAGATGCATTCTGGATAGCGACCGATGTGTGGAGTAATAGTAGTAGATGCAGAATCGTTTCGGTGTACTTGTCTCGGACGTGATGCAATATTTGATCATTGCCATGGATATCGTCATAATTATTTGCTTTTCTATCAATTGCCCAACAGTAATTTGTTTACCCAATGTATGCTATTTTCAAGATATAATGCTCTAGTGAAAACTATGGCCCCCAGGTCTACTTTTATCCTATATTAAAACCAAAAATACCTTGTTGCATTTTTACTTTATTTATTTTATTTTGTATTTTTTTCAGTCTATCTATCAAACACCATACAATTTAATCTTGCTCGTAACCGTCAAGGGATTGACAACCCCTTGTTCGGGTTGGGTTGCAAGGATTTGTTGTTTGTGTTCAGGTGCTGCTAACGAGGTGTTGCTTGGTTTTCCTACTGGATTGATATCCATGGTTCTTAAATGAGGGAAATACTTGTCTCTAGTGTACTGCATCATCCTCTCCTCTTCGAGGAAATTCCAATGCAGTTCACAAGTAGCAAGAAGAATTTCTACTACCATTGCCAGGTAGACATCATGAACATCTATCAAGTACCTTTGCATAAACTTTCATCGCCTTGCATTTATTTTATTTGCCTTTTGCCTCTTGTTTTCATCTCCCCCACTTCTAAATTTTTTTACAAAAATATTTCCCATTTTCCTTTTTTGTTTGCTTGTCCACTCTATCGTTATGGCTAGTTTTTCCCTTGTTACGTGTGCCCTTGAAAATGAAGTTCTCAACTTTAAGAAAAGGGGAGGAGAGAATTTAAAAGATTCTTAGTAAGGATTTGCGATGGTCAAAATAGATCACCTCGTAAGCAATATACTACCGTTCTTCTTTGCAATTTTTATGTGGGTGTTACTACTTGGTATAGATTTGTGCTTGATACTATTACCAGAGGGAATTTCTTGAGTAGTCACCCTATGCATGCTTTCAATTCTATGGGAAACCTAGTGCGATCACCACCTATCACTATTAATGAAACAATTTTAACCTTGGAACATGTTATGCAAAGGCTTGATGGTATTGAAAATAAAATGCCTACTAGAGCATATTGAAAATTTGGATAAAAAAGATTCATGATCATGTTACCCAATTTGGATAAAAGGTAGGGATTACTCTTAAGATGCTAAAGGATAAAGAACCAATAATCAATGGCTTGATAAGTTGGAAGAAATTATTACTAATTTGGGTTCCGCTTTTTATTCCGTTAAAACTATAGAAAAAACTCCTCCTAGCAAGAGTTGAAAGTTTATATATGTTCCTAAAAACAAGGGTGCGACATCTAGCAACAACGGCGAAGATCTTAAAATGATTAATGTTCACCCAATTTTGTTGATTTGATAAAGGAACCTACATATGAAAACAAATGTCTTCATTTTGTTCGTAGGAGTGTGATCATTAAAAGCTTTGTATGCTAGAACTTCTAGGAATTATGAATGTGTGATTGAGGAGTTAGAATATAAAGGAGACAACACTTTAAATATGCATTATACCTAGCTATGGGGGTAAAACGATAGCGCTAGTTGGGAGGCAACCCAATATTTACTTTTTATTTTTTGTTTATTTCTATTTTTCAATAAGCACACAATTATGATACTATTATGGTTGTGTTTTTTGTGTTTAAATTAGTGTTTGTGCCAAGTAAAGCCTTTGGGATGATTTGGTTGATAGTTGCTTTGATTTTTGTGCAAAAATCAGAAACTTTTATGTCCAGTAGCATTATTGTAAAAATCACTAAAGGGTCAAAAAATTCTGAATTTTTTACACATGATTGATATACAAATTCCCCACGTTCTCCTAATTTTTAAGAAATTTTGGAGTTGCAGAAGTATGGTCATTGTTCAAGTTATTACAGGTTGTTCTGTTTTTGACAAAATTTGTTTTTGGTCCATTGTTTTGCTTGTTTTGATGAAACTATGGATTGTATCGGGGGGTATAAGACAGGGAGAAGTTAGAATACAGTAGGTATAATGCAAAAATAAAATATGAATGGGTTTTCAACAGTACTCAAAGTAGTGATTTTCTTTATTATACTAACAGATCTCACAAGGTTTTGTTGAGTTTTGTGTGATTGAAGTTTTTTAGTTTTGGGTGAGATCATGATGGATGAAGGAATAAGGGATGTCAAGAGCCTAAGCTTGGGGATTCCCGAGGAACCCAAAGGTAATATTCAAGGAATCCCAAGCAACTAAGCTTGGGGATGCCACGGAAGGCATCCCCTCTTTCTTCTACCAACTATCGGTAGTTTTACTTGGAGCTATATTTTTATTCGTCACGTGATATGAGTTTTGCTTGGAGCGTCGTGTATTATATGAGTCATTGCTTTGGTTGCTTTTTAGTTTTTTTTACAATCATATTTATTGAACACACCTCTTTGAGAGGGACACACGTTCTTCGTGATTTGTTAGAATAATCTATATGCTTCACTTATATCTTTTGAGCTAGGCAGTTGCTCTAGTACTTCACTTATATCTTTTTGAGCACGTCGGTGTTTATATTTTGAAGAAATATAAGAAATCTCATCCTTCACTTATATCTTTTTGAGAGTTGATAATAGTAATGGTAATTTGCACAAGATATGAATTTGGTCCCAAAGTGATGAATATCGAAGAAGGATATAATAAAAACTTCCATATAGATCATTGGATGTGATAAGTTTTATTCCTTGCAATAGTTTTGCGATATAGAGATGATAATATGTGAATCATGCTAGTGAGCAATTATGCTTTAGTAAGAATATTGGTGTTAAGGTTTCTATGCATGCACTTAAAGTCAATAGTTATGCAACGAAGTTACATCCTACTTATGGTGCATTATTCAGTGTTAGTGATGTTCAATGCATGTTTATGACAGTTTTTGTTTTTTGGTTGGTTGTTTCTCAATCTATTTGCTAGCCTCCACTTGTACTAAGCGGAAATACTGCTTGTGCATCCAATTCCTTAAACCCAAAACTATGCCAAATGAGTCCACCATACCTACATATATGCGGTATTTCCATGTCGTTCGAGTAAATTTGCATTTGCCAACTCTAATCATTCAAAAAAAATCCGTATTGTGTGCCCATACTGCTCATGAAGCGGCAGGGGTGGCCAATATTTTTCATGCTAGGTGTGTTATTCTCACGATGAGTGTTTATTCACTTGTCATTGCACGAGAAAGTGCCAAGGTAATAGGGATGTCCAATCCTGAAATGAAAAAAATCAATAATAAATTCCTTCGAAAGTGTTGGTATGGAAGGCACGTGTGGATATGGCTAGCCATGGATTGTGAAAGAATGGTGGAAAGGAAATACACATTATTTTCTGTTCGGGAACTGCCTATAATGTGTCTAGCATGGAAGATATTGGGAATTCTCGGTCGTTTTTGTTCACAGGAAAAGCATGCCTATCTCAAAAACAATTTTAATCTTTGAGCTCTGGCACCTCTGCAAATCTCTGCTTCCCTCTGCAAAGGGCTTTACTATTTACTTTTATGCAATTTTTATTTTTATTTGAGTCTCCATCTTCTCTTATAAATCACCAATTGGAGAGATAGTCATACTTGTGCATTAAATGTAGCTGATGTTGAGTGTATTTCATGAATGGATCAATGGATGAGCATAATGGGCTAGGGATAACTTACTTTAGCATTGATATTAAAGACATAGTTGCTTGTTGGAATACTTGAGTATTTATGTTTTCATGTCAAATTATAGACTATTACTTTGAATTGCCCAAGTCCAAATATCCATGCTACAAAAGAAAAATATTGTATGATGAATGTGTTGGGTAGCATTTCACATCAAAAATTCCGTTTTTATTATTTACCTACTCGAGGACAAGAGAGAATTAAGCTTGGGGATGCTTGATACATCTCCAACGTATCTATAATTTTTAAATGTTCCATGCTATTATAGTATCAATCTTGGATGTTTTATATACCATTATATGCAATTATATATATATATAATTTTTTGGCACTAACCTATAAACTTAGTGCCTAGTGCTAGTTTTTTTCCTATTTTTGGCTTCTCTGGTAATCAATATCAAACAGAGTCCAAACGGAGAAAAAACTTTGGATTAATTTTTTCTCGACCAGAAGAGACCCTAGAAGGTTCGGGAGAAGGCCAGACGAGACACAAGGGAGTGACAATCTCAAGGGGGCGCCCCTGGGGGCACCCCCCAGGCTTGTGGGCCCCTTGTGGCACCTCCAACCCTAATTCCACCTCTATAAATTCTCAAATATTCCCTTGAGATCATAGAGCCACCCCAAATACATTTTTCGCCGTTGCAAGTTCCAGAACCACGAGATCCCATCTGGAGGCCTTCTCGAGTACTCTGCCAGAGGGGAATGGATCCCAAAGGGGCTCTACATCAACCTTGTTGCACTTCCGATGATGCATGAGTAGTTTACCACAGACCGGCGGGCCCATAGCTAGTAGTTAGATGACTTCTTCCCTATCTTTGACCTTCAATACAATGTTCTCCTTGATGTTCTTGGAGATCTATTTGATGTAATGACTTTTTGCGATGTGTTTGTTGGGATTCGATGAATTGTGAGTTTATGATCTGATCTATCCATGAATATTATTTGTGTTTTCTCTGAACTCTTTTATGCATTATTACTATAGCTTTGTATTTATCTCTGATCTATTGATTTGGTTTGGCCAACTAGATTAAGTTTTCTTGCAATGGGAGAGGTACTTTGTAATGGTTTGATCTTGCGGTGCTCAATCCCAGTGATAGAGGGGGACATGACACGTATTGTATCATTGCTATTAAGGATGAAAGGATGGCGCTTATTCATATGTGAGTTTATCTTATCTACATCATGCCATCTTCCTTAAGGCGTTACTCCGTTCTTTATGAACTTAATACTCTAGATGCATGCTGGATAGCGGTAGATGTGTGGAGTAATAGTAGTAGATGCAGAATCATTTCAGTCTACTTGTCTCGGAGCTGATGCCTATATATGATCATTGCCTTGGATATCGTCATAATTATTTGCTTTTCAATCAATTTCCCAACAGTAATTTCTTTACCCGCTATATGCTATTTTCAAGAGATATGCCTCTAGTGAAAACTATGGCCCTCGGGTCTACTTTTATCCTATATTAAAACCAAAAATACCTTGTTGTGTTTTTACTTTATTTATTTTATTTTGTATTTTTGTTCAGTCTATCTATCAAACACCATACAATTTAATCTTGCTCGTAACCGTCAAGGGATTGACAACCCATTGTTCGTGTTGGGTTGCAAGGATTTGTTGTTTGTGTGCAGCTGCTGCTAACGAGGTGTTGCTTGGTTATCCTACTGGATTGATAACCTTGGTTCTTTACTGAGGAAAATACTTATCTCTACTATATTGCATCATCCTCTCCTCTTCGAGAAAATCCCAACGTAGTTCACAAGTAGCAGCTGTCAGCATAGCTTCGAGCCACAAAGCGCTAGGTGCCGCCACATGTCAATGCTAGCCCGTCGGCATAGTTCCCCATATATGCCGGTGACCTGGCCGTTGGCATAGCATCCACACGTGGCAGGCTCTGGTAGGGTCGAATTGCCGACGGTGCCGTCAGCTGCCGTTTGATCTTCTTTTTTGCCGACGGTGGTACAAGGTCGACAGCCGGACG
The DNA here is from genome assembly GCA_021437245.1 of Aegilops speltoides. Lineage (NCBI taxonomy): Eukaryota > Viridiplantae > Streptophyta > Magnoliopsida > Poales > Poaceae > Aegilops > Aegilops speltoides. The sequence continues at coordinate 36,012,358 of CM038144.1, forward strand.
GAAGCCGTCGGCACATATCGCTATGGCGATGGCGTCTCTATGTCGATGGACCGTCTAGAATACGCTGACAAGGCTATGCCCACAGATACAGATGATTTCTTGCGTATGCTGATGGCCTCCCTAAGACTCATGTGGTGTTTTCGCTCTATTACCTCGACCTTTCTGTGTCAAGTTCTATGTCATCATGGTTTTTGGCCTAGATGGCTCGCATGATGGGCCTTGCTCCTTTCCTACGCAAGTATCAAAGTCCTAGTCAATGCTTTCCCTAGCGACAATTTTTGGCATGGTCACGGTCTTCGTCAGGGAGACCCTGTCTCTCCCCTTCTATTCATTTTGGCCATGGACGTCTTGCTAGCAATCTTCGTAAAGGTTGAGGAAGTTGGCATTTTCTCCTTGCTCGCGAGACCGGGCTTTCGACATCGCATATCCTTGTATGATGATGATGGTGTTCTGTTGCTCAAGCCCACTAATGCTAAAATTGTACGGGAACATGCTATGCAACAAAATTTTATGCTACACGATCACACCCAGAAACACTAGGAAGATGGATGTAACGATCAAAGTCATCAACATTGCAGAGTAGCGGAAGTAGTGACAAGTCGGTGCAGCGTGACGATTCCCATTGATTCCCACAGCTAGGTTATACCTCCCAGCCACGAGATTGTTCTCCGAGATGAGAGTCGGTGTAGATGACCCCTTCGAGGTATCCATGTGTTCTGAAGTAGTAGTCCGGCAGAGTTTCGACGTCCAAGAAGAAGAATTACGAGAAAACTAAAGAGAGAAAGCCTAGCGGCGCTTCTCTTCTAATTAGGAGTCTAATTATATTAGACCAATGAGACCATGATTAGAGATCGTCTAATTAGGAGGCTAAACACTTGGCACAACTAGACATGGAGAGCGTGGAGCTATGCGGGAGAGAAGCCCTTGGATTTCATCTGTTTCAAGAGGGAGCCCTCCACATCTCTACTCTTATAAAAAACCGAGTTGGTGATGATGGTGTGCCTGCCATCTTATAATATAGACCGTCTGATCTATATCTGAAGGACAGAAAGCAAACTATGACAATTTTACAAAAGATACCCGCACATCTCTCCACATTTACACATAAGGCCTTGCCTCGTTCATCCTTATCTCCCACAACCTCATTGCTGAGTAGTTAAAAAAGGAAATCTCTGGAACAATCTAGCATGGTAGCCGCTGTCGGCGCCATCCATCCCCATGCCTCCGCCCAGTCCGACCACCAGTCACCACCATGCCCCACTCCTCCTCACCTTATCTCTCATCTTTCTCGAGATATCATTTTTTCGATGAAATTCTCGAGATACCATTATTCTGATAAAATTCTCAAGATATCATTAGTTTTTACACATGGGATTACTCCTGCATGGGTCAATCACAACAGGTGTTCTGTAAAAAATGCATCTTGATGTTTCGTGCAATGCACGGTCATCTTGCTAGTATAATATATGTGTGGACAAGGAAGAGGGAGCCCCATGAAGGAGGAATCCTTCTCTCCTTGCACATGGAAGAATCCCTTCCCTTGCCCAATTCGGTCTGGGGCGCACCATGTGGGCCCTGTGGGGCTCACTAGGAGTCGTCATCTCATGATGGTCCTTGAGAACTTTCTTTCACAAATAAAATCTTGGATTCTATGGATGTCTCCACAACCCATTGTGAGACCCCGAAAAATTTCCATATATATATCTAGACTTTCTGAACCCATGTTATACCGGTCCGGAATTCCCAGAACCTTTCTGTGGAACACTTTCAGAACTACCTAAAACTCTATCGGTGCTCTTTTAACTCATTTCTCCAATAGCCAGGACTAGAACCCGTTAAGTGTGTGACCAAACAGGTTCAGAAATAAGCAGACATGTCCCGAAACACCTTCTAGACAATAGTTAACACACCCTTAGTTAACAGTGGGATTTGGATGGGTTGTTCACTTCAGCATTCACCAAACACTTGAGAAAATCTAATATGGGGTATTTGCCTGCCTGCAGATAGAGTCATATGCTCGTACCACACTTAGCTAATTACACACTTCTTAACATGATACACAACCGAAGTACAACAATATTATAAAAATAAATAGGCAACAAAGATATCTTTTATATCTGAGTAGCTAGTCCACACTATTACAGTTTTTGCACTATGTGTACTTCCACGTCACCTCAGTTACTAATAGTCGTCTGATTAAACTTTTGTAACATCGGCAAGTCAGCCATGTACCCATAAGGTGCATTTTTGCATTAATCTATCAATATAAACTATATCACATCATGAAATCATGCATGTCTTTTTTCTGGTGCGAATAAAGCCATGCATAATCAGTCATACTTTAATATATTTTTAAATTAAGTTTATGTGTGGTTCTGGACAGCATACGTGGTGGGTATGCGCTAACTAGCAATAAGCCTATGAGGGTGCTATAAGCACCAAATAAGCAATTCCATGTCTACTTTTATTTGGGGTTAAAACAGAAATGGGGCATGTGGTCCCCAAAAAAGATGTTGGGCGTGCTGTTTGAATCAAGTTGAAACTGGCCAACCCTCCTAAATCAAATTGATGTCGAAAGTTACTAGGGGCACACAATATGTCCCCTCTTTCTCAGCAGCTCTCTCCGGTGGTCCTCGCTCATGTGTCCTTTTTTCGGATTATCTTCTCCTTTTGTGAAGCTCCAAAAAAACTGAATGTTTTAGAATTTTCAACTTTATTATTTTTAGTTGAAAACATTTAGCTTTACGAAAGTTTGATTTTCCAAGTGGTGCAAAAAAAATCAAAAAATAACATTGAACTTTTATGTTTTGTCAGTGAAATTTTGAATTTTGGGAAGTTCAAACGAAAAGTTTTCCTAAATTTGAAATTTTAAAAGATGGTGGACCATTTTTGAAAGATGGTGGACCATTTTTGAAAGATGGTGCATGCATTATCAAAAATTTCCTAAAAAGGGAACTTTCTAAAAATAAGAAAAGTCCAACCAAGCACGACTTTCCAAAAACAAGAAGTCCCCACTTGGTTGAATTTGGCCACGTGTCTCCTGCCTGACAGATGGTGTGGTTGCTATTAACGCAAAGCCATCCAATGTTGCCGCGGTCAAATTTGGACACTTCTTTCTTGGTAACTTTCCCTATGTGGTGCTTCCTACTTAAAAAAAACTTTTTGGCAATTTCAGGAGTTGTAATACTCACTTAGAATATATTTTTCCCACCTTCTTGAATTTGAAGCTTTCAAATTTTCAAATCTTGAAAATAAATTGAGCTCTTGAAATTTTTGAACTTCAAAATTTACAAGTTTTTTCAGAATTTGAAATTTAGAAATTTAAAACAACTTTCGGTATTTGGACATTCATAGTTTTCGAACTTTCCAAAATTTAATACTTTTGCAATTCTGAACTTTTCAAAATTCTAGAAATTTCACATGGGGTGAAACAAAAAGCTGAAAAGGCCACAGTTGTGTGGGGCTCGTGGAGGATAGAGAAAGTTGTGTGAGATAGATGATCATATACACAACAGTGGCCCACACCTTTTGTCCTGTATCGCATATGGATGCAACTGCAGCCCACAAAGCCTACGTGTGACATGGGTTTGTGATAGGTAAATGGGTGTCCTGATCTTTTGAAGAGATGATATCAATTTTGGTGGAGGAGACTTTCATGACCCGGCTACACCAAACAATTACGAGGCGCCTTAGCAATCGCTAAAACAACTTCGATATGATTATTGGCGATATTGGAAACACGGTAAACCTAATCACAAGGATCAATCCTTACACACGTATCTCTCTAATGGACGTTCTACATGTTGCATTGAACTTGAGTTAACTAGATTTTTAGTTTTCGTTTTAGTAAGACTGTTAGTTTAGAAACTAGTAGCAGAACTCATACACAAAAGAAGATACCAAACGCATTGCAAGCGGGCATATCAAGTAATTGTATTGTGTACATGTGGAGGTACTTGGCATGATATTTTGATGTTCGTAGGTGACTGCCATAGGTTAAAAAGAAATCAGTACAAATAGCACACAATCCTCGTCAACTAATTGATGAACCATTACTTGCAAGATACATTCAACCACAAAAATACTAGCAAAAGAAAAATGACAACTGTTCAAGTTATACTCTAGAAGTTTGTACAAATAAGCTTACCTAATCATAAATCAGAAACCATCATTAAGATATCAGTTTTATCAACCACTTAAAAGGTGTCTACATGATATTTAAGAATAGAAAACACACACAAAATTCACATCTATAATTTATGACATTGTTAAAAATAATTCAAGAGAATGCAAACATATGTTACAATGATATGCAACAGAATTGTATAAGAAAGCACACTATAACTAATATGTATGAACAATGATATGTGATTAACTATGTAAATAATACTCTTAAGACCGCAACATGATAAAGTTAATTATAAATAGATATAAAAGTTGAGCATAAATCATATTTATAATTTGACCCATGTTCCAATTTGTTTGGACAGGTGACATCTCAAAGTTTAGCCACAAATTAAATAAGCAACATTTCTTGCTTAGATCTAGCCTACAAAGATTTAGTGGTTCACTACTCAGGTTATACATGCACGAAAAAGAACATTATATTGTAGAAGAGAACCTGCATTCACCGGGACATCCATATCATGAAGATCTGTAGCTTCACTTTTTTCTGACAAATTGAGTTGAAGTTGTTTCATGTAATTTATCATCATCACAACGTATATGGCCCTCAAACAAGCTTGTAGGCTCATATTCTTCAGACTCTCTTGTGACCATGTTGTTGAATTCGTGAATCATCTCCTCTTCACTCATGGCATTGTCCATTGTTCTATTAGAGATCAACCTGATGGGGGAGAAGACATAGGGCAAGTGGGTGCGGCGGGTGGCTCCGAGGCGGTGGGCAGGGTGAGGGAGACGGAGAGGAGACCAAGGCGGTTGGGCTCCGAGAGCGGATTCTCTTTGGTGCCGAGGAGGAGGGTGCTCGCCCTAGCGGCCGTCAGCGGGTGGGCTGCTCGGGATGGGATGGGGATGGCGAAGCTGTATGGTTGTTCCAGGGATGAAAATTGAGGTGGGGAGCCGTGTGTTTCGACGCGGGCACGAAAGGCGTAATTTGGTAGGCTTTGAGGGATCAAATTGGCATCTATCAAAACATAATTAACATAGTACACTGATAAATGCTCACATACAAACTAGGACAAATGGGTCGGCCCGGCCTGGGTTATACAGGCCAGGCATGGCAAGTACATGGGCCATGCTGGAACAACACGCATGCTTCCCTCTCTGGCCCAGGCCCGGCCCCCTTCTTAGACGGGCCGGCATGTCGGCCCATTTAGCCCGCTGGCCCGCATGGAATCCGGCCCATCAGGTTATTTTGGGCCTATATTAGTCTATTAGGCTTAAAAAACTAAGTGGGACATGTCGTGCCGGCACTTATGTCCAGCCTCGCGGACCACGCATAACCCTAGGTGTGCCATGTGCCGGCACGGCCCGATTATAAACATGTCGGTTCGGGCACATGGCTATCTGATCGGCACGCTAAAACCAGCCCATTTGTCCAGGTTTGCTCACGTACATTCATCTATATGAAGTCACACACGCAAAATGTACCTCTAAAATAGTAAGTCGACACAACATATTTGAAGAAGTCACCAACGTCTTCTCTCGCTAAACCAACATCGTCAAAAAGTCTAAAACAGATCTAGAAAAGTAGAAGCACTATTGTTAAATATAGGACTTGAATCCTGGTGAGCTAATTCAACCATCCAAGCTATGCTCAGTTCACAAGCAAAATTGAATGCTTAAATTCTCTTTTGATAAGGAGCTAAAAATGCGGAAACAAAAATGAATGCCACACATTCATTAGTCAATACTATTTTTTTAAATGATTCAGATTTATTATCAAACTTAGTACAAAATACCTCAGACATAATAAAAATTACATCAAGGTCTCTGGATCATCGAAAGACTACTGCTGCCAGAACGATTCACCGATGCACCGCTGCCGTGACTCCCCTACCGAAGTCGGCTTGACCTTGCCAATGGCAGTCGGGAAGTCTTCTAACCAAATAATAACTCGATAAAAGATTCTTATAATATACTTCCTTCGTCTGAGTTTATTTAGTTCCCCTCATATTTTGTGTCAAACTTTAATGTAAACTTAACCAATAAAATATAAGTTTTACGTGGTAAAAATAATATTATTCGGAACTTCTTTCAAATACGAAGTTAGTCATATAAATTTCATGATATTTAGTTTAAATTTTGCTAATAATATCTATGGTCAAAATTAATCAAAAATGCAAAAGGGGGGTTATAAACCCGGACCAAGAAAGTATCTAGTCTAGTTCAAGGTGTTGAAGTGTACAGGTAGATTGCCTAGCGGTGGCGGAGCTTTAAAGAAATAACGAGGCGGGCCCACCCAAAGGTGAGTACCCGAAAAAAATTAGATCGTCAACCATACCATCAGTTTTGTTCATCATCTGATTGAATTTCAGACAATCCAAAGTGGTATATATAGCCGACAACTAAGAGGAAAATTGGCATTGATTGGTTAATGAGAATTTTTTGGGAGAAAACAGAATTGCATCTACGGCTCAGCAGCCAGCGGTGCTCGTTGCTTGGTTTCAGAATTTTGTTGTATATGGACGATATTTTCTGATTTGGGGAATTAAGCACTATCTAGCCCATCCCTCGGATTTATAGTTGTTCATCCCAAAATATACACCTCTAGCCCATTTGTCCTCCAAGGACAAGTCTCGGTAAAATGGGGGAAACTATAGCGCATGCCCCCGCTGCGCACCTCGACGCCAGCCATCCCTCGACCCACCCCGCCGCCCATGACCCCCACCAGCTCGGCTTGGCAGGTGACAATCCTAAGTTCAATCTTTAGTTTAAAAATGTTGATAATTGAACAAAAAATTTGCCAATTCAAAAAATTTTCATGAATTACAAAATAGTTTGTTGATTCATAAAATTGATCATCCATTTCAGTAAATGTTCGATAAATCAAAAAAGTGTTTGTGAATTTCAAAAGTTGTTCCATAAATTTCCAAAAAATGTTTGTCCATTCTAAAAATGTTCGCCGATTCAAAAAAAATCTCACAGTTAAAAAAGTAATAGAAAATAATATAAAATGTTCATTAATTCAGAAAATGTTCATGATTTTAAAAATAATCACAAATTTGTAAAGAATTTCATGACTTTGAAAAAAGTTCATGATTTCAAATATATTTACGAGTTTAATTTTTTTTCATGATTTGAGATGAATATTCAAAAATTCAAAAGGATGTTCACAAGAAAGTAAAGAAAGAAAAAGAAAAAAGAAAAGAAATACGAAAAATAAAAGAAAAATAGAAAAAAAAAACGGCTCAAGGACCTTCCCAAAACAAATGAGGAAGAAATCCAAAAAAGGGCCGACCGAAACCAGGATCGAAGGCAGGAGAGGGTACACGTTGGGTCGCTACGCGCCAAATAGGAAGCCCCCATGCAGTAGCGGTTGAAAAAATGTTTTAGATTTTTTTTGTGACATAAATACGTTTTAGATAGGGGAATCCCCACCCCAACCTGGGCCAGCCCACACAGTAGCGGTTGGAAAAGTATGTTTGTGAATCTCCCCACCCGGGTTGACACACGCAATGAGAAGAGAGTGATAGTGTATCTCAATAATGCAGCAAAATGCGAAAATCATTTTCTAAGCCTAGACTCATCTGCACTTGTGTTGAATAAAAAATAAAAAAAATACTAGAAAAATTCAAAAAAATCCAAAACAATTCCCATGATAGACAATTTGATGCGTGAGGTCCGCCTAAATTTTCAAATCATTTGGACAACTGAGCAACTCTCCGCAAAAAAGACAAATTCGGGTCTGTAAAACAGTTTACTATTCATGTACTGTTTTGACCCTATTTGTCTTTTTTGCAGGGAGCTACTCAGATGTCCAAGTGAGCTGATATTTGGAGCGAACCTCACGCAATAAATTGTCTACCATGAAAAAAACTTGGAATTTTGTGAATTTTTTTCTGACCAGGTGAGATGAGTCCGGGCACCGAATCGCTGCACTCAGCAAAAAGTGATTATATCCTTTGGCGATTATGTTTTTTCCTTCCATTGCAACGCACGGTCCTTTTGCTAGTTCTATACAACCAAACACATGATCATCCGTGCACGTGGAGAATGTTAAAGAAACATTCAACTGCAGTTTGGTGATGGCAACAACCAATAACTTATTCCATCATTTCCTGCCTTTTTTGTTTACATGATTTTTTATGACGACGACGACAATGAAGATGATGGCAACAACAGCCAAATTTATTCCATATGTACTACACTAGCTTGGAATCAATCAATAATAGGATGGATGAATTAACATTAACAGCTGCTCTGAGATTATGTACTGCTGCTATACTCTTCCTACTTCACTCCACACCTCCAAACCGAAACACCTCCCAATCCTAAGCATCCGGTTTTCCGACGTCACCTGCTCGTGCAGTTTGCTACTAAATTCGGTATAACTAGACTACGATCGACATGTTTCTGCGTCTTTGAGTTCCTGGCAAGGATTCATTTCTTTGTGTCGAGCTGCTTCGCAGATGTACAGACTACTCCAGCTTTCAGATGGTCTGTGAGGGCGACCTGTTATGAACAAATTGCTGCAGCACCAGTAACAGCAGCAGCATCTTCTGCACGGCATAAGTGACTGAGCCAATAAAACTCTAGCTTGGGGGCGTCAATCAATGCTGGATCTCGCACAGCTCCCAGTTTCCCTCGCCGTCGATGAGCAGGCCTCTGTAAATGGAGCGGGGAAAAGAAGTTCCAGCAAAATACTCAACTTCAGATTATCTGGGAATAAGTTTACAATTGAAATGCAGAGGCTACAACAAATAACTGAGCTGCGGTCGCAGCAGATACTTTACACAATTAGCGGGAATTACGCGAACACTTACTTGTGACGAAGTGATCACAGTTATGCCCATGTTTGTTGCTAGCATGTACAGATGCTCTTCACCATCAACACTCGTAGCGCTGCAATGAAGTGCGAATTTTTAGGACCCACAGTAATTGATCAGTGAATGAAAATAAAAATGGTCAAAGAGAGTTGTGGTTGTCGGCATCCTGGATATGGGGTATTCAGACTTGCCTGCCTGCGGCCTGCGACGTGGCTCATCAATGGCCTAGTACGGCTCGTCTTCATCAACCTAAATTCAAGACCCTCGCGAGGGGCCATGCCTCGCGAAGCGGACGACGCAAGGCCTCCTCAAAGGCAGCCTCACCAGGCAAGCTCGCGAGGAGGCGGAGGTATCAAGGCAAGGAGTACCTCGCGAGGTGCACATGACGCAAACCATGACGATCAAGACTAAGCGGGCGATAGACGGGCGCCGGCAAGCGCAGTGTCCTTGTTTCCTATTTGGTGCAAAGAGGGCAAGCGCAGGTACGAAATACCGAGGCATCAAGCAAAGGTTTCCATATCGATGCAATAAGACCAGGACCAGGAGGACGGCAAGACAGAGGTCACCATGAAGCCCAAGGCGGCGTCATCGCCAGTGCCTTTTGCAGTCGAAGACCACTTTTAGTCAGGATAGCATGTACTGGTTGTCCCCCCTTTAAATCCCGCCATTGTGGAATCCCTTCCCGCTCAATATTTGGGAAGAGGACCAAGGCCTCTATAAATAGGGCTAGCCACCACCGTAGTAAAGGACGGATCCATTCGAACCAGAACCACCCACACCAGCACAAGAACACCTCTCCTCGCGAGGCTGTTCTTCCCCTTGTATTGTTCATCATCAGTCCCAGAGGCAATCCACACACCACACACTGGAGTAGGGTATTACACCATAATAGTGGCCTGAACCAGTATAAACCTCATGTCCCTTGTGTTGTTCATCTTGTTAGTTTAGAATCGCGGCGAAGTTGTGGGCATGGATCGATAGGGAGAAGATCTTCGTGCGCATCCCAGAGTTCGAACCTTAAGGGTTTTGCTGGAACCCGATATCCGACATTTGGCGCGCCAGGTAGGGGTGCGCCGAAATCTTTTCTCCGTCGATCTGTGTTCCACCGCTTCGTCGCATCCATGTCTGGCGACCCGACGGTCAACACCGACCGCTGGGCGGGCCGGCCTGCCTATGCCGCGCCGCCTGCCCCAGGTGACCTCAACCCCACGCCTCAGGAAGCCCGCGCTCTGCAGAGCGCTGCGGGCCGCGGGCGACGCGGTCAAGCGCCACCTGCCCTCACTCCACGGCAGGTGCGCTCAGCAGCAAGGGCCTCGAATCACGCCGCGGCCACGGCGCTGCACACCCGGCGGGAGCAAGCAAACACGAGGGCTGAGCTCACGGTGGCTCGCGAGCTGCTGCGGTGCAGGTTGCAGGAGAGCGGCAGAGACGTGCTCTTGGAGCACGTTGCCGAGCTCCTGATGCCGCAGCTTCGGGGGCGCCTCCTTTCTGTGTCCAGCTTCCACCTCAGGCCCTGGGCGGATCATGCGGCGGGCCCATCCGCGCCCGCGCGCCCTCAGGCGTGCCCCAAGGCCTCATCAGCACAAGCTCAACCATCAATGATGGGCGTCAGGCTGCATCAGCACCACCCCTGGTGAGCGAGGGCATGCGCATCACCGCCTACAACCCGGGCGGCCCGCCGCCCTATCATCCCCAAGATGGCATGCTGGGTCAAGCCGCATGGAGCATGGCGCACTACGGCGAAGCCTTCGGGGTGGCAACCTCGGAGGCTTACATACCCCACATGGTGGACCAGGAGTATGCACTGGAAGACGACCATGACTTGTTCTCTGGACCAGGCTGGGAGGAAGAGACGCCGGAAGCCGAGCCTTTTCAGGAGCCACAAGGAATCCTCAGCAACCGCGCTGGCGGCAACAGCTATCGGGTACCGTTAATTCCTCAGGAGCAAGCTTAGGCTAACCATGGGTCGTAGGATGTTCGGGTCACTGCAGCGGATGGCTGCCCCAACTCAGTAGCCTCCCTTCCGCCAGGAGGGGCGCACTGGGGGCTACTGGAGAGGGGCCGGGAGCCAGACCCCTCCCCACGGTGCGCGAACGAAGGTGTTTTCCGAAGGTAGGCCCTTTGCCGGGGAGGTGCTCCGAAGCCTACCCCCGGCAGAGGGCCCGTGGTCGTCGGGGGAACCGCACGCGTCCGCTTTATCCTATTGGCATCGTCCTTGGTTTCCGATCGCCGTCAATGACGGTCGAGCGTGGCGCAAGGCGGGGCCCTCGTCTGGCGATATGAAGCAAGGCCGGTACCTATGAAGAAGTCCTAGTGCCTGTGAAGCTCGCCGCCCGTGACACTCTCACGTAATAATGAGTTGGGGCTGTACACGCCCCAAAGTCTCTGGAGAGCCGCTCTCGTGCCTCGGGGGCTCCCGCCCACGCCTAGTGGCAGCACTTAGCTCCGCGCTGGTGAGAAGAAATCGAAGACTAGACTAGGTGCCGGACGCGGCCTTTTGCTTTTTGCCTCCCTTTTTGTGGTCGAGCTTCCCTGCTTCGGGTTTAAGTTGAAATTGAATTTGTGTTTGTGTGTGTTCGGGGGGGGGGGGGGTGTCTTGTCTTGTTCGTGTGATTTCTCGTGTTCTGATTTCTGCCCTAGTTCGAGGTTCGCGTCACTTGCCTCCCCCTCGCGAGCCCCTCGCGGGCGGGGCTGGGCTAAGCACACGTGCGCGCCGGCCTTTGGCTATCACTCGCTCTCGCGGGGCTCTCACCACATGATTAGCGGATCCCCCAGAGGACCTTCGGAGGACCACGGCCCCAAGGCCTGTTCGAGCTAAAGGTAAACCACAACAACTAACTCATCACGAGGCCTCTAACCTGATGGAGGCACACATTCAGTGTCACCCCTACAAGCATGCGGATGACGGTCCTTTTTACATGATTGGATCCTCTGGCTATCACTCATGCTTTAGAAATATCTTTAGTTATGGATATGGAACACGAAATACCAAAAAAAATTAGGTGTAGATGCTACTCATGGAGATGGGGAACCTCCTAAAACCCTCGATGCTTGTTATGTGAAAGACATTATGTACTACTTTAATAATCCTGAAAAAACCCCATACGCAAACAACCTACTTACTCGTTGTCCTATCGGTGATTGATGAATTGCTATGATTGGTTTGAGTTTCATGTTTTATTATTGGTGTTGTCCTATGGTGCTCTCCGTGTTGCGCAAGCGTGAGGGATTCCCTCTGTAGGGTTTGCAATATGTTTATGATTTGCTTATGGTGGGTGGCGTGAGTGACAGAAGCACAGACCCGAGTAAGTAGGTTGTTTGCGTATGGGGTTTTCTCAGGATTATTAAAGTAGTACATAATGTCTTTCACATAACAAGCATCGAGGGTTTTAGGAGGTTCCCCATCTCCATGAGTAGCATCTACACCTAATTTTTTTGGTATTTCGTGTTCCATATCCATAACTAAAGATAGAGAACAACTAAGAACAACAAATAAAAATTACTTAGTGATAAAGCAAACAAGCACACACGAGAATATTCACCCCACGCTATGACTCCCCGGCAACGGCGCCAGAAAAAGGTCTTGATAACCCACAAGTGTAAGGGACCGCAACAATTTTCGATAAGTAAGATTCTCGAACCCAACGAGGAGCTAAAGGTAGAATAAATATTCCCTCAAGTTCTATCGACCACCGATACAACTCTACACATGCTTGACGTTCGCTTTACCTAGAACAAGTATGAAACTAGAAGTACTTTGTAGGTGTGAAAGGATAGGTTTGCAAGATAATAAAGAGCACGTAAATAAAAATTAGGGGCTATTTAGATAAAGATGCAAATAAAGTAAATATAACGAGTGTGGAAAGGTGGTGGTAGGAGTTGTGGAATTGTCCCTAAGCAATTGACTATGTTACTAGACCGGTAATCACTATTGCAATTCAGTTTGAGGGAGAGGCATAAGCTAACATACTTTCTCTACTTGGATCAAATGCACTTATGATTGGAACTCTAGCAAGCATCCACAACTACTAAAGACTCATTAAGGTAAAACCCAACCATAGCATTAAAGCATCAAGTCCCCTTTTATCCCATAGGCAAACAACCTACTTACTCGGGTCTGTGCTTCTGTCACTCACGCCACCCACCATAAGCAAATCATAAACATATTGCAAACTCTATAGTGGGAATCCGTCACGCTTGCGTGACATGGAGAGCACCATAGGACAACACCAATAATAAAACATGCAACTCAAACCAATCATAGCAATTCATCAATCACCGATAGGACAAAGAAAATCTACTCAAACATCATAGGATGGCAACACATCATTGGGTAATAATATGAAGCATAAAGCACCATGTTCAAGTAGAGGGTACAGCGGGATGCGGGAGAGTGGACCGCTGAATATAGATGGGGGAAGGTGATGGAGATGTTGGTGAAGACGGCGGAGATGTTGGTGTAGATCGCGGTGATGATGATGGCCCCCGGCGGCGTTCGGGCGCCACCAGAAGCAAGGGGGAGAGGGCCCCCCTTCTTCTTCTTCTTCCTTGACCTCCTCCCTAGATGGGAGAAGGGTTTCCCCTCTGGTCCTTGGCTCCCATGGCGTGGGAGGGGCGAGAGCCCCTCCGAGATTGGATCTATCTCTCTGTTTCTGCGTTCTCAGATTCTACCCCTTCACCATTTCTTTGATATTCGGAGATCCGTAACTCCGATTGGGGTGAATCTTTCGCCCATATTTTTCTCATAAAATTAGCTTTCTTGCGGCAAAAGAAGGGCATCAACCGCCTATGGGTGGCCCACGAGAGTGCCAGGCGCGCCCAGGGGGTGTGGGCGCACCCCCTGTCTCATGGCCACCTCAGACACCGTTTCGTGTTGATTCTTCCTCCGGAAAATCCCAAATATTCCAAAATAATTCTCTGTCCGTTTTTATCCCATTTGGACTCCGTTTGATATTGGTTTTCTGCGAAACATAAAATATGCAACAAACAGGAACTGGCACTGGGCACTGGATCAATATGTTAGTCCCAAAAATAGTATAAAAAGTTGCCAAAAGTATATGAAAGTTGAAGAATATTGGCATGGAACAAGCAAAAATTATAGATACGACGGAGACGTATCAAACCGCGTGAACTTCTGCATCGCGGCGGTTGACCTCTTCTTGGAACCGAGCCTCCCGCGCGCCAACATCATCCTCCTCCTGGGTAACCAGGCGCTCCCTTGTCTCCAACCGCTCAAGGTCGAGGTTGCGTTTGGCAGCCTCCAGCGTTAGCGCTTCCTCACGCCTCCGGAGCTCCTCTTCCTTTACAGGCGTCCCCTTCAGTGATGCGAGGGCGGCCTAACACAGCTCCACCTGCAGCTCCAGGGAAGAGCTCCAGGCTTGGAGCTCCCACGCGCGCTTCTCCGTGATCTCACACCGCTGGTTGATATGTCTCCAACGTATCTATAATTTATGAAGCATTCATGCTATTATATTATCTGTTTTGAATGATTATGGGCTTTATTATACACTTTTATATTACTTTTGGGACTAACCTATTAACCGGAGGCCCAGCCCATATTGGTGTTTTATTGCCTGTTTCATTATTTTGAAGAAAAGGAATATCAAATGGAGTCCAAACGGAATGAAACCTTCGGCAGCGTGATTTTTGGAAAGATTATGATCCAGGAGACTTGAAGTGCAAGTCGGGGGGTCATCAAGGAAGCCACGAGACAGGGGGTGCGCCCACTCCCCTGGGCGCGCCCAACCCTCTCATGGGATTCGTGAGGCTCCCCCGACCGACTTCTTTCGCCTATATAAGCCTACGTACCCTAAAAACATCGAATATGAAGATAAATCAGGAGTTCCGCCACCGCAAGCCTCTGTAGCCACCAAAAACCTCTCAGGAGCCCGTTCCGGCACCCTGCCGGAGGGGGGATCCCTCACAGGTGGTCGTCTTCATCATCCCGACGCTCTCCATGACGAGGAGGGAGTAGTTCACCCTCGAGGCTGAGGGTATGTACCAGTAGCTATGTGTTTGATCTCTCTCTCTCTCGTGTTCCCTCTATGGCACGATCTTGATGTATCCCGAGCTTTGCTATTATAGTTGGATCTTATGATGTTTCTCCCCCCCCCTCTACTCTCTTGTGATGAATTGAGTTTAGCTCTTGAAGTTATCTTATCAGATTGAGTCTTTAATGATTTGAGAACACTTGATGTATGTCCTGACGTGCTTATCTGTGGTGACAATGGGATATCATGTGCCACTTGATGTATGTTTTGGTGACCAACTTGCGGGTTCCGCCCATGAACCTATGCATAGGGGTTGGCACACGTTTTCGTCTTGACTCTCTGGTAGAAACTTTGGGGCACTCTTTGAAGTACTTTGTGTTGGTTGAATAGATGAATCTGAGATTGCGTGATGCATATCGTATAATCATGCCCACGGATACTTGAGGTGACAATGGAGTATCTACGTGACATTAGGGTTTTGGTTGATTTGTGTCTTAAGGTGTTATTCTAGCATGAACTCTATGATAGATTGTGCAGAAAGAATAGCTCCATGTTATTTTACTACGAACTCTTGAATAGATAGAACAGAAAGGATAACTTTGAGGTGGTTTCGTACCCTACCATAATCTCTTCGTTTGTTCTCCGCTATTAGTGGCTTTGGAGTGACTCTTTGTTGCATGTTGAGGGATAGTTATATGATATATCTATGTTATTATTGTTGAGAGTACTTGCACTAGTGAAAGTATGAACCCTATGCCTTGTTTCCTACCATTGCAATACCGTTTATGCTCACTTTTATCACTTGCTACCTTGCTGTTTTTATAATTTAACATTACAAATACCTTTATCTACCATCCATATTGCACTTGTATCACCATCTCTTCGTCGAACTAGTGCACCTATACAATTTACCATTGTATTGGGTGTGTTGGGGACACAAGAGACTCTTTGTTATTTGGTTGCAGGGTTATTTGAGAGATACCATCTTCATCCTACGCCTCCTACGGATTGATAAACCTTAGGTCATCCACTTGAGGGAAATTCGCTACTGTCCTACAAACCTGTGCACTTGCAGGACCAATAACATCTACAAGAAGAAGGTTGTGTAGTAGACATCAAGATCTTTTCTGGCGCCGTTGCCGGGGAGGCTAGGTAAATGGCACTCACACCCCGTCAACTAAGCTCTTTTCTGGCGCCGTTGCCGGGGAGGCTAGGTAAATGGCACTCACACCCCGTCAACTAAGCTCTTTTCTGGCGTCGTTGCCGGGGAGGTGAGTGCTTGAAGGTATATCTTTAGATCTTGCTATCGAATCTTTTTGTTTCTTGTTTTATCACTAGTTTAGTCTATAAAAGAAAACTACAAGAAAAAATGGAATTTAGTTTGTCTCATACGCTTCATCTTTTTAATATCTTTCGTGAGTATGATGGTAAGGAAAATTGTGCTCAAGTGCTAGAAGAAGAAATCTATAAAATGTTTGTCACTAAATCTTTGAATGATGAGCATGATTGCAATGTTGTTGGTATGAATTCTTTGAATATCCATAGTACTAATGATGATTGCATTAGTCATGATGAAAATATCTCTTATGAGCATGTCAACTTTTGTGGAGTCCATGTTTGCATGAACACACCGAATAGAGAAGATATATATTGCAAGAGGCATAAGTATTTAGAAACTAAATGGTTGCAAGAAAGGCTTAATGTTAGTGCTGAAAAATTTAAGATATCTTTACCATTGTGAACTTTGAAATGAACATGGTCATTTAAATCTCCGATGCAAATTGTTTCATGATTGAATCGTGTCCAAAAATTGTGATGATTTGATCTCCCTTGCTCATTACAATGAACTTAGTTTGCTTTTGGGTTATGAAGAATTGAAACATGCAACTAAGCTTATTCCAAAATTTAATCTTAGCATTTTCTTGATATTGATCTAGAGAAGATTTATATGTATTGTACGGTGAATTGCATTGAAAATCCTTATATTGCCAATTACCTAAAGAAAAGAAAGCAAATAGAAGACGATGAGAATACTAATGAAAGGGAAGAGACTTCCCAATATCCTCCTATTATTTCTTATGATGAATCAGGTATCGAGGAGGAGCCTTCTATTCAACCAATCTCATCTATAAGGAGCTCAAAGAAGATGGTTGAACCCACACATAATGTGAAGAAGAAAAGAAAGAGAAGG
Source organism: Aegilops speltoides (assembly GCA_021437245.1). NCBI lineage: Eukaryota > Viridiplantae > Streptophyta > Magnoliopsida > Poales > Poaceae > Aegilops > Aegilops speltoides. Next base: position 36,029,487 of record CM038144.1, read on the forward strand.
AGCAGCAAAGGTAAAAAGGTATCCCTCCCAAATGATGTTGCTCCTACTACTCATTGTGATGATGATAATTGCTATACTATTGGTGCTATCCATACTATTGATGATGATTACGCTTATGATATGAATAGCCCAAGCTTGGGGAAGCTATGTTTGATGAGTATGAAATATTTGAGAATATATTTGCTGAAATTAATGATTGTCCCAAGCTTGGGGATGCTATGTTTAATGAAGATGATATTTTTAGCATCCCAAGTTTTGATACGAAAAGTTGTTATGATGATAGCATGCCTCCTACTTATGATGATTATATTGATGAAAGTGGGTTTGGAAGAGTGTCAACTTTAGGTAGTATTGATCCCACTGTTTTGGAGGATATTGAATCTTATTGTGATGAATATGAAAGTGGATTTGGAAGAGTGTCAACTTTATTTAGTGATGATTCCACTATCTTGGAAGAGGTTTCAATCGATTATGATGAGAAGGAAGTTGCTACTTATGATGATTATTGTGATGAAACTTATGCTATAAAAAGTAGTGATGATTATATTTATAAAACTTGTCATGATTATGATTACCCTTTTTCTGAACATTACTCTTTTAATGTGGAAACAATTTTTAGTGTTCAAGTCTCTTATGATACTCCCACCATTCCGAATGAGAAGAATTTTGCTTATGTGGAGAGTAGTAAATTTCTATGCTTGTAGATCATGAAAAGAATGCTTTAGGTGCTGGTTATATTGTTGAATTCATTCATGATGCTACTGAAAATTATTATCAGGGAGGAATATATGCTTGTAGGAATTGCAATAATATCAAGTTTCCTCCCTATGTGCTTAAAATCTTGAAGTTATGCTTGTTTTACCTTCCTATGCTAGTTGATTATTGTTCCCATAAGTTGTTTGCTCACAAAATCCCCATGCATAGGAAGTGGGTTAGACTTAAATGTTCTAGTCATATTCTTCATGATGCTCTCTTTATGTTTCAATTCTTATCTTTTATGTGAGCATCATTGCCATCATCATGCCTAGCTAGAAAGGCATTAAAGAAAAGCGCTTGTTGGGAGGCAACCCAACTTTATTTTTGTTCCTAGATTTTTGTTCCTGTTTATTAATAAATAATTCATATAGCCTCTGGTTAGATGTGGTTTAATGCTTTAATTAGTGTTTGTGCCACTGCCAAGTAGAACCTTTGGGAAGACTTGGGTGAAGTCTATATGATCTTGCTGTAAAATACAGAAACTTTAGCACTCAAGAGAATAGATGCCATTTTTTACTGGAGAATGCTTTTAGGTTGATTATTTTTGAAGATGATTAATACACAAATTACTCAGGTCCACCAATTTATTGCATAATTTTTGGAGTTCCAGAAGTATACGTTTGATACAGATTACTACAGACTGTTCTGTTTTTGACAGATTCTGTTTTCATTGTGTTGCTTGCTTATTTTGATGAATCTATGAGTAGTATCGAAGAGTATGAACCATAGAGAAGTTGGAATTCATTAGGTTTAACACCAATATAAATAAAGAATGAGTTCATTACAGTACCTTAAAGTGATGGTTTGTTTTCTTGTACTAACGGAGCTTACGAGTTTTGTTTTGAGTTTTGTGTGGTTGAAGTTTTCAAGTTTTGGGTAAAGATTCGATGGACTACGGAATAAGGAGTGGCAAGAGACTAAGCTTGGGGATGCCCAAGGCACCCCAAGGTAATATTCAAGGACAACCAAGAGCCTAAGCTTGGGGATGCCCCGGAAGGCATCCCCTCTTTCGTCTTCGTTCATCGGTAACTTTACTTGGAGCTATATTTTTATTCGCCACATGATATGTGTTTTGCTTGGAGCGTCAATTTATTTTGTTAGTATTTGCTTTATGTTATTTAGAATAATGTTTTGCATCTCTATTTTCAATAAAAATGTCAAGTATAGCCTTTACCATGCTTATTTTGCATGTATACATGTTGCTGTTTCAAAACAGAAAGTTTACCGCTGTTGCAAAAAATTCCCTAGAAAAGTCAGAGAGTGATATAATGTTGAATATTTTTGCATAATGAGCTCTGATAAATATTTTACAGCGTAGTATTTTTCTTATAATTTTTGGAGTTAGGGAAGTATTGATACTCTTGCATTCTTTACAGACTATACTGTTTTGGCAGATTGCTGTTATGTTTGCATTGTTTGCCTATGCTTGCTTGTTTAATGATTCTATTTGAGGATAGGAGTATTAAATATGCAGAGACATTTAGTATTAAATGCTGAATAATAATTTTAGTGATTTGTTACAGTAGAAAATGATAAGGTTCTGCATATGTTTATACTAACCTATCTCACGAGTTCTTGTTGAGTTTGGTGTGGATGAAGCTTTTGATAAAAAGGGAAACCGTGACATGAAAGGAATTAAGGAGACACAAAAGCTAAAGCTTGGGGATGCCCAAGGCACCCCAAGATAATATTTCAAGAAGTCTCAAGCATCTAAGCTTGGGGATGCCCCGGTAGGCATCCCACCTTTCTTCTTCAACAACTATCGGTTAGTATCGGTTGAACCTAAGTTTTTGCTTCTTCACATGAGTTGTGCTATCCTTGCAATGCCATTTTATTTTGCTTTGCTTGCTGCTTGAATACAATACCAAGATCTGAAATTCTTTAATGAGAGAGTGTCTTCACATAGTTACATAATTATTTTACTACTCATTGATCTTCACTTATATCTTTTTGAGAGTAGTTTGTCATTTACTCGTGTGCTTCACTTATATCCTATGAGTAAATGGTTGAATGAATTGAATGTCATAAGTCGGAAATTATATATGTTTCATTTGCTTATCTCATGGGGAGTAATGACTTCACATCTAAGAAGTAGAGGTAGTAAGTGTATTGAAGGTTAGCAAGCATTGTATTGGTCATTTCAACAATTCATGAAAGAATATTGAAGGAAGAGACATTTCACATATAAATATATTATCATGGACATCTTTTATAATTGTGAGCACTCATTAAGTATGGCATGCTAAAGAGTTGATGTTGTACAAGGAAGACAACGTAATGGGTTATGTTTTCTCACATTTCAGTTAAAGTATATTGTCATGGATCATTCGAACATGTTGAGCTTGCCTTTCCCCCTCATGCTAGCCTAAATATCCGTATTAAGCGGGAATACTGCCTGTGCATCCAAATTCCTTGAACCAAGTTTTTGCCATGAGTGTCCACCATACCTACCTATATGCGGTATTTACCTGCCGTTCCAAGTAAATTTGCATGTGCCAAACTCTAAACCTTCAAATTATAATCTGTTTTGTATGCCTGAATTGCCCATGTAGCAACTAGGGGTTGTTAGTGTCTTCCATGCTAGGTGGGTTATTCTCAAGAGGAGTGGACTCCGCTCCTCATTCACGAGAAAATGGCTGGTATTCGGGATGCCCAGTCCCATGATCAAAAGATCAAAATCAAATCAAAAATAATTGCAAACAAAACTCCCCCAGGTTTGATGTTAGTTGGAGGCACCCGTTGTTTCGGGCAAGCCATGGATTGATGATTGTTGGTGGAGGGGGAGTAAAAACTTTTACCATTCTGTTTGGGAACCGCCTATAATGTATGTAGTATGGAAGATATTGGGAACTCTTGGTTGTTATGTTGACAATGAGATCATACCTCTCAAAATTATTTATCTCTATTTCAAAATCGAGCTTTGGCACCTCTGCAAATCCCTGCTTCCCTTTGCGAAGGGCCTATCTTTTACTTTATGTCTTTTACTTTTATGCAAGAGTCAAGGTGATCTTCACCTTTCCCTTTTTCATTTTATCCTTTGGCAAGCACTTTGTGTTAGGGTGATCCTGATATATATATCCAATTGAATGTAAGTTAGCATGAACTATTATTGTTGACATCACCCAAAGGTGAATACGTTGGGAGGCAACACTATAAGCCCCTATCTTTCTCTATGTTCGATTAAAATTTGGACCCATTAATATCGCGTGAGTGTTAGCAATTGTAGAAACTATATGATAGTTGAGTATGTGAAGTTTGCTAGATTAAAGCTGACATAGACCCTTCCTGAAAATAAGATGAACTGCAATTGTTTGATGACTAAGAATGAAGTTTGCTAGTTTTCAAGAAAGTTTATGGTCTATGCTTTAACATGTGAATTGCTTGTTACCTGATCATGAAAAGTGTTATGAGATAAATTACTGTTATGACATATAAACATGCTAGAAAAGGTGATTGAAATTATCATTGATCAAACTTGTGCACCTGCTAGCATTCACACTTCATAAATTCTTTCTTTTATCATTTACCTACTCGAGGACGAGCAGGAATTAAGCTTGGGGATTGAGGGAGTCCTGGATTAGGGGGTGTCCGGATAGCCGAACTATCACCGTTGGCCGGACTCCTAGACTATGAAGATACAAGATTGAAGACTTCGTCCCATGTCCGGATGGGACTTTCCTTGGCGTGGAAGACAAGCTTGGCGATACGGATATGTAGATCTCCTACCATTGTAACTGACTCTGTGTAACCCTAACCCTCTCCGGTGTCTATATAAATTGGAAGGTTTTAGTCCGTAGGACGAACAACAACCCTACCATAGGCTAGCTTCTAGGGTTTAGCCTCTCTGATCTCGTGGTAGATCTACTCTTGTACTACCCATATCATCAATATTAATCAAGCAGGAGTAGGGTTTTACCTCCATCGAGAGGGCCCTAACCTAGGTAAAAACATCGTGTCCCTTGTCTCCTGTTACCATCCGCCTAGACGCATAGTTCGGGACCCCCTACCCGAGATCCGCCGGTTTTGACACCGACATTGGTGCTTTCATTGAGAGTTCCTCTGTGTCGTCACCTTTAGGCCCGATGGCTCCTTCGATCATCAACAATGATGTGGTCCAGGGCGAAACTTTTCTTCCCGGACAGATCTTCGTATTCGGCGACTGTCGTGGAGTTGTCACGGCAGATGTCCTAGCGTAAGGACTTAGTCGTGGAGCCATCGCTACGGGTTTACTTGCAGGGGTTAAAGCGGACGCAAAGACACAAGGGTTTATACTAGTTCGGCCCCTTCGATGAAGGTAAAAGCCTACGTCTAGTTGTGATGGAATTGATGTAGTCTCGATGGCTAGGGAGCAAACAAGCTTCGCCTAGGCTCGAGTTGTGGTTGTCTGTCCTTGAACCGCCGCCGGGTCGTCCCCTTATATATACGAGTGACGCCCGTCGGTTTGCAGAGTCCCAACCTGTTCATACTCGTATCCCGGTTGGTATCTCTCTATTCCTAACTTACAATACAAGTCATACATCAGGCCGGTCTATGGCTACAAGCTCTAAACCGTCTACAGGCCTTAGGCCTTTCTCTGATTACACCACTAATAGAGCTAACCCGGCCGAAGCTGGCCGGTTTACACCTAGTGGTAATATCCCCAACATTAGGCCCCAGATTGATTTGAACTGGTTCATGTCAATCCTTCACAGAACCTGCATCTTGGACATCTTCTTTGTTTAATAAACTGTCACGTCGTCATTGCTTCTGATCATTGTAAACCGGCATGACATCGTTGCTTCTGGTCACTGTAAACCGGCAAGACGTCATCTTGAAGTTTATCCTTTATAACGCCTTCCTTAATGACAGCCCCTGGATTCACGCGCTTGACCTAGTTTTACTGCCTTATAAATAGGACCGAAGGGTCATTCTTTTTCTCCCTTCGCTTCCTCTTCTTCTTCTTCCTCGCGCCGCTGCCTTTGGAGCTCCGCCGTCGTCATCAACTTCTGCTTCGTCCTAGGCCGCTGCATCAACCTGTTCGTACCAGAACACTGCGGCCTTTCTCCGCATCTCCTCCATTTCCGGTGAGCTTCTTGCCCTTCTTCAGTCTGTTTCTTCATTTTAGATCTGTTTCTAGGGTTCGAGCTTCATGCCCTGTTCTTCGTACGCTTTCATCTTTTTAGCCTTGAACCATGCTATGAATCTCGTTCTGTACTAATGACGACTCCTACGTATTCGCTGTACTTTCTCATCTTCATCCCATAGATCTTCTGCATATGTACATACGCCTTATAACCCACTTCCGTTTCTTCTTTACTTCCGCGGCGCATTTCCTGTTTTCTGAAAACCCGCGTTTGATCCGTAGTAAACATGAAATTTTGTGAAACCTGTTTCTGTCCATGACTTCAATTACCTTCGAGGCCAAGATTAGGCGGTTTAACTCACCATAATAAAGACTGCTAAACCGGCATCGGTACACCATTAGTCCCCTTGTTGAACCGCCAGAATGTATCTGACATCATCTCATAACGAACTGATTTATAGGAACCGCCTCCGGTTTATCATAACTTAGATCAATCACTCTTGTAATAAGCATTTTCTTAAACCGGATCCTTCTCCTTGTAGATCTTATGATGGCCAAACAGGTGTACGAATGCAACTGGGTTCCTTCCCGCATCTCCGAGACATAGTTAAAAGAACTGGTATCGATTGGCGCTTTAGATGATCAAAACACAATCCATTGGAGGGTTCCTGGAGAGGAATGTCCTCCCACACCTCAGGAAGGAGAAGTTGTAGTTTTCGGATCACGGCCGGGGTTTCAAACCGCCCGGGTCAAAATTTTACCGGGACGTGATGGCCAATTTTCAGCTCCGTCCCCAAGACATCGGTCCCAACTCTGTTACCAACCTGTGCCACTTTCAAGTGCTGTCCGAAGCATATCTGCAAGAGGAACCTTCTGTTGAACTGTTCAGGGATCTCTTCCACCTAAACCGTCGCACTGAATTCACCGACGGCCCCAATACAGAATTAGGCGGTATGGCTATCCAGAAGAGGAAGGAGATCACTTATCCCCACGTCAAACTCCACACTCACCCCAAAGAGTGGAACGCGACTTGGTTCTATTGCAAAGACACTTCTCCTGAAGGTGAAAATCCTTTACCTGGCTTTCGTCCAGAGCGGCTAAGCAACACTCATCCCTTTCCGCAACGATTGACTGCCAAAGAGAGGAGCAAATACGCCCCACAACTGTCCAAGCTTCGAGCCTTTATGGCCAACGGTTTGACTGGGATCGATCTGGCACGCTGCTGGTTATCTTGGGGCATATTGCCTTTGAGCCGGCGTTCCGGTTTGATGTGCCAAGATACCGCAGCGCCGATGACCCACTCCGACACACCAAACTGGAACTGTCTGAAGATGAAGTTACGGATTCAGTAAGGAGAATGCTGAATGAACCGGAGCACCTCTGTGCTCAAACCGGCTTAGCTCCTTACTGCACCACCAACGCGCCACCTGCGGTAAGTTTCTGACTGTCATTATAAAAACCCGTTGTTACTTTCATATGTCCAACTCTCAATTATTTCTGATCCAGGGTGACAATCCGTTTTGGAGCAAAAAGCTCTCTCAAGATAAAGCGGACAAAGTCGGGCGCTAATTCGCCCAAAACAAAAGTTGTCAAGAAGTCGCCCACAAGAGGAAGACTATCGCTTCGCCGTCGATCCGCCATTGATGATGATGTGGGTAATCCCGAACTTGATTCTCTTGGCTTGTTTTTACACGCCTTATTGATGACGATGCTTGTCGATGACGCTGAAGCCAAAGAACGCAGGATTTGCCGAGGTAACCATTCTCTCTTCCGATTCAACAAATTTGCCTTCACTAAAATTGCGCCGCAAACCGGAAAGATAACTTTTCTCACCCTCTTGCTTACTTGGATTCCAAACTCTTTATGAAGACAAAGAACATGAAGCTCGTCGCACAACCCGGCCCGGCCAATGGACGGTAGTTACCTCTGCGGTTTACCAAACAGCCAGCTCGAAAGCGCCGCACCGAGGTTTCCAACCTTTTATTGCCTTAAATTCCAAAGCGGGTTTGTTCCACAACCTCTTAATCCGTCCGACCGATTATCAGGTCACCTCCCATTCATCCTCCGTGAATCGTCACCACTCACCTACCACCGTTGAAGATAGCCGTCGGGTAAGTCCATACAGCCATACGCTTTTTGATTTCTTCTGTAATGTATATGCCTTGTTCCTGAATCTTTGTTTCTTTAGAACCAAACCGAAACCCAGCAAGAAGGCTCGTTTGGACAAAACAGTTGAAGAGGTTGCCGCTTCAGATCATGAGCGGGCGCCAGATCTCGAAAACGTTGCCTCTGAAGATATTCTAAATGACCCTCCAATTCAAGAGGAGGTTATTCCAGAAGAAATACCTGTTAACCCTTCAATCTCTGCCGATCCACCTGCCAGCACTGTCCGGTTTGAAAAGCCTCGCAGCCCTACTGAAGCAGCCGTGCCGACCCGATCCGTCGAGTCGAAAGACGATGACGTTGTGATTACTGGCATGGGCCGCTCTGAACCGGGGAATCCTGCCACCTTAACCCGGCATACTGTGAAGGAGGATTCTTCAACTTTGAACAAAGGAAAACGGGCCGTCGAGCTAGAAACATATGCCGCTTTAAGCGCCCAAGATCTTCATTCTGGATACCTGAACCGGCTTTATAGTAGCCACGATTATGAAGCTGGCTTGGTGAAACTAATGAGAGACAAGTTTGAGGTAACACTCCTTTCCTTATTACCAGTATAGTAGTCCTTGTAGCCCCCAAGGACCGGTTTGTAATCTTTGATCAAACGGGGACTTGATAATTTTCTTTGATAGACTTTGCAATCTTCCCTCATAGCCACCAGGGCCGGTTTAACGATGCATACTTAAACCGGTACTCCAAAAGCTTCCTGACAACACTTTAATAGAATCAAATAGTCATTAGCCCCCAAGTGCCGAGTTGAATACTCGTATTCAACTTGGGACTTTGCCATGTATTAGCAGTAGAAAGATTGAAGGTACATTAGCCCCCAAGTGTCAAGCATATAACTGTGTTGTATGGTTGAGACTTTAACATGAATTGTTGGCTGATCATACTATCAATGTGCAGGCTGAGGTGAAGATCAAGGATGATCGGATTGCCGATTTATAGGCAGCTTTGAAAACCCAGCAGGCCGAGACAGAAAAAGCCAAGAAGGAGCTAACCAGTGCCTTAACTGCTGCTGAACAGGTGAAGGAAAACATGAAGAAGGAACAGGCGGTCTGGGCCACCGAAAAGGCTAACTTGCTCAAACGGGCAGAAAATGCTGAAGCTGCCCTTAAACCGGCGGTTGATGATCTGACAGCCGTGAAGCGGCAAGTACATTCTATAACGGCAGCCATCTTCGGTAAGTTCCTTGTGAATAAGTGTAATATGCTTTTCCTGCTGCACCATTATTCCGGTTTAAAACTATGCTGTTATCAAATGCAGGCACACGCATTGGGCACTTGGGAAATGACGTGCGGAAGAAATCAAGGCTGTCTACACTTTAGTGGAGCGATTATATACCGGAGCCCAAGCGTGATTACCACAATGTCACATAACAATCCAGCGCCGCCCCCGATCCAAGATACCCGAACCGTTATCCATCCTTCCTTCCCGGATTGAAGAGGTGAAGAAATCTGCTGCACGAACCGGAGCCATCAACGCCTTTGATCCGAGCCAAAGCACAGGTGCCGGATTTTGATCCCGTGGAAGCAGCTCAAGGCTATCCCAGTGTGAAGGAAGACGGCTCGGACTTCAGTGAAGAGGACTTGCGGGCGATAAACCGTGCGGTACACCCGCTGGCTTGTCAATTGGCGGAAGAAGCCGATTTGGAGCACTACCAAGCCCAATATAATGAGCAGAACAAGCGTGTGCCCGCTCCAACCTTTGAACCGGAAAACTTGATCCCTCCAATCCGTAAGCACACTTACGCTCCTGACATTGAACCGTCATCTCTGATTCATGAAGAGGCTGTTTTCCAAGCGCTAATGGGAATCGACTGGACTACTGTGGATTTCCAGCCGATGGGTAGAGATGAAGATGCTGACGCGACAGGAGATGAAGAACAGTCTTGAACCGGTAGCCGGTTTAACCCAAAGAACAATGATCTCATTTGGGCACTGTGTTGCCTTGTAATAGCCTTAGTTAAAACTTGCTGCCTGGATATGCCTTTGTGCATAGATGAAACTTTTGTTTGAGTCATACTCCCTGCAACCAAAAAATTGAACCTCGGCGGCGGTGATACCGCCAGCCGGTTTATGGCATCCAACATATTTTGTGTATCGAAAAATCAATTAGTATGCGATACAAATACCTGCCGTATCTGGGCATGAAACTGGCATAGCCAATCTTGAAGCGGAGGTCTTTTAAAAACCATGATAAATCTGGGAGACAATAACTCCCACATAGGCGTCTTTGAAACAGCTCAAGCCCCGTGTTACTCCATAAGGATGAACCGGAAAAAAGGTAAACCGAGCAGAGAAAAACTGCGGTGTAATACCAAACCGTGTCCTGTCAGTTTGTTACTGACAGCTAAACCGGATAAAGATATTCGTCGGGTTGAAAAACACAACAAAAATCGAATACCAAATATGTCAAAATATGGCAACAAAGGCAATAACTCTTTGCAAAAATAAAGCTTCATGGAGCTGGTCAGATGGCATTACCATGGTCAGACGCAACCAAGCCCCCCGAAGGCGTAGCGATGGTGCTAGTCGGCCAAGTCCCCAAAAGACTCTTGGCGAGTACGCCGGCCAAGTGGCATGACATTGGTTCGGGTTCGACCAAGCCCCCAAGTGACGCTGGCCCTATTGGCCGACCAAGAGGCGTGACCGGTTCAGACGTGACCGTGTCCCCAAATGATCTGGTGGCTTTCGCCTATCAAGAGGTGTTGCATTGGTTCGGACACCACCAAACCCCCAAGTGATAAATATAATCGTCAAGGGTAAACCGGAGGCCGCTTTAAAAATGAAGCACTCCATGTAACCACACATGAAAAGAAAGACAGAGACCCCGCTTTAGCCGAGGCCCCTGATTTTATTATATCGAAGATAATATATACATTGTCATGCTATGTACATAAACCGAGCCGATGACTCAAGTGTAGTAAGGTCGAAGATGAGCTATATTCCACGGCCTATTGGTCTCCTCCTCGATGTACGTGAGTCTTTACGCCTCGAATATCAACGAGATAGTAGGAACCGTTGTGTAGATTCTTGTTGACCACAAAGGGTCCTTCCCAAGGCGGGGATAACTTATGCATATCCGTCTGGTCTTGGATGAGACGAAGCACCAAATCTCCTTCCTGAAAGGCTCTGGTCTTAACCCGGCGGCTGTGATAACGACGAAGATCTTGCTGGTAAATCGCCGAACGAGCGGCTGCCATATCACGCTCCTCATCCAATAGGTCCAAAGCGTCCTGTCGTGCCACCTCATTGTCCGCTTCAACATAAGCCGCTACTGAAGGAAATATGCCCTAGAGGCAATAATAAAGTTATTATTTATTTCCTTATTTCATGATAAATGTTTATCATTCATGCTAGAACTGTATTAACCGGAAACATGATACATGTGTGAATGCATAAACAAACATGTCACTAGTATGCCTCTACTAGACTAGCTTGTTAATCAAAGATGGTTATGTTTCCTAACCATGAACAAAGAGTTGTTATTTGATTAACAAGGTCACATCATTAGTAGAATGATCTGATTGACATGACCCATTCCATTAGCATTAGCACACGATCGTTTTAGTATGTTGCTACTGCTTTTATCCATGACTTATACATGTTCCTGTAACTATGAGATTATGCAACTCCCGTTTACCGGAGGAACACTTTGGGTGCTACCAAACGTCACAACGAATCGGGTGATTATAAAGGAGTACTACAGGTGTCTCCAAAGGCAGATGTTGGGTTGGCGATTTCGAGATTAGGTTTTGTCACTCCGATTGTCGGAGAGGTATCTCTGGGCCCTCTCGGTAATGCACATCATGAAGCCTTGCAAGCACTACAACTAATGAGTTAGTTGTGAGATGATGTATTACGGAACGAGTAAAGAGACTTGCCGTAACGAGATTGAACTAGGTATTGATACCGACGATCGAATCTCGGGCAAGTAACATACCGATGACAAAGGGGACAACGATGTTGTTATGCGGTCCGACCGATAAAGATCTTCGAGAATATGTAGGAACCAATATGGGCATCCAGGTCCCGCTGTTGGTTATTGACCGAGACGTGTCTCGGTCATGTCTACATTGTTCTCAAACCGTAGGGTCCGCACGCTTAAGGTTTCGATGATGCTTATTATGAGTTTATGTATTTTGATGTACCGAAGAAGTTCGAGTCCCGGATGTGATCACGGACATGACGAGGAGTCTCGAAATGGTCGAGACATAAAGATTGATATATTGGAAGCCTATGTTTGGAGTTGGAAAGGTTCCGTGAAAACAGAATTTATCGAGTACCGGAGGTTACTGGAACCCCGGAGGTAAATGGGCCATAGTGGGCCTTGGTGGAAAGGAGAAAGGGCCAGCCCTAGGTGGTGGCAAGGCCCCCCTTTCCCTAGTCCTACTAGGACTAGGAAAGGGGCCGCCCCCTCTCTCTTTCCTCCAGGAATCCTATTCCAACTAGGATTGGGGAGAATCCTACTCCCGGAGGGAGTAGGACTCCTGGCGCGCCTCCCTTGGCCGGCCGCCCCTCCCCTGCTCCTTTATATACGGGGCAGGGGCACCCTAGAACACACAAGTTTGATCTACGGATCGTTCCTTAGCCGTGCGGTGCCCCCTCCACCATATTCCACCTCGGTCATACTGTCGTCGAAGCTTAGGCGAAGCCCGCGCCGTGAAACATCAAGATCGTCACCACGCCGTCAGGCCGTGGAACTCTCCCTCGACACTCGGCTGGATCGAGTACGAGGGACGCCATCGAGCTGTACGTGTGTCAAGAACTCGGGGCGCCGAGTAACGGCGCCGGATCGGTCGGATCGCGAGGAGAACGTCGACTACTTCCTCTACGCCAGATCGCTTCGCCGGGTTCACGAGGGTACGAGACAACACTCTCCCTCTCGTTGCTATGCATCACCATGATCTTGCGTGCGAGGAAATTTTTGAAATTACTACGCTCCCCAACAGTGGCATCCGAGCCTAGGTTTTTATGGTTTGATGTTATGCACGAGTAGAACACAAGTGAGTTGTGGGCGATACAAGTCATACTACCTACCAGCATGTCATACTTTGGTTCAGCGGTATTGTGAGATGAAGCGCCTGGACCGACATTACGCCAGACGCTTACGCGAGACTGGTTTCACCGCTGCGAGCACTCGCTGCTTAAAGGTGACTGGTGGGTGCTGCTCTCTCACTTTAGTTGAACTGAGTGTGGCGCCCGGTCCTTGAGAAGGTTAAACGAGTCTATTTGACGAAGTATCGCTGTGGTTTTGATGCGAGGTGAGCCTGGTTCTTGCTTAAGCCCGTAGCAGCCACGTAAAATTTGCAACAACAAAGTAGAGGACGCCTAACTTGTTTTTGCAGGGCATGTTGTGATGTGATATGGTCAAGACGTGATGCTATATTTTATTGTATGAGATGATCATGTTTTGTAACCGGTTATCGGCAATCGGCTGGAGCCATATGGTTGTCGCTTATTGTATGCAATGCATCGCTTCGTAATGCTTTACTTTATCACTAAGCGGTAGCGATAGTCGAGAAGCATAAGTTTGGCGAGACGACAACGATGCTACGATGGAGATCAAGGTGTCGCGCCGGTGACGATGGTGATCATGGTGGTGCTGCAAGATGGAGATCATGAAGCACAAGATGATGATGGCCATATCATATCACTTATATTGATTTGCATGTGATGTTTATCCTTTATGCATCTTATCTTGCTTTGATTGACGGTAGCATTATAAGATGATCTCTCACTAAATTATCAAGAAGTGTTCTCCCGAGTATGCACCGCTGCCAAAGTTCGTCGTGCCTGCACACCACGTGATGATCGGTGTGATAAGCTCTCACGCTCATCTACAACGGGTACAAGCCAGTTTTGCACACGCAGAATACTCGGGTTATACTTGACGAGCCTAGCATATGCAGATATGGCCTCGGAACACGGAGACCGAAAGGTCGAGCGTGAATCATATAGTAGATATGATCAACATAAGATGTTCACCATTGAAAACTACTCCATTTCACGTGATGATCGGTTATGGTTTAGTTGATTTGGATCACGTGATCACTTAAGATGACTAGAGGGATGTCTATCTAAGTGGGAGTTCTTAAGTAATATGATTAATTGAACTTAAATTTATCATGAACTTAGTACCTGATAGTATCTTGCTTGTTTATGTTTGATTGTAGATAGATGGCTCGTGCTGTTGTTCCGTTGAATTTTAATGCGTTCCTTGAGAAAGCAAAGTTGAAAGATGATGGTAGCAATTACACGGACTGGGTCCGTAACTTGAGGATCATCCTCATTGCTGCACAGAAGAGTTACGCCCCGATGCACCGCTAGGTGCAGTGCTCGCTGCTAATGCAACCGCAGATGTTATGAACGTCCGCGAGAGCAAAGCGATGACTACTCTATAGTTCAAGTGCCATGCTTTACGGCTTAGAACCGGGACTTCAACGACGTTTTGAACGTCATGGAGCATATGAGATGTTCCAGAGTTGAAGTTGATATTCCAAATGTAATGCCCGGATTGAGAGATATGAAGTCTCCAATAAGTTCTATAGCTGCAAGATGGAGGAGAATAGTTCGTTAGTGAGCATATACTCGTAATGTCCGGGTACTACAATCACTTGACACAATTGGAAGTTAATCTTCCGGATGATTGTGTCATTGATGTAATTCTCCAATCACCGCCACCAAGCTACAAAGGCTTTGTGATGAACTATAATATGCAAGGGTTAGTAAAGACTATACCGAGCTCTTCGCAATGCTAAAGGCATGGAGGTAGAAATCAAGAAGGAGCATCAAGTGTTGATGGTCAATAAGACCACTAGTTTCAAGAAGAAAGGCAAAGGAAGAAGAAGGAACTTCAAGAAGAACAGCAAGCAAGTTGTCGCTCAGAGAAGAAACCCAAGTCTGGCCCTAAACCTGAAACTCGAGTGCTTCTACCGCAAGCAGATCGTCACCGAAGCGGAACTGCCCCAAGTATTTGGCGGATAAGAAGGATGGCAAGGTGAACAAAGGTATATGTGATATACATGTTATTGATGTGTACCTTACTAGAGCTCGTGAGTAGCACTGGTATTTGATCTTGGTTCTCTGCTAATATTTGCAACTCAAACAGGACTACTGATTGCTTAACTCGCAAAGGACGAGGTGACGATGGCGTGGGAAATGGTTCCAAAGTCGATGTGATCGCGGTCGGCACGCTACCTCTACATCTACCTTCGGGATTAGTTTTAGACCTAAATAATTGTTATTTGGTGCTGCGTTGAGCATGAACATTATATCTGGATCTTGTTTGATGCGAGAGGTTATTCATTTAAATCGAGAGAATAATGGTTGTTCTATTTATATGAGTAATATCTTTTATGGTCATGCACCCTTGAGGAGTGGTCTATTTTGATGAATCTCGATAGTAGTGATACACATATTCATAATGTTGAAGCCAAAAGATGCAGAGTTGATAATGATAGTGCAACTTATTTGTGGCACCGCCGCTTAGGTCATATCGGTGTAAAGCGCATGAAGAAACTCCATACCGATGGACTTTTGGAGTCACTTGATTATGAATCACTTGGCACTTGCGTAACCGTGCCTCATGGGCAAGATGACTAAAACACCGTTCTCCGGTACTATGGAGAGAGCAACAGATTTGTTGGAAATCATACATACTGGATGTATGTGGTCCGATGAATGTTGAGGCTCGTGGCGGATATCGTTATTTTCTCACCTTCACAGATGACTTAAGCAGATATGGGTATATCTACTTAATGAAACATAAGTCTGAAACATTTGAAAAGTTCAAAGAATTTCAGAGTGAAGTTGAAAATCATCGTAACAAGAAAATTAAGTTTCTGCGATCTGATCGTGGAGGTGAATATTTGAGTTACGAGTTTGGTCTACATTTGAAACAATGCGAATAGTTTAGCAACTTACGCCACCCGAACACCACAACAGTAATGGTGTGTCCGAACGTCAGAATCGTACTTTACTAGATATGGTGCGATCTATGATGTCTCTTACAGATTTACCGCTATCGTTTTGGGGTTATGCTCTAGAGACGGCCGATTCACACCGAATAGAACACCGTCGAAATCCGCTGAGACGACACCTTATGAACTATGGTTTGGCAAGAAACCAAAGTTGTCGTTTCTTAAAGTTTGGGGATGCGATGCTTATGTGAAAAGCTTCAACCTGATAAGCTCGAACCCAAATCGAGAAATGTGTCTTCATAGGATACCCAAAGGAGACAGTTGGGTACACCTTCTATCACAGATCCAAGGCAAGACATTCGTTGTTAAGAATGGATCCTTTCTAGAGAAGGAGTTTCTCTTGAAAGAAGTGAGTGGGAGGAAAGTGGAACTTGATGAGGTAATAATACCTCTCCTTACTTGAAAGTAGTTCGTCGCAGAAACCAGTTTCGAGACATCTACACCAAGTAGTGAGGAAGTTGATGATGTTGATCATGAAACTTCAGATCAAGTTACTACAGTAACCTCGAGATCAACCAGAGTAAGATCCGCACTGAGTGGTACGGTAATCCTGTTCGAAAATCATGCTACTAGATCATGATGAACCTATGAACTATGAAGAAGCGATGGTGAGCCCAGATTCGCAAAATGGCTTGAGGCCATGAAATCTGAGATGGGATCCATGTATGAAAACAAAGTATGGACTTTGGTTGACTTGCCCGAGGGTCGGCAAGCAATAGAAAACAAGTGGATCTTCAAGAAGAAGACCGACGACGACGGTAATGTTATCGTTTATAAAGCTCGACTTGTCGCAAAAGGTTTTCGCAAGTTCAAGGGATTGACTACGATGAGACCTTCTCACCAGAAGCGATGCTTAAGTCCGTCCGAATCATGTTAGCAATTGCCGATTTTATGATTATGAAATTTGGCAAATGGATGTAAAGACTGCATTCTGAATGGATTTCGGAAGAAGAGTTGTATATGATGCAACCGTAAGGTTTTATCGATCCAAAGGGAGCTAACAAAGTGTGCAAGCTCCAGCGATCCATCTATGGACTGGTGCAAGCATCTCGAGTTAGAATAAACGCTTTGATAGTGTGATCAAAGCTTTTGGGTTTGTATGCAGACTTTTGGAGAAGCTCAGATTTACAAGAAAGTGAGTGGGAGCTCAGAGCATTTTCGATATTATATGTAGATGACATATTGCTGATCGGAAATGATATAGAATTTCTGGATAGAATAAAGGGATACTTGAATAAGAGTTTTCAATGAAAGACCTCGTGAAGCTGCTTACATATTGGGCATTAAGATCTATAGAGATAGATCAAGACGCTTAATTGACTTTCACAAAGCACATACCTTGACAAAATTTTGAAGAAGTTCAAAATGGATCAAGCAAAGAAAGGGTTCTTGCCTGTGTTACAAGGTGTGAAGTTGAGTAAGACTCAATGCCCGACCACCGCAGAAGATAGAGAGAAAATGAAAGATGTTCCTATGCTTCAGCCATAGGCTCTATCATGTATGCAATGCTGTGTACCAGACTGATGTGTGCCTTGCTATAAGCCTAGCAGGAGGTACCAAAGTAATCCAGAGTGGATCATCGACAGCGTCAAGAACATCCTGAAATACCGAAAAGGACTAAGGATATGTTTCTCGATATGGAGGTGACAAAGAGCTCATCGTGAACGGTTACGTTGACGCAAGCTTTGACATCGATCCGACGATTCTAAATCGCAAACCGGATACGATTTACACTAAACGGAGGAGCTCGGTTGGTGCAGTTCTAAACAAAGCGTCAGAAGGGATCTACATGTGAAGCGGAGTACATAGCAGCTTCGAAGCAGCTAATGAAGGAGTCCGGATGAAGGAGTTCATATCCGATCTAAGTGTCATACCTAGTGCATCGGGTCCAATGAAAATCTTCGTGACAATATCGAGCAATTGCCTTAGCGAAGGAATCCAGATTTCACAAGAGGACCAAGCACATCAAGAGACGCCTCAATTCCATCCGAGACTTAGTCCGTGGGAGACATAGAGATTTGCAAGATACATACGGATCTGAATGTTGCGACCGTTGACTAAGCCTCTTCCACGAGCAAAACATGATCAGCACCAAGACTCCATGGGTGTTAGAATCATTACTATGTAATCTAGATTATTGACTCTAGTGCAAGTGGGAGATCAAGGAAATATGCCCTAGAGGCAATAATAAAGTTATTATTTATTTCCTTATTTCATGATAAATGTTTATCATTCATGCTAGAATTGTATTAACCGGAAACATGATACATGTGTGAATGCATAAACAAACAACATGTCACTAGTATGCCTCTATTAGACTAGCTTGTTAATCAAAGATGGTTATGTTTCCTAACCATGAACAAAGAGTTGTTATTTGATTAACAAGGTCACATCATTAGTAGAATGATCTGATTGACATGACCCATTCCATTAGCATTAGCACACGATCGCTTTAGTATGTTGCTCTGCTTTTATCCATGACTTATACATGTTCCTCGTAACTATGAGATTATGCAACTCCTGTTTACGGAAGAACACTTTGGTGCTACCAAACGTCACAACGAATCGGGTGATTATAAAGGAGTACTACAGTGTCTCCAAAGGCGATGTTGGGTTGGCGATTTCGAGATTAGGTTTTGTCACTCCGATTGTCGGAGAGGTATCTCTGGGCCCTCTCGGTAATGCACATCATCAAGCCTTTGCAAGCACTACAACTAATGAGTTAGTTGTGAGATGATGTATTACGGAACGAGTAAAGAGACTTGCCGTAACGAGATTGAACTAGGTATTGATACCGACGATCGAATCTCTGCAAGTAACATACCGATGACAAAGGGGACAACGATGTTGTTATGCGGTCTGACCGATAAAGATCTTCAGAGAATATGTAGGAACCAATATGGGCATCCAGGTCCCGCTGTTGGTTATTGACCGAGACGTGTCTCGGTCATGTCTACATTGTTCTCGAACCGTAGGGTCCGCACGCTTAAGGTTTCGATGATGCTTATTATGAGTTTATGTATTTGATGTACCAAAGAAGTTCGAGTCCCGGATGTGATCACGGACATGACGAGGAGTCTCAAATGGTCGAGACATAAAGATTGATATATTGAAGCCTATGTTTGAGTTGGAAAGGTTCCGGTGAAAACAGGAATTTATCTGAGTACCGGAGGTTACCTGAACCCCCGGAGGTAAATGGGCCATAGTGGGCCTTGGTGGAAAGGAGAAAGGGCCAGCCCTAGGTGGACGCTACGCCCCCCTTCCCTAGTCCTACTAGGACTAGGAAAGGGGCCCCCTCTCTCTCTTTCCCCTCCGGAATCCTATTCCAACTAGGATTGGGGAGAATCCTACTCCCTGAGGGAGTAGGACTCCCGGCGCCTCCCTTGGCCGGCCGCCCCTCCCTTGCTCCTTTATATACGGGGCAGGGGGCACCCTAGAACACACAAGTTTGATCTACGGATCGTTCCTTAGCCGTGCGGTGCCCCCTCCACCATATTCCACCTCGGTCATACCGTCGCAAGCTTAGGCGAAGCCTCGCGCGGTGAAACATCAAGATCGCCACCACGCCGTCAGGCCGACGGAACTCTCCCTCGACACTCGGCTGGATCGAGTACGAGGGACGCCATCGAGCTGTACGTGTCAAGAACTCGGGGCGCCGGAGTAACGGCGCCGGATCGGTCGGATCGCGAGGAGAACGACGACTACTTCCTCTACGCCAGATCGCTTCGCCGGGTCACGAGGGTACGAGACAACACTCTCCCTCTCATTGCTATGCATCACCATGATCTTGCGTAGCGAGGAAATTTTTGAAATTACTACGCTCCCCAACAGCTACACGGGCTAATCGTGCTCGATATCACCGGGAGAACCGCCTCGCCCGTAAACCATGAAGAAAGGAGGTACCCAAAGTGGACCGGTTTGGCGAGTATTGATACTCCATAGTACCGATGGGAGTTCTTCAACCCAGCATCCTGGTGTTCTCTCGTAATGGAACCGAAGTCGGGTTTGATGCCTCGCAAGATTTCCGATTAGCACGCTCGCCGCCCGCTGGACCGGGATGCGCTACTGATGATACGCTGTCGGATATGCTCACGCTCACAAAACTCCTTCATAGCCCCCTTGGATAGATTAGTGCCATTGTCGAATGATAATCGTGTGGAAAGCCAAACCGAAAATCACCTTTTGATGAACTGCATCATTGCCGCCGCATCACACTTGCCGATGTGTTCCGCTTCAACCCACTTGGTGAATTTGTCCACTGCCACCAACAGGTGGGTCTTCTTATCTTTGGATCGTTTAAAGGGTCAACGGACACGTTATTGGGATCATCCTCAATTCTTGTGCCGGTACATGAGCACGCCTAGAAAATTTCTGACATCCATCGCACCGTTTGACTAAGTCCTCCGTGATCAAGATGAGCAGCTAACCAAGAAAATCCATGACGGAATGCCTTCGCCACTGTGGACTTTGAACGGCGTGATGCCCGCAATCCCTTCATGGATTTCTCTTAAAATTTCACAGCCTTCCTCAGGGGAAACACAGCGTTGAAACGCCCCTGAAACACTGCAATGATGCAACTCCCCATTAAGAATCGTCATAGATTTGGAGCGCCGGATTATCTGTCTGGCCAGAACCTCATCGTCTGGCAACTCTCCTCGAGTCATATACACAAGGTAAGGAACCGTCCAATCCGGAATAACATGTAATGCTGCCACCAACTGAGCCTCCAGATCAGGAATTGCCAAATCCGCTTCACCAGGGAGCTGAACCGACGGGTTGTGCAAGACGCCCGTAAAGACATTAGGCGGAACCGTTTACGCCGAGAACCCAAACGGCTTAAAGCGCTCGCCGCTTCGTTCTTCCGCGATCCACATGATCCACTTGATAGCCCTTGAAGCAACCTGCGATATTATCCACCTCTCGACGATATGCGGCCATGAGGGGATCCTTAGAATCCCAAGTGCCGATACTTGCCGAGCCACTGGTCCGAGTCACCAAAGCACTTAACCCCGCTTAAATTCATCTCCTTAGCCATCCGGAGACAATGGAGCAAGGCTTCAGACTCAGCTGCATTATTAGTACAAGGAACATTAGACGGAGAACGAATAAAACTTATCACCCGTGGGGAAGTTAAAACGACTCCAATTTCGAGCCTTCCAATTGTCCGATCCGTCAAAATGAATAGTCCAAGATGTGTGATCCGCTTCTCCTCCGGTGCTTGTAACTCGTCCACCATTAATGAAATCCACAAGGGCTTGTGACTTTACCGCCGCGGCGCTGTATATACTTTAGCCCATGCGCCCAAGCTCGATGGCCCATTTTGCAATCCGCCGATCGCCTCCGGTTTTGTATGATATCACCCAAAGGAGCTGAACTAACCATCGTAATAGGATGCCCTTGGAAATATTGTTTCAGCTTCCGGCTGGCCATAAAAACACCATAGACTAGCTTCGCCAATGCGGATATCTCGCTGGACTCAATAAGCACCTCATCGATATAATAAACCGCCGTTGAACCGATATTCTTTTTCCGCCTCCTTGCGTTCTACCACAATGGCTACGCCATCGCCGAGCATTGGCTGCCACATATAACAACAGCGGTTCCTTGTCAACCGGAGCCGCAAGAACAAAGCGGGTTGGCCAATTGCCGATTTAGATCCTCAAAGGTTTCATCAGCACCTGGACTCTGCATAAAATTATCCGCCTTCCTCAAAGATCGGTATAAGGGATGGCCTTCTCCGAGGCGGCCGATAAACCGCTCAACGCAGCAATCCGCCCGCCAGCGTTGAACATCGTTGATACACTTCGGTTTAGCCAAGGAAGTGATGGCTTTAATTTTCTCCGGATTAGCCTCGATTCCTCTGTTAGACACCAGGAACCCCAATAACTTGCCAGCCGGAACACCAAAAACACACTTGGCCGGATTAAGCATCATCTTATAAATGCGTAAGTTGTCGAAGGTCTCCTTCAAATCTTCCACCAGTGTCTCCTTTTGTCTTGATTTCACCACAATGTCATCTACATAAGCATGCACATTGCGGCCAATCTGTGTATGCAAGCAATTCTGCACACACCGCTGATAAGTAGCCTGGGCACTCTTGAGCCCAAAAGGCATAGATACATAGCAGAAGGCTCCAAAGGGAGTTATAAACGCCGTCTTCTCCTGGTCCTTAACCGCCATTTTGATCTGATGATATCCGAGTATGCGCCCAAAAACTTAAACGCCACATCTCCGCCGTGGCATCAATAATCTGATCGATGCGGGGAGAGCAAAAGGATCTTTGGACAAGCCTTGTTGAGATCTGTAGTCCACACACATACGCCAGTGCCGCTTTTTCTTAAGGACCAGCACCGGTTAGCAAGCCACTCCGGATGAAACACCTCAATGATAAAGCCAGCCGCAAAGAGCTCTGGCCACTTCTTCCCCAATGGCCTTGCGCTCTCTTCATTAAACCGGCGGAGGAACTGTTTCACCGGTTTATACTTAGGATCCACATTAAGTGTGTGCTCACGAGTTCCTCAGACACCGGCATGTCGATGGCTTCCATGCAAAGATATCCCGATTCTCACGGATGAACTCGATGAGCGCGCCTTCCTATTTGGGATCCAGGTTGGCACTGACAGTGAACTGCTTGGACGAATCGCCTGGCACAAAGTCAACAAGCTTGGTCTTAGCTGCCGATTTAAACTTGAGATCCGATTCATGCTCTGTAGTGGGTTTCTTCAAAGGGGTCATATCTGCCGGATCAACATTGTCCTTATAGAATTTCAATTCCTCCGTGGCACAAACCGCCTCTGCGTAAGCTGCATCTCCTTCCTCACATTCCAAAGCGACTCGGCGGCTTCCATGCACCGTTATCGTACCTTTGTAACCCGGCATTTTGAGCTGCAAGTAAATATAACAAGGTCGTGCCATGAACTTAGCATAAGCTGGCCGTCCAAACAAGGCATGATATGGACTCCGGATTTTCACCACTTCAAAAGTTAGCTTTTCAGACCGGGAATCATGCTCATCTCCAAAGGCCACATCCAGGGCTATCTTACCAATAGGATAAGCAGATTTGCTCGGTACTACACCATGGAACACCGTATTGACGGTCCGAGATCTTTATCTGTGAGACCCATGCGACGGAAAGTGTCATAATACAATATATTGATACTGCTTCCTCCATCCATAAGTACCTTAGTAAACTTATAGCCCCCAACCTCGGGATCTACCACCAACACCAGCTAACCCGGATTATCAACCCGGGGATGGTCCTCTCTCGCTCCATACGATAGGCTGCTCGACCAGCAAGAAATACCGCGGCAAAGCCGGTTCAACAGAAGTTTATCGCCTGCTTGTGAAGCTTCCGATCCCGCTTGTCCAAACTGGTTGTGAAAACATGATAACGCCCGCCATTCAACCGCTTTGGTTGGCTCGATGCTTTCGACGCGCTGCTGCTGCTTTGCCGCCACCTTGATTACTCGATTATTGAGATTGCCTGGTTATGCCCTCGAACTGAAGTCCGTCCCGACCCGCCCATGGAAACCGGATCCCGAACCACCACCGACCCCTGGTCATATTGGAAAGCATCGAATTTTGAACTCCCGCATAATATAACAATCTTTCCAAAGATGATTTGATGGGGATTCCTTCGCTCCATGCTTGGGACAAGGCTGATTCAACAAGTAATTCAAACGGTTTGCACTAGCATTTGGACCCCGATTCGCTTTGCCTCTGCGCCGCTGGCCTCTCGTCTCTGCATGATTAGTGTTGGCTACGAACCGGATTACCATCAGCCTTTGCGCTTGCCCCGTTCCCATGACCCGCCGGTTTGAAATGTTGCTGCTTGGGGTTGCCGTTCTTCTTTCCCTTCCCTGCTTCATCATCATCTGCTTCGGGATCCTTGGTACTGTCTGAATCGGCATATTTTACCAAAGCGGCCATGAGGGTTCCCATATCATTGCAGAACCGCTTCATACGTCCCAGCTTAAACTTCAAAGGCTCAAACCGCAGTTGCTTTCCAATGTTATGATCGCCGAGTCAAGATTGATCCGTCCAAGAGTGCAAAATCTCGGACACACGGCGCATCCAACGGGTTGTCGACTTCTTCTTCTCGAACGCAAGCCGCCAGGTCTACTATGGACTTGGGCTGCTTACATGTATCCTTGAAATTTGGATAAACCGGCCCGAATCGACCCCATGAACTGATAGAATTGGGCGGCAAGCTTTTCAACCAAGCACGCGCCTGTGCCCTCCATCATCATGGTGAAGTACTTTGCACACGCGCTTCATCAACATCTAGCATCTCCATGGCCATCTCATAACTCTCAACCCACGCCTGTGGGATAGATCTGCAGTGTAATTTGGCACCTTGCGCTGGCCTTTAAAATCCTTAGGCGACGCACATTGCGTGAAAGCGGGACTAAACAGGGTACTCCCAAAGCGGATGTGACTCCTGGTTCGGCGAAGGTGGTAGGGCGAACCGTGTGTGTTGATCCGCATCATCCTGCGCCGCTAACTCAGCCTCTCTGCGTTCGGCCCGATCCACCACCTCCGAGCATCACGAACGCCGCCTATCTGGTGATTGCCTCGGCCGCTTCACGGTCCAGCGCTACTTGATAGGGCCGGTTCATCCATGCGCGCCGTAGCTCCGCTTGACGGGCGTAGAGTGAATCCGATCGCGGCTGTATGAATACGCTTCTCGCTGGATCGTGCAGTCCAGAGAAGCTCCTTAACCCGGCGTGTCTCAACCGCCAGGGGAATCTCCTTCGATCGATCGCCTCCAATCGCGCAAGCAGCCGCAACAAGGTTGTCCATAGGGTTAGAGTAATGGCCCGGGCGCTCAGACCGCGGAGGAATCACCGTGTTCTCGCTGCGGGGGGCTCCATCAGCGCGGTTGGACCGCCGCTCCCGCTCCCGGTGCCTCAATCCGCTTACCTCCTGTCTTTGGCCGGGCGGGTTATCGGGTCCGCCCGGGTCTGAAAGAGGTTTCTAGGGTCAAATCGATGGCAGCGCGATCCGTACTTCCGCTTTAACACCTCTCCCGCGCGCGCTCTCGTCAAGCATGAGTTTGTAAGCTTGTGCATCTAAAGCAGCCCGCTCGCAGCCATACGCCCTTCTCTCGCCGCTAGATCCGCTTTGGCTTGCGTGATATGCTCTTTCACCTTCACAATTTCTGCGTTATGAGCCTCCCGATCCGCTCGATTATCCTCCGCCATGAGTGCTGCTAGTGCATCAAACAGATCCGACAGACTTGAACCGGTCGCGACCGCCTCGCGCTCGCCGCCGCATTGCTGAACCGGAAAGCATTGTTGCTGCGGTTGAAGAGAGGTTTGCTGCTGCGCATCGCCATGAACACTCCAACCCGGTTTAGCTGGCTTGGGGGTCCGGAATATCGCCACCGCCGGAACAGCCCTCGATCATATCATCCCGCAATCGGTACAATGATTCGGTCTCTCCTGTTGAAGATTCATCGCCGGAGTAAACGACGGTCTCGCTGCCGTGCTCTGAACCGGCGTCATACTCCCTTCCATGGGTGACTCCAACGAAGACATGCTTCACGGCCGGTTTATCCTGGGCAGGTCGCGCGCGCTGAGCCGTCTCGATGAGGTCGGTGCAGATGTCCGGCCCAGGCCCTCCGATCTTGCCGATGAAGACGTATGCGCCAAGGGGACCCGTATCCATACTCGATTGAATCGCCTCGGGACCCCATCCAGCATCGCCGATAGATCCGCCGCGATGACTCTTGGTCATCCGCCCACGACGAGCCTTCGAGTCCTTTGAGCTTGCCCTCCAAGATCGTCAAACCATCGTGCGATAGCCCCACGGTGGGCGCCAACCGTCGTGGAGTTGTCACGCAGATGTCCTAGCGTAAGGACTTAGTCGTGGAGCCATCGCTACGGGTTTACTTGCGGGGTTAAAGCGGACGCAAAGACACAAGGGTTTATACTAGTTCGCCCCTTCGATGAAGGTAAAAGCCTACGCCTAGTTGTGATGGAATTGATGTAGTCTCGATGGCTAGGAGCAAACAAGCTTCGCTTAGGCTCGAGTTGTGGTTGTCTCGTCTTGAACCGCCGCCGGTCGCCCCTTATATATACGAAAGGACGCCCGCCGGTTTGCAGAGTCCCAACCGTTCATACTGTATCCCAGCTTGGTATCTCTCTTCCTAACTTACAATACAAGTCATACATCAGGCCGGTCTACGGCTACAAGCTCTAAACCGTCTACAGGCCTTAGGCCTTTCTCTGATTACACCACTAATAGAGCTAACCCGGCCGAAGCTGGCCGGTTTACACCTAGTGGTAATATCCCCAACAGCGACTTTGCACTGCGGGCCAATTCACTTGGCCATCTGGAGCAGATTGAAAGCTACGCCCCTGGCCATCAGGTCAGATTTGGGAGTTTAAACTACACGGCTGACATCCGCGGAGACTTGATCTTCGACAGATTCGAGCCGCAGCCAAGCTGCCGCCAGACCGTCTCCGATGGGTATGATCTAGCTCGCCACGGTCAGTTCCTCGAGGTCAAGATTCAGCGCCCGCCCGACCCTTAGCTCGGAGCTGACTTCGCCGATCGAGGACGAGTGGCTGGACACCGCCTTAGGGGGTACGATCTCTACGGCGATTGAGCCGAACACCATCCCCGTCCTTTGCAAAGCCCGTGACTCCGAGGTGTCGGACTCCTCTCCGGACTCCGAACCTCCCACACCCCTGCCAATCAAATCCGGTTGGGCGCCGGTTATGGGAGTTCACAGCCGAGGACATCTTTCAGCACTCGCCCTTTGGCGACATCCTGAATTTACTAAAGTCTCTCTTTATCGAGAGCCCTGGCCGGACTATGGTCAGGAAGGTTGGGATGCGGACGATGAAGAAATTCGACGCCCACCCACCACCCACTTTGTAGCCACTGTCGATGATTTAACCGACATGCTCGACTTCGACTCCGAAGACATCGACGGTATGGATGACGATGCAGGAGACAACCAAGAACCAGCGCCTATAGGGCACTGGAAGGCCACCTCGTCATACGACATATACATGGTGGACACCCCAAAAGATGGGAAGGGCAATGGAACAACAGAGGATGACCCCTCCAAGAAACAGCCCAAGCGTCGGCGTCAGCGGCGCCGCTCTAAATCCCGCCATAGCAAAAATGGTGATTCCGGCACGGGAGATAATAACACCCGACAAGGTGAAGACAACCCCCTCCAGCAGGATTCAACACAGGAGGAGGGAGAAGCCAGCCCTCATGATAGAGTGGCAGACAGAGAGGTAGAGGACGATAATTATATGCCTCCCTCGGAAGATGAAGCAAGCCTCGACGACGAAGAATTTGTCGTGCCCGAGGATCCCGTCGAACAAGAGCGTTTCAAACGCAGGCTTATGGCCATGGCAAGCAGCCTTAAGAAAACGCAGCAGTGGCTTAGAGCTGACCAAGACTTGCTAGCTGACAGATGGACCGAAGTCCTCGCAACCGAAGAGTACAAACTCGATCGCCCCTCCAAGAGCTACCCAAAATGCAGGCTACTACCCCAATTAGAGGAAGAAGCACCCAAACCTACATCACCAGCGCATGACGCGGCCGACCAGCCACCTCGTGGCCGTGACAGAGAGGCCTCTAGGCCCTCCACTAAAGCCGCACCACGGCGTCGCTCGAAAAGTACAAAGCCACGGGGAAATGTGCCAGACTTGCGAGACATATTGGAGGACAAGGCAAGGCAAATAAGATCGATCTACGGATCGCGTGGGCGCCCCACGATACGTGATGACACCCGTCATGTCGGATACAACAATTCCGGCCGGGTCGAACACAGTAGACAAAGCTCATTTGAGCTGCGTCGTGATATAGCCCAATACAGAGGCGCCGCACACCCACTATGCTTCACGCATTAAGTAATGGATCATCAAACTCGAGGGTTTCAAACCCGTAAACATTGAATCATACGACGGCACAACAGATCCCGCGATTTGGATCGAGGACTATCTCCTTCATATCCACATGGCCCGCGGTGATGATCTACACGCCATCAAATACCTCCCACTCAAGCTTAAAGGACCAGCTCGGCATTGATCAACAGCTTGCCGCAGAATCAATTGGTTGTTGGGAAGACCGGAAGCCGCATTCCTTGATAACTTCCAGGCACATATGTGCGAACACCGACGCTGATGACCTAAGCCACATAATTCAGCAGCTGATGAATCGCCGCACAATTCTCGACACGGTTCTAACCAAGAAAACCAAATCGCTGATCGTCCGGATGCAGAGGCCCTTGCAGCCTTCAAACATAACATCCACGACGAGTGGCTTGCCCGCACCTAGGACAGAAAAGCCAAATCCATGGCAGCCCTCACATCACTCATGACCCGCTTCGCTGGAGAGGACAGTCAGCTAGCTCGCAGAATAACAACGACCAAAACCCCGTAGTTCGGATACCAAGGACAACAATGGCAGGTCGCGTCGCAACAAGCACAAGCGCCGATTAACGGTGATAATATCAAGATACGGTAGTCAATGCCGGATTCGTAGTCTCTAAACCCGTCGCGGAAAAAGCCGCTCAAAAGAAATACTCAGGCCCGCCCAATTTGGATCAAGATACTCGATCGCTTGCAGCGATACATGGCACCCCGACAAACCAGCCAACCACACCTACAGGATTGTTGGGTATTCAAGCAAAGGGCGTTATGCCGAAAACAACGACAAGGGGCTGCATAGCGATGACGAGGAGGAACCCCGGCTGCCGAACAATAGAGGACAGAAGGGCTTTCCCCCACAAGTGCGGACAGTGAACATGATATACGCAACCCACATACCCAAAAAGGAGCGGAAGCGTGCACTAAGGGACGTATATGCAATGGAGCCAGTCGCCCCAAAGTTCAACCCGTGGTCCTCCTGCACGATCACTTTTGATCGAAGGGACCACCCCACTAGCATCCGCCACGACGGATTCGCCACATTGGTTCTTGACCCAATCATTGACGAATTTCACCTCACTAGAGTCCTGATGGACAGCGTCAGTAGCCTGAACCTGCTTTACCAGGATATAGTGCGCAAAATGGGCATAGACCCCTCAAGGATTAAACCCACAAAAACGACCTTTAAAGGCGTCATACCAGGTGTAGAGGCCAACTGTACAGGCTCAATTACACTTGAAGTGGTCTTCGGATCCCCGGATAACTTCCGAAGCGAGGAATTAATCTTCGACATAGTCCCGTTCCGCAGTGGCTATCACGCACTGCTCGGACGAACCGCATTCGCGAAGTTCAATGCGGTGCCGCATTATGCATACCTCAAGCTCAAGATGCCAGGCCCTCGAGGAGTAATCACGGTCAATGGAAACACCGAACGCTCTCTCCGAATGGAGGAGCATACGGCGGCCCTCGCGGCGGAAGTACAAAGCAGCCTCTTAAGGCAATTTTCGAGTCCGACTACTAAACGTCCGGACACCGTAAAGCGTGCCCGGAGTAACCTACAACAAGACCGCCTGGCATGTTCCGAGCATGCGTAGCAATGCGGCCCCAACCCCAGCCCTCGCGAAATCGCGAAACCAATACCACGCGTACATAACTACGCTCTGGAGATACCATGGGCATAGGGGGAGGGGCACGACCATGGCACGCCCAGAGTGCGGCTCAACCGCACAAGTGGTTCCCAATTGTGTCATTCATTTTTTTTCTTTTTCTTTTTCTTACTCGCACGACTCCGTTTTCCGGAAGCCCTGTCCGGCAGTAAAATCGCCGAACTCACGATGCAACAGCCAGGGAAGCAGAAAAGCTACGTCGAGTGTCCAGGTGGTCTCTATTACGAGCAGTATACCTATTTTACATACTATCCCGTAGCCTACCCCTGGAGGGGGACATGTTAAATAGTCCCATCCCTTGCTTATCGCACTATTTGTATCGCTCTGCTTTCATTGCAGTATCTTTTGAATAAACAATACATAGCTTTTGCTTATTATTGCATTTCCTTTTCTTTATAAATGTTCATCTATGACATGTTGCACCCATACAATTTGGTACGGTCAATACACCAGGGGCTTAAGTACCCCAAAACATGGTGTGATAAGTCCGAACACTTTCACAAGTGCGGCACCCCGAACTTATAGCATTATATGCATCGGCTCCGAATCATGTCTTGGGTCAATAGTTGGGTTTGCCCGGCTCCCATGTTTTGGTACCTTACGCCCGCTATATCGCTAAGGTAGGCTGGAGAACCACTGCGATTGTGCCCCGGTTGAGCTGGGTTGAGCACCTCAGTGGAGAAAGCTAAAACTGACCGTCATGATAGGGCGAGAGCCGGTCACTGTTCGAGAGGTTTTTCGGGTCCCTAAAGACTCATGCCGCTTAGAGCGAGGAGTCGGCATTGTCCGGCCAAGGCGTGGATAGCGCCCCGAACTCGGTCTTCCAAATACCAGGGGCTTCGCTGAAATTTAAAGTTATAGAATTCTATGGCTAAGTGCCTCGTTTGTTGTGTTGAACGCCTCCCTCGAAAGGACCCAAGAATGGGAACAAGAGCGCTCAAGTTTATCCCGAACACCCCAGCACTCGTGGCATGGGGGCTGAAGCCAACGACTCGCCATCTCTAAAATTTGATAAACGACCGCACAAAAGGTAATATTTTAAATTGACAAGCGTTGCTTAGCGCATATGAACAAAGTTTTCAGCGTACAGGATAACAAATGCAAGTCTACTCAAAAATTACATCTTTGGAGCATTCACCCGCTATAATACGGGCACCCTTCAGGATGCCCTTATAGTACATCTCGGGCTTGCGATACTCCTTGCCCGGCGGTGGCGCGTCCTGTTGGGGAACGTAGCAGAAATTCAAAATTTTCCTACGTGTCACCAAGATCTATCTATGGAGAAACCAGCAACGAGGGGAAGGAGAGTGCATCTACATACCCTTGTAGATCGCTAAGCGGAAGCGCTCAAGAGAACGGGGTTGAAGGAGTCGACTGTCGTGATTCAAATCACCGGAGATCCTAGTGCCGAACGGACGGCACCTCCGCGTTCAACACACGTACAGCCCGGTGACGTCTCCCACGCCTTGATCCAGCAAGGAGAGAGGGAGAGGTTGAGGAAGACTCCATCCAGCAGCAGCACAACGGCGTGGTGGTGATGGAGGAGCGTGGCAATCCCGCAGGGCTTCGCCAAGCACCAAGGGAGAGGAGGAGGAGGGAGAGAGGCAAGGCTGCACCAAGAGGAGAAGTTCTCATGTCTTATGGGCAGGCCCAGGCCTCACTATATATAGGGGAGGGGAGGGCTGCGTCCCCATCTAGGGTTCCCCCCCCCCAAGGGGTGCGGCCAGCCCTAGATGGGACTTGGGGAGGCGGCCAAGAGGGGAGAGAGGGGGAGGCGCCCACTAGGTGGGCCTTAAGGCCCATCCGACCTAGGTTTTGCCCTCCCCACACTTCCCACGCCTTGGGCCTTGGTGGGGGCGCCCCAGCCCACCTAGGGGCTGGTCCCTCCCACACTTGGCCCACGCAGCCTCGGGGCAGGTGGCCCCACTTCAGGACCCGGGACCTCCCGGTGGTCCCAGACGCTACCGATAAACCCCAAACTTTTCCTGACCAAAACAGACTTCCCATATATAAATCTTTACCTCCGACCATTCCGAACTCCTCGTGATGTCGGGGATCTCATCCGGACTCAACAACATTTGGTAACCACATACAAGCTTCCTTTATAACCCTAGCGCCATCGAACCTTATGTGTAGACCCTACGGGTTCGGGAGACATGTAGACATGACCGAGACGTTCTCCGTCAATAACCAACAGCGGATCTCGATACCCATGTTGGCTCCCACATGTTCCACGATGATCTCATCGGATGAACCACGATGTCAAGGACTCATCGATCCCGTATACAATTCCCTTTGTCTAGCGGTATTTTACTTGCCGAGATTCGATCGTCGGTATACCGATACCTTGTTCAATCTCGTTACATCGCAAGTCTCTTTACTCGTTCCGCAACACATCATCCCGTGATCAACCCCTTGGTCACATTGTGCACATTATGATGATGTACTACCGAGTGGGCCCAGAGATACCTCTCCGCTTACACGGAGTGACAAATCCAGCCTCGATCCGTGTCAACCCAAAAGACACTTTCGGAGATACCTGTAATGCACCTTTATAGTCACCCGATTCGTTGTGACGCTTGATACACCCAAGGCACTCCTACGGTATTCGGGAGTTACACGATCTCATGGTCTAAGGAAGAGATACTTGACATTGGAAAAGCTCTAGCAAACGAACTACACGATCTTTGTGCTATGCTTAGGATTGGGTCTTGTCCATCACATCATTCTCCTAATGATGTGATCCCGTTATCAACGACATCCAATGTCCATAGCCAGGAGACCATGACTATCTGTTGATCACAACGAGCTAGTTAACTAGAGGCTCACTAGGGACATATTGTGGTCTATGTATTCACACGTGTATTACGATTTCCGGATAATACAATTATAGCATGAATAAAAGACAATTATCATGAACAAGGAAATATAATAATACTTTTATTATTGCCTCTAGGGCATATTTCCAACAGTCTCCCACTTGCACTAGAGTCAATAATCTAGTTCACATCGCCATGTGATTTAACATTGTCAGGTCATATCGCCATGTGACCAACATCATCAAATGAGTTCTGGGGTTTGATCAAGTTTTGCTTGTGAGAGAGGTTTTAGTCAACGGGTCCGAACCTTTCAGTCCGTGTGCTTTGCAAATTTCTAGGTCATATTGTAAATGCTGCTTTCACGCTCCACTTGGAGCTATTCCAAATGGTTGCTCCACTATACGATCCGGTTTGCTACTCGAGTCACTCGGATAGGTGTTAAAGCTTGCATCGACGTAACCCTTTACGCCAACTCTTTATCACCTCCATAATCGAGAAACATGTCCTTATTTACTCCAAGGACAATTTTGATCGCTGTCCAATGATCCATTCTGGATCATTCTTGTACCCCTTGATCGACTCATGGCAAGGCACACTTCGGTGCGGTACACAGCATAGCATACTACTGAGCCTACGTCGGAAGCATAGGGGACGACATTCGTCCTTTCTCTCTATTCTGCCGTGGTTGAGCTTTTAAGTCTTAACTTCATACCTTACATCTCAGGCAAGAACTTCTTCTTTGACTGATCCATCTTGAACTCCTTCAAGATCATGTCAAGGTACGTGCTCATTTGAAAGTACTATTAAGCATTTTGATCTATCTTATAGATCTTGATGCTTATTATTCAAGTAGCCTAATTCAGGTTTTCCAATGAAAAACACCTTTCAAATAACCCTATATGCTTTCCAGAATTCTACATCATTTCGATCAACAATATGTCAACAACATATACTCATCGAAATTCTATAGTGCTCCCACTCACTTCTTTGGAAATACAAGTTTCTCATAAACTTTGTATAAACCCAAAATCTTTGATCATCTCATCAAAACGCATATTCCAACTCCGAGATGCTTGCTCCGGTCTTTAGAAGGATCGCTGGAGCTAGCATACCATTTAGCATCCTTAGGATCGACAAAACCTTTCGATTGTATCACATACAACCTTTCCTTATTTAAACCGTAAGGAAACCCGTTTTGACATCCATCCGCCAGATTTCATAAATGTAGCTAATGCTAACATGATTCCGACGGACTTAAGCATCGCTACGGATGAGAAAATCTCATTGTAGTCAACTCCTTGAACTTGTGAAAACTCTTCGCCACAAGTCGAGCTTCATAGACGGTGACATTACCGCCCACGCCCATCTTCTTCTTAAAGATCCATTTATCTCAATGGCTTGCCGATCATTGGCAAGTCCACCAAAGTCCATGCTTTGTTCTGATACATGGATCCTATCTCGGATTTCATGGCTTCTAACCATTTGTCGGAATTTGGGCCCACCATTGCTTCTCCATAGCTTGTAGGTTCATTGTTGTCTAGCAACATGACCTTCAAGACAAGATTACTGTACCACTCTGAAGCAGTACGCATCCTTGTCACCCCACGAGGTACGGTAGTGACTTGATCCGAAGTTTCATGATCACTATCATAAGCTTCTACTTCAATTGGTGTAGGTGCCACAGGAACAACTTCCTGTGCCCTGCTACACACTAGTTGTAGTAATGGTTCAATAACAATATCAAGTCTCCACCATCCTCCCACTCAACTTTTCGAGACAAACTTTTCCTCGAGAAAGGACCCGATTCAAGACACAATCCCTATTGCTTTCGGATCTGAATTAGGAGGTATACCCAACTGTTTTGGGTGTCCTATGAAGATGCATTTTATCCGCTTTGGGTTCGAGCTTATCAACCTGAAACTTTTTCGCATAAGCGTCGCAGCCCAAAACCTTTAAGAAATGACAGCTTAGGTTTCTCTAAACCATAGTTCATATGGTGTCATCTCAACGGAATTACGTGGTGCCCTAATTAAAGTGAATGTGGTTGTCTCTAATGCCTAACCCATGAACGATAGTGGTAATTCGACAAGAGACATCATGGTACGCACCATATCCAATAGGGTGCAACTATGATGTTCGGACACACCATCAAACTATGGTGTTCCAGGCGGTATTGATTGTGAAACAATTTCCACAATGTCTTAATTATGTGCCAAAGCTCAGAACTCAGATACTCATCTCTATGATCATATCATAGACATTTCATCCTCTTGTCACGATGATCTTCAACTTCACTCTGAAATTACTTGAACCATTCAATAGTTCAGACTTGTGTTTCATCAAGTAAATATACTCTACATCTACTCAATCATCCGTGAAGTAAGAACATAATGATATTCATCAGATGCCTCAAAGACTCATTGGACTGCACACATCAAAATGTGTTACTTCCAACAAGTTGCTATCTTGTTCCATCTTACTTGAAAAACGAGGCTTTTTAGTCATCTTGCCCATGTGGTATGATTTGCATATCTCAAGTGATTCAAAATCAAGTGAGTCCAAACGATCCATCTGCATGGAGTTTCTTCATGCGTATACATCAATAGACATGGTTCACATGTCTCAAACTTTTCAAAAATGAGTGAGTCCAAAGATCCATCAACATGGAGCTTCTTCATGCGTTTTACACCAATATGACTTACATGGCAGTGCCACAAGTAAGTGGTACTATCATTACTATCTTATATCTTTTGGCATGAAAATGTGTATCACTACGATCGAGATTCAATAAACCATTCATTTCAGGTGCAAGACCATTGAAGGTATTATTTAAATAAACAGAGTAACCATTATTCTCCTTCAATGAGTAATCGTATTGCGATAGACATAATCCAATCATGTCTATGCTCAACGCAAACACCAAATCTCGATGGTAGAGGGAGCGTGCGATGCTTGATCACATCAACTTGGAAACACTTCCAACACATATCGTCAGCTCACCTTTAGCTAGTCTTCGTTTATTCCGTAGCTTTTATTTCGAGTTACTAACACTTAGCAACCGAACCGGTATCTAATACCCTGGTGCTACTAGGAGTACTAATAAAAGTACACATTTACATAATGTATATCCAATATACTTCTATCGACCTTTCCAGCCTTCTCATCTACCAAGTATCTAGGGTAATTCCGCTCCAGTGGTTGTTCCCCTTATTACAGAAGCACTTAGTCTCGGGTTTGGGTTCAACCTTGGGTTTCTTCATTAGAGAAGCAGCTGATTTGCCGCTTCATGAAGTATCCCTTCTTGCCCTTGCCCTTCTTGAAACTAGTGGTTTCACCAACCATCAACAATTGATGCTCCTTCTTGATTTCTACTTCATGTGTCAAACATCGCGAATACCTCAAGGATCATCATATCTATCCCTGATATGTTATAGTTCATCACAAAGCTCTAGCAGCTTGGTGGTAATGACTTTGGAGAAACATCACTATCTCATCTGGAAGATCAACTCCCACTCAATTCAAGTGATTGTTGCATTCAGACAATCTGAGCACAAGCTCAACGATTGAGCTTTTCTCCCTTAGTTTGCAGGCTAAGAAAATCGTCGGAGGTCTCATACCTCTTGACGGGCACGAGCCTGAAATCTCAATTTCAGCCCTCAAACATCTCATATGTTCCGCGAGTTTCAAAACGTCTTTGGTGCCTCAACTCTAAACCGCTTAAGCGAACTATCACGTAGTTATCAAAACGTGTATGTCCGATGTTCGCAACATCCACAAACGACGCTTGGGGTTCAAAGACATCGAGCGGTGCATTAAGGACATAAGCTTTCTCGTCCGCATAATTGCTATTGTCAACTTTCAACTATATTTTCTCTAGGAACATATCTAAACAGTGGAATTAAAGCGAGCCATTTACATAATTTGCAAAGATCTTTTGACTATGTTCAGATAATTAAGTTCATCTTATGAACTCCCACTCGATAGACATCCCTCGGTCATCTAAGTGATTACATGATCCAAGTCAACTAGGCCGTGTCCGATCATCACGTGAGACGGACTAGTATCATCGGTGAACATCTTCATGTTGATCGATCTACTATACTACTCATGCTCGACCTTTCGGTCTCGTGTTCCGAGGCCATGTGCGTACATGCTAGGCTCGCAAGTTAACCCTAAGTGTTTTATTTGTGTAAAACTGTCTTACACCCGTTGTATGTGAACGTAAGAATCCATCACACCCGATCATCACGTGGTGCTTAGAAGTTTACTTAACTGTAGCAACGGTGCACGCTAGGGAGAACACTTCTTGAAATTTTGTAAGGATCATCTTATTTACTACCGTCGTCCTAAGTAAACAAGATGCATAAACATGATAAACATCACATGCAATCAAATAGTGACATGATATGGCCAATACCATTTTGCTCCTTTTGATCTCCATCTTCGGGGCTCCATGATCATCATCGTCACCGCATGACACCATGATCTCCATCATCATGATCTCCATCATCGTGTCTTCATGAAGTTGTCTCGCCAACTATTACTTCTACTACTATGGCTACCGTTAGCAATAAAGTAAAGTAATTACATGGCGTTGTTCAATGACACGCAGGTCATACAATAAATCAAGACAACTCCTATGGCTCTCGCCGTTGTCATACTCATCGACATGCAAGTCGTGATTCCTATTACAAGAACATGATCAATCTCATACATCACATATCATTCATCACATTCTTCTTGGCCATATCACATCACATAGCATACCCTGCAAAAACAAGTTAGACGTCCTCTAATTGTTGTTGCATGTTTTACGTGGCTGCTATGGGTTTCTAGCAAGAACGTTTCTTACCTACGCATAACCACAACGTGATATGCCAATTGCTATTTACCCTTCATAAGGACCCTTTTCATCGAATCCGTTCCGACTAAAGTGGAGAGGCGGCACCGCTAGCCACCTTATGCACCAAGTGCATGTCAATCGGTGGAACCTGTCTCACGTAAGAGTACGTGTAAGGACGGTCCGGGCCGCTTCATCCCACAATACCGTCGAAACAAGATTGGACTAGTAACGGTAAGCATATTGAACAACATCAACGCCCACAGCTACTTTGTGTTCTACTCGTGCAAAGAATCTACGCAATAGACCCGGCTCATGATGCCATTGTTGGGGAACGAGCGTAAATTCAAAATTTTCCTACGTGTCACCAAGATCTATCTATGGAGAAACCAGCAACGAGGGAAGGAGAGTGCATCTACATACCCTTGTAGATCGCTAAGCGGAAGCGTTCAAGAGAACGGGGTTGAAGGAGTCGACTGCGTCGTGATTCAAATCACCGGAGATCCTAGTGCCGAACGGACGACACCTCCGCGCTCAACACACGACAGCCGGTGACGCCTCCCACGCCTTGATCCAGCAAGGAGAGAGGGAGAGGTTGAGGAAGACTCCATCCAGCAGCAGCACAACGGGCGTGGTGGTGATGGAGGAGCGTGGCATCCCAGCAGGCTTCGCCAAGCACCAAGGGAGAGGAGGAGGAGGAGAGAGGCAAGGCTGCACCAAGAGGAGAAGTTCTCATGTCTTATGGGCAGGCCCAGGCCTCACTATATATAGGGAGGGAGGGCTGCGCCCCATCTAGGGTTCCCCCAAGGGGTGCGGCCAGCCCTAGATGGGACTTGGGAGGCGGCCAAGAGGGGGAGAGGGGAGGCGCCCACTAGGTGGGCCTTAAGGCCCATCCGACCTAGGTTTTGCCCCTCCCCACACTTCCCACGCCTTGGGCCTTGGTGGGGGCGCCCCAGCCCACCTAGGGGCTGGTCCCTCCCACACTTGGCCCACACAGCCTTCAGGGCAGGTGGCCCCACTTGGTGGACCCGGGACCTCCCGGTGGTCCCAGACGCTCATCGATAAACCCCAAACTTTTCGGTGACCAAAACAGACTTCCCATATATAAATCTTTACCTCCGGACCATTTCAAAACTCCTCATGACGTCCGGGATCTCATCCGGACTCAACAACATTCGTAACCACATACAAGCTTCCTTTATAACCCTAGCGCCATCGAACCTTATGTGTAGACCCTACGGGTTCGGGAGACATGTAGACATGACCGAGACGTTCTCCGGTCAATAACCAACAGCGGATCTGGATACCCATGTTGGCTCCTACATGTTCCACGATGATCTCATCGGATGAACCACGATGTCAAGGACTCATCGATCCGTATACAATTCCCTTTGTCTAGCGGTATTTTACTTGCCCGAGATTCGATCGTCGGTATACCGATACCTTGTTCAATCTCGTTACGCAAGTCTCTTTACTCGCTCGCAACACATCATCCCGTGATCAACCCCTTGGTCACATTGTGCACATTATGATGATGTACTATCGAGTGGGCCCAGAGATACCTCTCCGCTTACACGGAGTGACAAATCGAGCCTCGATCCGTGTCAACCCAAAAGACACTTTCGGAGATACCTGTAATGCACCTTTATAGTCACCCGATACGTTGTGACGTTTGATACACCCAAGGCACTCCTACGGTATCCGGATTTACACGATCTCATGGTCTAAGGAAGAGATACTTGACATTGGAAAAGCTCTAGCAAACGAACTACACGATCTTTGTGCTATGCTTAGGATTGGGTCTTGTCCATCACATCATTCTCCTAATGATGTGATCCCATTATCAACGACATCCAATGTCCATAGCCAGGAAACCATGACTATCTGTTGATCACAACGAGCTAGTCAACTAGAGGCTCACTAGGGACATATTGTGGTCTATGTATTCACACATGTATTACGATTTCCGGATAATACAATTATTGCATGAATAAAAGACAATTATCATGAACAAGGAAATATAATAATACTTTTATTATTGCCTCTAGGGCATATTTCCAACAGTCTCCCACTTGCACTAGAGTCAATAATCTAGTTCACATCGCCATGTGATTTAACATTGACAGGTCATATCGCCATGTGACCAACATCATCAAATGAGTTCTGGGGTTTGATCAAGTTTTGCTTGTGAGAGAGGTTTTAGTCAACGGGTCCGAACCTTTCAGTCCGTGTGTGCTTTGCAAATTTCTAGGTCATATTGTAATGCTGCTTTCACGCTCCACTTGGAGCTATTCCAAATGGTTGCTCCACTATACGATCCGGTTTGCTACTCGAGTCACTCGGATAGGTGTTAAAGCTTGCATCGACGTAACCCTTTACGCCGAACTCTTTATCACCTCCATAATCGAGAAACATGTCCTTATTTACTCCAAGGACAATTTTGATCGCTATCCAATGATCCATTCTGGATCATTCTTGTACCCCTTGACCGACTCATGGCAAGGCACACTTCGGTGCGGTACACAAAGATAGCATACTACTGAGCCTACGCCTGAAGCATAGGGACGACATTCGTCCTTTCTCTCTATTCTCGCCGTGGTTGAGCTTTTAAGTCTTAACTTCATACCTTACATCTCGTGCAAGAACTTCTTCTTTGATCGATCCATCTTGAACTCCTTCAAGATCATGTCAAGGTACGTGCTCATTTGAAAGTACTATTAAGCATTTTGATCTATCTTATAGATCTTGATGCTTATTATTCAAGTAGCCTAATTCAGGTTTTCCTATGAAAAACACCTTTCAAATAACCCTATATGCTTTCCAGAAATTCTACATCATTTCTGATCAACAATATGTCAACAACATATACTCATCAGAAATTCTATAGTGCTCCCACTCACTTCTTTGGAAATACAAGTTTCTCATAAACTTTTGTATAAACCCAAAATCTTTGATCATCTCATCAAAACGTACATTCCAACTCCGAGATGCTTGCTCCAGTCCTTTAGAAGGATCGCTGGAGCTAGCATACCATTTAGCATCCTTAGGATCGACAAAACCTTTCTGATTGTATCACATACAACCTTTCCTTACGAAACTGGTAAGGAAACCCGTTTTGACATCCATCTGCCAGATTTCATAAATGCAGCTAATGCTAACATGATTCCGACGGACTTAAGCATCGCTACGGATGAGAAAATCTCATTGTAGTCAACTCCTTGAACTTGTGAAAAACTCTTCGCCACAAGTCGAGCTTCATAGACGGTGACATTACCGTCACAAGCTTCTCAGCGTCCATCTTGCCCCAGTGCACTTTAGCATGGGCAAGGGCCCAACGGGCACCTTCAATGCAGGCGAAGTGCTTGATAACTTCAATCCATGGACAGGCATCCACCAGCCGCCGCACCAGACCGAAGTAGCTCCCAGGCACGGCTTCTTTAGGCCATAGTCGAACTATGAGGCCCTTCATGGCCTGTTCGGCCACCTTGTGGAGCTCGACCAGCTGCTTCAGTTGGTCGCTCAGGGGCACCGGATGTCCGGCCTCAGCATATTGAGACCAAAACACCTTTTTCGTCGAGCTCCCCTCCTTGGCTCGGTAGAATGCGGCAGCATCAGACACACTACGGGGCAGATCAACGAACGCTCCTGGAGAGCTTCGGATTCGGGTAAGTAACAGATAATTCACTTTTATATGCTTGCTTTGCATAAAGAATGCCTTACCCGCCGCTATCTTCTTTATTGCCTCGATCTCCTGAAGGGCCTTCTGGGCTTCGGCCTTAGCGGCTTTGGCACTCTCAAGAGCCAAGGCAAGCTCGGACTCTCGAGTCTTCGAGTCACGCTCCAAACTCTCGTGTTTTTCCACGAGAGCCTGGAGCTCTTGCCGCACCTCCACCACCCGCGCCTCCTGCTTCTCCCGCTCGGTGCGCTCCAATGCCGCACTGTTTTCGGCCTTGGACACCACTTCCTTCAGGGCCGCCACCTTGTTCGTGGCCCCTGCAATACCCACGTTATTCCTGTCATGTTTTGCAACCAAATCCTTTCTATAAGGTATTACTTTAATAAGGTATTACCTACCTTCCTTGTCCTCGAGCTGCTTCTTGGCAAGGCCGAGCTCGTTCTCGGACCGCTCGAGGCTCTGCTTCAATGCATTGACCTCTGCAACAAGTCGGCAGAGGTCAAGAATAAGAGCCTGCATTCCCATATTGACATATTTATGTTAGACTCCTGCGTATATCTTTTTGGATCCTCAGCTCGGCTTTTCTTTCCGAACACCGAACTAAGCATCAGGGGCTACTGTCTATGTGGTAATATTCTTACATCTCTTAAAAACTTACCTCAAAGCCTGTTAGAAGGCTGGTACAGGCTTCAGTCAGCCTGCTCTTGGCGGACTGAACTTTCTGGATCACCGCACTCATGATAGTGCGGTGCGCCTCGTCGATGGAGGCGCCGTTAAGCGCCTCCAGCAAGCTATCCGGTGCCTTTGGTTGGACGGAGGCCACCGGCATCGCAGTCTTGCCCTTCTTACGAAGGGGCTGCCTGCAGGACTCCGGAACCACTGAAGGTTCCGGTACGGAGTCCGGCACAGGGCCGGACTTAGAGCCCTCTGGGGTTTTGCCCCCTTTGCGCCCGGAGTCTGAGAGGTCGCCTTGCGGCGCCTCCAGGTCCACCTCCTCCTGGTTGGGCCCCTTTCGGAACTCCACCGTGGTGTCTTCTGCATCACGAGGGGAGGAGGCCGTCGGAAGTGAAGTGCTATTCACATCCGACGAACCCAGGGAGCCGCTCGACAAAGCGGGAAGCTCGTCCTTGGGCGGGCTACATGGTTGTATTCGGCGTTAGAAGACACTATGCGACAAATGAAAAATCATGAGTTATTCTGGAATCCGGACACTGATGATCTCGCCAGGGGCTTGGCCCTCGAGGGCCACTCCTCTTCGCCGTCGTCGGCGTTGGTGGAGTAGTCCGGAGGAAGGGTCCTTCCCTTCTTGGACCCTCCGGCCTCCCCAGTTGGGGACACCTTCCTTTTCTTCTCTCCCCCCGTTGGGGGAGAAGCCTTTTTCTTCTCCCCCTCATCTTCGCGGGAGGAGTCCGCCTCGGAGTCATCGGACGATGAGTCCGATAACACCTGACGCCGGGAACTCTTTCGAGTTCCCGTGGCCTTCTTCTTGGCCTTCTTCTCCGGCACCACGTGAGGTGCCGGAACCAGCAGCCCCGTTAAGCGGGCGTCCACTGGGTCTTCTGGCAAAGGAGCCGGACAGTTAACCTACTCGGACTTCTTCAGCCAGTCCTGTCAAAGGTAAGGGAGTTTAGATCCCACATAGAGTCAGACTATGAAAAACAAGAATCCCGTAAAGGGTAAACTAGCTTACCTCGCCGGCTTGACACTGCGAGCTGAATCCGCGGTCTTCGGTAGCGGATGCGGGGGCCTTGGTGCCCCTTAACAGCACCTTCCAGGCATCTTCGTACGTAGTGTCGAAGAGCTTGCTCAAGGTTTGGTGCTGTGCCGGATCAAACTCCCACAATTTGAAGGCCCGTTGTTGGCACGGGAGGATCCGGCGTATGAGCATGACCTGGACTACGTTGACGAGCTTGATCTTCTTGTTCACAAGGTTTTGGATGCAGGTTTGGAGTCCGGTCAGCTCTTCCAAATCACCCCACACCAGGCCCTTCTCTTTCCAGGAAGTGAGCCATGTGGGGATGCCAGATCGGAATTCGGGGGCCGCTGCCCATTCAGGGTCGCGCGGCTCGGTGACGTAGAACCACCCCGATTGCCACCCTTTGATGGTTTCCACGAAGGCGCCCTCGAGCCATATGACGTTGGGCATCTTGCCTACCATGGCACCTCCACACTCCGCCTACTGATCGCCCACTACCTTCGGCTTGACATTGAAGGTCTTCAGCCATAAGCCGAAGTGGGGCTTGATGCGGAGGAAGGCCTCGCACACAACGATAAACGTTGAGATGTTGAGGATGAAATTCGGGGCCAGATCGTGGAAATCCAGGCCGTAGTAGAACATGAGCCCCTGACAAATGGGTGGTGGGAAGCCCAGTCCATGGAGGAAATGGGGAAGGAACACTACCTCTCATGGGGCCAGGGGTGGGGACGAGCTGCCCTCGTCTGGAAGCCAGGCGCAATGTCGTTGTGCAGTATCCGCTTTCCTCAACTTTTGATGTGCCCTCCGTGACGGAGGAGGCCATCCACTTGCCTCCCGCTCCGGACATGGCTGGGGAAGGTTGAGGCGAGATGTGCGTACTTGGGCGCTGGAGCTCGAGTGCACGGAAATGGATAAGCAAAGGAGGAAGAAGGCGTAGGTAAAAAGGTGGGTCCTTATCCCCTTATATGGACGGACGAAACTATGCGTCCCCACCGGCCTCATAAAACTCGCTTATCTCCCAAGCGCCATAATCAATGGCGCGGTTGGGTTACCCACGCCCGTATTGATGAGAATCCCGGAATAAGGGGACACGATCTCTG
The DNA here is from genome assembly GCA_021437245.1 of Aegilops speltoides. Taxonomy (NCBI): domain Eukaryota; kingdom Viridiplantae; phylum Streptophyta; class Magnoliopsida; order Poales; family Poaceae; genus Aegilops; species Aegilops speltoides. The sequence continues at coordinate 36,073,141 of CM038144.1, forward strand.
CTTTGACAAGACGTGCCAAGGAAACCGCCTCGCTAAATGCGCTGAGGTGGGACAGTAAAAACGATTCCAGTAAAAGTTTGGCCGTGGTGTGACGTCACGCTGCAGAATACATCAGCAGATTGAATTTGTGTAAAGATTATTCTCTCTACGGTGGTATGTGGAACTTATTTTGCGGAGCCGGACACTATCCTTGTGTCCAAAATCTTCTATGAAATATTCGGAGGAGGAACCCGCCTTGCAATGCCGAAGACAATATGCGCGCCGGACTCGTCGTCATTGAAGCCTGGTTCAGGGGATACTGAGGGAGTCCTGGATTAGGGGGTGTCCGGATAGCTAAACTATCACCGTTGGCCGGACTCCTAGACTATGAAGATACAAGATTGAAGACTTCGTCCCGTGTCCGGATGGGACTTTCCTTGGCGTGGAAGACAAGCTTGGCGATACGGATATGTAGATCTCCTACCATTGTAACCGACTCTGTGTAACCCTAACCCTCTCCGTTGTCTATATAAATCGGAGGGTTTTAGTCCGTAGGACGAACAACAATCATACCATAGGCTAGCTTCTAGGGTTTAGCCTCTCTGATCTCGTGGTAGATCTACTCTTGTACTACCCATATCATCAATATTAATCAAGCAGGAGTAGGGTTTTACCTCCATCGAGAGGGCCCAACACAGGTAAAAACATCGTGTCCCTTGTCTCCTGTTACCATCCGCCTAGACGCACAGTTCGGGACCCCCTACCCAAGATCTGCCGGTTTTGACACCGACAGGGATATTGATACGTCTCCAACGTATCTATAATTTATGAAGCATTCATGCTATTATATTATCTGTTTTGAATGATTATGGGCTTTATTATACACTTTTATATTACTTTTGGGACTAACCTATTAACCGGAGGCCCAGCCCATATTGTTGTTTTATTGTCTGTTTCAGTATTTCGAAGAAAAGGAATATCAAATGGAGTCCAAACGGAATGAAACCTTCGGCAGCATGATTTTTGGAAAGATTATGATCCAGGAGACTTGGAGTGCAAGCCGGGGAGTCATCGAGGAAGCCACAAGACAGGGGGCGCGCCCACCCCCTGGGTGCGCCCTACCTCTCGTGGGCCCCTCAAGGCTCCCCCGACCGACTTTTTCGCCTATATAAGCCTACGTACCCTAAAAACATTGAATATGAAGATAGATCGGGAGTTCCACCGCCGCAAGCCTCTGTAGCCATGAAAAACCTCTCGGGAGCCCTTCTCGGCACCCTGCCGGAGGGGGATCCATCACCGGTGGCCATCTTCATCATCCCGGTGCTATCCATGACGAGGAGGGAGTAGTTCACACTCGAGGCTGAGGGTATGTACCAGTAGCTATGTGTTCGATCTCTCTCTCTCTCTCTCTCTCATGTTCTCTCTCGTGTTCCCTCTATGGCACGATCTTGATGTATCCCGAGCTTTGCTATTATAGTTGGATCTTATGATGTTTCTCCCCCCTCTACTCTCTTGTGATGAATTGAGTTGAGTTTTTCTCTTGAAGTTATCTTATCGGATTGAGTCTTTAATGATTTGAGAACACTTGATGTATGTCTTGCCGTGCTTATCTGTGGTGACAATGGGATATCATGTGCCACTTGATGTATGTTTTGGTGACCAACTTGCGGGTTCCACCCATGAACCTATGCATAGGGGTTGGCACACGTTTTCGTCTTGACTCTCCGGTAGAAACTTTGGGGCACTCTTTGAAGTACTTTGTGTTGGTTGAATAGATGAATCTGAGATTGTGTGATGCATATCGTATAATCATGCCCACGGATACTTGAGGTGACAATGGAGTATCTAGGTGACATTAGGGTTTTGGTTGATTTGTGTCTTAAGGTGTTATTCTAGTATGAACTCTATGATAGATTGAGCGGAAAGAATAGCTTCATGTTATTTTACTACGAACTCTTGAATAGATAGAACAGAAAGGATAACTTTGTGGTGGTTTCGTACCCTACCATAATCTCTTCGTTTGCTCTCCGCTATTAGTGGTTTTGGAGTGACTCTTTGTTGCATGTTGAGGGATAGTTATATGATCTATCTATGTTATTATTGTTGAGAGAACTTGCACTAGTGAAAGTATGAACCCTATACCTTGTTTCCTACCATTGCAATACCGTTTACGCTCAATTTTATCACTTGCTACCTTGCTGTTTTTATAATTTAAGATTACAAATACCTTTATCTAGCATCCATATTGCACTTGTATCACCATCTCTTCGCCGAACTAGTGCACCTATACAATTTACCATTGTATTGGGTGTGTTGGGGACACAAGAGACTCTTTGTTATTTGGTTGCAGGGTTGTTTGAGAGAGACCATCTTCATCCTACGCCTCCTATGGATTGATAAACCTTAGGTCATCCACTTGAGGGAAATTTGCTACTGTCCTACAAACCTGTGCACTTGCAGGCCCAACAACGTCTACAAGAAGAAGGATGTGTAATAGACATCATTGGTCTGCTTCCCGAGCCTCCCCAATAGCTCGGGAGCGGGCCTCTCGCGAGGCTGCAAGTGATGCTTCGGCCTTCGCATTGTCAAGATCCCGCTGATGACGCGCGAGGCTGACCGCCACCTTTAGCTTGCGCCGCTCCTCAACCAGCCGCAAGCCCTCAGCTTCAAGACACACGTCCACATCCGTAAGCTCTCCACCGAGCTGGCCCATCGCGTACATCGCCTTCCGGAGGAATCCCTGACGGACGACGCTGCGCTCTTGCGCTCGCCTGAGCATGTCGTCGATATCATCCTCCGCTGTCGGCGTTGGCGGCGGGCTCTTGAGCAGTATGCCCCCTCTCGGCAGGGGGCTGGGGGCTAGCACCCCCATGATTGTTGGACGGGCTCCGCAAGGGACCCAAGCCGGCGTAGATCCACCCCGTGAAGAAAATCCTAGGGCCAACCTCAACCATTCGCCGTCCACAATCAGGGGAGGAGCCCTGGGAAGGCTGGTCACGCCACGGGCAAGGACGCGAAGGAAGGGAGGCATGGGCGCAGATTCCAGGCGCTCTACAGGCCGGATTGCCTCTCCGGTCGGACTCGCGTCAGGGACAGCGTGAAAGCTCGGGACGCACAAGGCTAGTGATGGAGGCGAGGCTGGAAGAACTCCCTTGGAAGACTCCGCAGGCTTGACAGGAGGGATCCTGAAGGGCCACAATCAGAAAAGGGAGCAGCGACTGAGGAATTGCAAGAATGAGGTACTTACTCATCTATGGCGAAGTATTTCCTGTGCTTCAATGGTCGGAAGGGGCACCCACTGCCGCTCAAAGACTCCTTCCTCTTGCGGAGGGCGTCGAAGTCCACGCGGAACCGACCCAAGCGCGCAACATGGGGACCAGCGCGCGACGCGGATGAAGAAGCGCCCAGACATCCAACCTCAGGGGCGCCAAGCTGGGAGGAGTGATCAGGCACCACCTCCTGATGACCTGCCGAGGCCTCGGGGGTCGCGGGTCGCATCCCCCCATCGACAACCACCTCAAGATGGGCTTCATGGGCTCCGGTGGATGACGCCTCGGGAGCCCCATGCGGCGTCAGCACCACGACACCAGAGCCTCCAGCCTCATCCGATGCTTGCCTCCCTGCACCCACTCCTGGGGCAAGATCGATGTTGGCGGCGGGGAAGGGAGCCATGGTGACGGGATTCTCGCGAGGCCCCATGAGGCCAGCCGGGCGCAACCCCCATTCATCAAAGTGAGGCATCTGCCTCGCGAAATTGGCCCCGCTCGAGCAGAGATACAGAAGGCTGCCCCCGTGTCGAATGTCGCTCGGCGCGGGGTCGCCTGCCAAGACCTCTAGCACCTTCTTCATCGTTTCAGGCGTCAGCTCCGTCTCCTGGAGCCTCATGCGGTCCTGGTACCCGGTCAAGGCCCACATCGGGCAGGAGTGGCGCTGGAGAGGAGCAATGCGACACCGGAGGAACTCCTGCACCACCCGGGGAGCGGTCACACCGAGCTCTCTCAACCTCCCCAGTCGGCGCCAGACGAAGGAGAGCCGGGGGCTCACGAGCTCCTCGTGGTCCCAGCCCGGATTGGGATTAGCAGGCAATGTCGGATGCGAGAGCAGGGAGCTGGGCACCCTGACATCCACATACAACCACCGCATCCGGAACCCGCTCGTGGAAGGTGGAAGGCCAAAATCAATCCTTGAGGCGGCCGTCTCTGCCATGGCCTGGAAGCTCACGCACCCCGAGCACTGCTATGGGTCGGTCAGGCGCAAAGAGAAGAAGTGGAGCAAGAGGGCAATGGAAAGAGCAATACCCACCATGGCTTCGCATACATAAGCAAAGACAACAAGAAGGGTAACAGATTGAGGATCAAGATGCATCATATGGATCTGATAGTGGGATAGCACCGCATTGAAAAAGGCGGAGAAAGGAGGAACCAGACCAGCCCAGAGGGCGTCAACGAAGAATCGAACCTCTGTGACAATCCTATCGATGGAGGCATGGGACGCAGGCCAAGCCATAGTCTTTCCGCACTCGTGGAAGCTCGGGGCAAGTGCGGAGCGGACCTTGTCCAAGGCTTCACGATTGAGCACCAACGACTGGCCGACGGCGGGCTCGATTGCCGGAGGCGAGCTGGACGAGGGCGCAGTTTCTTTTGTTTCTCTTTGTTGGTTGGCACCATGGCGATGGAGGAGGCAGAGCTCGAGTCAGATTGGAAGCAAAAACAGAGGCTCGAGGAAGAAGGGGGAACAGGAAGCTCGCGGGCGGCAAAGGGGAAATAACTGTGTAAAGCTTCGTGGCCGCCTAGCTAGGCGGATATTGGGGGAGCGTGGGGAAGCAGAGACGCCCATGTCCAATCAGTCACCACGCGTCGACCAGGGCCGCAGGCTGTTGGGGCCCGCGGCGCTCCGTACTTGCCCTTTGGCTTCGCCGCTAAGCCAAGTCCGAGCACGCCTTGGGCCCGGGGGCTACTGTCGGCATCCTGGATATGGGGTTATCAAGACTTACCTGCCTACGGCCTACGGCGTGGCTCATCAGTGGCCCAGTACGGCCCGTTTTCATCAACCCAAGTTCAAGACCCTCGCGAGGGGCCAAGCCTCGCGGGGCAGACAACGCAAGGCCTCCTCAAGGGCAGCCTCACCAGGCAGGCTCGCAAGGAGGCGGAGAGATCAAGGCAAGGAGTACCTCGCGAGGTGCACATGACGCAAGCCATGACGATCAAGACCAGGCAGGCGCCGGCCAGCGCAGTGTCCTTGTTTCCTCTTTGGTGCAAATGGGACAAGCGCAGGCGCGGAATACCGAGGCATCAAGCAAAGGTTTTCATATCGGTGCAACAAGACTAGGACCAGGAGAACGGCAAGACGGAGGTCACCGTCGAGCCTAAGACGGCGTCATCGCCAGTGCCTTTGGCAGTCGAAGACCACCTTTAGTCAGGATAGCATGTACTGGTTGTCCCCCCTTTAAATCCCGCCATTGTGGAATCCCTTCCCGCTCAATATTTGTGAAGATGACCAAGGCCTCTATAAATAGGGCTAAGGCACCACCGTAGCAAAGGACGGATCCATTCGGATCAGAACCACCCACGCCAGCACAAGAACACCTCTCCTCGCGAGGCTGTTCTTCCCCTTGTACTGTTCATCATCAGCCCCAGAGGCAATCCACACACCATACACTGGAGTAGGGTATTACACCACAATGGTGGCCTGAACCAGTATAAACCTCGTGTCCCTTGTGTTGTTCATCTTGTTAGCTTAGAATCGCGGCGAAGTTGTGGGCGTGGATCGGTAGAGAGAAGATCTTCGTGCGCACCCCAGAGTTCGAACCTTAAGGGTTTTGCCAGAATCCCATATCCGACAGTGGCGCTGCACATACTTTGTGCACTCGTCGAGGATGCCGAATTTAGGATGACAAGCGAGCCTGGAACAAAAGATTTTTGGTCAGAAGATATTAAGAGGACAGACATGATAGTTTGCACAGCTTGCAGTGGAGTTAACACTGACCATCCCAAGCCTCTGTTTCTCTCCCAGCAACAATACGTCTTCCTAGTTTGGGGTAGAGTCCCAACCTTCCCTCTCTAGAAGATAGACCAACCGAACATTCACAAGAACCGTCTTCAGGTGGTCATCTAGCAACTCAGGAGCACTAGACCTGTTGCCTACATTAGCACAGGATTTCAGGTTACCAGGAGAAGCAAACATATAATTTACTACTTCATTTTGACAAGCAATTTCGTAGTAAAAAGGAAGGATATGCAGTTCAATATATACAGTTTTCGGTAATTCAATATGTCCACATTCTGGGTGGCACCTACTAGCTTTATATAATGAAAGAATCTTCATCTCTGCTTCCTCCCTTGACAGAGGATATATGATCTGATCCCAAAGGGTTCCCAAGCTGGTGTATGGACTCTGAGGAACATGGAACATCCCTTCAGAGGGCTTGGTAACTCTCCCAGAAAAGGCAGGCCATAAATCTCTGAGCACCCTAAAAACAGAGCTCTTCCCGGTACCATTGGGGCCTTCAGAAAATCAAGGTAAAAAGGCAAGTCAGCATGATTCACTGCCTTATAAAAAGATAACTGAAGGCTTCAGAGCGCAGACAGGTGATATACAAGTCAACAGAAGGCTTTTCCCTTGTACCACACTGCATGACAGCTTCCTCGCCAATAGCTTCTGCGATGGTGTTACAATATCCACTTCACAGAATTCAATAATTTCGTCTGAGGCTGCACTAATGGCACTGGAAGGCACTGGGATATCTGCAGGCAATAATTGAAAAGACATGCTTAATTAGCAGAAGATATTGCTGTAAAACTTGCAAAATGATCATACCATCCGCTACCTTAGGACATTATTAATTTAAAATTACAGTACAACCCAGTGGTACAAGTTACCAACTATGCCCAGAGCTGGTCATTAATGCTAAAAAGTATCAATAATTCAACACAAATATGCAACTTTTAACGAAACATCAAATTCCTGCAACCATTCTATGTGGCACTAACATCCGGTGTAATGAGAAGGCAGACAGTTTTAGATCGAGAATGCTGCAGTTCATGTGCCAAAGTTCCATCATAATATGCTAAACAGGATGTGCCATAACAAACATGGTGTAGGAAATTGCCACAATTTAAACCAAACATGTTGCATGCCATACAACAAGATTACTCATGCACTGCTCTTCTACTCAATTTTTCTTTTATAACTCTTCCCAAATGTGTTTCAGATGAAGAAAAAACATATTTGAATATTTTTGTTCATGGACACGATGAACTACCCCGGCACTATCTAATGGTCAGATAGCGCGGCGGACCCGTATCAATTTAGTCTAAAAACGTACGCTGATTGATAAAAGCGACAGCAAACTCGATCCCTGCATCTCCATGCTCGAAGTCAATGAAATCGTCACGCCGGAGATTTCATTTCCCTATATAAACTGCCTAGGCTTCCATGGCTCTGCCAACTCAAAGCACACACGAAGACATACACGAAGGCATTATGGTTTCCGCCACGAAGCTGTCGGTCACGCTCGTCCTCCTCCTCTCAGGTACGTCCATCGTAAACTCTTACCCATAATCCGGTGAGAGATGGATCTTTTTGACAAATTTTATGTGCGTGTGCTGGCCGGATGAACCTGCAGGGCTCGTGGTGTTCGGGGAGATCGCGGACGCCAAGGGAGTGCGCGCCGGCCGACGGCAAGGGCTGCGTGCTCCACCTCGACGACGGCGTCACCAACACCAACTGCCGCACACCCAATATGTAGCTGAATTAATTGTTGGTTTGATTTAGTTCAATAAGGCTCTGCAAGTTTGTTGTCAACACCAACAAGCGCTTATATACACGCGCATACACTCACCCCTATGAACGCACCCACGCACACCCTACCCCTATGAGCACCTCCGAGAGACTGAACCGGCATATCATCTTGAGATTTAGGAAGCCATCGTAGGCGTCTCGTCGCCGACGGGAACGTCTCCTCCCACTGAAAGCGCATCGCCGGAAAATCCTGAAATAAATCCAGGAATAATGCGAGCACCAGGATTTGAACCCTGGTGGGTTGGGAATACCATTGTTCACCTAACCATCTCAATCACAGGTTGGTTCGCAATTTGGAAACTTTTTGAAGTCCGGAATTATTTAAAGTAAAAAGAAAGAAAGCAGAAAAAAACAAAATTAAAAAACAGGCCGCTTGGACATGGACCGGCCCAAACAGGCGTGCTACGTATTCTCCTAGCGTGCGTAGAGCACAGTATAGGAGGTCCTACTGCATGAGTCGACCCAGTTGGGGGATTGTCCTGTGTAAAACATTTTTTACCACATATAGAAAATTGACCATGTGTTGTAACCTGTGCATAAATATATTAACTGGTTAACATCAACATCGTTTTAGTATCCATATGGATTTTTTTTTTCCTTTTAGAAAAAATCACTCTTCTTCGTGCGGCCATGGAGGCATGGCGTATCCCACTGGCAATGACACATCCGTCTAAATATGCTATACTCATATATCATCTTTTGTGAACCTTAACATCACAAACCGAAACATTTGGGCATTTGATCTTGGTGAGTACAACCAAGTTGTATAGAACCATTCATAATTTAGGGGGGACTAAGTAGAGAAAGAATATGCGTGTTACATACAAACATATCAGTCTCTCTCTGTTTCTGTATTCGGTGACATTAATGTTACGGGTCCCCTCTTTTTTCCTTTTAAGCCCATGTTGATGCCGCTCCTTTCATGCCTTCCTATTTCTTTTCCTTGTAATAGTTAATCCGTGTAACATGCCCACTTCTTCCTATATTATAATCTCTTCACGCCGTAGTCGTCGTTCTTCTTTCCTTATATCTTTCTCACTTATGGAAGGGATACTCCATTTTTTTTGCTTCTAATATAAGCCGTTTAGTGGATGCCGCTCCTTTCATGCCTTCATATTTCCTTCCTATATTAATCTGTGTACATGCTCAGTCCTTTCCATATTATAATCTCTTTGCGCCACGGTCCTTCTTCTTTTAAGATATCTTTCTCACGTATTACTTCTGATCTCCGATGGCTTCAGGCAACCCGCCTCCTGCTTTTCTTTTCTCAACCTGCGGATCTATAAAAACTTGTTGGACTTGGTATAGACTAGCAAATATACCCGTGCGTTGCACCGGGAGAATCAAAACACACTTCCCTGGCCCAATGACCCAAGACAACATTCTGTTGCATCAGCCATGTAATATATATTTTACCAATGGTCTTAGAATGCATGTATGAGATGCTACACTTCAATCATGAAAGAATTGATTAATTTAAATATCTAAATTACCTTCCTAGTTAATTTGCAGTATAAGGAGTCATTACCTTCATCATTTGATTTATCATTGAGAGCCTAAATCATGAGGATCGTACATGTATGTACATATATAAGAAATTAAGGTTTAATTGGTAAGTTACCAGATGCCCATTACTGATTTTCGTTACCAAATTTCTTCTAAACATACATGTACGGAGACCTATAAAGTCTAAAGTACAACTCAATTATCTTTCATATAGAAGGAAACATAATAAACGGATTTGCACATACCACACTAAAACGAATTTTTTTATTTGAAGAGGTCACAATAATTTTCATGAAATCAGGTGTATGATTCGGAATTTCTTTTTTAACCATGCATGCTTTAGATTCCACAAAAAGGCATTATTCCCCGTGCGTTGAAACGAAAAAAAAATCATCCCTCATACACACACCTGACAGCATCGGCGAATCCCTTCAAATCTTTCACAATGCCACACGAGAAACATCATGATAAGTGGTGTCGCGCAAAGTTCATAAGGTTGTATTATTTGTGAAATGTACTCAACATGTTTCCAATTTATTAGACAACAGAAATATCAACGTTAAGACGAGATTTTCAAAATACCCCATATAAAGAAGATATTAATAAAGGTTGCATCATAAATGCAATTTTAGGAATGATGATTAATATAATAGCATATTTCAAATCTACACATCTTTGTAAAGGGATTTCCATATATAACATGTTAGATTTGGAGTTAGGATTTGAAAGTGTTAATATAATACCATATTTGAAATCTACACATCTTTTTAAGGGATTTCTATATACTAGTAAATGTGCACGTGCAATGCACGTAACAATATGAAGAAATGTCATCGCTTTAATCCTAGTCAGCATGAATATATTTGAAAGGAGTCAACAAAAAGATATTAGTGCGGTGCATAACAGGATAGAAAAAAAATGGTATTCTACTTCTATCTCTGGTTTGTTCTTCCACCTCTGGTTTTTCCCATTGGCTTTTGTTGAGAACCAAACATGTCATATGGTTTACCAAATGAAATCATGTCTTCTTACATAAGTCAATATGTATTGGTTTTTTTAAATTAGTATTGTTTTATAAATGAAATGTTAATTCAATTGGCAGTCAAATTCTACTTTTTGCATGTAATCATGATGATTGCATACAAAATATTTATAGGCCCGTTGCAGCAGTTTTCTTGTAATATAAAAAGCAATTGAGAGGTGGTCTACTAATGTACCCAGATGTTGCTAAAAAACTAATGTACCCATGAATTCTGTGTGACTTGTACTCAAAATGTAGATGAATATATTTATCATCTTGAGCGGTCGGTTTGGTGCTAGAGAAAACAATTAAAAACTTGCCAATGAAGCAGTGTCCATGTCGTTATAGTTAGATATAATCCAAACTTGCCATTCTCCGATGTACGAATGCACACTCGAAGTAATGAAAAAAGATTTACAGTCATATTCTGTTGGACGTAATGCACACACTCACGCAAGCATCAACACCAAGAAAAATTATTCTATTGTTCTCTGATCCGACTTTTATGGACCTCAATATGATGACATCTTCATCTATATCTTCACCTCCGCTGGAAATAGTCAACATGAGTTTATTCAGTGACCATAAGCCTATGTATTTTGACTACAAAAAAACATAGAAGCAAGTTTAATGCAACTCTATATATTGTATATACAACAGGGGCAAGTTTACTGGACATTGTTAAGAAAAAACTTGCTGCCAACTACAAATTGTTCAGACACAAGAGCAGAACCTCTAGTCTTTGCCTTCGATGGCAACACACATGTAAGAATGGGTAGAAAAGGGCGGGGGGGGGGGGATATTAAGTTAAATAAATACATACGTTGATGCTTTAATCCGCGATAACTCAACAAAAGTAGAATCGGCTACATTGTTTATGATACAGAACCTAATCAGTTTCAAGGATCAATCGTACACAATGGCGGGTTATTTGCCAGCTTCAGAGGACAAAATAAAATGAAGTTCAGCAAGCTCCCTTGTCTGCTAATGAAATACTGAAAAATAATAGTGACATAAATGTGCACCAAATTCGAGCAGGCTCCCTCACCTATGCAAACCCAATGCCACCTTGATAGTATACACTGCTGAGATACATATTTGCAACATTATGCTTCTTGCCATCATCAGATTTTGTGACACAATAGCAGTACCATCAGATGAAATAGTTACTGTCAGTAAAAAAATAGATAGGTTAATATGAATACCAAGTTCAAGACTTCCACCAATCTGAATATATTGCATAAGCGGTTTGCACAGTTATGTCTTATGTTGTATTTTGAAAAGAAATCGTGCAATCCATGTCTCTATCCTTATTTATAGGTAATCTTAGTTTTCTCCATGGTTGTGATCAGTAGATAAGCATTGTACAGAAACACAAATTGTCAAACAAGTCTGATTACTTCTGTCATACATAAAGTACATGGTTAGAAAACTGAAGTTGTACCTTGCAGCATCTTGAAGTGCAGTTTGGATCACTCTCACGGGGTCGATGATACCATCCTGGATCACATGAACATGCTCCTCTACAGTAACCAAAATGCAAGAGTTAACTACCGTACCTCTAAAGATTACTACTCTATTGGAGGAATATGAGATATGACATATTTACCGCACTTCAAAATGAAGTGCTAAAACAAAGTTAAAAAGCACAGACCTATTGCTGCATCAGACCAAACTAAGATTTTCTTGTTCCAGTAGCTTCCCAATAAATATGGTTATCAGGAGGGCCTGCAGAAATTCAGGAACAACTACTATACTGATTAATAGGCCTGAGACACTAATGAGAGAGCACAGTCAACATATAATTGGGGTGCAAAAAAAAGTAATAAGAAAGAAGTGGAGAAATGTCTTTAAGATGCTAAAGGAAAATATGTGATTACGTAGTACAGAATATACACAATAGGAAAATGATCACAATTCCCTCTCCTGCAATGTAACAACAAACAGTGCATACACATCTATCTGAACTTTTCAGAAGGACGACGAAGAGTAGCGCACTGGCGTTCAGTATTCACTGTTTATTTACACCAAAAACCCAACTACTTCCACCTCATCAAAGTCTCCCGTGATATCCATCTGTGAGTTCAACTGTGGTGGCCGCGCCAAGAGCGATCAGCAGCATCAAAAGTAGCCGAGGCGTGACAAGGTCGTACTACAGCCCTACGCGTCTCGTCATGCTCTGGTCTTACTCGTACAGTGTCGACGGCAGCTTGCAGAAGCAGCTGCGGGGCGAGGCCATGGGTCTCCAGCACATGGCACGATAAGCCAGATGCTGTCACTCGCTGCAACTCCTTCGTGGATGGGTTCATTGACAAACTCGTGGACGTGCTCTTCTACGACGACAAGCTGCAGGAGTGGTCTGACGATTTGGTTTTCATCCATGGATCGAAACCATTTGAGACCAATCAGTCTCAGTCCAAAGTCCAAACCAAACCAAGCCAATCCAATAATAATAGATAAACCCCAGACCAAACTCAATTCATTTAGGGGATTAGGCTATTTCATCCAATCCTAACAGTCCAATAGGAAAACTGACTGAAACAATAGTTCCAGTCCAAACTATTGTAGACTGTATGGGGTTACAAATACAACGCAACGCATCTTTACCTTAACCCAGCCGCCCAATGGCACAGCCGATGTGTGCGTCCTCCTCATATCCGGAACGGTTCCTCTCCTCCAGGCGTCGCCTCCGTGGGAAGAGCTTCTGGACGGAGACAGATCCGGGAAGAGGAAGAAGAACCTCTCAGCCGCCTGGAGGAAGTACACATGAACGGAGTAGCGCGGCCGCCCGCCGGCGTGGCATCTGGAAGACAACAACGGAGGTTGAAGAATGTGTTTTCCTCCTGTACTTCCTTGCATGAACCGTATTTGGATCTCCCTTTCCTTCACCCGCAGACAGCCACAATCCATCGCACCGCCATCGCAATCCCCACCTTGACCGCTCCAATCAGGAAACACGACGTGGGAAGGCGATAGTAGCGGAGGGGCTGCAGCGGGTGTGCGGGGGCGCCGGCGAGGGAGTGGCGCTGGGCGTGATGTGGGAGGCACATAAGGCCGCACTGGGTGGGGGCGCCGGCGAGGGAGGCCGGGCGGCATGGGGCAGGGGCGCCATTGTGGTTGGTACCTCGCGGTGGAGGCGGAAGCTGCTACCCGTGCGCGGCTACCGGGGCGAGGACAGCGCGGACACCACGGAGAAGACGGCGGGGCTATGGGCAAATGTGTGGTGTGGTGGGGGCGTTAATCAGATCACGGACATCACAGACATGGTGTTTTTTCGGGAGATAGCGATCGATGGCGTGCAGATTTTCTGGAGGTAGCGATCGTTGGCGTCTGCTGGCAGAACATTCGATCTCAATCGTTGATTTAATTGACAGACCACGGATGTAATATGGACACTTAGATGTGATTAAGTTGGTTTAATCAAAGGTCTCTGGTTATCCCGTGTGTACTTTGTGGTGTGGCTATTGGAAAATTGATGTTCGCTCTTTTAATAGTAGTATAGATAACATGTTAGATTTGGAGTTAGGGTTTGAAAGTTATGAGTTTTTTGAAATATTTGAATATGTCCAAAAATAGAAAGAATGAAAATAGAGTAACTGGTACATTGTGCAGCCCATCTACTAAGTGACGCTGGGGCGAGTAGTAATATCCTACGCCTACCAACATTAATACGAGAGAAAAATTAGAAAAGAGAGAAAGGGGAATCAAACCTGGGTCTCCCAGGTCAAGAGGTGAGGCTCACACCACTACGCCAGCCAGCCACCCGCAAGTTATTAACTACATGGGCTTAATTTTAATAACCGAGCCTGCCGCGGATTTTAGAATGGGCAAACCGAACCATTTTTTTTCACTTACCAATGGCATGGTGGGTAATTCTTTAAAACCTCAGGGGCAGTTTTAATGACGAACGACAGAAACCCAATTCTCTTTATTATTAGGTAAAGATAAAGATAAGCGATGTGGTACTATTTAATTCCGTGAAGAACCTAAAGTCTAACATAGTCGTGTGAGCTAGCTCAAATGGAATTCCCCGTTGACGCTAGGCTGGAGGTCGGCAGTTCGATCCCATCCGTGTACATATTTTTTCGGTGGGATATTTTTTTTTTAACTACATGCGGCCCATGTTGGTAATAGAAAAAAAAGGCCCACTTAGGCATAAGGAGAGGCGTCAAGCGTGCGGGCAAGGGAGGTGCATGTACGTTGTTTTTTCTAAATGTAAGGGAAATATAGTACCACCTCGCGTATATGTTTTAAATTCAAAGTGAAAGCGTAAACTTACGAGAAAAAACGTATTGTAACGGTGAATCCATGAAGTCAATCCGTGCTTTATTATTAGGAAAAGATTGCTCATAAGTGACGGCTCTCTTTCCCGGCGTGGCTTGGATGCGCAGAAGTGTTGGATTCTTCTAGGCGGTCGGTTGACCGCAAATCCCATCTGGAGAGGGAGGTGTAGGTGTCAGGCTGGCCCCGGGCCAATTTTTAAAATTCCTACAATATATCCTAGCAAAATTGGCCATGGCCCTGGTGGCCGTCGGATCCTATTTACCTCGTACTGCGGCGAATAGGAAGCGAACGCACAACCTGCCTGAACGTTGGTTGATGGGCCGGAGCATCTTAATTTTTTTTTCCTGTGTGAGCTTCTCACCTGTATTGGGGAGGTTCTAGAACCTTCCTTGAACACTTTGTTTTCTTTTTTTTCTGCCTATTGTTGTTGGTTTTGTTTTAGGTTTTTTGGTATCCACATTTTCTTATTTGTCTTTATACTTTTTTATTTTGTTTCACGAACATTTTTTGAATTTGTGATTAAAAAAATCCAAGATCATGTTTTGAATTCAAGAACATTTTCAAAATCTAGGACATTATTATATATCTCAAACTTTTTTCGAATTCATCAACATTTTTAATTTCGAAAACTCTTTTGAATTCATGAAAATTTTGTGAAGTCATGATTAAAATAAAAATCAAAACCAAAAGTTTCTTCAATTTATGAACATTTTTTGAATCTGTGAACATTCTAAAAAATCAAGAACATTTTTCGAAACCACGGGCCTTTTCTATATCTGTTTTGTTTTTTCTTAAATACATGAATATTTTTCAAAATAGTGATTTAAAAAAATGGTGACCTTATTTTTAAACTTGTGAACATATTTAATTTTTTCAGTATTTTAACAAAATAACAGGTCGGTGTAAAAAAAGCCTGACCAAAAGTTCGATCAGACAAAAATAACAGGTCCATTTTAGATTCTGACACGCGGATGGGTGTGCGCGATTGGTGACTTTCCAGCGCAGTGCGCGCGGAACAGGAGCTCCCCTGGTAGCCTTTGTGCGTCGTCCAGCTCGCTGACGGCTCGACTGAGAGGAGCTGAACCTGAACCTTTTCCATCTGTATTTCTATTTGAATCAGATAGAAAAATCATTTGCGAGGATGCTTCCGTTCCCTGGCTGCTCCAATTAGCGTCTGCATGGCACTTTGGAAAATGATCAGTGGTGCCGATCCCTAGCGATGTGCTGCCACCTTTTCAACTGAGATGAAATCGCGCAGCACACGCAAGAAGACGCCGCGATCTCTTCACCAAATCTAGTAGTGAAACTGTTAGCCGCTTCTTATCCTAAAGTGGAAAAATGGAGAGCTCGCACTGTTCGGGTCAGAGAGCGCGGCGGATCCGTATCAGTTTAGTCTAAGCAGCGCCGGTCCTCGAGTTTCGGAGGCCCCGGGGCGAACTCAAATGAATGGGCCCAGTGGCGACATTGGAAGAAAAAAAATGATCCCATACATTGATAGAAAAAATTCTTGCAAAGCTATAATAAACAGTGGTAATTTTCCTTGGTAAATAATACTCCAGGTCATAAATAACAACATCATACTTCAGGTCTAAATCAAATATCATAGAAGTTACAGAGCATAACAAAAAGTAAATCATATGCTAACGAACCTCCAAGCCTCTAGTAATCATGAGAAACGGCTCCTTCGTGCATTTTTTGATGCAAAATCATTAATGACAGTATCAAGATCAATGTTATCCAACACATCCTTCTCAATACAACATATTGCCAATCCATTCAATCTTTCTTGCGACATAGTTGACCTCAAATAATTTTTCAACAACTTCAATTTTGAAAAACTTCGTTCGGCTGATGCTACCGTCACAGGCACAGTTAAGAGAATTCGGTAAGCAATTGACACGTTTGGATAGCAATCTGCAGCTCTAACAAACTCAAATATCTGATCTGCTGGCATGAGTGTATTTGGCAATGTCATTTGCAACACTTTTAGTTCAGAAACAAAATCATCCAAGTCAACATCTGCTGAGTTGTCATGAGAAAAAGTCTTTGCAAAATTAGTGCAACATCTTCTCAGGTCATTATCATCCAAGGATTTCAATTTTTTAGAGTTGAACAAGAAGCCAAATATACTCCCGAATGACTTAAGCTCATCAAATCTGGTGGTCAGGGAATTAATTGCAACATCTATCATCACAAGAAAGTATTTCACTCTAAATGATTCCTCTGCAACTGCTTGCGCTTCTTCCATTTGATTATTTTCTTCGCTGCCATTAGTTTCACCAAAGTGCTTTTTTCTGATAACCTGACGTTTTACAGGAAATACAGGGTCTATATCCATGTCAGATGCAATAGATTTTGCAATGTTCACACTGGATGTAAAGCCGTCATTTCTGTACTTCTTAAAAAATGAGATGGCACCTTCAATTTGCTTAAGGGTAACATCAATGCACATAAACTCAGACTGCAACTTCTTACTGACCATGTTGATAGTAAATAAAATATCGTGCCAAATGACCATGCCAACTAAGAATTCAAAATTTCCAAGTGCAGTAACCAAAGATTTTGCATCACTCTTTGTTTTGGGCTCATCATTAGATGTTCTCTGCAACTCCAATAGAGCTTTTCTTAGCGAGGTGCTTGATATCTAATAGCTTGAACACTCTTTATCCGACTCTCCCAATGAGTATTACGAGAGAGATTTAAGCGTAAGGTTTGGAACATTATCAAGCAATACCTGCCATCTTTTAGTAGAGCACGAAAACAATATGTAGATCCGTTGCACAACTCCAAAGAAAGTAATAGCTTTGCTGCAAGATTTTGCCATATCACATAGAGTAAGATTCAAGCTGTGACAGGCACATGGCATGTACAATGCTCTCGGATTTATTTCAAGTAACCTCTTCTGGACACCTTGGTGTTTTCCCTTCATGTTTGAACCATTATCATATCCTTGACCTCTAACATCATTAACATTCAAACCAAGCAACCCAAGTGCAGTTATTAACTCTTTATAAAGTCCAAGTCCTGATGTATCATCCACCTTTAGGAACTCTAGAAAATACTCATTTATTTTTGTAGTGGCACTTGACATGTTTACACATCTCACAATTAGAGTCAATTGTTCTTGATGGCTCACATCGGGTACAATCAAGAATAACAGAGAAATACTTGGCATCCTTGATTACCTTTAAGATAGAATCTTTCACACTCTGAGCAAGAAGGCTAATTAACTCATTCGAATCTTATGCCCAAGATAATGATAGTGAATTTCACTATTTTGAATGCGCCTAAGATGATCTTGCATAACTGGGTCAAATTCTGCTATCATTTCAATTACTCCCAAAAAGTTTCCATTGCTAACTTGGTATAGTTTCTCATTTGATCCTCGAAAAGCCAAATTATGCTTGGCAAGAAACTTCACTGCAGCAACAATTCTAATCAGAACTTGTCTCCATCGCTCTTTCTCCTTTGCAATTTCTTGCTGCAGATCTTTATCAATTGTCACATTTTTACTCAGCCTCAGTCTTACCTCATTCCAAGTATTCATGTTAGTGATATGCTCAACACTATTCTCATGAAGTTTGAGCTTCTCACTTAGATGCTTCCAATCCATTAGTCCTTCGGATGCTAGTAAACTTTTGCTACTTTCAGACTTGAACAATTTGCAGCAAAAACAGTAAACTTTATTCACATGTTTAGAGTACACCAACCACTTCCGATCACTGACCTCCCCATTACTAAGCTTTCTTGAGTAGTAAGCGTACGAAAAATGTCTTCCAATATTATCCGTTTCGAATACAAGATTGTACTCCCTTGTAGGCCCTTTTTCAATCAGAATATCTCTTGCTTTATTGTCAAGAGCATCCCAGTTTCTAGGGTCATAGATATCAAAAGGAGAAGATCCTTGTTCATCAACACTTGTAGGATTCTCACGGCCACTCAAATTTATGGAAGTCTCATGGGCATTGTTTTCCTCAATTGTGGTCTCATTCTCAGCAGGTTGTTGTTCTTCAGCACCATTGCCATCTAATTCATCAAGATTATCAGCAGTGTCATTCCTCACAGCAAATTTACGCATAGCTCCCTTCTGAGTTCCAATTAACTTATCTATTCTTTTCCTCTTTGTTCTTTTCTGGAAACCAGATAAATGTTTTTTGGGCAGCATGTTTGCAATAAAAGGATTGAAGGCACTTGAAGGCTGAAGGTTGCAAGAAATCAGTGAAAATCTGCGTTCTTCAGGCTGCAACTATCCAAATTCAATCATCAAGGAAACAAGAAATCCAGGACCAAGTCGGCAACAACAGATCGAACTCTACTCCAAGGACACTACCAGGGCCGGCCCTGGGCCAGGGCAGCAGGGGCGACGGCCCGGGGCCCAGTGAAATTAGGGGCCCCGACCTGTAGGGTACAGTGTATATATATATATAAGCCCTGATGAATTGGCACACAAAAAAAGTAAGGGGCTGTAGGCAGGGTCGCAGACTCGCAGGAGGCCCATCTCCAACAGAAGCCCAATCGCCAAGAGGCCCAAGTCACGCCGGTTCATTTTCTCGCTAAGGCACAGAGGCGAGCGACTCTCCTCCTCCTCAGTCTGAACGCCGGTTCGTTTTCTCGACTGTTCGCCTTCATAGATCGGCCGACTGGGCAACTGCGAGTCTTCGACAGCGGCTGCCGCCAGATCGTTCGCAAGGAATAGCGAAGACAAAGGTAAATCTCAAGATTAATTTCTCTTAGCCCTCAATCTTAATCTAGTGATTAATCTATATTCTTCTTTTTACAACAGTAGTGTCCTTGGAGTAGAGTTCGATCTGTTGTTGCCGACTTGGTCCTGGATTTCTTGTTTCCTTGATGATTGAATTTGGATAGTTGCAGCTCAAGAACGCAGATTTTCACCGATTTCTTGCAACCTTCAGCCTTCAAGTGCCTTCAATCCTTTTATTGCAAACATGCTGCCCAAAAAACATTTATCTGGTTTCCAGAAAAGAACAAAGAGGAAAAGAATAGATAAGTTAATTGGAACTCAGAAGGGAGCTATGCGTAAATTTGCTGTGAGGAATGACACCGCTGATAATCTTGATGAATTAGATGGCAATGGTGTCAAGAACAACAACCTGCTGAGAATGAGACCACAATTGAGGAAAACAATGCCCATGAGACTTCCATAAATTTGAGTGGCCGTGAGAATCCTACAAGTGTTGATGAACAAGGATCTTCTCCTTTGATATCTATGACCCTAGAAACTGGGATGCTCTTGACAATAAAGCAAGAGATATTCTGATTGAAAAAGGGCCTACAAGGGAGTACAATCTTGTATTCAAACGGATAATATTGGAAGACATTTTCAGACGCTTACTACTCAAGAAAGCTTAGTAATGGGGAGGTCAGTGATCGGAAGTGGTTGGTGTACTCTAAACATGTGAATAAAGTTTACTGTTTTTGCTGCAAATTGTTCAAGTCTGAAAGTAGCAAAAGTTTACTAGCATCTGAAGGACTAATGGATTGGAAGCATCTAAGTGAGAAGCTCAAACTTCATGAGAATAGTGTTGAGCATATCACTAACATGAATACTTGGAATGAGGTAAGACTGAGGCTGAGTAAAAATGTGACAATTGATAAAGATCTGCAGCAAGAAATTGCAAAGGAGAAAGAGCGATGGAGACAAGTTCTGATTAGAATTGTTGCTGCAGTGAAGTTTCTTGCCAAGCATAATTTGGCTTTTCGAGGATCAAATGAGAAACTATACCAAGTTAGCAATGGAAACTTTTTGGGAGTAATTGAAATGATAGCAGAATTTGACCCAGTTATGCAAGATCATCTTAGGCGCATTCAAAATAGTGAAATTCACTATCATTATCTTGGGCATAAGATTCAGAATGAGTTAATTAGCCTTCTTGCTCAGAGTGTGAAAGATTCTATCTTAAAGGTAATCAAGGATGCCAAGTATTTCTCTGTTATTCTTGATTGTACCCCTGATGTGAGCCATCAAGAACAATTGACTCTAATTGTGAGATGTGTAAACATGTCAAGTGCCACTACAAAAATAAATGAGTATTTTCTAGAGTTCCTAAAGGTGGATGATACATCAGGACTTGGACTTTATAAAGAGTTAATAACTGCACTTGGGTTGCTTGGTTTGAATGTTAATGATGTTAGAGGTCAAGGATATGATAATGGTTCAAACATGAAGGGAAAACACCAAGGTGTCCAGAAGAGGTTACTTGAAATAAATCCGAGAGCATTGTACATGCCATGTGCCTGTCACAGCTTGAATCTTACTCTATGTGATATGGCAAAATCTTGCAGCAAAGCTATTACTTTCTTTGGAGTTGTGCAACGGATCTACATATTGTTTTCAGGCTCTACTAAAAGATGGCAGGTATTGCTTGATAATGTTCCAAACCTTACAGTTAAATCTCTCTGTAATACTCGCTGGGAGAGTCGGATAAAGAGTGTTCAAGCTATTAGATATCAAGCACCTCAGTTAAGAAAAGCTCTATTGGAGTTGCAGAGAACATCTAATGATGACCCCAAAACAAAGAGTGATGCAAAATCTTTGGTTACTGCACTTGGAAATTTTGAATTCTTAGTTGGCATGGTCATTTGGCACGATATTTTATTTACTATCAACATGGTCAGTAAGAAGTTGCAGTCTGAGTTTATGTGCATTGATGTTACCCTTAAGCAAATTGAAGGTGCCATCTCATTTTTTAAGAAGTACAGAAATGACGGCTTTACATCCAGTGTGAACATTGCAAAATCTATTGCATCTGACATGGATATAGACCCTGTATTTCCTGTAAAACGTCAGGTTATCAGGAAAAAGCACTTTGGTGAAACTAATGGCAGCGAAGAAAATAATCAAATGGAAGAAGCGCAAGCAGTTGCAGAGGAATCATTTAGAGTGAAATACTTTCTTGTGATGATAGATGTTGCAATTAATTCCCTGACCACCAGATTTGATGAGCTTAAGTCATTCGGGAGTATATTTGGCTTCTTGTTCAACTCTAAAAAATTGAAATCCTTGGATGATAATGACCTGAGAAGATGTTGCACTAATTTTGCAAAGACTTTTTCTCATGACAACTCAGCAGATGTTGACTTGGATGATTTTGTTTCTGAACTAAAAGTGTTGCAAATGACATTGCCAAATACACTCATGCCAGCAGATCAGATATTTGAGTTTGTTAGAGCTGCAGATTGCTATCCAAACGTGTCAATTGCTTACCGAATTCTCTTAACTGTGCCTGTGACGGTAGCATCAGCCGAACGAAGTTTTTCAAAATTGAAGTTGTTGAAAAATTATTTGAGGTCAACTATGTCGCAAGAAAGATTGAATGGATTGGCAATATGTTGTATTGAGAAGGATGTGTTGGATAACATTGATCTTGATACTGTCATTAATGATTTTGCATCAAAAAATGCACGAAGGAGCCGTTTCTCATGATTACTAGAGGCTTGGAGGTTCGTTAGCATATGATTTACTTTTTGTTATGCTCTGTAACTTCTATGATATTTGATTTAGACCTGAAGTATGATGTTGTTATTTATGACCTGGAGTATTATTTACCAAGGAAAATTACCACTGTTTATTATAGCTTTGCAAGAATTTTTTCTATCAATGTATGGGATCATTTTTTTTCTTCCAATGTCGCCACTGGGCCCATTCATTTGAGTTCGCCCCGGGGCCTCCGAAACTCGAGGACCGGCGCTGGACACTACTGTTGTAAAAAGAAGAATATAGATTAATCACTAGATTAAGATTGAGGGCTAAGAGAAATTAATCTTGAGATTTACCTTTGTCTTCTGCTATTCCTTGCGAACGCATCTGGCGGCAGCCGCTGTCGAAGACTCGCAGTTGCCCAGTCGGCCGATCTATGAAGGCGAACAGGCGAGAAAACGAACCGGCGTTCAGACTGAGGAGGAGGAGAGTCGCTCGCCTCTGTGCCCCTTGGCGAGAAAATGAACCGGCGTGACTTCGGGCCTCTTGGCAGTTGGGCTTCTGTTGGAGATGGGCCTCCCTGCGAGTCTGCGACCCTGCCTACAGCCCCTTACTTTTTTTGTGTGCCAATTCATCAGGGCTTATATATATATATACACTGTACCCTACAGGTCGGGGCCCCTAATTTCACTGGGCCCTGGGCCGTCGCCCCTGCTGCCCTGGCCCAGGGCCGGCCCTGAGTCTAAGACGTACGCTGACTGACAAAAGCGCTAGCAAACTCGATCCTTGCATCTCCATGCTCGAAGTCAATGAAATCGCCACGCCAGCAATTTCATTTCCCTATATAAGCTCTCTATGCATCCATGGCTCTGCCAAGTCAAAGCACTCACAAAGACAACGCTACACGAAAGGCATTATGGTTTTCGCCATGAAGCTGTCGGTCACCCTCGTCCTCCTCCTCTCAGGCACGTCCACTCGTAAATTCTTACCCATAATCCGCAGAGAGATGGATTCTTTTTGACAAATTTTATGTGCGTGTGCTGGCCGGATGAACCTGCAGGGCTCGTGGTTTTCGGGGAGATCGCGGACGCCAAGGCCAAGGCGCCGTGCGCCGTGGTGTGCTTCCAGGGAGGCCACATCACCTGCGACAACTACCCCGGCCAGGAGCTCGACGGGTGCGACTGCGAGTGCGCGCCGGCCGACGGCAAGGGCTGCGTGCTCCACCTCGACGACGGCGTGACCCACACCAACTGCCGCACGCCCAATATGTAGCTGAATTGTTGGTTTGAGTTTGAGTTCAATAATGCTCTGCAAGCTTGTTGTTTCGCGTTTCTGTGGTTTGGCAGTGTAATTCAACTTTACACGCTTCGAATAAAATTTCCGAGCAGAATGTGTTCAGGCCCATAAAGGAAAACAAATAATGTACAAATGATAGAAACAACAAAAGGAGAAAAAAACGGAAATGTTAATTGTTTGCCGTGTGCAACAAAAAGGCACTCGGCAAAGAGAAAGGAGAAGAAAATTAAGAAAACAAAAAAAATGTTTGCCCTCTCTACCCGATGGGTATGATATTTTCCCATTTAAATACCCATGGATAATTTTTTGTCCCATACCCTTACCCTAATAGGCTTTTTACCCACAGGGTACGCGGGTAATGGGTACCCCTAGTTGCAGGCGATCGCAGAGGAGAACAACGCCAGCTGCACCTCCTACGCGCTGCCACCGAACCTTCAGGCGGCCCGTGGGACGACGATAGCGCCGACGCTACCATTTTCATCATGGACCTCACGTCCACTAGCAACGGACAGGTTTGTGGACTCCTCTGAGGATGAGTAGGCCACGGGAGGCGGCAGGGCCTTGTGTTTCATCTGGGCCGGTCCGTCTCCCGTGTTCTACTCTTCCTCGCTGGACCCACACGTTCACTTCATCGGTCTTATAGTCGGTGCTCACGGAGACGGCGGATGGAGGACGACACGGGCTTGGACGCCGGGCGCCGCCGCCGTAGGATAGCTTTAGGGTCGGGTCGCTTTTTCTTCTAAATGTTAGAAATGTAATGAATATCCACTGTGTTTATATGAAATCCGTCATGTTTCTTTGAAATCCAGCCTTATTTGCACGAATTCGATCTGATCTGTTAAAAAAGAGTTTAAAATGTATGCGGCTGCGATTGGATGATGGCTTTTTGCATCTGTGTCCACGGACATATGCGGGAGGAAATTTGCAGGATGCCGTTGGTCCAATCTGGTGGAGTCGTGAGCAGAGAATCGATGAGATTGCGTTTGCCTACACACGTCCCACTCTTTCTCAACTAACTTTGACGAAAAACAGTAAGCGGCTAAGTGCTGCTTTCCACATTCATGAAGTACAGTACAGTATAGTAAGTTCGTTACAAGCGCCTCTTCATGGATAACTTATAGCCAGTTTGGATAATTGGCACGTCCACATAAGACTGCAATGGGTATGTCACTATGTCAAGTTCGCTACAGGCGCCTCTTCATGGATAACTTATGGCCAGTTTGGGTAATTGGCACGTCCACATAAGAATGCAATGGGTATGTCACTATGTCAGTATGTGTGTAAATGGTCCACTAAGGGGGTGTTTGTTTCCAGGGACTTATTGGTTTAGGGACTTAAAAAAGTCCCTATAAGTCCCACCTAAACCAAACACAAGAGACTTATTGGGACTTATTGTGGTGATTTGGGACTTATCAAATAAGACTCTCAGGGAGGAGCTTATTGGGACTTATTCGATCCAGGCTCGTTCCCCGCACGCCCCGTCGCTGCCCGGTCGCCGCCCCGCCTCGGTTCGCCGCCCCGTCGCCACCCCGCCTCGGTTCGCCGCCCCGTCGCCGCCCCGCCTCTCGCCCCGTCGCCGCCCCGCCTCGGTTCGCCGTCCGTCGTCACCCCACCTCGGTTCGTTCTGCCTCGATTCGTTGCAACGGTGCCTCCAATCGCCGGACAGGCCCTCTCTTAAGCCTCGTTGCAGCGGTGCAACATGGACTTATAAGTCTCTGTAAACAAACAGGTAGGGACTCGGGACTTATAAGTCACTGTAAACAAACAGGTAGGGACTTATGACTTATAAGTTGGGACTTAAAAAAGTCCTGGGACTTATGAAACAAACAGAGCCTAACTCTAGACCAGATCCAAGGCTGCTATCTTTTTTATGTAGTTGTTGCACTAAACCTAATTGCAAGACAGGGGTTACTTTCTCTTTAGAAGGCCTAAGGGCATCTTCAACGGCGACCCTCAACCCGTCTGCAACTGTTAGGACCACGCGGTCCAGACATGTTATGACATCCAACACGATGCTGCATTGGTCTGTAAAGTGGTCTGGACGCACTTTCTTCCGCAAACTGAAGATAAATGTGGGGCTTTGCCGGTGTTCGGACATCAGCCACATCTGCTTCTGACAACCATGTCCAACCCAAACCCCCTCCCTCGCTCGCGCACCAGCTGCCTGCATTTATTCCGCGTAGAGCGGCCGCTTCCCATGAAGTCGGCCGCAGAGCGAATGCGACCTCTCACTAGCACCGGCATTGAAGCGGCGCGCCGGCCGAGGCGCCACCCATGACTCATCCCCATTGTTCACGCCTGTTCAATAATGGAGACGTGTTACTCAACGGGGCGGATATCTACCACCCCCGTTCAGTGCCATGTCCGTCCGTATGCCGATTAAGCAGGCTCGCCGGCCGAGAAACCCACTTTGACGCCGTGCATTGACGCAGCCAGACGCCGGGCCTCACCAGAATCTGCTATTTAAAGGCGGCCACACCCGGCTTACTCCACACCACAACAGAAGCCGCTCCACATCCTCCTCCCTTGCACCACATCCGCTATGACTACAGGCAGCAACGTCTGCAGGATAGCCTTTCGAGGAAATGAAACACGAGTTGGCCGCCCTTCCAGCCACCTGCTAGAGCCGTCGTGCCAGGCGGATCGAGGCCGGCATGCCCGCTAGCTCGCCTGAGGTCTCCGACGACGAGGACAACCCCATGATGGAGACGGGCTCCGACAACACCGCACCGTAGCCCGCGCCTGGGCATGTCGGCTTCACCATGGAGCAGGCGCAGAAGCACTACAATGCCGCCATGGCGGGGGAGCAGCCTGCGCCGACGCATATGTCGGTGTTCCAGCAGGGGCAAGAGAAACAATGGTACAACCTATTCCTCCTAGCGCAGCACCCGCTGGCGAAGGGCCAGATCAACGGCGAGCACGAGAACGAGGAGGCCGTGGCTGCCATATGAATCCAAACTTCGTTAGGGAGCAGCATGCGATCTACGAGGCCGTCCGCGCTCAAGCCGCCGCTCACCAGGAAGTGGTCGTCTTGTTGTCAATTCTCCATACTTCAACTATTTTTTTCTTTGAAACTTTCCATCTATTCATTATCAACCAGGTCCATGGACCACTTAGCAACGACTACAATCATTGGAGCGAGCTGAAGGCGCACCACCGTCATCACCCTCCCTCATTAGAGTTGAGCAAAAAAATTTGTAGTAGATAATCGAGAAGTCATCGTGTTAAGGTCGACAGAACCAGCGCACCAGAGCAACCATCATCGCTGAAGAAAGTAGTAGACCAAAAGGATCAAACCTATAAACGCCAGAATGAGGATGAACGACGACCGGGTCCAAAAAGATCGGCCGAAGAATGACCCCGACTGAATCCCGCGAGATGCGGCGGAGACACACCTCCACACGCCCTCCGACGAAGCCAGACGCACCATGGGGACGGGGATCGAACGTGGGAAAAATTAGTCTACCGAGGGACATCACCACCGTCACGCAACCCAAAACAAGACGCTTAACCTAACCCAAACGAGAGCATGGTCCCTCCAGCTGACGGAGGGCTGAGGTCCTCCGCACCTCCATGGCCCAAAGGTCATCAGAGACGGGGCAGGCCGGCGGCGGCGCCGACGGAAAGAGGAAAGCCCGAAGTTTTTTTTTTGTTTGTTTTTTCTTTGTGCACGAGGAAAGAGGCTAGCCAACTGTTTTGTAAAGATCCAAGTTGAGCCTCCATACTTCAACTCGAAGCAGTGAACCTGCCATATGCGTGATGGTCGATGGACCTCGATGAACAGCTCTATAGAAATAAAGAAAGGAAATAATGATGATTGTTTGACTGGATCATTTTGGATCCAGATAACAATGTTGAATGCACGATAACTTTTCAAGCTCAAAGAAGTAGGCCGAAAGCTTTGCAGGTCACGTCCCACTGTGTGTGATTTGTGAACTCCACGACTGAGACTTTTGAGCGGTACGTCAACCCGACGATCCACCTCGAACAAACAGTGGTACGGGTTGGCCGCTGATCCATCCAGCACGGCAACACCGCACAAACAAAGATGCGCTCGACCAAGTCGGCAACCTCCTCTGACTTTTTGCCCTCGACCGGCCGGACAAAGCATGCTGCCTGAGATCGACGGGAAACGTGGCCATAGTTCTGAAATCCACGAAGCCGCCGTCGACGCAAGCACGTACGTATGGGAGGAGATTTGGAGTACATCAGTATCGCCTGCCATGTGCTCTAGTGAATCTACGCGGCACGAAGTCAGAGAGGGCGGCGCATCCAGCATGCAGTTTGGCTGAGCTGAACCGAAGTCCTACATGGCCACATCCAGAGCCTCCCTATATAAACGCACCGGCACCGCGCTGCAACCACAGACCGCACGACGCGCAGGCACGAAAGCGCAAGCATGGCCGCCACCATGAAGCTGTCACTCACCTTCGTCCTCCTCCTCTCCGGTAACTCCATCCGTATCCTGATTAATATGCTTCAACCATGCTCGCTCGTGTGATTAATACGCTCTCTCCAGCACTTTATCCTGATTACTTTTTTGTTGTGGATCGAGCAGCGCTGGTGGTGTTCGGGGACGCGCAGGCGACCTGCGACATCATCCGGTGCAAACAGGGAGGGTACATCACCTGCAAGAACTACCCCGGACAGAAGCTCGACGGGTGCGCCTGCGTGTGCGCGCCCGAGGACGGCAAGGGCTGCGTGCTCCACCTCGACGACGGCTCCACCAACAAATGCACCAAGTACTGAATCGGATTACACGCGTTCGTCATTTTCATCTATGCTCTCGTGTTTGAGTTCGAGCTCAATAAAGCTGCAGCCTGCATGTGTGTCGTACATGGAGTAGGTAACGAATGGAATGTAAGCTTGTGTCGTGGAATGACTGGAATGCAATCCGTTGATCAAGTTTGGTAGCAGGGCTAAGCACCCGGGGGAAAAGCATTAGAAGAAAAGAAAGAACTGAAAAAACACAGAACTAGCTCAGTTTGTAGACCCCAGTAGGTGGCAACGCTTGCTGTGAGGAGGTGACATCTGCGAACGTTTTTCTTGGCAGATTCTTGAGAGACGCACGACGCATGACAATTTCTGGGAAGAATAAAAAATTGAGGCAAAAACTGCCAGCAAACAGCGTTCGTGGATAAAAGCATCTACAACCGAACTTCGCGAATCCACCTCGTTACGTCTGCAGCACGCCCGTGGACGCATCCGAACATGTCCTCATATTTCGCTTCCTTTCAGCATCCACATGTCTTAAATTCGGACTCTTAAATCCATACAAATTCATGCACGTTAATCATACAAGTCATTGTCACACGTAAATAACAAATGTTGATACTGAACATAACTAGTGTTTACATAAAATTTATTTTAAGTTCACAACTCAAACATCAGCTCTTTAGTTTTCATTATGGGTCCACATATACTCCACAAGATCATTGAGTAGCTGCGCGTGCACCTGATGATTTCGAAGATTCTAATGCATCTGCAGAAAGTTCATAATCTGAGTTGCATCTTGATCTTCTAGGATTTCAACTTATTCTCCGGGTGCTTCAAAAATCATTGGTTTGGACTACACCATCACCGTTATCCTCGACAATCATATTATACAAAATAACACAACATGTCATGTGCTGACACAAAGTTTCTGACTCCCACGTCATTGCAACCCCTTTGATTGAGCCCTTGAAGTTGAGAATATGCTCCACCTGCCGGTCCATTTCCTCTTGCATGCTCATGAGCATGATCATGTCCACTTCTTTGTCTGAATCCGAAGAAAGAACTCATTTCGTCGGTCCATACTCCTCATGGGACGAAGTTTTGGAATCAATCGTTTTCCTAATAAAATCACAAAACATCCGGTCAGATATAATGCGTCGAACACATCAAGCGGAAGGCGGAGCCAGAGAGTTGCCGGACGTATCGCGGTGGCGTCCGGGCCGGCGAGGACGGGAGAGCGGACTGCTCTACCGGAGTTGGCGGCATAGAGGCTAGGGGGCTGCGAAGCGCGCGTGGCTACGGAGCTACGAGACGGACGGCGCAAAGGAGGAAGATGAGAGGAGAGAGCAAATGGATCCGGCAGTATCTGAGTATGGATCTGGTGCAATTTGTGATGGGGTCAGACTGTCGGGTCCGACGTGGCAGGCGCGCCCTAGCGCCCCATATCCACCATATATTTGGGCTGGATATAAGGGGTGTCGGTCAACCCGAGCATTTGAGACCCGTTTGAGACGCCTGTCTGAGTCGAAATTTCGTGACCGGTCAGTTACCGGGCGGGCCGTCCGGCTATAGATGCTAAGTGACGAATGGAATGCTAGTTTGTGTCGTGCAAATTTGCAGTGGGCAACGAGTGCAATTCAATATGTCGATCAGTTTGCGTAGCAGGGCAAAGCACATAAAAAACCATCATTAGTAAGAAAAGGAAATCGAAAAAAGGAAAGCAGAACTAGCTAGGTGTATTTGAAACAACTGAGCGAGCGCACATGATCAGAACACTGCTAACCCAGGTTCAGCTGAATTGGGACGAACTCCTCCGTAAATAAAACGTCCATTGATGTAGCATTAGGACATCACCCGTACTGACCTGTATTTGTCTGTAAAATCGTGGGAAGACAAGCTCGAGCTCCACACTTTTTTTTTCTTTTTTTCCCAACCGGGCCCGCACCCCTTTCCATTAATTTTGCAATCAACAAAAATACAAAGTCTAGAAATTCTCCAGGTATCAAACCCAAAATAAGACTGAAATGGGAGGAGCGAGCTGGAGCATCGACAGGAAACCCACCGCAGGAAGACCCTAAAACGGATCAACCGCCATGGGACGAAAACCTGACGACACTAATTAGCCACTACCCTAACCACGAATCATAGTACGAAAACCTGAGAGGCTACACGCAACATCACAGAACTTCCAGAACGGACATCAAACCCCAGTAGACTGGTAAACGAGCAGATTAGGCGATCTGGATCCCATCTCCGTCCCTTCAGATCACCACACCTTGCGAGTGAGACCTGTCCGCCAGAGCTGCTGCCGCATAAGCCAACCTCTCCACGCCCGCCTGAAACTTCGACCTATCTTCTTCTTTCAGCAGTCCCGCCCAATACAATATAAAAGAGCACGCATTGAAAACAGCCTCCAGCTGAGCACGAGCATTATAATTGTAGAACGTGATTTTATTATGAAGACACCAGATTCCCCAGCACATAGCAGCAATAATCATCATATAGAATCGTTTTCCTCCTGGGAAAAATTTATACAACTACGCCAGCATTGCCATAGGGACCGAGGGCAGCAAGAAGCTCCAGCAGTAATACCCAGGGTCCCCCAAACCGTTCGAGCAAGCGAACATGTAAAGAACAGATGATTTGCAGTTTCCATGTGAGTGCAAAAAGAGCAAACATGATTCCCTGGCTAATTCCTCTTCCATATATTATCCCGAGTAAGCACAACATTTTGAAACAGCTGCCACAGAAATATTTTGTCAATTGGATACTAGCTTTCCAGATCCACTTAAAGTTAGGACCAGCTAAAACCCTCTCCAACCATTCATATATAGATTTAGTAGTAAATCTTTTTTTTCTTATTGAGATTCCAAAACACAGTGTCAGGGTTAGTGTTTAAAGCAAAAAAAATTGCCTCAGATACCACCCACTCCCACTGATCATTAACCTCCCCAAACAACCTGCGTCTGAACCCCATCTTGTATTCTTTAGCTGCAAAATCGGCAATAGTACCATCTTGATCTTGACAAATGCTGAACAGGAGAGGAAATTTTTCATGCAAGGGGGCAACATCTAACCACGGATCATGCCAAACCCTAGCCAAGTTTCCATTATTAATCTTGACAGCTCTCCCTGCCATTTATGTCTCCTTGACTTTCATAATCACTTTCCAACAGGGGGAGTCCAAAAAACGACTACGAATATTAGCTACAGTATTGTTTTTGAAATATCTGGCACGAATAATTCGCTACCACAACCCATCGCTAGTTTCAAGCTTCCACCACCATTTAGTGAAAAGACTAATGTTCTGCTTATGGAGATCCTTGATCCCCAGCCCACCTATTCTTTTGGAACGGCAAACCCTAGTCCATTTAACCATATGGTAAGCACGCTTCTTGTTTTTTCTTTTCCAGAAAAATCTTCTCCGATGTTTGTCCAATTTCTCAATAAAAGTCTTGTTGAACAAGAACATGGACATAAGATATGAAGGGATCCCATCCAAGCTCGAACCCAACAAGGTGAGTCTAGCCCCAGATGAAGCTGCATATGCTATCCAGGCATCTAGTTTTTTTAATCATCTTAGCATCCAGGAAATCCAACTCAATATTCTTCAAAGTGGAGTAATAGATCGGTGTACCCAGGTATTTCATAGGTAAGGAGCCCACCTGGCAACCAAACATCTCAGCATAGATTGCATCAGTCTCATTATCCCCTCATATAACAATAACCTCACTTTTATCAAAATTAATTTTCAACCCAGACATGAGTTCGAACAAGTAAAGCAATGGTTTGACATTAATAGCTTTATCTATATCATGCTCGAAACAGATGACAGTATCATCTGCATATTGCAAAATCCCCACACCATCTTCTATAAGATCCGAAGCCAGCCCTTTGACAAGGCCATTTTTCTGGGCCGAGGTCATCATCTTAGTTAGGCGTTCTGCCGCAAGGTTAAAAAGGAACGGAGAGTGCGGGTCACCTTGCCTGACTCCTTTAGCACTCTGTATATACAGTCCTAGCTCATCATTGATCTTAACACTAGCTGTCCCATTCCTAAGGATCTGATTTACCCATCCGCACCATCTTTGATTAAAACCACGTTTAACATGGCATTCTAGCAAAAACTCCCAATTGACTTTGTCATAAGCTTTCTCAAAATCAAGCTTGAGAACCACCCCTTTTTGTTTTTTGACATGGGTGTAGTGTATAATCTCATGAAGGGATAAAATGCCATCTACTATATGCCTCCCTTTGATAAAGGCATTTTGCTGTATGCTGAACAGTTTATGCGCATATTTACCAACTCTAAGGTCCATGACCTTAGTAATAAGTTTGTACGGACAACGCAATAAACAGATTGGTCTGTATTGCTGTATTCTACTAGCATCAGTTGACTTGGGCAATAAGGTAATAACGCCATAGTTCAATCTTTGCACATCCAGTTTCCCCTCATAGAACCATTCAAACAGAGCAAATAAGTCCGGAGCTATGACCTCCTAGCAATGTTGATAAAATTCAACCGGAATATTATCAGGCCCAGGTGCCCTATTAGATTTCATATCGAACATGGCCTTTTTAATTTCATCAATAGAAAAAGGTCTAGTCAGGTCATCATTGTCTTCGGAAGAGATCTTCTCCTCATGAGACCAAAGGTTTTCATCTATACAACAAAGATTGCCAGGGGCTGGTCCAAAGAGGTTCCTATAGTACTTAGTAGCATGAGCCAGGAGGTTCTCAGTCCCTTCAATAGTGATCGCACCACATTCAAGCGAGATCATGGAATGTTTTCTTCGGTGACCATTTGCTACTTTATGGAAAAAGCCAGTATTGTTATCTCCTTTCAGGAGCCATCTCTGAGTAGAGAATTGATGCCAATACAGCTCTTCCTCCACATACATGTTGTTTAGTTCTAGCAAAATTTCCAATTTTCTGGTATAGGCTTGCCCACATAACCCAACAGTCTCCTCAAGCCCTTCCAATTCCTGCAGTTCGAGCTTAATAATATTTCTTCTGATTTTGTTGTGTCCAAAAATATTGGAGCCCCACCCCTTAAAGAATTTCTTGACTCTCTTCAGCTTTATATTTAGTGTGTCAATAGGATCATCGGTATACACAGGTTTCGACCAAATGTCAGAACCAGAGGCAAAAAATCTGGATTATTAAGCCAATTGTTATCGAACCTAAAGCACATATTACCTGGTGCTCTAGAAGAGGCCAGACCCCCGTTCAACAGCAAAGGGTTATGGTCTGATAATTCTCTCACCAGCTTACTAACTGAAACAAGAGGATACAAGTACTCCCATTCAGAGGACATTAACACCCTATCTAGCTTCTCCAGGGTAGGATTTTCCTGTTCATTGGACCAAGTATAACACCCTCCTGACATGCAAATCTCTCTAAGCCCCATCAGGTGGATGACTGAACTGAACACATCAGAAAAATGGGACATGGGAGCTTTTTTGTTCTTCTCCCCACTGTGTCTAAGGATATTTAAGTCTCCTCCCACCAAATAAGGGATGTGGGTACTGATACGTCTCCAACGTATCTATAATTTATGAAGCATTCATGCTATTTTATTATCTGTTTTGAATGTTTATGGGCTTTATTATACAATTTTATATTATTTTTGGGACTAACCTATTAATCGGAGGCCCAACCCATATTGTTGTTTTCTTGCCTATTTCAGTGTTCTGAAGAAAAGGAATATCAAACGGAGTCCAAACGGAATGAAACCTTCGGGAGCGTGATTTTTGGAACGAACGTGATCCAGGAGACTTGGAGTTGAAATCAAGGAAGCTTCGAGGTGGCCACGAGGGTGGGGGCACGCCCCCTATCTTGTGGGCCCCTTGAGCGTTCCCCGATCGACTTCTTTCGCCTATATATCTCCATATACCCTATAAACATTGAGGACAATGATAGATCGGGAGTTCCGCAACCGCAAGCCTCTGTAGCTACCAAAAACCAATCGGGACCCTGTTCCGGCACCCTGCCGGAGGGGGGATCCCTCACCGGTGGCCATCTTCATCATCCCGGTGCTCTCCATGACGAGGAGGGAGTAGTTGACCCTCGGGGCTGAGGGTATGTACCAGTAGCCATGTGTTTGATGTCTCTCTCTTGTGTTCTTGATTTGGCACAATCTTGATGTATCGCGAGCTTTGCTATTATAGTTGGATCTTATGATGTTTCTCCCCCTCTACTCTCTTGTAATGGATTGATTTTTCCCTTTGAAGTTATCTTATCAGATTGAGTCTTTAAGGATTTGAGAACACTTGATGTATG
Organism: Aegilops speltoides; assembly: GCA_021437245.1. NCBI lineage: Eukaryota > Viridiplantae > Streptophyta > Magnoliopsida > Poales > Poaceae > Aegilops > Aegilops speltoides. Next base: position 36,107,463 of record CM038144.1, read on the forward strand.
TCTTGTCGTGCTTATCTGTGGTGACAATGGGATATTCACGTGATTCACTTGATGTATGTTTTAGTGATCAACTTGTGGGTTCCGTGACCTTGCATAGGGGTTGGCACACATTTTCGTCTTGACTCTCCGGTAGAAACTTTGGGGCACTCTTTGAAGTACTTTGTGTTGGTTGAATAGATGATTCTGAGATTGTGTGATGCATATCGTATAATCATGCCCACAGATACTTGAGGTGACAATGGAGTATCTAGGTGACATTAGGGTTTTTGTTGATTTGTGTCTTAAGGTGTTATTCTAGTATGAACTCTATGATAGATCGAACGGAAAGAATAGCTTCATGTTATTTTACTACGGACTCTTGAATAGATAGATCAAAAAGGATAACTTTGAGGTGGTTTCATACCCTACCATAATCTCTTCGTTTGTTCTCCGTGTTGGGGAACGTAGTAATTTCAAAAAATTTCCTACGCACATGCAAGATCATGGTGATGATATAGCAACGAGAGGGGAGAGTGTTCGCTCACGAACCCTCGAGACCCGAAGCGAAGCGTTATGACAACGCGGTTGATGTAGTCGACGTCTTCACGATCCGACCGATCCAAGTACCGAACGACGGCACCTCCGAGTTCAGCACATGTTCAGCTCGATGGCGATCCCGGACTCCGATCCAGCAAAGTGTCGGGATGAGTTCCACAAGACGACGGCGTGCAGGACGATGATGATGCTCTACCGGCACAGGGCTTCGCCTAAGCTCCGCAACGATATGACCGAGGTGGAATATGGTGGAGGGGGGCACCGCACACGACTAAGGAACGATCCGTAGATCAACTTGTGTGTTCATGGGGTGCCCCCTACCCCCGTATATAAAGGAGTGGAGGAGGGGAGGGCCGGCCCTCTTCTATGGCGCCCTAGGGGAGTCCTACTCCCACCGGGAGTAGGATTCCCCCTTTCCTAGTCCAACTAGAAACCCTTCCATGTAGTAGGAGTAGGAGAGAAGGAAAGGGAAGAGAGAAGGAGAAGGAAGGAAGGGGGCGCCCCCCTCCGTAGTCCAATTCGGACCAGTCCAAGGGGAGGGGTGCGGCCACCCTTTTGGCCCTTTCTCTCCTTTCCCGTATGGCCCAATAAGGCCCAATACTTCTCCCCCGTATTCCCGTAACTCTCCGGTACTCCGAAAAATACCCGAATCACTCGGAACCTTTCCGAACTCCGAATATAGTCGTCCAATATATCGATCTTTACGTCTCGACCATTTCGAGACTCCTCGTCATGTCCCCGATCTCATCCGGGACTCCGAACTCCTTCGGTACATCAAAACTCATAAACTCATCACATAACTATCATCGAAACCTTAAGCGTGCGGACCCTACGGGTTCGAGAACTATGTAGACATGACCTAGAACTATTCGTGGTCAATAACCAATAGCGGAACCTGGATGTCCATATTGGCTCCTACATATTCTACGAAGATCTTTATCGGTCAAACCGCATAACAACATACGTTGTTCCCTTTGTCATCGATATGTTACTTGCCCGAGATTCAATCGTCGGTATCCAATACCTAGTTCAATCTCATTACCGGCAAGTCTCTTTACTCGTTCCGTAATGCATCATCCCGTAACCAACTCATTGGTCATATTGCTTGCAAGGCTTATAGTGATGTGCATTACCGAGAGGGCCCAGAGATATCTCTCCAACAATCGGAGTGACAAAACCTAATCTCGAATTACGCAAACTCAACATGTACCTTTGGAGACACCTGTAGAGCACCTTTATAATCACCCAGTTATGTTGTGACGTTTGGTAGCACACAAAGTGTTCCTCCGATAAACGGGAGTTGCATAATCTCATAGTTACAGGAACATGTATAAGTCATGAAGAAAGCAATAGCAACATACTAAACGATCAAGTGCTAGGCTAACGGAATGGGTCATGTCCGTTAATCAAATGACAACTCATGTCTATGGTTAGGAAACATAACCATCTTTGATAAACGAGCTAGTCAAGTAGAGGCATACTAGTGACACTATGTTTGTCTATGTATTCACACATGTATTATGTTTCCGGTTAATACAATTCTAGCATGAATAATAAACATTTATCATGATATAAGGAAATAAATAATAACTTTATTATTGCCTCTAGGGCATATTTCCTTCAGTCTCCCACTTGCACTAGAGTCAATAATCTAGTTCACATCGCTATGTGATTTAACAACAATATTCATATCTGTATATGATTAACACCCATAGTTCACATCATCATGTGACCAACACTCGAAGGGTTTACTAGAGTCAATAATCTAGTTCACATTGCTATGTGATTAACACCCAAAGAGTACTAAGGTGTGATCATGTTTTGCTCGTGAGAGAAGCTTAGTCAACGGGTCTGTCACATTCAGATCCGTATGTATTTTGCAAATATTTTATGTCCACAATGCTCTGCACGGAGCTACTCTAGCTAATTGCTCCCACTTTCAATATGTATCCAGGTTGAGACTTGAGTCATTCGGATCGGTGTAAAAGTTTGCATCGATGTAACTTTTACAACAAACTCTTTTATCACCTCCATAATCGAGAAACATCTCCTTAGTTCTTACTAAGGATATTCTTGACCAATGTCCAAATGATCTACTCCTACATCACTATTGTACTCCTTGCCAAATTCAGAGCAAGGTATACAATAGGTCCGGCACATAGCATAACATACTTTATAGAACCTATGGTGAGGCATAGGGAATGACTTTTCATTCTCTTTCTATTTTCTGTTGTGGTCGGGATTTGAGTCTTACTCAATTTCATACCTTTGCAACACAGGCAAGAACTCTTTCTTTGACTGTTCCATTTTGAACTATTTCAAAATCTTGCCAAGGTATGTACTCATTGAAAATCTTATCAAGCGTCTTGATCTATCTCAATAGATCTTGATGCTCAATATGTAAGTAGCTTTTACTGAGGTCTTTTCTTTTTAAAGAACTCCTTTAAAACACTCCTTTATGCTTTGCAAAAAAATTCTACATCATTTCTGATCAACAATATGTCACTCACATATACTTATCAGAAATGCCGTAGTGCTCCCACTCACTTTCTTGTAAATACAGGCCTTTCCAAAAGTCTGTATTAAATCATATGCTTTGATCAACTCATCAAAGCGTATATTCCAACTCCGAGATGCTTGCACCAGTCCATTGATGGATTGCTGGAGCTTGCACACTTTGTTAGCATCTTTAGGATTGACAAAAACTTTCTGGTTGCATCATATACAACTCTTCTTTAATAAGTCCATTAAGGAATGTAGTTTTGATATCCATTTGCCAGATTTCATAAAATGGGGCAATTGCTAACATGATTCGGACAGACTTAAGCATCGATACGAGTGAGAAAATCTCATCGTATTCAACCCCTTGAACTTGTTGAAAACCTTTTGCAACAAGTCGTGCTTAGTGGATAGTAACACTACTATCAGTGTCCGTCTTCCTCTTGAAGATCCATTTATTTAACATGGCTTGCTGATCATCGAGCAAGTCAATCAAAGTCCATACTTTGTTCTCATACATGGATCATATCTCAGATTTTATGGCCTCAAGCCATTTCACGGAATCTGGGCTCATCATCGCTTCCTCATAGTTCGTAGGTTCATCACGGTCTAGTTACATGACTTCCAGAACAGGATTACCGTACCACTCTGGTGCGGATCTCACTCTGGTTTACCTACGAGATTCGGTAGTAACTTGATCTGAAGTTACATGATCATCATCATTAGCTTCCTCACTAATTGGTGTAGTAGTCACAGGAACAGATTTCTGTGATGAACTACTTTCCAATAAGGGAGAAGGTACAATTACCTCATCAAGTTCTACTTTCCTCCCACTCACTTCTTTCGAGAGAAACTCCTTCTCTAGAAAGGATCCATTCTTAGCAACAAATGTTTTGCCTTCGGATCTGTGATAGAAGGATTACCCAACAGTTTCCTTTGGGTATTCTATGAAGACACACTTCTCCGATTTGGGTTTGAGCTTATCAGGTTGAAAACCTTTTTCATATAAGCATCGCAACTCCAAACTTTAAGAAACGACAGCTTAGGTTTACTGTTAAACCATAGTTCATACGGTGTCGTCTCAACGGATTTAGATGGTGCCCTATTTAATGTGAATGCAGCTGTCTCTAATGCATAACCCCAAAACGATATTGGTAAATCAGTAAGAGACATCATAGATCGCACCATATCCAATAAAGTGCGGCTACGATGTTTGGACACACCATAACGTTGTGGTGTTCCAGGTGGCGTGAGCTGTGAAACTATTTCACATTGTTTTAATTGAAGACCAAACTCGTAACTCAAATATTCATCTCCACGATCAGATCGCAGAAACTTTATTTTCTTGTTACGATGATTTTCCACTTCACTCTGAAATTCTTTGAACCTTTCAACTATTTCAGACTTATGTTTCATCAAGTAGATATACCCATATCTGCTCAAATCATCTCGTGAAGATCAAAAAATAACGATACTTGCCACGAGCATCAATACTCATTGGATCGCATACATCGGTATGTATTATTTCCAACAAGTTAGTAGCTCGTTCCATTGTTCCGGAGAACGGAGTTTTAGTCATCTTGCCCAAAAGGCACGGTTCGCAAGCATCAAATGATTCATAACCAAGTGATTCCGAAAATCCATCTTTATGGAGTTTCTTCATGCGCTTTACACCGATATGACCTAAACGGCAGTGCCACAAATAAGTTGCACTATCGTTATTAACTTTGCATCTTTTGGCTTCAATATTACGAATATGTGTATCACACGATCGAGATCCAACAAACCATTTTCATTGGGTGTATGACCATAGAAGGTTTTATTCATGTAAACAGAACAACAATTATTCTCTAATTTTAAATGAATAACCGTATTGCAATAAACATGATCAAATCATATTCATGCTCAACGCAAACGTCAAATAACATTTATTTAGGTTTAACACTAATCCCAAAAATATAGGGAGTGTGCGATGATGATCATATCAATCTTGGAACTACTTCCAACACTCATCGTCACTTTCCTTCAACTAGTCTCTGCTTATTCTCAGAACTCCTGTTTGAAGTTACTAATCTTAGCAACCGAACAAGTATCAAATACTCGGGGCTACTATAAACACTAGTAAGGCACACATCAATAATCTGTATATCAAATATACCCTTGTTCACTTTGCCATCCTTCTTATCCACCAAATATTCAGGGCATTTCCGCTTCCAGTGACCATTTCCTTTGCAGTGTAAGCACTCAGTTTCAGGCTATGGTCTAGCTTTGGGCTTCTTCGCAGGAGTGACAACTTGCTTGTCTTTCCACTTGAAGTTCCCTTTCTTTCCCTTTGCCCTTTTCTTGAAACTAGTGGTTTTGTCAATCATCAACACTTGATGCTCTTTCCTGATTTCTACCTTCGTCGATTTCAATATCACGAAGAGCTCGGGAATCGTTTTCGTCATCCTTTGCATACTGTAGTTCATCACGAAGTTCTAGTAACTTAGTGATGGTGACTAGAGAATTCTGTCAATCACTATCTTATCTGGAAGATTAACTCCCACTTGATTCAAGCGATTGAAGTACCTGCATAATCTGAGCACATGCTCACTAGTTGAGCGATTCTCCTCCATCTTTTAGCTTTAGAACTTGTTGGAGACTTCATATCTCTCAACTCGGGTATTTGCTGGAAATATTAACTTCAACTCCTGGAACATCTCATATGGTCCATGATGTTCAAAACATCTTTGAAGTCCCGATTCTAAGCCATAAAGCATGGTGCACAAAACTATCAAGTAGTTATCATATTGAGCTAGCCAAACGTTCATAACGTCTGCATCTGCTCCTGCAATAGGTCTGTCACCTAGCGGTGCATTAAGGACATAATTCTTCTGTGCAGCAATGAGGATAAAACCTCAGATCGCGGATCAAATCCGCATCATTGCTACTAACATTTTTCAACACAATTTTCTCTAGGAACATATCAAAATAAACATATGAAAGCAACAACGCAAGCTATTGATCTTACAACATAATTTGCAAAATACTACCAGGACTAAGTTCATGATAAATTTAAGTTCAATTAATCATATTACTTAAGAACTCCCACTTAGACAGACATCTCTCTAGTCATCTAAGTGATCACGTGATCCAAATCAACTAAACCATAACCGATCATCACGTGAGATGGAGTAGTTTTCAATGGTGAACATCACTATGTTGATCATATCTACTATATGATTCACGCCGACCTTTCGGTCTCGTGTTCCGAGGCCATATCTCGCATATGCTAGGCTCGTCAAGTTTAACTGAGTATTCTGCGTGTGCAAAACTGGCTTGCACCCGTTGTAGATGGACGAGAGCTTATCACACCCTATCATCACGTGGTGTCTCGCACGATTTAACTTTGGCAACGGTGCATACTCAGGGAGAACACTACTTGATAATTTTAGTGAGAGATCATTTTAAAATGCTACCGTCAATCAAAGCAAGATAAGATGCATAAAGGATAAACATCACATGCAATCAATATAAGTGATATGATATGGCCATCATCATCTTGTGCTTGTGATCTCCATCTTTGAAGCACCATCATGATCACCATTGTCACCGGCACGACACCTTGATCTCCATCGTAGCATCGTTGTCGTTACGCCATCTATTGCTTCTACGACTATCGCTACCACTTAGTGATAAAGTAAAGCAATTACAGGGCGTTTGCATTTCATACAATAAAGCGACAACTATATGGCTCCTGCCAGTTGCCGATAACTTCAGTTACAAAACATGATCATCTCATACAATAAAATATAGCATCACGTCTTGACCATATCTCATCACAACATGCCCTGCAAAAACAAGTTAGACGTCCTCTACTTTGTTGTTGCAAATTTTACGTGGCTGCTACGGGCTTAGCAAGAACCGTTCTCACCTACGCATCAAAACCACAACGATAGTTTGTCAAATAGACTCGTTTTAACCTTCACAAGGACCGGCGTAGCACACTCGGTTCAACTAAAGTTGGAGAAACAGACACCGCTAGTCACCTGTGTGCAAAGCACGGCGGTAAAACCAGTCTCGCAGAAGCGTCACGCGTAATGTCGGTCCGGCCGCTTCATCCAACAATACCGCTGAACCAAAGTATGACATGCTGGTAGGCAGTATGACTTATATCGTCCACAACTCACTTGTGTTCTACTCGTGCATATAAAATCAACGCATAAAACCTAGGCTCGGATGCCACTGTTGGGGAACGTAGTAATTTCAAAAATTTTCCTACGCACATGCAAGATCATGGTGATGATATAGCAACGAGAGGGAAGAGTGTTCGTCTATGTACCCTCGTAGACCGTAAGTGGAAGCGTTATGACAACGCGGTTGATGTAGTCGTACGTCTTCACGATCCGACCGATCCAAGTACCGAACGTACGACACCTCCGAGTTCAGCACACGTTCAGCTCGATGACGATCCCCGGACTCCGATCCAGCAAAGTGTCGGGATGAGTTCCACAAGACGACGGCGTGCAGGACGATGATGATGCTCTACGGCGCAGGGCTTCGCCTAAGCTCATGACGATATGACCGAGGTGGAATATGGTGGAGGGGGCACCGACACGACTAAGGAACGATCCGTAGATCAACTTGTGTGTTCATGGGGTGCCCCTACCCCGTATATAAAGGAGTGGAGGAGGGAGGGCCGCCCTCTTCTATTGCGCCCTAGGGGAGTCCTACTCCCACGGAGTAGGATTCCCTTTCCTAGTCCAACTAGAAACCCTTCCATGTAGTAGGAGTAGGAGAGAAGGAAAGGGAAGAGAGAAGGAGAAGGAAGGAAGGGGGCGCCCCCCTCCCTAGTCCAATTCGGACCAGTCCAAGGGGAGGGGTGCGGCCACCCTTTTGGCCCTTTCTCTCCTTTCCCGTATGGCCCAATAAGGCCCAATACTTCTCCCCCGTATTCCCGTAACTCTCTGGTACTCCGAAAAATACCCGAATCACTCGGAACCTTTCCGAACTCCGAATATAGTCGTCCAATATATCGATCTTTACGTCTCGACCATTTCGAGACTCCTCGTCATGTCCCCGATCTCATCCGGGACTCCGAACTCCTTAGGTACATCAAAACTCATAAACTCATCACATAACTGTCATCGAAACCTTAAGCGTGCGGACCCTACGAGTTCGAGAACTATGTAGACATGACCTAGAACTATTCGTGGTCAATAACCAGTAGCGGAACCTGGATGTCCATATTGGCTCCTACATATTCTACGAAGATCTTTATCGGTCAAACCGCATAACAACATACGTTGTTCCTTTTGTCATCGGTATGTTACTTGCCCGAGATTCGATCGTCGGTATCCAATACCTAGTTCAATCTCGTTACCGGCAAGTCTCTTTACTCGTTCCGTAATGCATCATCCCGTAACCAACTCATTGATCACATTGCTTGCAAGGCTTATAGTGATGTGCATTACCGAGAGGGCCCAGAGATACCTCTCCGACAATCGGAGTGACAAAACCTAATCTCGAATTACGCCAACTCAACATGTACCTTTGGAGACACCTGTAGAGCACCTTTATAATCACCCATTTACGTTGTGACGTTTGGTAGCACACAAAGTGTTCCTCCGATAAACGGGAGTTGCATAATCTCATAGTTACAGGAACATGTATAAGTCATGAAGAAAGCAATAGCAACATACTAAACGATCAAGTGCTAGGCTAATGGAATGGGTCATGTCAATCACATCATTCTCCTAATAATGTGATCCCGTTAATCAAATGACAACTCATGTCTATGGTTAGGAAACATAACCATCTTTGATAAACGAGCTAGTCAAGTAGAGGCATACTAGTGACACTATGTTTGTCTATGTATTCACACATGTATTATGTTTCCGGTTAATACAATTCTAGCATGAATAATAAACATTTATCATGATATAAGGAAATAAATAATAACTTTATTATTGCCTCTAGGGCATATTTCCTTCACTCCGCTATTAGTGGCTTTGGAGTGACTCTTTGTTGCATGTTGAGGGATAGTTATATGTTCCAATTATGTTATATGTCCCAATTATATGTTCCAAAAAGAATGTTTTGTTCAAGTGATAAGTCGAATCATTGTATAAACAATGTTTATTTTGATTATGAGGCTATATTTATACTTTTTGCCAAAAAATATGATTGTGTCCCATGTGCGGCCGTTTTCATATGTATAAGTAGTCTGAAAGATAGCAGTCATTGGCTTCAGCCCCCATGTATACAATGCGGGGGTGTTCGCGAAAAATATGCTTAATCACACTTGATCCAACGTCTTGGTCCATTAAGGACGTGATCACATGTCGAACTAGGCAACCGGACTATATAGCTGTAACACTTTCGCTTAGCCATGCGAGTCTAATGGTGGGGCTACTATGTAGCCCCTGGTACCTTCTCGTGCATCCGAATACGGGTGCGTGTGTACATGGCTGGGAAACGGCCCTTCATTAATGTGGAGGAATCCTAAAGATTCTGGTGAGTCTTCGAGTGGTTGAACAGTCTCTCGCTGCATCATGACAGTCAGTTTTCGGCTTTCTCTACTGAGGTGCTCATCCGGAATAACCGGGGCACAATCACAGTAGTTCTCCTTTGGCCGCCTTAGCCGATAACAACGGAACGTAAGGCGGCAAACCCAGGAGCCGGGCAAACCCAACATTTGACCAAAGACATGATTCGGAGCTGATGCATATAAGGCCAAACTTGTGACACCGAACACTCCCGAAGGTGTTCGAGCTTTATAACAAAAGATGAGCTCAAGAATGCCCATTCATTATGAACCCTGTGTTTCCAGGTACGTCCGGTAATCTGTCGTGGCAAAATGCCAATAACGACAGTATCCTCTGTGGGTATGGAACCCATGGGATGGTTTAAACAACAAGAGGCAATAGAAAAGGTTTACACATGGGCTTAATCTAAAAAGAAACCTGTTGAACGGGGCCCTGCTGCATGTCTGCGCCTTTGTCTCCGTTGTCCCATATCCTGGAAGGGTATCGCGCGAACATTGTCTATGGAAAAAAGGAAAACTCATAGGAGAGTACAACGTAAGTATGCGGTGGATAGTAAAAGTGTAAGATGTTAGCCTGCCAATAAGGTTCAGCCAAGTGTGGGGCTGCATTAAATATTTATAGCCCCTGGTTTCCGCTATGGGATTACATATACGGTGCCCTGGTTGAATTTTATCCGGGCTACCGGACTCGTCTAACCGTGTCTGCGGTCTTAATGACCAGTCATGTTTTCTGATATTGGAGGCCGCTTATAGTCCGGCCGCCAGGGCCGTCGCGTGTTCCTCTGCGCGTGAAGAGTGCTCTGTGATTCCGCTAACGGTGATGACGCCACGGGGACCGGGCATCTTGAGTGTAAGGTAGCCATAGTGTGGCAATGCGTTGAAGCGGGCGAAGGCCGTTCTTCCAAGCAATGTGTTATAGCTGCTTTGGAAGGGTGCGATGGTGAAGAGTAGTTCTTCACTTCTGGAGTTGCCTGGGGAGCCAAATGTTACTTCCAGCACGATGGAGCCCCTGTCGTAGGCTTCAACTCCTGGTATCACCCCTTCAAAGGCGGTGTTGCTTTGGCTAATTCTGGATGGGTTTATCCCCATTCTGCGGGCAGTGTCCTCGTATATTAAATTGAGACTACTGCCGCCGTCCATGAGGACACGGGTGAGACAGTATCCATCGATTATTGGGTCAAGCACCAAGGCCTGTGATCCTCCGCGCCGAATACTAGTTCGGCCATCCATGTGACCGAAAGTGATCGGACGAGACATCCTGTAGTCAGATGTGGGTACGATGGGCTCTACATCGTGCACGTCTCTGAGCGCGCGTTCATGCCTTCTCGTGAATGTGTGAGTCGCGTGGATCATGTTTACTATTTTAACCTTTGGCGGGAATTTTTTCTGTCCCCTAGTGTTTGGCTGGCGAGGTTCGTCCTCGTCTTCACTTGGTGTTTCCCTCCCTTTGTGTTCGGCATTTAATTTGCCGGCCTGCTTGAAGACCCAGCACTCTCTATGGGTGTGGTTCATAGGTTTCTCCGGGGTGCCATGAATTTGGCATAGTCTGTCCAGGACTCTGTTCAGACCGGACGGTCCCTCTTTACTGCCTTTAAATGGCTTCTTTTGCTGATCAGGTCGAGAGCCCCTAAATCCGGCATTAACCGTTGTGTTGTCCGGGCTCTCTTCCTTGTTTTGGCGTTTGTTTTTATTACGCCGTGGCTTCCCGTTGCCATCCCTTATTTCGGATGTGCCGGGGTCGCTGGTGCCTTTACGGGCTAGCCAGCTATCTTCACCCGCGCAAAAGCGGGTCATAAGGCTTGTTAAGGCTGCCATTGTCCTTGGCTTTCTTGGCCGAGGTGTCTGGCGAGCCATTCGTCACGGATGCTGTGTTTCAATGCCGCTAAGGCTTCGGCGTCCGGAAAATCGACAATTTGATTCTTCTTAGTGAGGAATCTGTTCCAAAGCTTGCGGGCGGACTCTCCGGGCTGTTGGATTATGTGACTTAGATCGTCTGCATCCGGAGGCCGGACATAAGTCCCTTGAAAAATGGCCCTGAAAGCGTCTTCGAGTTCCTCCCAACTCCCAATTGAGTTTTAGGGGAGGCTTTTCAACCAATGTCAAGCTGGTCCCTTCAGCTTGAGGGGAAGGTATTTGATGGCGTGGAGGTCATCCCCACGAGCCATGTGAATATGCAGGATAAAATCTCGATCCGCACTTCGGGTCTGCTGTTCCGTCAGATGCCTCTATGCTCACAGGTTTAAAACCTTGTGGGAATTCATGGTCCAGTATTTCTTCAGTGAAGCACAGGGGGTGAGCAGCCCCTCTGTATCTGGACGCGCTGTGGCATGTAGTCGGCTGTTGTTGTGTCCGGAGTTTATTCCGAACTGGTATTTGGCTTGTTTGAGCGTTTGGGTGACCATAGTCCCTCGCCGGGATGTGTCCTTTGGATCCATATATGGACCTGGCTGCACCGGCTTTCTTATCCAGATGCTCACGCAGAACGTGGGCGGCGTCAGTAGCCATTCTGTTGCGGTTGTGGAGCGGTACGTCTGGTCTCCTGGTCGTATTATTCTTTGGTGGAACGGCCTCGTCGTCGAATTCTGGCAGTAGCTTGCGCTTTGGATATCTTTTCGTATGGCGATCATCGCCATATCTTTCTTCAGTTTCTAGCACTTTATTCCATTTGCGACTGAGCGTTTCCTGTGCGGCCTTGAGCCGTTGCTTCTGCTTCTTTAGACTTCTTGTTGTGGCCATAAGCTTTCGGTGGAGGTTGTCTCGTTCCACTCGTTCGTCCGGAATGATGAATGTGTCGTCGTCCGGGCTGTGTTCCTGTTCTGGGGCGGTTTCATGAGCTCGTCCCTCCGGATCATTATGATCGGGTATTTGCTCCGAACTGGGTTTGGCATGACGTGGCTCGTCCTGCTCTATCACTGGGTCCGTGTGGTCGTTGCTGCCTTTGGGGTTTACTGGTATGTCAATCCTTCCTACTCTCTTGTCGCTATTTTTACTGTTGCTGGACTTTGAGCGGTGTCTACGCCGCTGTTTGGCTTTTGCCCGGGTGTTTTATCTTCCGGATTATCGCTGTCATCCTTCTTGGGCGTATCCACCATGTATATATATCGTGTGACAAGTAGTAGTCCCGCGCCCTAGAGACTCACTTTCGCAAGTGGCCGTGAAGGGATTGACAACCCCTTTATTGCGTTGGTTGCGAGTTCTTTGTTTGTTTGTGTAGGTTTATGGGACTTGTTGAGGAGCCTCCTACTGGATTGATACCTTGGTTCTCAAAAACTGAGGGAAATACTTATGCTACTATTGCTGCATCACCCTTTCCTCTTCAAGGAAAACAAACGCAAGCTCAAGACGTAGCAATCATCATCGAGGAACTACTATTCTCATGCAACTTCTTCCAGCCGGCGTTTTTATCCTTCAACAGGTCGAGCTCGTGGCAGAGCTTCCCCTTGTCCTCTTGAAGTTGCAGGATTTTGCCGGTCGCCTTCTTCTCTGAGGCAATGCTCTTCTTCAGCAGCATCATCAAGACGGCAGTCAACTCCCCCTACTTACTGAGCTCAGCGGGCATGTCATCGAGGCTCTCCTTCAGTAGCTCCACCAAGCCGTGGATGAACTCCTTCTGCTTATTGAGTTGCTTATCGAGCTGATCGGGCATGCCATTGAGGGATAACGACTCCAGCGCCGCCGGCTCGGTTTGTTCGCCTCCGCGGCTAGGGCGCTCCTAGGAGCCATCGCCTGCCCGTGAGAGATCTTTCGAGGTCTCTACGTGGCGGTGAGCCCTCTCTTTTTTTCCCGCAGCTTTGGCTTCCACTCCCTTGTTATGAGTAGTTGTCGACCTAGAGCTCTGCTCACCGGCCATGGCAAGGATGGACGAAGAAGAAGCACTTATGAGGAGGAAAGGTAGAGTAATTTTTGGTTAGGTAGTTCCCTTTTTTATAACCTAAATACTAGCACTAGTACTAATACCTGCAGAGTGGGAACACGTTCAGGTTTGGTATGTACTAGTAGGTGTGAGCAGGCTTGCACTTAATTATAGCACTAGTACTTTTGAATGTGATGGGAATAAGGTAAATATTAATTATTGGTTTTGGTTTCGAGGCCTGAAACGGCTCTCGATGAGTTTAGTGGAACATAAATTTCAAGTAGACTACGCTGCTCAAATGCGTAAATATTATGTTACTGTCAAAAATTGGCAAAATATGAAGGAGACCAATGGAAGTACTACTAGCAACCCATGATTTAACTACTCGCATGCACGCAGTGGAGTAGTAATGTCTTTCTTCTGCCCTCACGTCCACTCAATTTGCATGTGCTGTATTAATTGACCATCAATGAAGTGAACGACTTTACACTCGTCAAATTATCACATGGTGTGGATCTTGGTACAAAATTGCGTCCGCCCATGTACCCGCGTGTGCGTATGAGGGAATGAGTGTGTGTGTGGCGTGTGTGCACATCATCGCTTCGTGCATGTACCGCCAGTATGGTTCAGGGAGGACGAGTACATTCTTCTGGAACCAACAGCACCTCACTGTGATCAATCCACACAAGGAGGTCGCGACAACGCCTCCACATGTGCCACGTGGCTTCATGAACTGTAAGAGAGAGACTGTGTAGCGTGCCATTGGAATTCTAATTTACGTGTTTTGCACATACTCGAAGTACAAGTAAGGTACACGTGCATTGCACGCATCAGATTTTGCAACCAAATTATGAATAAATACCACACTATAGCATGTAAGCTCTGAGTCACATATGCCTGATGTAGACCTTCGTTTAATTCTTATAGTTCATCCCATTCAAAATCAATTAGTTTTTATAAAAAAGCTAGGGCCTCTTGGATTCGTAGGATTTCCAAAACGCGGGAACAGGAAAAACATGGGATTATTATGGAATGTCGTCTTGAATCCTACAGGATTGTACAAGTGTTTGATTGTGCATAAAAAAAGTAGAATTCTTTCAAAGAGATTTGAGTGGATGGGATGTTTCCTATGAAATCTAGTGCAAATGAATCATGTGGGAAAATTCCTATGGTTTACAATCCTACGAATCAAACAACCAAGACAGGAAAAATTCCTAAGGATTAGAATCCTCCAAAATTCCTTTGAGAATCCTTTGAATCAAAGAAGCCCTTAATCTATTTTATGATTCATGGAACTGTGCGTTGTAAAGCATAAAGTAAAAACAAATAATGGCAATTCAACTAGAAAAAAAGTTTGGGCAGTTATGATATGGAAGATTCTAGAACAAAGGAGAACAACTGTTGTTTTGAGGTTTGTGCATTATGCTTAAGTTCAACCATGGAGTCTGCTAGATTGTACATGTTGCAAAATCCGGTGGGGGGCTATAAGATGGTGCGAGGGGCTGAGTGGAGGGAGACTATGAAGGAGTGCACAAGTGCAAGAACGATATTTAGAGAGAGGGGGCGAGAACGTGCGATGTTGCGCGCAGTGGCGGAGCCATGAAAAAAATGAGCTAGGGGGCCAAGCATTGATAATCCTTTATGAGGAGGGCCAATTCATGAACTTAAACCATTTTTACCAGCAATTGTCTAATGATCACATTCATATTAGCCTTGATATATAATGATGTTATAGGCGGGGGGCAGGGCCCTTGCTGCCCCCTGTCTTCGCCATTGTGCGCGCGTCTGAGAGATGAAGCGGAAGGCATGGATGATGATAGGGGGACATTGGATATATAATTAATGTGGGTGTGTTAGCTATATATGTAGGGGTTGTTTGGTTCTAGGCCTAGGAGTGCCACACCTTGCCATACAATGTTGCCAAACTTGCCTAAGGTTAGTTCTTCAAAATGAGAGCCACAAGTTGGCAAGCCTAAGGGAATCTTGCCACGCTTGTTGTGTGTATGTGATGTGGGACCATAGTGTGGCTTGCCTAAGATGTGGCTTGAACCAAACACACACCTAAGTTGGTCAAATTTGCCTAACCTTAGGTGTGGCAAGCTTTCGCAAACTTAGTCTCAAACCAAACAACCCCGTAATCCAATATAGAGAGGTATAGATTGATCGATGTGGACGTGGGAAAGAGGGTGAGACCTCACTAGATATATAGATTGATCGGTTTGTGTGGAAAACTATGAAAGTCCTAGCTATACACACACACACACACACACACATAGAGGAATATCGATCGTTGCGCATGCACGTGTGATAGATAAAGAATGACTGATATGATGGAGAGGGGGATGTGTGTGTGTGCCTTCATGGGAGACCGACCTGAAGAAAAAGATTGCATGTGTGCGATGGATAATGCCAATTGGTAGTGTGTGTGTGCATGCATGCACGAGAGAAAGTCAGTGGTACAATTATAAAGAGAAGACGACTATGTGGGTGTAAAAGACTAGGTGAGGTCATAATTAATGTGAAGTTGAATTCAAATATTTGAATAAGAGATCATGATGTTTGAAACCCATGCATGCATGAGTATAATGGAGATCTGCGCGGTGTGGTTTGGAAGCGAGCATGTTGTAATCTATACACATTGAATAAGGTCAGACTGATTTGAATTTGAGATACCGATGGCAGACATCGTTTGGCCACATTGCATCCGTGCATGGACACACTATTCTAATTGGAGATGATGGGTGGCTTTCGCATCACATATCTATATCTATACCCCTATATATATATATATTATATTTTATATTTTTTATATTGTGCGCGGGTAACTTTAACTTTGAAAGATGGTCGTTGGATGAGGCGAATCCGATGGTGCAGAGATGGAAAATTTGAGCACTATTGGCCGTTGGATATCATCTAGATTCCATCAGATTTCACCACATGTACAATCTAGAAGACTCCATTGCTGAACTTAAGCATAATGCACAAACCTCAAAACACAAGCACTTCTTCTTTGTTCTAGAATCTTCCGTATCAGAATTTCCCAAATGTTTTTCTACATGATTTGCAATTATTTGTTTTTACTTTATGTCTTACAACGCACAATTCCATGAATCTTAAAATAGATTAGCTTTCTTGTAAAAACTAGATGATTTTGAATGAAATGAACTATAAGAATTAAACGAACATCTACATCATGCATATATGACTCAAATCTTACATGCTATAATGTGGTATTTATTCATAATTTGGTTGCCAAATCTCATGCGTGCAATGCACGTGTAGCTTACTAGTCTAAACGGTGTTTGTGTGTGTGTTGTGCGTGTTGAGGTGCAAATTATCTTTTTTGGGGGGTACACGTTAAGCTTGTTCTCCCGAAATTTCAAGCCGCGCCTTGTTATGCCGAAATTTCAAGCTAGCGTCTCTGTCTATCATGCTGCGAAACTCCCGCCTCTTGAACCCGCGCCTTGTTACGCCGAAATATTTAAGATATATATTTGTCTCGTTGTGCTCCGACAAATCCCTCCATCTCAACCCGTGCCCTGCTATTCCAAAATCACAACACGCGCGAAAACTCCCACCTCCTGTGATATCCCGACAGGTGAAATGCCCGTGTCTCGAGCCGACACGACGCGGCTCCATCCACGGCGGCATTGCCGGCCACTTCCTCCACGGTGACGCTCCCTCGGCGGCTACGTCCACATTAGTAGGAGCTGCTGTTGCTTTAGCTCTCGCTCGCACTGCTGTTGTGCTCTTGCTCTCGGTCCCCTGCCTGGTCTGCTCTAGCTATTGCTCTTGCTCGCGCTGCTGCTCTCGCTCTTGCTCTTGCTTGCGATGCTGCTCCAATTTAGCTACACTTCAGTCGACTAAATTGACTTTTGGGTCAGTCGATTTTCAAGGGGGTGTGGGGGCTCGCCGGAGTTAAAGAAGAACCAGCCGTAGCAGGGAGGGGGGCTCGCCGGAGAGGTACCCCCACTATCTATTTTAGGGTTCAGGGAGGGGGCTATGGTCGCCGGTGGTGGTGGGGCGGTGGCGTGGGGGATCGCCGGAGAAAAAGCTCGGCACCGGGGGGGCTAGAGGGATGGCCGGGGCGGCGGCGGACCGGCAGTGGGGAGTGTTTTTGGGGCGGGCGGGGCAGCGCATCGCCGGCCGCGGGCGGTGGGGGGCGGCTGTTTGGCCGGTGGTGGCTGGCGGCTCAGGGGGGAGGTTGAAGATGAACTGCATGCCCTTGATTTCGTATCCAATGGCTGCAAAATTGATTGACTAGAGTTGAAAAAAATCAGTCGACTGACGTGTAGCCTCACCTCTGGTGCGTGCAGTTTCGACAGTAAAATTCAATTTCGATAGCAAAAATCATTTTTGACAGTTAAGTTCAGTTTTGATAGTTAAATTCAGTTTCGACAGTTAAGTTTAGAGATGAGCGGCTAATGTATTTTACATCTAGCACTTTGTGGTTATGTATTTTACGTCATCTATTGGAGATGCTATTAGAATTCCACTCAGGTTAACGTTGTCTCTCTTGTCCTGCTTCATCCTTGGCGTCGTACAACTCATCGGAGCTGCTCCAACGACGAAACCCTCTATCACAGCGGAGCAGTACGTCGGGCTCCATCTCCAGACGCCTAAGATCTTCTTCCCCTCCTCCGACAGCCAAGTCAGCCGGAGCATCCTCACCGGCCAACCCAATCATGCTGAGATCGACATGGCTTCGCGAAAGAGGTTGTACACCTATTGCATCTCTTTTCTACTCTACATGTTATATATATCACTATGGGAAACAGGAGATTTGCCGTCTGTGGATTACAGACGGCAAAGACCAAATTCCAGACGGCAAAGACTTTGCCGTCTGGAAGCAGACGGCAAAATCAGACGGCAAAGAATAGCCGGCAAAGAATGCTTTGCCGTCTGCTGTTTATCGGGATGACGGCAAAGACTTTGCCGTCAGTCAAACTGATGTTTTGCCGCCACGCGATCTAATAACAGACGGCAAAGAAAAGCTCGTTTGCCGTCAGCCGATTGAGTTTCTTTGCCGTTAGGCTCATAAAAGCACAGACGGTAAAGAATTTTACCTATTAAAATAATCTTAACTGATAGTCTATGTACAGAGGCTAGAAGTAACTAGCGGACAACAACAAACGCCACATTATCCATCGACACTTCGTTTGAAGAATCAACGATGAATGAACAAATTTTACTATACAAAATTACTATATTTACACAGAATACACCACTACTTGCTAATCCAAGACAAAACAGAATACATCATTGCTCTATTTAGATAGAATATTTCATGATAGTAGCACGAGATCTAACACGTCCAACCATCTTGAGTTCGATCTACGCCACCGCCTCCCTGCGAGCATCCCCTGTCCCTTCTCCTGTGCCCGTGGTCATGGGAGCCGCAGCAACCAGCAGCCGCGCAGAGCACACCGATGGCACCATGGATGCCTAAGGAGCTTCCGCCGCTCCTCGAGGCCTGGGCCAGCGCTGGAGGTCGAGGCTGGGGCCAGCGCCGGAGGTCGAGGCCGGGGCCAGCGCCGGAGGTCGAGGCCGGCGAAGGCCTGCGGGGGTGACGGGGCCGGGGCCACCGCAGTCCGGCGGGGGCGACGAGGCATGAAGGCTGTCGGGGACGACGAGCGACGGGTCGTGGAGGTTGGGGCCGGCGGGCCGACTGACGATGGGGCCGGGGCAGCGGGCAAGATGGCGGCCAACGAGGCCGGGGTCGGCCGGCGAGGTGGTGACGGGCGCCGGCGGGCAAGATGGCGGCCAGTGAGGTCGGGGTCGGCCGGCGAGGTGGTGACGGGCGCCGACGGGCCTACGGTGGCGACGAGGAAACTGGCAGGCACCGGTGGTTATGGGGGCGAAGTGGGGAGTGGCCGCGGCCGCGTGGGCCAAGTGGTGGCTGGCGAGGCCAGGACAGGGGAGCGGTGTTGGCCGGGGTCGGGGGTGGAGGTGGCGGCAGGCACCGGCCGCCGTGCTGGATTTGGGAGCGAGAGGAAGAGGTACGTGAGGAAGAGAGAGAGAGAAACGAGCGGCGGGGGTGGGGATAAGGGAAACAGGCGTGGGGTGCGTGGGTTCTGTCCTCGGGGCGCGTGCATCGTGGGTGGGTGGGTGGTGTGTGCGTTCGATGGCCTGGTGGGGATATGCGTTCAAGATCTTGCCAAGTCATCAATCCGCGTGAGTGATCCGCGTGATGTGCTTTCTCTTTGCCGTCTGCAAAAAAAATACAGACGGCAAAGAGCTCACTTTGCCGTCTACCAAAACAAACACAGACGGCAGAGATTTCTTTGCCGTCTGTGTTATTTTTCGCAGACGGCAAAGTGTCTTTGCCGTCTGTGTTTGTTTTGGCAGACGGCAAAGTTAGTTTTTTTCCGTCTGTGATTTTTTTGGCAGACGGCAAAGTGACTTTCCTGTCAGTGTTTTCTTTGCCGTCTGCTGATGACGGCAAACCTTTCTTTGCCGTCTACCCCGACGAAAAGCTCACGGCAAAGCTGCTCATAGACGACAAACTAGCAGTTTCCTGTAGTATATATATATATATATATATATATATATATATATATATATGTATATTGTCCACTGAGCACACGTAGTAACGTGAAATACGATTATTTTATCCTACTATATGACAAGCAGGGAGGTACCATGCAACTTAGCTATCTGTGATGGACTCTCTTGAACGCCATCATTGTTTATCTCTCCGCATTTGAGCTGTGCATTTGTCTATGGGCCTGGGGGTTGAGCTAGTAGGGCAGTGGCCTGGGTCCAAAGTAATAGAAGTAGCACAAAAACATTTTTTTAGTGTAGGCTTTTCCTTGCTCAAGCCTGCCTACTAGAATCGCCAGTGCATGAAAGGAAAAATGAATGAAAAACATAGGAATTGGAAAGTTTCCTATGGTACTACTTTTCATGAATTTGGTGCAAAGGAATGGAGCAAAGGAAAACTGTAGGATTTGTTCCTTTAGAGTCTCCTTGAAATAAAAACCGTAGGAATTCTAATTTCCACTTGTCCTCCTTTTCATATTCCTATTCATGAAGCACAAGACTAAGAGATAGTAGCATAATAGCATTATAACCGTACATTTTCTTATGGTTTGACTTAATCTCACCATGCTTCTTTGCATCCTGTGATCTTCCAATTCTTGTGAATCAAACACCCAGATTGGCAGAAATCCCATGTTTTTAAATTCTCTGTTTTGCATGTGCATTCCTATCCTATTCCTGTCTATTTCCTATCCCTGCATTGTTAGAATCCTCAAATTCAAACAAGCCCTTACACAATTACTTCTGTTACAGATATGTGTCAACGAAAACCTTGTGTGGTTTGTCCTACTCCCGCGGTGTTGTGTTCCACCCCAGCTCAGCTGCTCCAATGATGGAAGGGTTCACCACAGCATGGATCTGCTCTCCGGGCTGTCTTTCGCCGCCTCAGATCTTCTTCCCCACCGCCGGCAGCCACGACAACTGCATTACCATCATCAACTAAGCAGATGACCTTGAGGACTACACGGGTCCGCAAGAGAGGTCGCACTCTTCCGTGTCTGCTTACATTATGCATCGCTTAATATGATGACATGCTACATTATCATCGTGTTCACTTATTATACTCTAAGTTAGGTCCAACCTAATGCTGAAACTTGAGTTTTTAAATGGTTGTGGCGTACATATTGGGGCAGCAATCAATACTATCTGTCTACTATCTGGTTAATCTCGGGTGTCTACTATGAGTTTCATGTTGGATGCAAACAAACATTAAAGGAGCCATCTATATTTTTAACTAAAGCTATTATCTGCCTGCTATCATTGGTTTTGGGTCTATCCACAGTTTGCTACCATCACTCTGGATTTGTGCATGCACTCTTTACATAATCTCACTATGTTTTATTCCTATGCATGCCAGTTATTGTACACAATGGAAGTGATCATGTAGAGCAAAAGAGACAAGCCTTGTGTGGCAACAAAATTTCATGCAGACGTTGCTCCATGGTGGGCGCAAAGGCAGCCCCCTCCACCCATTTCGGATCGTAATCAAGAGGAAGATAACTGTTCTGAGGGCGATTCAGAAGGAGAAGACCACTCCTATTTACCCCATGAGGTCTTCGCGGCATGCTAATGTTGGTAATATCATGCATATGGTGCCTTGCATTGCTTATTGTATAAATTAAAGATGTTATCTACTTAGTTTAGACATGCTTTGTGTCAATGCCATCTATTTAGTTTCTTTATCGTATAAGTGAATCTTGCAATGCCATCTGTTTAGTTTCTTTATCGTATATGTGAATCATGCAATGACATCTTGTTTAGCCAGGCATCATATATGTGAATTTTGCAATGCCACCCTGGTTAGCCAGTCATCTTATATGTGAATTATATCATGCCATCATTTTTTTATTACGTGTTAAATTTTTCGACAATTTTAGTACATTCAATTACTCTTCCTGTGCATCAGCCATTCAGCACGGTCATGGAAAAATCTGGAGTGGAAACAAGGTCTTTAGAGCATACAATGCTATCTGACGAAGCGCATGTCTTGCTGGTTAGAGATAGCTCCCCAGAGGAGGATTCAGAGATAGATAACCAGTCCTATTTATGCCCCCCCCCCCCCGCCGAGGTGCATGCTCTAACTTGGCAGGGTTATGTTGCTCATATCGTGTGTATGGTATCTTGCATTGCTATGTCATTTGCTTAGTTTAGATATGCTTCATGTGAATGCCACCTGTTTAGTGTCTAATTACCATATATGTGAATTATGCAATGCCATCTTATTGCAAGACATTATATATGTGAATTATGGAATGTTATCTTGTTGCAAGGCATTATATATGTGAATTATGCAATGCCATGCTGTTTAGCCAAGCATCATATATGTGAATTATATCATGCCGTCCTTTTTTTTATTTCTCATTGCTTTTGTCGACAATGTTTGTATATTCAACTGCTCTTCCTGTGCATCAGCCATTTGAATTGGTGATGGAGAAATTTGGAGTGAAAACAAGGTCTTCAGAGCAGACAATGCTACCTACTGAAGCAGATATCTTGCTGGTTACAGATAGCTCTTCAGAGCAGGATTCAGAGGCAGATGACCAGTCCTATTATCCCCATGAGGTGTATGCTCAAACTCGGCAGGGTTATATTACTCATATCATGCATATGTTGTATTGCAATGCTTAGTTTTTACATCATATACACAATATTGAATGCCATCTCCTTAGTTGACACATCATATATGCAATTGCCCTCTGCTCACTTCCTTAGTATATAAATCATATATTTGAATTATATCATGCCATGATGTTTACATAGACAACATGTATCTAAATTATGGCATGCCAACCCATTTTCTAAAGATATAATATAGTTATATCTTCTCATCATGTTTACATAGTCATCATATTTTAAATTATGTCATTCTATCCGTGAATTATATCATGCCATCATGTTTCCATCGACGACATGTTTGTGATTTCTGGCATGCCAACCACTTTAATAGACACATCGTATAGTTATATCATGTCATCCTGTTTACGTAGTCATCATATTTTGAAGTATGTCATTCTATCCTGTTTAGTTAGCCATCATACATGTGAAATTGTGTCATGCTATCCTGTTTAATTAGCCATCATATATGTGAAATTATGTCCTGCTATTCTGTTTGGTTAGACAACATAAATTTGAATTATTTCATGCCATGTTTTCTTCCCTACTATCCATTGCACCTGTCTATCTTACAATGTCTGTACATTCAATTACTTTTCTTGTTTATCAGCCATTTCAACTAGAGGGGGTGATGGCAGTATCTGTGGGAGTAAAAACACGGTCTTCAGAAAAGATCGTGCTACCCGTGATGCAGATAGAACCACGGTTGTACTTGCCCAAGAACCATCCCCACCACACATAACCCAGACTCGA
The DNA here is from genome assembly GCA_021437245.1 of Aegilops speltoides. Lineage (NCBI taxonomy): Eukaryota > Viridiplantae > Streptophyta > Magnoliopsida > Poales > Poaceae > Aegilops > Aegilops speltoides. The sequence continues at coordinate 36,130,781 of CM038144.1, forward strand.
ACAGATTGTACCCCTACCCAGTTGGACAGAGAACCAGCTACACCACTTCTAACCCCAACCCCAACAGATAGTAACCCAGTTCCCGCTGACACAACACCATCTCCACCACAGAGCACCCAAACATGAGCAGTTAGTAAGGCAACTGCAGTACCCAAAGCACGAGGACCACCACTCCGAACCCCAAGTCAACGCTTCAAGCAGAAGAAGAATTGTTCTCAGGTCAGGTTCTGTAGCTATGGTTCATACTACTTTGCTCTTGCATCACTGTATTTACTCATACCAACTAATTTCAAATTTGAAAGATGCAATTGAAACTCCAATGGCGCAATAGCTATGTTTTAAACCTGTTTCTTTAACGTGTTTGCTGTTGTAACTTGCTCTATGTTGATTTCAGTTTCAATTGAATAAACAATTATGTTCTCATGCCATGCACATTACAAGTGTTGTTATTGCTATGTAGTTTCCCACACTTATATTCTGTCTATGCTACTTTGTCTTATACTACATTGTAAACCTGTGATGTGTTTGTTTGTTTCTCTTTTAGAACACGGATAAAATATTGGAGAAGACTACCCCGTTATGCAATGGTAAAGGAAGTAGTGCAGATAACATTCAAGATAGTGAGACATCCATGTTGGTCTCCAAGAAAGCTGATGAAAACTATATTGAAGACACTGAGACAACCCCAAAGTCCTATCTTGATGTAGTTTTTGAGTTACTGGCTACTACTGCTGGCACCAACTCTTCGAACTTGTTGCCTGAATCAGTTTGGCTTCTTGAGTCTCAACTTCAACTTGAAAGACATCGATCAGATGTTATGCGACAGGAAGCCGAAGGACTGAGGAAGTCCCTGCAGAATTCAGATGCATACTTTCTGGTGCAACAACAAGTGCTGGAGGATTTAAGCGCCAAACAAGAGAAAGTTAATAATCTACTAAGCATCTTCCCAGCATTATGGGTACCCAGCATATTGTTTCTTGAGCTCTTCTAAAGTGGTTTCAGTTCTAGACTTGTTTTGCTGCGGCGTTTATATGCTGCTTTGTTCCCTATATTTGCACTTGTGGCGAACTTTGATGCCCAATGGATGTAATATGTCTAATAACCGTGATAACCTAGCATAAGTTGCTTGCTTATTTATTTCCTTATTGTCTTGTTTATTTCTTTGCTTGTAGTCAGTGCAGTTCTTTTTCCGTGATTTGCTAGTGGCTGCAATAACCTATTTTTTAAAACTAGGCCACAATAACCATGGGCTACACATTTACTGTAGTTACCATGGCCCTCCTACGGGCCATAGAAACAATGGGCCTTCTACGGGTCGTAGAAACAATGGGCCTTATACGGGTCGTAGACACAATGGGCCTTCTACGGGTCGTATCATCAATGGGCCTTCCACGGGCCCTATGATCGGTTGGCCAAACATGAGCCAATAACAGACCGCATTATGGCTGTAAACGGGCTAGAGTTGGAATCATCCGTTCATGGGCCGACCATAACGGGTTGTCGTTAATCGGCCGTATTTGATGATGCTATGAAAACGGACCAACGTATGAACGGGCCACAAACGGGCCGACTGTAACCTCGGGCTGAATTTGGCCCACAAGCAGAAAATGACAGTAACGTGCCGTAAGTAAACCAATGCTGGAAATGAGCCCAAGAATAAATAGGCCCTGAGAAGGCCGAAAGATAACATGGGATGGAAATGGCCCAAGAATAACAAGCAGTTAATGGGTATAAGTGATACACTGTTCATTACGGGCCAGTTTCACCATGGGCCGTTAATGGGTATAAAGTGATACACTGTTCATTACGGGCCAGTTTCACCACGGGCCATTAATGGGTATAACATGATACACTGTTCATTACGGGTCAGTTTCACCACGGGTCGTTAATGGGTATAAAGCGATACACTCATCATTACGGGCTAGTTTCACCACGGGCCGTTAATGGCTATAAAGTGATACACTGTTCATTACGGGCCAGTTTCACCATGGGCCATTAATGGCTATAAAGTGATACACTATTCATTACGGGCCAGTTTCACCACGGGCAGTTAATGGGCCAAGAGTTACAAAGGGCCTCATATGGGCCGAAAGACGTCATGGGCCATACGTGGGCTAAAAGTTAAAACGGGCTAGAATCATATTGGACGGCCTAGATGACGCGACTGGGCCTAATTCGGATAGGTCGTAACAGGCCCTGGGTTAGCAGTTTGTAAATGGGCTATATGCGAACAGGCCGTTAACAGGCTTCCCATGGGCCGGGCCCGCCACCTTTTGACCAAGTCAAATAGGGCGACCTTTTCACAGGAATGGGCCTCTATTGGGCCGTGCCATGTGTCGATGTATCATAGGCGCCTTCTGTTCAATGAGTGGATGACATCTGTCCCAACGGTGAGCCGACATGTGTTTCCTCCAGCCAATGATGATTTTACACGTGGAAAATCCCCATTGGTTGGGGCTGTTAACGGATTATCGGATCCAAAACTGGACCCAATAGCTTAATGGCATTTCGTTACGGTGGATGCCACGTGTCGGTCACCCTTGACGAAAGCACTTCTGTGACGCATGACTTACCATCATGGAAGTGGACACTTCCGTGATGATAATTTTGGTACTGTCATGGAACACTTCTACGACAGCACAGGTATGACTATCTTGATTCTGTCATAAAATCGTCATGGATGTACATGCATGACAAAAAACGTGACCTACTGTCAGAAACACGTATCATCACGGAAGTGTATTTTTTTATAGTGTACCGAGTGTACTTCAATCTTTCTTGTACCTGTTTCTGAATCCGACTAATGTTTGATTGACTTTTTGTAGGTTTATACTGAGATGTACTCAATGCCCAATGGTGAGCAAGCCTGGGAGCAAGACCAGGAGGGAGCGGGCAGCGCTGAAAAAAATCAGTGAGTGACAGTCCTCAGACGATGACGATGAGGAGGAGAGCGATGAGTCGGGCGTTGAAGAGGAAGTCGACCCACCACCTCGCTCGGAGCGTCAATCCAAGCAGCTCCAAGATCCAGCGGGCGGGCATGGCAAGACTGTGGCTCCGAGTACACAAGCACATAAGTGCACTCGGACTTCGACTCCGGAGCCGATAGAGAAGGTCGCCAAGCAGCCCAAAGTCGCCCCTTCAAAGTCTCAGAAGACCTTGCCCAAGATCAAGATGGACATTCATGTTGCTTCTGCGTGAGTGTCCCATTTTTCTATGTTTCCTTACCGACTCATACTCTTGCTCTGACCGACTGGATTATGAACTTTTCAGTGCCGCAACCTCCGTGACCTCCATGGATGTTGACAAGGCCCCAGGCGACGAGGAGGCTGATGACGCGGCTACTTCCAAAGCCGGTATGCTCTTGCCACCTTGAACTTGTTCTGCCGATTGGGTTGTTGGTCGACTGAACTCTTATGGTTGCTTTTTTTGCAGCTCCATGGGACGTCATTGAGATTCTAGACGACAAAGAAGAAGTGCCTCTGAAGACTACGGGAAGGAGGGGCAGGGCTTCAAGCAGGAGGACGACTGCAGGCCAGGGATCTCAGTCAACAGCAACACCTGAGACGGTGGTCCAATGATCTGGAGATCCAGCTCGGGCCAACGTTTATTTTGCCAATCCACTATTGACTGAACGTCCCTCGGTGTCGACTGTTGAAGACACCGCTTCGCCTGCACCATGCTTTAGGTCCTGTAGCAGCTCCGACTGTACTATCGTCATAGCTCTTTGCTGCATATCACACTCCAGACGACCCGCCGAGTGCTGCCAAGCAAGCCCTTCTCCAGGCAAACCTCGTGATGGAGCAGATTAAGATGGTGCACGAGGCTAGTCATGTTGCCTATGATGTCGGCACCGCTCTGCAAGCCAACATGAAGATTACTTGGTTTCCGACTGGTCCTTTGACTAGTGGTAGTTGCAACTGCTGCTTTATTGTTCGTAAGGTGCCCCTGGATGAGCGTTTTGGAACCTTTATGTGCATCTATCATGGGTCTGCATTTCGTATCCAATCACATCCAATCACCCACTGGGTGTTTTGACTTAGCGTTGAATAGTACTTCCACTTGAGTCGACTACTTTGAGTCGAGTGTTTTTCTGAACCAGTGGGGGCACGCAGAGTGCACCCACTGGGTGTAGTCCCCGAGGCCACCATCGGGTATTTGACGTGGCAGGGGTCTTTGTCAAATGTTGCTTCATTGTTCTTTCACTCGGTTGAATATCACGATCCGAGTGGAATCCGGACCAGTGGGGGCATGTTGAGTGCACCCACTGGGTGTAGTCCCCGAGACCGCGGTCGACTGCTCGTAGTCGACTAGGGTCTGAGAAGCTCTCTTTCTGTCTTTTCTTCTTTTTTTTAAATACTCATGCTAGGTAGACCATGTAGAGTGGGAAAACGGACCAGTGGGGGCACGCCAAGTGCACCCACTGGGTGTAGTCCCCGAGACTACTGTTGAATGTTTGAGTCGACGGTAGTCTTAGAGCAATTGTCGCTGTGATTGACTTTTGTTCCTGTTGACTAACATATCTTCTTTGCTGACCGCAGAAACCTTGTGATCTTGGGGATCAATTTGCTAAACTGGAGAAGAAGCAGATTAGCCTCAACTTAGATCTGGAGCTGGCCAAGAAGAATCTCAAGAAGGCCCAGGATGAAGCAGCCACCATGGGAGGTAATAATTCGTCCACTGTCCATCACATGACCCTTTTTTTAGTCACTTGAATCGAGTGATTTCACTCGAACATATGTGTGTAGTGAAAACCGTCAACTCCAAGCTTGTCTGAAGAATATTACTTCTTTAGAGAAAATGAAGGAGGCTCTGGAGAAGAAGGACCAAGACCTTGCCCCATCTCAGAAGGAAGCACGAGACAAAACATCACTCGCGGATAAGAAGTTGGCCTCAGTCAGCAAGTTAGAAGAGGAGAACTCCAAGCTGAAGACTGTCGTTGCTGAGGCCAACCAGGAGGTTGAGAAGCTGAAGAAGGATAAGGAGATCCTCACTGACGAGGTTGGAAGTCTCGAGGCCAAGAAAGGTGAACTGGAGGCTTATCTGGGACAACTTGCTGAGAAGCTAGTCTTGAAGCTTGAAGGTATTTCTCTTTGTCCGACTGACTTGTCAATGTTGACTGATGCATCTTATTGAATTGTCAACTCACCACCTTTCTGACTACACAGAATTTTGTCAAGATTTCGAAGTAGAGACTGGGCGGGTCGAGACAGGTCTTGACCCCATAAACTCTCCTGTCAAAGATGACGTCGCGATGAGCATGCTACAATTGGAGTCTCGTCTGGACAGTGATGTGAAATATCTCGCTCGTCTGAAGGTGGCAATGTCGCGGATCGACGCTAAACTCTGGTCTCAAGCAGAACTTCCAAAAGATCTCGAGTCCCTGATGACTCGATTGAATGAGATCCCTAGTCGAGTGCAGGAGTGGAAGAAGTCGTCTGCTCGCTGTGGCGCCGATGTTGCTCTGACGTTGGTCCGAGTCCACTTCAAGGACGTCAAAAGACAAGTTGGCGGCTCTCAAGGTTGCCAATACTAAGAAGCTCAGCTTCTAGTCTTTCATGGACACCTTCCTTGATGCCGCCACCCATATCGTAGACAACATCGACCTCGATACCTTCATCGAGCCAACAAGTCCTCCTCCTGCCGAGTGAACAAACATTATGCTCCACCTTTATTTTCCTCAGGATGCTGAGTGGTTATGTAACCGTTAAACTCTTTTAGGCCTGATGCCTGAGTACTTATGCCCGTGGCTCTGAACTTTTGCAAGGATTTATCCGAACATGGTTTTCTTCGAATATGATGACTTTGCCTTTATCGCTTTTGGATGTTTTTGGTTCCGAGTGGGACTCGACCTTTGCACTCCCCGTCGGGTGGAACTGATGATGTGGTCAAATGTCACCTCATCATCCTTGCGGACTGGGATGGAGCGTACATTGTACTTGTGACGCAACTCAGAGGATGTGTTCAATCGACACCACATCGTCCTTGCGGATTGGGATGGAGCATACGTTGTACTTGTGACCCAGCTCAGAGGATGTGTTCAATCGACACTTCGTCGTCCTTGTGGATCGGGATGGAGCGTATGTTGTACTTGTGACATAGCTTAGAGGATGTGTTCAATCGACATCTCGTCGTCCTTGCGGATCGAGATGGAGCGTACATTGTACTTGTGACGCAGCTCAGAGGATCTTCGTGACTTAGGCGAGTACGGGGTCGCAGCTAAGCCCCCGAGTGGGAGGATTGCTCTTCACTCGGAGCATTTTTTAACTTAGGCGAGTACAGGGTCGTAGCTAAGCCCCCGAGTGGGAGGGTCACTCTCCACTCGGAGTGTTTCTTAACTTAGGCGAGTGCGGGGTCGCAGCTAAGCCCCCGAGTGGGAGGGTCGCTCTCCACTCGGAGTGTTTTTTTTAACTTAGGCGAGTGCGGGGTCGCAGCTAAGCCCCTGAGTGGGAGGGTCGCTCTCCACTCAGAGTGTTTTTAACTTAGGTGAGTGCGGGGTCGCAGCTAAGCCCCCGAGTGGGAGGATCGCTCTCCACTCGGAGTGTGTTTGACCTTAGGCCAGTGCGGGGTCGCAGCTATGCCCCTGAGTGGGAGGATCACTCTCCACTCGGAGTGTTTTTTAACTTAGGCGAGTATGGGGTCGCAGCTAAGCCCCCGAGTGGGAGGATCGCTCTCCGCTCGGAGTGTTTTTTAACTTAGGCGAGTATGGTGTCGCAGCTAAGCCCCCGAGTGCGAGGATCACTCTCCACTATGAGTGTTTTTTAACTTAGGCGAGTGCGGGGTCGCAGCTAAGCCCCCGAGTGGGAGGGTCGCTCTCCACACGGAGTGTTTTTGAACTTAGGCGAGTGCGGGGTCGCAGCTAAGCCCCCGAGTGGGAGGATCGCTCTCCACTCGGAGTGTTTTTGAACCTAGGCGAGTACGGGGTCGCAGCTAAGCCCCCGAGTGGGAGGATCGCTCTCCACTCGGAGTGTTTTTTAACTTAGGCGAGTATGGTGTCGCAGCTAAGCCCCCCGAGTGGGAGGATCGCTCTCCACTCGGAGTGTTTTTTAACTTAGGAGAGTACGGGGTCGCAGCTAAGCCCCCGAGTGGGAGGATCGCTCTCCACTCGGAGTGTTTATTAACTTATGCGAGTACGGGGTCGCAGCTAAGCCCCCGAGTGGGAGGATCTCTCTCCACTCGGAGTGTTTTTTAACTTAGGCGAATCGGGTTCGCGGCTAAGCACCCACTTTGGGATTTGAACACAAGTATATGTGAAAACAAACAATTTGTGACTGCGGAAATCATGTCTTTGATAAGCAAACTGAAGTACTTTTATTACAACTTGCCGATCCTAGTGATTTATGTGTAGAAATGGCGTAGCAGCTCTGCGTTCCACGCACGTGGCTCGTCCATCCTCTTGGCTATGTTGTAAATGTGGTATGCTCCATTGTGAAGCACCTTGGTCATGATGAAGGGGCCTTCCCAGGCCAGGGCGAGCTTGTGCGGCCGTTTCTGATCCACTCGGAGCACAAGGTCTCCTTCCTGGAATGCTCGCCCTCTGACATTACGGGCATGGAACTGACGCAAATCTTGCTAATAAATCGTCGACCGAATCAGAGCCATCTCTCGTTCCTCTTCTAGGAGATCCACTGCGTCTTGGCGTGCCTTCTCAGCTTCAGCTTCTAAGAAGAGTTCCACTTGGGGAGCGCTGTGCAGCAAGTCACTCGGAAGCACAGCCTCAAAACTGTACACCAAGAAGAAGGGGATTCGGTCAGTCGAACGGTTTGGCATTGTTCTTAGACCCCATAGGAGGATGGCAACTCAGTCACCTAAGCTCCAGCAGCGTGCTTGAGGTCGCACATCAGTCGGGGTTTCAGCCCTTGAAGGATCAAACCATTCGCCCTTTCTGCTTGTCCATTCGACTGCGGGTGTGAAGCGGATACATAGTCGACCCGAGTGCCTTGGGAAGCACACAATGCCTTGAACTCATCAGAATCAAAGTTGGAGCCATTATCCGTGATAATACTATGAGGGACTCCATATTCGAATATCAATTCTCTGACGAAACTGACAGCAGTGCTTGAGCCAAGGTTTTTGATAGGCTTGGCTTCGATCCATTTAGTGAACTTGTCGACTGCTACGAGAAAATGAGTGAAACCACTTTTGCCGGTCTTGAATGGTCCGACCATATATAACCCCCAGACTGCAAACGGCCAGATGAGTGGAATAGTCTTCAAGGCAGATGCATGCTTGTGGGACATGTTGGAGTAGAACTGACATCCTGCGCACTTGTCGACTATATCCTTCGCCATCTCATTCACATGATGCCAATAAAATCCCGCTCAGTATGGTTTGGCCACAATGGTCCAAGAGGATGCATGGTGACCACAGGTCCCCGAGTGGATCTCGTTTAGGATCATTTGGCCTTCTTCTGGGGTGATGCAACATTGGCCCACTCTTGTGACACTTTCTCTGTAGAGCTGCCCTTTTATCACGGTGAGAGCTTTTGATCGTCGGACGATCTGTCAAGCCTCATCCTCGTCCTCTGGGAGCTCCTTCCTAAGAATATATACAATATACATCAATGTCCAGTCAGGCGTGATCACTAAGACTTCCATGATCAAGTCGACTACAGCTGGGACTTCGACTTTAGTCGGATGGGTTGGACTTATCAGTTATGGGGGTTCTTCCTTGAAGGGATCTTCCTATACTGACGGGGTGTGGAGATGCTCCAAAAACATATTACTGGGGATAGGCTTCCGAGTGGAACCTATCTTCGCCAGTTCGTCAGCCGCTTGATTCTTGATTCGGGGTATGTGGTGGAGCTCGAACTTCTTTTCCAGCTTCCTTACTGCGTTGCAATAACCGGTCATCGTTGGACTCCTGACATCCCATTCCTTCATCACTTGATTGACCACTAAGTCTGAGTCGCCGTATACCATTAGGCGTCGGACGCCTATACCATCAGGCGTCGGACGCCGAGTGAAGTGCTTCATATTTAGCTTCATTGTTTGAAGAATTAAAGTGAATCTGGAGGACATAGTTGAGCTTGTCGCCTCTTGGGGATACCAAAGCCACTCCTGCACCGGATCCATTCAACATCTTAGACCCATCAAAGAACAAAGTCCAATGCTCCGAGTGAACCCAAGTCAGTTGCTCCTGTTCGGTCCACTCTGCAAGAAAATCTACTATTGCCTAGGACTTGATGGCCTTCTTTGCCTCAAACTTGATATCTAACGGAAGGAGTTCAATCGCCCATTTTCCCACTCGACCAGTTCCGTCTCTATTGTTCAGGATTTCTAATAGTGGAGCATCATTGACTACTGAAACCGAGTGGTCGGAGAAGTAGTGTGCTACTTTCTTCATGGTCAGATAATTCCATAAACAAGCTTCTGATAGTGTGGGTATATTTGCTTGGACGGAGTTAAGACTTCAAAAGTATAATATACTGGGTGTCGGGGAGATGAACCCCGGACAAGCAACGGAACCCGGATCCTTTTTCAAAAATGACGGGACCAGCATCGCCCCTCAAGCCGGCTCGCGCTTGGCCGGGTCGCTCAACCCGACCAAGCCCCTCGACCCGACTGAACTCTCTGACCCAGCTTAGGTCCTCAACTCGGCCCCGACAACAAGCTCAAGGCAGACGAACCCGGCACACCAAGACTTCTCCAACAAGCCAGCTCCACATCTGGCATGTTCCTCAACCCAGCCACAGGTCAGCTCCCGTCCCATCCAGGCCATACAATGGGACAAGTCTCCATCTACCAAATGACTGAGGCAACAGCGCCCCGCCCATGCTTCTGGTCAGCTCGAACGAGGCAACAGTGCCCCTCACCTACCCGCTGACCAAGGCTGGCGTGGCAACAGTGCCCCTGACATCACCACTGACGCCAACAAGCGGCAACCTGACGGAGCGTCACTGTACCCGACTCGACTCGGCCACTCCTAGAGATCGACAAGACGGTGAACAGCTCCCCTAGGCATGCGGGGCCTGCGGCTAAGGGAACCCGGTGAACCATAGGCATCCGGCGGGTCCCAGCTCCGGGACCCCAGACGCTGACGACCCGGCCCTACGACCTTGTAACATTACCATTGTACCCATGGGGGGGTTGGCCTATAAAACCCCCCAGGAGCTCTCACACACACAAGCAAGCACACAGTAACCTAGCCACCCGATCGGTAGAATCCACAGGGAGAGGGAGCAGCATAAGCCTTGGCCAGCCTTCCTTCTTCCTCGATACATCTCTAGGAGCAGCTCTGTACTATTACACATCAACCACACTCGGCGGGACTAAGGGTATTATCTCTCCGGAGAGCCCCAAACCTGGGTATGTCTTGCGTCCCGCGCTCGCTCATGCCAACCCCGCCTCTGGAGCCCACCAGTGCCCTCGAGCCTCCTCCTCTCTTCAGCCATCCCATGGCATCTGCCGTGCGCCCACCACGACAGTTGGCGCCCACCATGGGGTAACTCGAGGTCCTGTCCGGGAGCATGCTTCATATGGGGCTCCTCTCTGACTCCGACGAGCCCGTCACGCTAGCGGACGACGTCATCGGGGCGCTTGCCGCCTCCTTCGCCGCGTTGCGCATCTCCGACGCGCCCGCGGCCGATGAGTACCCCAGCTAGGTACTAGACTTATCCGACTCTCCCCTCTCCCTCAGCGGTAGCGCTCCTGCCGGGGCAATGGACGTTCACGTGGAGGTTTTTGTCACCGGCACCGACGCCTCCTCTTCTTCGAGCGCGGCGAGGAAGGCCACCAAAGCCAGGGCCGCAGCAGGTAGGGCCAACTCCCCCAACCCGTTGCACGCCATGATGCAGAGCCTTCGCATCCCCATCGGCACCAATATCGACGCCTCCAACGTCGCCGAGGCCCAGGCCCGGCTCGAGGAGGGCTGCCAGCGCCTGCTGGACCTGACCGAGACGCTCGCCACCATGCAGTGTCGCCTGGATTCCGCTCAGCTGGAGCGCAACGCCACCTACGGCTTCACGCATGCCATGGCCGAGACGAGCCGGGTCACCGACATGCGAGCCCGGGGTGGTGCGATCGGTCGCGCCTTCGGTGCCATCTCGCCCATCTACGAGACTCTTGTGAAGAACATGTGCGCTGCCCAGGCGGCCGCAGTCGGCCTAGACCAGCTCTCGGGCGAGGAGATGAGGGAGCGCATCAAGCGGATGGGCGACCTCCTCGACACAGCCAACGCACAACAGGACCGCCTCAACAACCTCGCCAAGCCGGCGGGATCCGGCTCTCCCGCGCTGCCGAACCCGACGATTATCAGCACACGACATCCTCACCACCTGGCGAGGCACACTCCGGCCGCACCCGGACCCAGCGTGACCCGGCCCCAATGGCCACCGGCGGCTTAGGAAACGAGCCGGCTTTGGAAAACCGATGCAGGCCCGACCAACCCGGACGGCGTCCGGCTCCAACCGACCCGGCTCCTCGTGGCCCGGTCGCCAGCCGACTCGGCGCATGTGCCATTGACGACACCGACGCCCGCCATTGCCTTGACCAGCTTGCTTTCTCCCTGGAGGTGGAGGAAGGCGGCGCCGTTGGACCGACGTGCTTCGGCCCGTGCATCCGGGAGGAGCCCTTTCCAAAAGGGTTCATGCTCCCCCGCGACACCCCCAAGTACAACGGGACCGTGAAGCCAGACGACTGGCTCACTGAATACACCACCGCCATCGACATCACAAGCAGCAACCACCGACTCGTTGTGCGCTATTGATATGTCTCCAATGTATCTATAATTTATGAAGCATTCATGCTATTTTATTATCTGTTTTGAACAGGCTTTATTATACAGTTTTATATTACTTTTGGGACTAACCTACTAACCGGAGGCCCAGCCCATATTGCTGTTTTATTGCCTATTTCAGTATTTCGAAGAAAAGGGATATCGGACGGAGTCCAAACGGAATGAAACCTTCGGCAGCGTGATTTTTTGGAAGAATATGATCCTGGAGACTTGGAGTTCACGTTAGAAGATCCTCGAGGAGGCCAGGAGATAGGAGGGCGCGCCCACCCCTCCTGGGCGCGCCCCCTGTCTCTTGGGCCCCTCGAGCACCCCCCAACCGACTTCTTTCACCCATATAACCCCACGTACCCTAAAAACACCAAGAACGAAGATAGATCAGGAGTTCCGCCGCCGCAAGCCTCTGTAGCCACCAAAAATCTCTCGGGAGCCCGTTCCGCCACCCTGCCGAAGGGGGGGATCCCTCACCGGTAGCCATCTTCATCATCCCGGCACTCTCCATGACGAGGAGGGAGTAGTTCACCCTCGGGGCTGAGGGTATGTACCAGTAGCTATGTGTTTGATCTCTCTTTCTCGTGTTCTCTCTCGTGTTCCCTCTATGGCACGATCTTGATGTATCGCGAGCTTTGCTATTATAGTTGGATCTTATGATGTTTCTCCTCCTCTACTCTCATGTAATGGATTGAGGTTTCCCTTTGAAGTTATCTTATCGGATTGAGTCTTTAATGATTTGAGAACACTTGATGTATGTCTTGCCGTGCTTATCTGTGGTGACAAAGGGATATCATGTGCCACTTGATGTATGTTTTGCTGACCAACTTGCGGGTTCCACCCATGAACCTATGCATAGGGGTTGGCACACGTTTTCGTCTTGACTCTTCGCTAGAAACTTTGGTGCACTCTTTGAAGTACTTTGTGTTGGTTGAATAGATGAATCTGAGATTGTGTGATGCATATCGTATAATCATGCCCACGGATACTTGATGTGACAATGGAGTATCTAGGTGACATTAGGGTTTTGGTTGATTTGTGTCTTAAGGTGTTATTCTAGTACGAACTCTTGAATAGATGATCCGAAAGAATAACTTTGAGGTGGTTTCGTACCCTACCATAATCTCTTCGTTTGTTCTCCGCTATTAGTGTCTTTGGAGTGACTCTTTGTTGCATGTTGAGGGATTGTTATATGATCTATCTATGTTATTATTGTTGAGAAAACTTGCACTAGTGAAAGTATGAACCCTATGCCTTGTTTCCTACCATTGCAATACCGTTTACGCTCTCTTTTGCCACTTGTTACCTTGCTGTTTTTATAATTTCGTATTACAAATACCTTTATCTACCATCCATATTGCACTTGTATCACCATCTCTTCGACGAACTAGTGCACCTATACAATTTGCCATTGTATTGGGTGTGTTGGGGACACAGGAGACTCTTTGTTATTTGGTTGCAGGGTTGCTTGAGAGAGACCATCTTCATCTTATGCCTCCCACGGATTGATAAACCTTAGGTCATCCACTTGAGGGAAATTTGTTGCTGTCCTACAAACCTGTGCACTTGCAGGCCCAACAATGTCTACAAGAAGAAGGCTGTCTAGTAGACATCAAGCTCTTTTCTGGCGCCATTGCCGGGCAGGTGAGTGCTTGAAGGTATATCTTTAGGTCTTGCCATCGAATATTTTTGTTTCTTGTTTTATCACTAGTTTAGCTTATAAAAAGAAAACTACAAAAAATGGAATTGAGTTTGTCTCATACGCTTCATCTTTTTAATATCTTTCGTGAGAATGATGGTAAGGAAAATTGTGCTCAAGTGCTAGAAGAAGAAGTCTATAAAATGTTTTGCATGAAATCTTTGAATGATCAGCATGATTGCAATGTTGTTAGTATGAATTATTTGAATATCCTTGATGCTAATGATATGCAAAGCCACAAGCTTGGGGATGCTATGTTTGATGAATATGATATTTTTTGTCCCCCAAGTTTTGATGAGAATATTTATTATGATGAAAGCATGCCTCCTATTTATGATAATTATATTGATGAAAGTGGGTTTGGAAGAGTGTCAACTTTAGGTAGTATTGATCCCACTATTTTGGAGGATATTGAATCTTATTGTGATGAATATGAAAGTGGATTTGGAAGAGTGTCAACTTTATTTAGTGATGATTCCACTATTTCGGAAGAGGTTCCAATTGATTATGAGAACAAAGTTGTTATCTATGATGATTATTGTGATGACTTGTATGCTATAAAAAAATAATGATAACCATGAAACTTGTCATCATGATTTTAGTTTTCAATTGGATTATGCCTCACATGATAATTATTTTGTTGAGTTTGCTCCCACTACCATTCCGAATGAGAGGAATTTTGCTTATGTGGAGAGTAATAAATTTTCTATGCTTGTAGATCATGAAAAGAATGCTTTAGGTTCTGGTTATATTGTTGAATTCATTCATGATGCTACTGAAAATTATTATGAGGGAGGAACACATGCTTGTAGGAATTGCAATAATATCAAGTTTCCTCTCTATGTGTTGAAATTTTTGAAGTTATGCTTGTTTTACCTTCCTATGCTAGTTGATTATTGTTCCCATAAGTTATTTGCTCACAAAATCCCTATGCATAGGAAGTGGGTTATACTTAAATGTGCTAGTCATATTCTTCGTGATGCTCTTTTATGTTTCAATTCTTATCTTTTATGAGAGCATCATTGAAATCATCATGCCTAGCTAGGGGCATTAAACGATAGCGCTTGTTGGGAGGCAACACAACTTTATTTTTGTTTCTTACTTTTTGTTCTTGTTTAGTAATAAATAATTCATCTAGCCTCTGGTTATATGCGGTTTCATGTTTTAATTAGTATTTGTTCCAAGTAGAGCCTTTGGGAAGACTTGGGTGAAGTCCATATGATCTTGCTGTGAAAAACAGAAACTTGAGCGCTCACGAGATTAGCTGCCATTTTTACTGGAGAGTGCTTTTAGGTTGATTCTTTTGCAGATAATTAATAGACACGTTACTCAGCTCGAAAAATTTATTTCATTATTTTGGGGTTCCAGAAGTATACGTTTGATACAGATTACTACAGACTGTTCTGTTTTTAACAGATTCTGTTTTCATTGTGTTGTTTTCTTATTTTGATGAATCTATGGCTAGTATGTAAGGGTATGAACCATAGAGAAGTTGGAATACGGTAGGTTTAACACCAATATGAATTTAGAATGAGTTCATTACAGTACCTTAAAGTGGTGATTTATTTTCTTACACTAACGGAGCTTACGAGTTTTGTTTTGAGTTTTGTGTGGTTGAAGTTTTCAAGTTTTGGGTAAAGATTCGATGGACTATGGAATAAGGATTGGCAAGAGCCTAAGCTTGGGGATGCCCAAGGCACCCCAAGGTAATGTCCAAGGACAACCAAGAGCCTAAGCTTGGGGATGCCCCGGATGGCATCCCCTCTTTCGTCTTTGTTCATCGGTAACTTTACTTGGAGCTATATTTTTATTCACCACATGATATGTGTTTTGCTTGGAGCGTCATTTTATTTTGTTAGTATTTTCTTTCTGTTATTTAGAATAATGTCTTGCATCTATATTTTCAATAAAAATGTCAAGGATAGCCTTTACCATGCTTATTTTGCTAGTACACATGTTGCTGTTTGAAAATAGAAAGTTTACCGCTGTTGCAAAAATTCCCTAGAAAAGTCAGAGCATGATATAATGTTGAAACTGTTTGCATAATGAGATATGATAAATCTTTTACAGCGTAGTATTTTTCTCATAATTTTTGGAGTTAGGGAAGTATGATGAATCTTGCATTCTTTACAGACTATACTGTTTTGGCAGATTGCTGTTACGTTTGCATTGTTTGCATATGTTTGCCTGTTTAATGATTCTTGAGGATAGGGGTATTAAATATGCAAAGGCATTTAGTATTCAATGTTGAATAATAATTTTAGTGATTTGTTACAGTAGAAAATGATAAGGTTTTGCATTGGTTTATACTAACCTATCTCACTAGTTCTTGTTGAGTTTGGTGTGGATGAAGCTTTTGATAAAAAGAGAAACCGAGATATAAAAGGAATTAAGGAGACACAAAATTTCAAGCTTGGGGATGCCCAAGGCACCCCAAGATAATATTTCAAGAAGTCTCAAGCATCTAAGCTTGGGGATGCCCCGGCAGGCATCCCACCTTTCTTCTTCAACTACTATCGGTTAGTATCGGTTGAGCCTAAGTTTTTTCTTCTTCACATGAGTTGTGATATCCTTGCAATGTCATTTTATTTTGTTTTGCTTGCTGTTTGAATACAATACCAAGATCTGAAATTCTTTAATGAGAGAGAGTCTTCACATAGTTACATAATTATTTAGCTACTCATTGATCTTCACTTATATCTTTTTGAGTAGTTTTTCATTTACTCGTGTGCTTCACTTATATCCTATGAGTAAATGGTTTAATGTGTTGAATGTCATAAATATGAAATTATATATGTCTCATTTGCTTATCCCATGGGGATTAATGACTTCACATCTAAGAAGTAGATGTTGTAAATTTATTGAAGGTTAGCAAGCATTGTATTGGTCATTTGAACAATTCATGAAAGAATATTGAAGGAAGAGAGATTTCACATATAAATATACTATCTTAGACATCTTTTATAATTGTGAGCACTCATTAAGTATGACATTCTAAGGAGTGGATGTTGGACAAGGAAGACAACGTAATGGGTTATGTTTTCTCACATCTCAGTTAAAGTATATTGTCATGTATCATTCAAACATGTTGAGCCTTCCTTTCCCCCTCATGCTAGCCAAAATTCCTTGCACCAAGTAGAGATACTACTTGTGCTTCCAAATATCCTTAAACCCAGTTTTTGCCATGAGAGTCCACCATACCTACCTATGGATCGAGTAAGATCCTTCAAGTAAGTTGTCATCGGCGCAAGCAATAAAAATTGCTATCTAAATATGCATGACTTATTAGTGCGGAGAAAATAAGCTTTGTACGATCTTGTTATGGAAGCAATAAAAGCGGCGGACTGCATAATAAAGGTCCATATACAAGTGGCAATATAAAGTGACGTTCTTTCGCATTAAGATTTTGTGTATCCAACCCTAAAAGCGCATGACAACCTCTGCTTCCCTCTGCGAAGGGCCTATCTTTTACTTTATGTCTTTTACTTTATGCAAGAGTCAAGGTGATCTTCACCTTTCACTTTTTCATTTTATCCTTTGGCAAGCACTTGGTGTTGGGGTGATCGATATATATATCCAATTGAATGTAAGTTAGCATGAACTATTATTGTTGACATCACCCAAAGGTGAATACGTTGGGAGGCAACACTATAAGCCCCTATCTTTCTTAGTGTTCGATTAAGACTTCATAGCCACAAGTATTGCGTGAGTGTTAGCAATTGTAGAAGACTATATGATAGTTGAGTATCTGAAGTTTGCTATATCAAAGCTCTGACATAGACCCTTCATGAAAATAAGATGAATTGCAATTGTTTGATGACTAAGAATGAAGTTTGATAGTTTCCAAGAAAGTTTATGGTCTATGCTTTAACATGTGAATTGCTTGTCACTGGTTCGTGAGAAGTTCTATGAGATGAACTATTGTCATGACATATAAACATGCTAGAAAAGGTGATTGAAATTATCATTGATCAAACTTGTGCACCTGCTAGCATTCACACTTCATAAATTCTTTCTGTTATCATTTACCGACACGAGGACGAGTAGGAATTAAGCTTGGGGATGTTGATACGTATACAACGTATCTATAATTTATGAAGCATTCATGCTATTTTATTATCTGTTTTGAATTATTACGGGCTTTATTATACACTTTATATTACTTTTTGGACTAACCTATTAACCGGAGGCCCAGCCCATTTTGTTGTTTTATTGCCTGTTTCAGTATTTCGAAGAAAAGGAATATCAAACGGAGTCCAAACGGAATGAAACCTTCGGGAGCGTGATTTTTGGGAATAATATGATCCGGGAGACTTGGAGTTCACGTCAGAAGAGCCTCGAGGAGGCCAGGAGATAGGAGCCCCCCCTATTGGGCGTGCGCCCTGTCTCCTGGGCCCCTCGAGCACCCCCCGACCGACTTATTTCACCTATATAAGTCCATGTACCCTAAAAATATCGACAACGAAGATAGATCGGGAGTTCCGCCGCCACAAGCCTCCGTAGCCACCAAAAACCAATTGGGACCCTGTTGTTGGAAATATGCCCTAGAGGCAATAACAAATTAGTTATTATTATATTTCCTTGTTCATGATAATCGTTTATTATCCATGCTATAATTGTATTGAAAGGAAACTCAGATACATGTGTGGATACATAGACAACACCATGTCCCTAGTAAGCCTCTAGTTGACTAGCTCGTTGATCAATAGATGGTTACGGTTTTCGACCATGGACATTGGATGTTGTTGATAACGGATCACATCATTAGGAGAATGATGTGATGGACAAGACCCAATCCTAAGCCTAGCACAAAGATCGTGTAGTTCGTATGCTATAGCTTTTCTAATGTCAAGTATCATTTCCTTAGACCATGAGATTGTGCAACTCCCGGATACCATGGAATGCTTTGGGTGTACCAAACGTCACAACGTAATTGGGTGGCTATAAAGGTACACTACGGATATCTCCGAAAGTGTCTGTTGGGTTGGCACGAATCGAGACTGGGATTTGTCACTCCGCGTGACGGAGAGGTATCTCTGGGCCCACTCGGTAGGACATCATCATAATGTGCACAATGTGACCAAGGGGTTGATCACGGGATGATGTGTTACGAAACGAGTAAAGAGACTTGCCGGTAACGAGATTGAACAAGGTATCGGGATACCAACGATCGAATCTCGGGCAATTACAATACCTCTAGACAAAGGGAATTAAATACAGGATTGATTGAATCCTCGACATCGTGGTTCATCCGATGAGATCATCATGGAACATGTGGGAGCCAACACGGGTATCCAGATCCCGCTGTTGGTTATTGGCCGGAGAGTTGTCTCGGTCATGTCTACGTGTCTCCCGAACCCGTAGGGTCTACACACTTAAGGTTCGATGACACTAGGGTTATAAAGGAAGTTTGTATGTGGTTACCGAATGTTGTTCGGAGTCCCAGATGAGATCCCGGATGTCATGAGGAGTTCCGGAATGGTCCGAAGGTTAAGAATGTTGTAATGTTTAACACATTTGAAACTTTATGCCCCTCTATATTTTAAGCACTGCCTACAACGTCATTATGTTCATCTAAAATAAGCAAGCAATCTTATAATCCTCATTGTAGATTATTGTGCCATTCTTAGTTGAATCGTACATCATCTGGTTTAGACCATAATCTTGATATAATAGAGCTGAGTGCATCAAAATCAATTAACCAACCAAAAACATAAACATTTGCATACAACTCTCAATGTAAATGTGTACTATATGAGATCAGGGTGTATGTTTGAAAAATTGATAATTTTTTTGTTCCAAAGTTGCAATGGAAGACCACAAACCAACAAACATGTAAACATTAACATGAATATCCTTGCTATGTAATCTGTATTCTCTGGATACTCCTACTTGATTATGACATGAGCATAACTTAGGTTTGGCTTGGCGCTTGTGAAACAATTTCTATATATCTTTGACTTTCTCAAGTGTAAGAAATAATGTTTGATGCTACTTCTAGAGTTTGTATATGCCTCGATCGATTTGCACCTTTCGAAAATCTATCTCGACTGAACAAAATCTGAGCCGACGTAAAATTAGCAAAACTTTACTTCTATGTGGAATTTAGTATAATGATCATTGGACGGAGGTATAATGAAATCTACGCTTGGAATTAAGATTCGGCAATTGTGTGACTTATCATGTAGTGTACTGCACGAAACCATAGTTTTCTATCCAGCTGCTTGGCTTTAGTTCATCCTTACAATGATGTTTGTTCCTGTTTCCTGCAAAATCATGTTTCAGTTTACTGTCAATCTGCCATTCCTCCAATCAGTGAAGGCCAACTGTTGCTCCTGATCATGGTTTAACTTTCATATGTGTTTTGAACTATATTCATACTCCATGTGCTTTGGAGTATATTCATAGTACAGTAGGGATTATAAATCAACTCGATGTACAGATGGACATGTACAATTATAAGAAATTAAAATAGACCTCCCAGCTCAGTATTTTTCTCTTTTGTGTTATTACTTACTACTGGTTGGAGTACCAGGTATTTCGGAAGGAAAGAGAAAACTTCTGTGAAGTAACTTGTTTTAGTCCATTTTATATCTCTATAGTTTATCTTCCAGTTATGCTTGCTTTCATTTCCATTTATTTATAGGCTTACTTATTATTGTATCATTGAAAAGTATGGGCAAGGCAACATGGTCCATCATGGTGGAAGCCTTGCCATCCTCTCCATGACATACTGATGTTATGCAAGTTTCCAATTTGAGAAAAACCTTATTCTATTTGTTTAATTGGAGGTAATGGAAGAAATTATGCCATATATGCAATATTTAATTGTCTTGACCTTGATGTATGAGTGTTGTCCATCAAACCGTAGGATGACAGTCAACAAAATTTTGCCTACAGCTACAGATGAGATGGCTGGTGTGCATTACCTATCAATCAGATGCCTATTGTGCATTACATATCAATTAGAACTGTGAGTTCATTTCATCCCATTTCAGAGTAACACAGTATATGTTGGGGTCTTGACTTACAAAGATTGTTTCTTCTGTATATATCCTTGTTCTATTGATACACATAATATTGGCTGATCAAAACAGTTGTCAAGTATGAATGGCATGGTTGTCTACGGAGCAATGGTGCTATGTTGTTACGACTCTGCACTCCTTTACTATCAACGACTAGAATTTGCCTCTTTTGTTAATCTCTAATACATATATCATCTTTACAAACTTATCCCGCATGCTTTGGGCCTCTATACTTACAAATGTTCCTACCATTCTATTGAAAAAATATACGGGCGCGGCAACGCGCGCCATCATGGTCTAGTGACACTTTAAGTCAGAACAAAATGTTCGCCGTATCTGAATTCTGATACAAATTAATGCATACCTTCGCGCCCTTTTAGTTGCTCCTTTACACGGCCGAGCTCTTCCCCGGCCCGCTCCAGATTCTGCTTCAGTCCAGAGACTTCTGCAGTATGAGTGGATGCAGCTAGTAGCGATGCCTATTTGTTCACATACACATTTTAAATTAGTCTCCTGCAAAATTAATTTGACCCTCTGTCCAGTTTTTCTTTCCGAACACCGGACAGAGCATCAGGGGCTACTACCTATACTGTGTCATTCCTTTTAAGTCGCGTGGCTTACCTCGAAGCTTGTTAAAAGGCTCGTACACGCTTCGGTCAGTCCGCTTTTCGCGGACTGAATCCTCTCAATCACCACACCTAGGAGGGTGCGGTGTTCTTCCACAATGGAAGCGCCTCGCAGCGCTTCCAGCAAATTGTCCGGCGCCTCTGGATGGACGGAGGCCATCGGTCAAACAGGCACGCCCCCTTTGTTCAAGGGTTGCTTGCCTGATCCCGGAGCCACATGGATCTCCGGAATAGTATTCGGCTGGGGGCGGATTGAAAGTGGCCCCCACCGTCAATCGTTGTGGGGACTTGTTCCCCCATATGTTCGGCGGGCGAGGTTCCACCCTCCGGCACCACCGGGACAGCCTCCTGGGCCTCTCCCTGGCCCAGAATCCTTCGAGACAACACCTCGTTGTTGACCACAGCCTTGGGGGAGGAGGCCGTTGGAAGGGACCCGCTATCCATCGCCGACGGGTCCAGTGATCCCTCCGAAGAGGAGGAGAGCTCAATGTTGGACCGAGCCGGACTGCAAGTGCGTGCCCCAACACGTTAAAAACAATACAGTAAAAAGGCCGGATACATTATTGTGTTCGGATACTTACAATTTAGCGAGGGGCTTGACCCTGGGTGCCCATTCCTGGCTTTTGTCGGTAGTTGTTCTGGGACTGTCCGAAGGAGAAGTTTTCCCCTTCTTGGACGCCTTGGCCTCTGAATGAGTGGAGGCCGCCCTCTATTTTCTCCCCCTACGGGGGGGGGGGTTTCTTCTTCCTCCTCCTCCTCTTCCACGTCGTCTTCAGCGGTGGAGGAATGATCCTCGGCGTCTTCGGACACTATGTCCGAAACGCCCTTGCGACGGAGACCATCTCTGGTCCCCTGGCCTTCTTCTTGGCCTTCTTCTCCGGCACCTCGTAGGGTGCCGGAAAAAGCATCTTCGTAAGAAGTGAGGTTTCTGGGCCTTCGAGCAGCGGAGCCGGACAGTCAATCTGCTCCGCTGTCTTTATCTAGGCCTGAATAAATCAAGAGGGGAAGCTTAGACTCCCGCCTCAAATATGTCTGTAAAAGGTATAACTTGAAAAACATGTAGAAACTTACCGGATTAGCCTGGCATTTTGAGCTAAGCCCACGATCCTCTGTCGTGGGCGGTGGTGTCTCTCCAGCCTTAAAAAGCACTTTCTAGATATCTTCGTGTGTTGTGCCGAAGAGCTCTAGCAGCATCTGGTGCTTGGCCGGATCGAATTCCCACAAATTGCAGGACCGGTGTTGACACGGAAGGATTCGGTGAATGAGCATGACTTGCACCATGTTGACGAGCTTGATCTCTTGTTTATCATGTTCTGGATGCATGTATGGAGCCCGGACACTTCGTCCGAAGAGCCCCAGGTCAGGCCCTTCTCTTGCCAGGAGGTGAGCTGCATTGGTACTCTGGATTGGAATTCGCGGGCCGCCGCCCAGTTAGTGTCGCGCGGCTCGGTGATGTAGAACCACCCCGACTGCCACCCCTTTACTGTCTCCAAAAAGGACCCTTTGGGCCAAGTAACATTGGGCATTTTGCCTACCATAACGCCTCCACACTCCGCTTGCTGACCGCTCACCACCTTCGGCTTCAGATTAAAAGTCCTCAGCCATAACCCGAAATGGGGTGGGATGCAGAGAAAGGCCTCACACACGATAATAAATGCTGATATGTTGAGGATGGAGTTGGGGGGCAGAACGTGGAAATCCAGCCCGTAATAATGCATCAGTCCATGGACAAATGGGTGGATGGGAAATCCCAGCCCGCGAACAAGGTGAGAAATGAACACTACCCTTTCTTGGAGTTCTGGGGTAGGGACAATTTGTCCCTTGGCCGGAAGCTGATGGTTGACCTTCTTGGCTAAGTATCCGGCCTCCTGGAGCTTCTTTATGTCCTTCTCTTTGACGGAGGAGGCCATCCACTTGCCTCCTGCTCCAGATCCGGACATGATCGGAACGCTTTTTTGGGCGGGGAAGGCGAAAGCTTGGGCGCTAGACCTCGAGGTGGAATGAGCAGAGGAAGGAGAAGGTGTGGGTGAAAAAGGGGAACCCTTGTCCCTTTATAAAGGCAGTAAAATCATGCACCTCCCCACTTGCCCTAAAAAACTAGCTTGTTCCCCAAGCACCGTGCTGATGGAACGGTTGGGTTACCCGTACCCGCATTGATGAGAATCCTGAGATAAGGGGACATGATCTCTACTTTGACAAGACGTGCTAATGAAACCACACCTCAAAAGACGGAGGGGAAGGATAAAAACAGTTTGAATAAAGACCGGGACATGGTGTGATGTCACGCTGTGAGTTGTCAGCAGATTGGACTCGTGGGATATTATACTCTCTATAGCGGTATGTGGAATTTGTTTTACAGAGCCAGACACCATTCTGGTGTTCAAGATCTACTTTGGAGTATTCGGGGAAGGAACCCGCCTTGCAATGCCGAAGACAATCTGCGCGCCGGACTCATCGTCATTGAAGCCTGGTTCAGGGGCTACTGAGGGAGTCCTGGATTAAGGAGTCCTCGGGCAGCCGGACTATATACATGTGCCGGACTGTTGGGCTATGAAGATACAAGATAGAAGACTTCGTCCTGTGTCCGGATGGGACTCTCCTTTGCATGGAAGGCAAGCTTGGAGATTCGTATATGTAGATTCCTTTCTCTGTAACCGACTCTGTGTAACCCTAGCCCCCTCCGGTATCTATATAAACCGGAGGGTTTAATCCGTAAGACAACAACAATCATAATCATAGGATAGCTTCTAGGGTTAGCCATTACGATTGTGGTAGATCAACTCTTGTAATATTCATATCATCAAGATCAATCAAGCAGGAAGGAGGGTACTACCTCCATAAAGAGGGCCCGAACCTGGGTAAACATTGTGTCCCCGCCTCCTGTTACCATTAGCCTTAGACGCACAGTTCGGTACCCCTATCGAGATCCGTCGGTTTTGACACCGATAACGAGCTCGTCAAACGCAGCTCTACTGACGTGTTCCAGCGCTGTGTCGAGCAAGACCAAGGTATCGAGATCCTCCTCAACATACCCCGGGGCGAGTGCAGGCACCACGCCGCCTCGCGGTCCCTGGTGGCCAAGGCTTTCCGCCATGGCTTCTACTAGCCAACGGCCATCCAAGACGCCGAGTCACTAGTCCTCAAGTGCGAGGGATGCCAGTGCTTCAGCAAGCGCAGCCACTAGCCGGCGTCAGCACTCCGCACCATCCCGATCGCCTGGCCCTTTGCGGTCTGGGGAATCGACATGGTGGGACCCTTCAAAACTGCCCGAGGCGGCATGACGCACTTGCTGGTGGCGGTGGACAAGTTCACCAAGTGGATCAAAGCAAGGCCAATCAAGAAACTGGACGGGACGACGGCCGTCCGGTTCATCAAAGGTATCACGGTACGCTACGGCATGCCTAACAGCGTCATCACGGACAACGGCACCAACTTCGCCGAGGGCACGCTCACGCAATACTGCTCCATCTCCGGCATCCGCCTCTTCCTGGCTTCCATTGCGCACCCGCAGTCCAACGGGCAGGTCGAGCGGGCCAACAGCCTCATCCTATCCGGCATCAAGCCGCGGCTCGTCGAGCTGCTCAACCGCTCACCCGGCAGCTGGCTCGACGAGTTGCCGGCCGTCCTCTGGAATCTCCGAACAACGCCAAACCGGTCGACCGGGTTCACCCTATTCTTCCTCGTCTATGGAGCCGAAGCCATCATACCAACCGATGTCAAGTTCGACTCGTCGCGTGTCATGATGTACACTGAAGCTGAGGCCAAGGAAGCCCGCGAAGACGGCGTCGACCTACTCGAAGAGGCGCGCCTCCTAGCACTTAGCTGTTCGCCCATCTGCCAGCAAGGCCCGAGGCACTACCACAGCAAGAAGATCAAGCCCCTCGCATTCTGCGAGGGCGACCTCGTCCTCCGACTCGTCCAAGATCAAGCCGGCCAGCACAAGTTGTCCCCTCCATGGGAGGGCCCCGTCATCGTCAGCAGGGCCTTGTGCAATCGCAATGCCTACTACCTCATCAACGCTCGCAAGTCAAACAAGCCCAAAAGAGACACCGCCAGTGAAGAAACGACCCAGCCGTGGGACGCGGAACTTCTCCGCCCGTTATACAGTTAGCCTTACGAATGTATGTATCGCTGCCTTTTGTAAACGCATGAAACTATGGAGTCCCCGAGCGATGCTCGACGGCTGCCCTTTTCCGACCAAGTTATTGTGTCTCCTACATTTATGCATCACTTTGCTCCTAAACACGGCCATCGGTCTGACTCGCTCGACACGGGGGCTTGGGGGCTGGCCAGTTTGGTCGTCACCCGCCGCCTTCCTAGGTGATTCCTGACGCGCTAAGGACACCGCGGCCCCCCACTTCGCCCTAGGCCACAGATACGGCTTCGGCTGTCGGCTAGCAAGCACAACGGGCCAGAGCTCCAGCATGCCTCAAACACTAAGTAAAAGGCCACCGGGTCGACAAACCTGGCCCATCACTTTAAAAAACGGCTGCATGACCGGCTGCTCGCCAACCGGCTTTGCCGGATTGCCGCCAGCCGGCCCAGTGGGTGTTTCGCTCGCGCTCAACATTTTGAAAGCCTAAGTACTGCGTGCTCCTCTGAAAAACCGAACTCCTTGTCATGGACCGGAGCCTCGGCCGTCAGACTCGCGGGGGGGAGGTTCGAGAGAGGAAAAGCCCAAGAAATCGGTTCAAAAAACAAAGAGCAGGAGCACATGCATCCACAAAATATACACATCACATAATATTAAAGGACAGGGCCCACGGCCAGAGTTCATTACACCCAGAAACCCCTAGTGGGTGGGTGGACCTGCTACCTAACATAATTTTTCACTAAGTCTAAACAGGACAGCCTCAAGCATCTCCAGCGCCCGGTCACGCAGCTGACGGCTCCCCCACGGCGGCCTCCGGGTCCGCCGAAGTGCCGGTGTCTTCCTTCTCGGTACCCCCGTCGTGGTAGACGTCCGTCTCCTTGGAGCTGCCCTCCGGGTCATGCAGAAGCAGGCCCTAGTCGTCGCCAGGCATGACTCCACCATCCTCCGCCCCCTCCGAGTGGAACTCGTCATGGAAGGCGAACCCGACGATGTAGCTCGCTCGAGCAGCAATCCGCCCGGACTGCGCCGAGAGCTGCTCCTCCGAGATGGCCCGCTGGCCCATCAACGCGTCCAGCTGCAGGTCTGGGTGCCAAGACAAGGCAAACCGGAGCGCCATCTCGGCGCTGGAATGGGCCGCGGAAACGCGCCACTCATGGAGCCGGTCTGGCTCCATCTCCAGCCAGCGCGCCAGCCGCGTGAAGCTACTCGGTGCAACGGAGCCCGGCCACAGGGCCGCCGTCATCGCCGCACCGGCCTGGGAGAGCCGCCCCATTTGATCACCCAAGACTCATAGACGAGCGTCAGCGGCGGTCACGATCTCCGAGAAGGTCCAGGCCACCTGCGGGTTGGTCCAGGAGCCAACGACCCCTAGCGGGTCACGCTGGAAGCAGACGGCCTCCTCCGCCAGCTGAAGCATCTCCGGGAAGGCCCCTATCAAAAAAAGAAGCAAGTCAGAAAAAGGGCACCAAGGGCAAAAAGTCGGGATCCCAACCCGACAGAACTCAAGAAAAAGCACTTACTGGAGAAGGATTCTTCCAGGTGCTGCACTTCGAGCAACGTACCGTGCCGCTCCCGATCAATGGTGCGGACAAACTCCTGGAGCGTCTTCTCCAAGTCGGCCACCTTGGCAAGGGCCGCCTTCAGCTCGGCGTCCTTGTCCTCGGCCGCCTTCTCGTACGCCTCGCGGCGGCGAGTCTCCTCCCGACGGGCCTCCTCCGCCGCGGTCGTCTGCCCCTTCAGGCGCTCCACCTAGGCCTGGAGCTGGCCCTTGTCGTCGGCCAGCTTGCCGCGCTACTGGTCCGTCTCGGCCGGCGCCCGCTGGGCCTCCACCACCTTGGCGGCTTCCGCCTTAAGGCGCTTCACCTCGGCCTCGAGGCGGCTCTTGTCGCCCGCCAACTGCTCCTGCAGCCGGCTCGCTTCATCAATCGACTGCTGGGCCGCCGCCCCCTCTGCCTTTGCCTGCACCACTTCGGCTCCAAGACGGCCGGCATCGGTGAAAAGCCGGTCGTAATGAAGGCCGACCTGAAGCGGCCGGGTCTGCCGAGACAGCTTCTCGGCTACAAAAAAAAGAAGATTCAGAAACGAAGAGCCAAGTTTTAAGATTCGACCCAACTATTGCACTGTTGGCCCGAATCTCGGGGACTACACCCAGTGGGTGCGCTAGCACGCCCACTCTAAAAAAGAGCACAAAAAGTACCTGCGACGATGCGGAGCTCCTCCTCCTTGGCAGCAAGCTCCTCCTTGAGCTCCCGATACTTGCCCAGGAGGCGGTTGAAGACGCTGACCCGGTAGGCATCCAGTTGCTGCAAAAAAGCAACGCTCAACACAAAGACGACATCCTAAAGATTCGACCCAACTACTACATAGTTGGCCCGAACCTCGGGGGCTACACCCAGAGGGTGCGCTAGCGCGCCCCCACAGAGAAGAAGCTACAAATGAAGAAATATAATAAGGCGGAAAGGGAGCTTACCAGCATGGTGCACTCCAGCTCCCGCGTCGGCTCCACCTCGGCCTGGGCGAAGGCCTCGATCCGGCCCACCTGCCCCTGCAAACGGCGGCTGACGGCCTCCATCGCCGCCGCTTCCTGGGTCTGAGGCCCGAAGACAACGGCGGTCCCGCCCCGTGCCGACAGCGACACGGCAGGCCGACGCCCTCCTCGCATGGGCACCAGGACGTGCTCTCCACCAGCCGCTCTGCCTGTGGCTGGCACGCTCACCGACGCCCCCTCCAGCGTCGCCTCTGACTCGGAAGCCGGAGCGGCCTACGGCACCACCACCACCTCGACAGCCGGGTGGCCCGCGATGCCACCACCTGCGGCGCCTCGCTCACCGACGCCCGATGTGTCCCCTGTGGGGCCATCCGTGGCGCCTCCTCCAAGACGGCGTCACCGCCGCCTCCATCAACCCTCGCCCGCTCGACCACGTCGGTCCGCGGCGGGGTGTCGTCCCCAACGACCACGACCTCCCGGTCGAGGTCCACCACCTCTGCACGGCCTCCTTGGCCGCGCTCCGTCACCGACGACGGCTCGAAGACCATCGCCGCCACCACCGTCCCCTCCGGCATCTCCGGCCATGCCGGGTCCTCGCCGGCTCGTGCCCACGTCGCGGCGGCATTGGTCCTGGCCTGGACCATTGCCGCCTCCAGCTCCGCCTTGGCCCGGTTCCGGTCCTGCCAGGCCAAGCCCTCGGCATCGGTCGGGTCCAGGCCAAGGTCCGAGTGAGGGAGTCCTGGATAAGGGGGTATCCGGACAGCCGGACTATATTCATCGTCCGGACTATAGAAGCATCAAGATACAAGACTCAAGACTTCGGTCCGTGTCCGGATGGGACTTTCCTTTACGTGGAAGGCAGGCTTGGCGATTCGGATATTATGTTTCCTTCCTTGTAACTGACTCCATGTAAACCCTAGCTCTCCGGTGTCTATATAAACCGGAGAGGATGGTCCTTAGAAGGCCGATCACAATTACAATCATACCATCATAGGCTAGCTATTAGGGTTTAGCCTCTATGATCTCGTGGTAGATCTACTCTTGTACTACTCATATCTTCAATATTAATCAAGCAAGTAGGGTTTTACCTCCATCGAGAGGGCCCGAACCTGGGTAAACATTGTGTCCCTTGCTTCCTGTTACCATCAGCCTAAGATGCACATATCGGGACCCCCTACCCGAGATCCGCCGGTTTTCACATCGACACCGGGTCCGTCGGCTCCTTCTCGTCCCGGTCAACAGCAGCGGACCGGATCCTCCGGAACATCACGCCCTTGGCGGCCATGGCTTCCGCCGCTGCCTTCGCCAGCAAGAATGGTGACCTGAAGATCAAGGCCAAGTAAGCAACGGGAAGGACCACTAGGCCACCCGGATGCAATCAAGAGAAAAACTTACCCCGGCAGCACCAGCACGGCGGGTCTCGCCGGCCTCTCCTACGCAGCGCCGCGCCTCCTCTTGGCGGCCGGTCTCGCACCCCTGGACGGGTCCACCGCGCGGTTCGCGGCCAGCGGCCGCGACGCGATGTTGTGCTTCTCATGCAGCCGGCTCGTCGCCGACGTCGCTCATGATGACCCGGCGCTGCCTCCGCCTCCTCCGCTCGGTGCTGCTACACCAACGGCCCGCATAAGCACTGCCCGTGCCGCGTCGCGCGTGGCAACTCAAAGAAGAGATATGAAGAAAGTAAGACTTACCTGTAGGGTGCCTCACGCAGGCGTCGGTGTCCGCCTCCTCCCCTCCGTCATGGGCCACGGGCTCCTCCGACACGGCCCGCACCACCTGGGACAGCGCCTGGGCGTAAGGATGTTGGATGGCATTCAGAATCACCTCTCGCGTTGCATCGGGATGGATAAGGAGATGCACAGCAGCAAAATACAAAGACCAGAGACTCATCATGGACGACGGATTCGAGCGGCTGTACGGCGGCTTGCCTAACTGCTAGTCGTCCCTCATCACGGCCTTCGAGATGTCGTTGACCCGGCGTGCAATCAGGTCCGCCCCCAGACGCGTGGCCGCCAGGTGGTTGGGGTCCTGAAGGCCGGCCATCTAGCCGATGAGGCTGCTGTGCCGCTGCAACGGCAGAACCCGACGCATTAAGAAGGCGGCGATGAGGTCGGTGCCACTGAGCCCCTCCCGTACCTTCATCACCGACACCCGCTCGCAGAGGCTGAGTATCTCCTGCGACGGGTGCCTGGGGTTGTATCCCCAGTTCATCTTCGCCCGCGGCGGCGCGCCGATGAAGGCCGGCATGTTGATGTGGTCCGCGCCAAGATTGCGGACGTAGAAGAAGGAGTTCTACCATTTTTTGGCGGAATCCTCCAGCGGTATCTTGGGGAAGTCAGTGCCCGACCGCTTCGTGATGACGGCGGCCCCATAGTCGGAGAACTCCCCTGCCGTCGGCCCCTGCTGCTTCAGGGAGAAGAAGTGCGCCTAGAGGTCGATCGTAGGCTCAACCCCCAGGTATCCCTTGCAGAGGGTGACAAAGCCAGAAAGTTGTACGATGGCGCCGACGCCAAGATGATGGTGCTGGAGCCCAAAGAACTCTAGGAAGTTGCTGAAGAAGGCGCTCGCTGGAAGACCGGACACGCGCTTGAAGTGCGGGAAGAAGACGACACGCTTCAAGCGCACGGCTGCTACGTCTTGAGCTTGCGTTGGTTTTCCTTGAAGATGAAAGGGTGATGCAGCACAGTAGCGTAAGTATTTCCCTCAATTTTTGAGAACCACGGTATCAATCCAGTAGGAGGCTCCTCACAAGTCCCACGCACCTACATAAACAAACAAAGAACTCGCAACCAACGCAATAAAGGGGTTGTCAATCCCTTCACGGCCACTTGCAAAAGTGAGATCTGATAGAGATAATATGATAAGATAAATATATTTTTGGTATTTTATAATATAGATTTGAAAAGTAAAGATGCAAATAAAAGTAGATTGAAAGCTTATATGATAAAAGATAGACCCGGGGGCCATAGGTTTCACTAGTGGCTTCTCTCGAGATAGCATAAGTATTACGGTGGCTGAACAAATTACTGTCGAGCAATTGATAGAAAAGCGAATCATTATGAGATTTCTAGGCATGATCATGTATATAGGCATCATGTCCGTGACAAGTAGACCAACTCCTGCCTGCATCTACTACTATTACTCCACACATCGACCGCTATCCAGCATGCATCTAGAGTATTAAGTTCATAAGAACAGAGTAACGCATTAAGAAAGATGACATGATGTAGCGGGATAAACTCATGCAATATGATATAAACCCCATCTTTTTCTCCTCGATGGCAACAATACAATACATGCCTTGCTGCCCCTGCTGTCACTGGGAAAGGACACCGCAAGATTGAACCCAAAGCTAAGCACTTCCCCCACTGCAAGAAAGATCAATCTAGTAGGCCAAACCAAACTGATAATTCGAAGAGGCTTGCAAAGATAACTTAATCATACATAAAAGAATTCAGAGGAGATTCAAATATTTCTCATAGATAAACTTGATCATAAACCCACAATTCATTGGATCTCGACAAACACACCACAAAAAGAGTTACATCGAATAGATCTCCAAGAAGATCAAGGAGAACATGGTATTTAGATTCAAAGAGAGAGAAGAAGCCATCTAGCTAATAACTATGGACCCTAAGGTCTGTGGTAAACTACTCACAACTGATCGAAGAGGCTATGGTGTTGATGTAGAAGCCCTCCATGGTCGATTCCCCCTCCGGCGGAGCACCGACGAAGGCTCCAAGATGGGATCTCGCGGATACAGAAGGTTACGGTGGTGGAAATAGATTTTCGTGGTCGCCCCTAATGTTTTCGGGGTACGTGGGTATATATAGGAGGAAGAAGTACATCGGTGGATGCCCGAGGGGCCCACGAGATAGGGGCGCGCCCTCCACCCTCGTGGCCGCCTCAGAAGCTTCTTGACTTGCACTCCAAGTCCTCTAGATCACGTTCATTCCAAAAATCACGCTCCCAAAGGTTTCATTCCGTTTGGACTCCTTTTGATATTCCTTTTCTTCGAAACACTGAAATAGGCAAAAAAACAGCAATACAGGTTGGGCCTCCGATTAGTAGGTTAGTCCCAAAAATGATATAAAAGTGTAAAGTAAAGCCCATAAACATCCAAACAGGTTATATAATAGCATGGAACAATAAAAAATTATAGATACGTTGGAGACGTATCAAGCATCCCCAAGCTTAATTCCTGCTCGTCATCGAGTAGGTAAATGATAAAAAACAGAATTTTTTATGTGGAATGCTACCTAGCATATTTCTCAATGTATTTTTTTTCTTTATTGTGGCATGAATGTTTAGACCCAAATGATTGAAAATAAAAGTTCATATTGACATAAGAAATAGTAATACTTCAAGCATACTAATCAAAGCATTCATGTCTTCTCAAAATAACATGGCTAAAGAAAGTTATCCCTACAAAATCATATAGTCCGTCCGTTGCTCTATCTTCATCACACAAAGTATTTAATCATGCAAAACCCCGATGACAAGCCAAGCAATTGTTTCATACTTTAATAATCTCAAACTTTTTCAATTTTCATGCAATACATGAGCGTGAGCCATGGAGATAGCACTATATGTGGAATAGAAAGGTGGTTGTGGAGAAGACAAAAATGAGAAGATAGTCTCATATCAACTAGGCGTATCAACGGGCTATGGAGATGCCCATTAATAGATATCAATGTGAGTGAGTAGGGATTGCCATGCAAGGGATGCACTAAAGCTATAAATGTATGAAAGATCAACAAAAGAAACTAAGTGGGTGGGCATCCAACTTGCTTACTCACGAAGACCTAGGGTATTTTGAGGAAGCCCATCATTGGAATATACAAGCCAAGTTCTATAATGAAAAATTCCCAGTAGTATATGAAAGTGACAACATAAGAGACTCTCTATCATGAAGACCATGGTGCTATTTTGAAGCACAAGTGTGGAAAAAGAGATAGTAGCATTGTCCCTTCTCTCTTTTTCTCTCATTATTATTTTTCTTCTTCTCTATTTTTCTCTTTTTTCTTTTTTTGGTGGGCTTCTTTGGCCTCTCTTTTTTCATGGGCTTCTTTGGCCTCTTTTATTTTTATAAAGTCCGAAGTCTCATCCCGACTTGTGGGGAAATCATAGTCTTCATCATCCTTTCCTCACTGGGACAATGCTCTAATAACGAAGATCATCACACTTTTATTTATTTACAACTCGATACTTAGAACAAGATATGACTCTATATAGATGCCTCCGGTGGTGTACCACAAATACAATGTCAACTACATGATCATGCAAAGAGCAATAAGACAATGATGATGTGTGTCATAATAAACAGAACGGTGGAATGTTGCATGGCAATATATCTCGGAATGGCTATGGAAATGCCATAATAGGTAGGTATGGTGGCTGTTTTGAGGAAGGAATATGGTGGGTGTATGGTACCGGCGAAAGTTGTGCGGCACAAGAGAGGCTAGCAATGGTGGAAGGGTGAGAGTGCGTATAATCCATGGACTCAACATTAGTCATAAAGAACTCATATACTTATTGCAAAAATCTACAAGCCATTGAAAACAAAGTACTATGCGCATGCTCCTAGAGGGATAGATTGGTAGGAAAAGACCATCGCTCGTCCCCGACTGCCACTCATAAGGAAGACAATCAATAAATAAAATTGTGCTCCAACTTCATCACAAAGCGGTTCACCATACGTGCATGCTACGGGAATCACAAACTTCAACACAAGTATTCTTTAAATTCACAATTACCCAACCAGCATGACTCTAATATCACCACCTCTATATCTCAAAACAATTATCAAGTATCAAATTGATCATAGCATCCAATTCACTTTCTATGATAGTTTTTATTATACCCAACTTGGATGCCCATCATTCTAGAACCAATTTTATAACCATAGCAAATACCATGCTGTTCAAAGAGACTCTCAAAACAATATAAGTGAACCAAGAGAGATCAACAATTTCTACAAAATTAATCCACCGTGTGCTCTAAAAGATATAAGTGAAGCACTAGAGCAAAAATTATCTAGCTCACAAGATATAAGTGAAGCACATAGAGTATTCTAATAAATTCCAATCAAGTGGGCTTCTCCCAAAAGGTGTGTACAACAAGGATGATTGTGGTAAACTAAAAAGCAAAAGCTAATGTCATACAAGACGCTCCAAGCAAAACACATATCATGTGGCGAATAAAAATATAGCTCCAAGTAAAGTTACCAATGAACGAGGATGAAAGAGGGGATGCCTTCCCGGGGCATCCCCGAGATTAGGATTTTGGCTATTCTTGAATATCTTGGGGTTCCATGGGAATCCCCAAACTGAGGCTCTTGCCAGTCCTTATTCCATGGTGCATCAAATCTTTACCCAAAACTTGAAAACTTCACAACACAAAACTCAACAGGAAATCTCATAAGCTCAGTTAGTGAAAGAAAGAAAAACCACCACATAAGGTACTGTAATGAACTCATTCTTTATTTATATTGGTGTTAAACCTACTGTATTCCAAGTTCTCTATGGTTCATACCCTTACATACTAGCCACAGATGCATCAAAATAAGCAAACAACGCACGAAAGGCAGAATCTATCAAAAACAGAACAGTCTGTAGCAACATGTAACTTTCGAATACTTCTGGAACTCCACAAATCCTACCAAAATAGGAAGTATTAAGAAATTTGTCTATTGATCTACAGAAAAAAGAATCAATGCAAAATCACGTTTCTGTGATTTATTGATTTTTTCTCGTGAGCGCAAAGTTTCTGTTTTTCAGCAGAATCAAATTAACTATCACCATAGGTTATCCTATAGGTTCTACTTGGCACAAACACTAAATAAAACATGAAAACACATCTAAACATAAGGTAGATGCAAAATTTATTACTAAACATGAACAAAAACAAAAAAACACAAATAAAATTGGGTTGCCTCCCAACCAGCGCTATCGTTTAACGCCCCTAGCTAGGCATAAAAGTGAGGATAGATCTAAGTAGTGCCATCTCTGACACTTGATTCATAAGTAGCTCACATGATAGATTCATAAGGTAATTTAATTTTCTTTCTTGGAAAGTGCTCCATGCATTTCCTTAATGGAAATTGGAATCTAATATTCCCTTCCTTCATATCAATAATCGCGCCAATCATTTTTAAGGAAAGGTCTACCAAGAATAATAGGACAGGAAAGATTGCAATCTATATCAAGAACGATAAAATCTATGGGCATCAAATTTCTATTTGCAACAATGAGTACATCATTGATTCTTCCCATTGGCTCTTTAATGGTGGAATCCACAAGGTGCAAATTTAAGGAGCAATCATCAAGATCATGGAAACCTAGAATATCACATGAAGTTTTCGGAATCGTGGAAACACTAGCACCCAAATCACATAAAGCATAACACTCATGATCTTTAATTTTAATCTTTATAGTAGGTTCCCACTCATCATTAAGTTTTCTAGGTATAGAAACTTCCAAATTAAGTTTTTCATCAAAAGATTGCATCAAGGCATCAACAATATGTTTGGTTAAAGCTTTATTTTGACTATAAGTATGAGGAGAATTCACAACGAATTGCAACAAGGAAATACAACCTTCTCAAGAACAATTATCAAAATCAAATTCCTTGAAATCCAAGATAGTGGGTTCAATGCTGTTTAAAGTCTTGACCTCTCCAATCCCACTTTTACCAAATTTAGCATCAAGATCTAAAAACTCTGAATTATTGGGACGCCTTTTAACAAAAGTTTACTCATCTCCAGTCCCATCACTATTAAGATTCATATTACAAAACAAAGATCTAATAGGGGACACATCAAAAACTTTAAGATCTTCATCATTATTTTCATGGAAACTAGAAGAACACGCCTTTATAAAGCAATCTTTCTTAGCACGCAATCTAGCGTTTCTTTCTTTGCACTCGTCAATGGAACTTATCATAGCTTCGAGAGACTCACTGATATCATGCTTAGGAGGAGTAGATCTAAGTTTCAAAGAATCAACATCAAGCGAGAGTCTATCAACGTTCCTAGTCAAATCATCAACTTTAAGCAATTTTTCTTCAAGCAAGGCATTAAAATTCTTTTGAGAGATCATAAATTTTTTCACGCTATTCTCAAAATAAGAGGGCAATCTATTAAAATTACCATAAGAATTATTGTAGGAATTTCCATAATTATAGAGGAATTACTAGGGAACGGTCTAGGATTAAAATTTCCTCTATAAGCATTGTTGCCAAAATTATTCCTACCAACAAAATTTACATCCATAGATTCATTATTATTCTCAATCAAGATAGATAAAGTCATATCATTGGGATCAATAGAAGCACTCTTAGTAGCAAACAATCTCATAAGTTCATCCATCTTTCCACTCAAAACATTAATTTCTTCTATAGCATGCACTTTTTTACTAGTAGATCGTTCGGTGTGCCATTGAGAATAATTTGCCATGATATTATCAAGGAGTTTTGTAGCTTCTCCTAAGGTGATTTCCATAAACGTGTTGTAACACCCACCATGCGGCTATATCTCCCACGTGTCGAAGCACGACTTAGAGGCATAACCGCATTATGGTTTTGTCGCAAGAAGGGTCATCTTCATACAATCCCATGTAATGAACAAGACTGGGATAAAGAGTTGGCTTACAATTGCCACTTCACACAAGTACTTAAATAAATCATACATCATTCAGAGTACACGCATAGTCCGACTACGGATGAAGCCAAAAGAAAAGAAGATAACCCAACTGCTAAATCCCCGATCGTCCCAACTGGGCTCCAGTACTGATCAACATGAAACAAAACATAGCAACGACCAAGATCTTCGTTGACCTCCCATCTGAGCTCGGTTGCATCACCTGCACTGGTATCGTCGGCACCTGCAACTGTTGTGATAGTATCTAGTGAGTCACGAGGACTCAGCAATCTCAAAACCCGCGAGATCAAGACTATTTAAGCTTATGGGTAAGGAATGGATAAGTGGTGAGGTTGCAGCAGCGACTAAGCATGATATGGTGGCTAACATACGCAAATAAGAGCGAGAAGAGAAGCAACGGAACGGTCGTGAAGCTAGCAATGATCAAGAGGTGATCCTGAACTCCTACTTACGTCAAACATAACCCAAAACCGTGTTCACTTCCCGGACTCCGCCGAAAAGAGACCATCATGGCTACACACGCGGTTGATGCATTTTAATTAAGTCAAGTGTCAAGTTCTCTACAACCGGATATTAACAAATTCCCATCTGCCACATAACCGCGGGCACGGCTCTCGAAAGTTTAAACCCTGCAGGGGTGTCCCAACTTAGCCCATCACAAGCTCTCACGGTCAACGAAGGATATACCTTCTCCCGGGAAGACCCGATCAGACTCGGAATCCCGGTTTGCAAGACATTTCGACAATGGTAAAACAAGACCAGCAAGACCACCCGACTGTGCCGACAAATCCCGATAGGAGCTGTACATATCTCGTTCTTAGGGCACACCGGATAAGCTAAGCGTACAGGTACCGACGTAATCCAAGTTGCCAAGGAATGGTCCCGCACGGTGCTCTAGTTTGGACCAACACTCGGAGGAGCACTGGCCTGGGGGGGGTAAAATAAAGATGACCCTTGAGTCTGCAGAACCCAAGGGAAAAAGGCTTAGGTGGCAAATGTTAAAACCAATGTTGGGCCTTGCTGGAGGAGTTTTATTCAAAGCAAACTGTCAAGGGGGTCCCATAAATCACCCAACTGGATAAGGAACGCAAAGTCAAGGAACATAACACCGGTATGACGGAAACTAGGGCGGTAAGAGTGGAACAAAACACCAGGCATAAGGCCGAGCCTTCCACCCTTTACCAAATATATAGATGCATTAATTAAATAAGAGATATTGTGATATCCCAACATAATCTTGTCCATCATGGAGCAATCTTCAACTTCACCTGCAACTAACAACGCTATAAGAGGGGCTGAGCAAAGCGGTAACATAGCCAAGCAATGGTTTGCTAGGAAGGGTGAAAAGGTTAGAGGCTGACATGGCAATATGGGAGGCATGGTAAACAAGTGATAGGTAGCGCAGCATAGCGATAGAACGAAGCAACTAGCAAGCAAAGATAGAAGTGATATCGAGCGTAATGGTCATCTTGCCTGAGATCCCGCAAGGAAGAAGAACGAGTCCATGAAGAAGACAAACAGACGTAGCCGAACGAATCCTCACAACTCAGGAACGAAACCGAAGCTAACGAGAGAAGCAAATCGGAAAGAAGCAAACAACATGGTAAACACACAATCATAAACATGGCATGATGCACAATCAAGTATGATGCATGTCCGGTTTAAATGAGGCATGGCATGGCAAAATACAACAAACAATACTATAAATTAAGTGGAGCTCAATATGCAACGAGTTGCATATTGACAAAACACCACATCAATTATTTAGTTCTCTCCCGTTTATGTACCCAACAAAATTAACTGTGGTTAAGCATGGCAAGACGTGAAGCATAATAAAACTATCTATTTAGGCAAGTTTAAATGAGGCCGGAAACAACAAACAACAATTCCGGAAATCCCCATATGTTATTAGCAATTTAATGCAACAACAATTTTAAACATTTAAATGTTGTTATCATGATGCGGATGACATATTCAAGTTATATGCAATTTTTATGAAAATGTTGACATCTAATATGATAGGGAGCATTTGGTCACCATGGCGTAACAAAAGGGGTGCCACGGCAACGATAATGAAAATGGTGCCACGGCAACATTTCGATGATCCGACAACCCATTGAGCGACCGGTGCAAACAAAGATGTGGATGTACGGAACATGCAAAAGAAGGTGGGGTGATCCCGGATTTCGGGTTCCCACGGGACGGTGGCATGGCAAAAGAGGGGCATTGCAAGGACAATTCGATCACGGTGCAAAACTCGAGCATCTCATACAACCAAACATGCATTCGTTCATGGGCGATCGTCATCTCGGGATTATACCTTTGAAGCGTGCATTTTGGAGCAGTTCGGGTTCGGTACGATGTAGAGGAAGTAGTCATTCTTGCAGCGGTCGTAGTGGAAGTAGTTGTACTCGTGTCGTAGTGGGAAGTAGTGGTACACGTTGTCTTGTCGAATCAACGTCGGCGGTAGTGGTACATCTTGTAGTGGAACTTGGGCGTATTGGTACATGTTTCATAGAGGAACTTTGACGCCCACGGGGTCGACGGTAGAGGTACTTGGCGAATTCCACGCTCGGTGGTCATTGGACTTGGCGTCAACAGCAATAGGGGCACGATGCAGGGACTTGGCGCGATGCAGGGGCGACGGTCACGGGACTTGGCGTGTGGAGGAGGCTGGTTCCGAGCGGGACTGGCCTGTCCTAGCGGGCTGCTCGCCGGCGAAGTTCAGGTGAGGTCGCCGGCCGGTGGAGGTGCAGCAGAGGATGTCGCGGGGCCGGGCTCCTGTAACGCCCCGGATTCGATGCGCCAGGTGTCCGCCAGTTATTCGCCGTTGTTGCCATGTCATTTGCTTGCGTATTGCACTTTGCCATGTCATCATATGCATTTCATATCATGTCATCATGTGCATTGCATTCGCATTCGTGTTCGTCTCATGCATCCGAGCTTTTTCCCTGTTGTCCGTTTTGCAATCCGGCGCTCCTATCTCACCCGGCGTCCCCTTCTTGTCTCCTTTCGTGTGCGGGTGTTAAACTTTCTCGGAATGGCCCGAGGTTTGCCAAGCGGCCTTGGTTTAGCACCGGTAGACCGCCTGTCAAGTTTCGTGCCATTTGGAGGTCGTTTGATACTCCAACGGTTAACCGGGTAACCGTAAAGCCCTCTTTGAGTTGCAGCCCAACACCCCTTCCAAAGTGGCCCAAAACCCATCTAACTCCCCTCCATGCTCTCGGTCGTTCGATCACGATCGCGTGGCTGAAAACCGCTCCTCATTTGGACTCTCCTAGCTCCTCAGATGCCCTCCCGAATTTTTCGCGCCCAAACCCTAGCCCGCCTCCCTCGCGCCACGGACATGTCCGCTTCCCGCGGACATGTCCGCTTCTCCGCTCCGCCAATCCGGTATTGCCACGTGGCCCGGCCACCAGCACGCCGCCGGCCCAAGGCCCGTCCTCCGCAGCAGCTGCCGTCCGCGCCGCCGCCGCCCGGGCCGCCCGCCCGCCGCCGCCAGGCCGCGCCGCCGCCGCCGCCGCCGCCCGCCGCCCGCCGCCGCCGCCTCGCGCCTCGCGATCGCCGCCTCCTTCTCCCCCGTCCGCCGAGCTCCCGCCTCGCCCGCACCGCGCGCCTCCGCCCGGCGCGCCACCGCTCGCCGTCGCCTCCGCCTAGCCCGCCGCCCTCCGCCGCCCTACGGTGGAAGCGCCCAGCGCCGCCCCGCCAGATCCGGCAGCGGGACGCCGGATCCGCGCCCCTCGCGGCCCCTCCTCTCCGGTGCCCTCTCGGCCATCTCCGGCCATCCTCCGGCGAGATCCCGGCCACCTCGACCCCGTTGACTTTTCCCCCCCGAGGTTGAAATTCCCCCAAGTCCCGAAATGTTTGTATAATCATGCCGTATTCTTCATGCTACATCTCTGCATCCGTAGGTCCGTTTCGTGCGTGTAATATGTCAAATTGTTCGCCTCGACGAGTAGATCATTTCATTCTATTGCATCATTTTCATTTGAGTTCATCTTGATGCCCGAAATGCTGTTGGAAGAGTGCATGTTGATGTTAATCTGCTGAAACTGTTATAACTTGCTGTTTTATCATTTTTGTCATGATTGATGTGTGCATCCTATGAGGTTGATGTCTACGTGTATGTTGATCTATGCCATGCCATATTTCCAGAGGTGCCAACCATGTATTTTTGTGAGTTGTGTGCTGAGTGTATCAAGCTTGTTAAGTAGGGTAGTTGTTGTTGCTGTTTTCCTGACAGATTCTGTTATATTTTGT
This sequence comes from Aegilops speltoides, assembly GCA_021437245.1. Classification (NCBI taxonomy): domain Eukaryota; kingdom Viridiplantae; phylum Streptophyta; class Magnoliopsida; order Poales; family Poaceae; genus Aegilops; species Aegilops speltoides. Next base: position 36,171,352 of record CM038144.1, read on the forward strand.
TGCTATGTTAACATGCTTCTACAAATTATTCTATGCATAATCTGGAGATGCTCTATAAACTTGTTTTGATCTACATGTCTTGCTCTATCCATTCATTCTCTTGGTTGCAATTATAGCCTGCTGGAACATATTGTAATCTTGATCTAAAGTTGCTTGAAAATGTTGCTGTCAACCTGTTAACATTAAGTTCACTTGTTCCCATGTGTTTTCCTAGTGATCCATGCTCCCTATGAACTCGTTCTTGCCATGTTTAGCTTCATAAACATTCCTTCTTGCTGTTGGTTGCCTTGCCATGCCATGTATTGCTCTGTGGTGAGTGGTTTAAGCTCACGAACATGCCTACTTATTGTTGTTCCTGCCATGTATGAATCTGTAATATAACTTGCCATGTTTACGTGGGTGCCATCATATTTTCTGATCCTTTTTGGCTCATGATCAGTAAGGGACTTTTGATCTATGCTATTAGTAGATTCATGCCATGCCTTTGTTTGCCATGATAAGTTCCTGTAACATGTTGTTTGATAGCTCTAAACATTGCAACCTGATGTTATTTTTGCTAAAGTCTGAAACTGTTATTATTTGCAATATCTCCATGTGTTTTTGAGCATGTTCTAGTTGTTTCTGGAGATAGCTCAGTGTTCATGTTTTGTTATGCTTTACCTGTACTTCATGCCCATGCCTTTTGTTATTATGTTGGGGTGCTGTAGCTTATTGTTTTGATGCTTGTAAGATGCCTAGTTGTTTGATGTTTGGGTGCATTTGGCATCGATGCCATGTTTAACTTGTTTTGCTCATATCTTCTAGGCCGTAGCTCCGAATCTAATGAACTTTACATGTAACTTGACTAGAATTTCGTGTAGATCATCTTGGTGCATCTTAACTTGCTGTTTAACAACTTGAACATAAGGTTTATTCAGTTCTGGACCAATTTCGAAATATGCATATGAGGACTTACCGGATTTGTTATATGTTGTTCCCGGCCTCATTTAAACTTGCCTTGATGTGTTGTTCTTGTTTGCATCATCTCTTGCCATGAGTAGCTTCATGTAGCGTTGTCATGCATCATGCTTGGTGTGCATCATGCCTTGTTCATGTGTGGTGTGTTTACCTATGTTGTGTGCTTCTTCTTGTTAGTTCCTGTTTCGTTGCGATCGTGAGGATTCGTTCGTCTACGGTTGGTTCGGCTTCATCCGTTCATGTTCTTCATGGACTCGTTCTTCTTCCTTGCGGGATTTCAGGCAAGATGACCGCTACCCTGGATCTCACTACTATCATTGCTATGCTAGTTGCTTCGTTCTATCGCTATGCTGCATTACCTATCACTTGTTCTTCAAGCCTCCCAAATTGCCATGAACATCTAACCTTTGACACCATTCCTAGCAAACCATTGTTTGGCCATGTTACCGCTTTGCTCAGCCCCTCTTATAGCGTTGCTAGTTGCAGGTGAAGTTGAAGATTTCTCCATGGTGGACAGGGTTTATGTTGGGATATCACAATATCTCTTATATTAATAATGCATCTATATACTTGGTAAAGGGTGGAAGGCTCGGCCTTATGCCTGGTGTTTTGTTCCACTCTTGCCGCCCTAGTTTCCGTCATACCGGTGTTATGTTCCCGGATTTTGCGTTCCTAACGCGGTCGGGTGATTTATGGGACCCCCCTAACAGTTCGCTTTGAATAAAACTTGTCCAGCAAGGCCCAACATTGAGTTTTACCATTTGCCTCACCACCACCTACTTTTCCCTTGGGAGTAATTAACCCAAGGGTCATCTTTATTATAGCCCCCCCGGGCCAATGCTTGTCTAAGTGTTGGTCCAAACCAGAGCCACTTGCGGTGCCGCCCCTAGGCAACTTGGGGTATCGTCGGTTGTCGTACGTAGTGTTCATCCGGTCGTGGGCTCGAGACGAGATCTGTGGCTACTATCAGGATGTCGGCACGCCGGGAGGTCTTGCTGGTCTTGTTTTACCTTGGTCGAAACGTCTTGTAAACCGGGATTCCGAGACTGATCGGGTCTTCCTGGGAGAAGGTCTATTCCTTCGTTGATCGCGAGAGCTTGTCATGGGCTAAGTTGGGACACCCCTGCAGGGTTTAAACTTTCGAGAGCCGTGCCCGCAGTTATGTGGCAGATGGGAATTTGTTAATGTCCGGTTGTAGATAACTTGACACTTGATCCAAATTAAAACGCATCAACCGCGTGTGTAGCCGTGATGGTCTCTTCTCGGCGGAGTCTGGGAAGTGAACACGGTTTCTGGGTTATGTTTGACGTAAGTAGGAGTTCAGGATCACCTCTTGATCATTGCTAGCTTCACAACCGTTCCACTTGTTTCTCTTCTCGCTCTCATTTGCGTATGTTAGCCACCATATCATGCTTAGTCGCTGCTGCAACCTCACCACTTTACCCCTTCCTTTCCCATTAAGCTTTGCTAGTCTTGATACCCATGGTAATGGGATTGCTGAGTCCTCGTGGCTCACAGATTACTTCAACAATAGTTGCAGGTACAGGTTTATCCGATGATCATGACGCGAGAGCGATGCTTGCTTGCGTTGAGTTCTTCTTCTGCTTCTTTGATCAGGGGATAGGTTCCAGGTCGGCAGCCTGGGCTAGCAGGGTGGATATTGCTTGAGTTTCTATTTATGATTCATCCGTAGTCGGATGTTGTTCTTGTATGTTGTATTGTTGTATTCGTGTGGCATTGTATGCCTCTTGTATGTATCCCCATCTATTATGTAATGTTGATGTAATGATATCCACCTTGCAAAAGCGTCTCAATATGCGGGTCTATCCTTAGTGGGACCTTCGAGTTCCTTTTGGATAGGGTCGCATATTGGGTGTGACAAGTTGGTATTAGAGCCTCGACCGACCCTAGGAGCCCCCTTGTTTGATTGTGTAGTTTGGCCGTTGTTGAGTCTAGAAGAAAACTGTTTTCGGAGTCTAGTTATATCGGAGAGTAGGAATTCTTTTTACTCCTCAGCCCCTTCGTCGCTCTGGTAAGGAATCTTGACGTAGGTGTTTTGAATTACTCCTCTTACCATTCAAATTTTCTTTAGGTTCACGTGGTTAGTTTCGTGAGTTGTCCATCCTCTTTTGTCCGGCGCATTCCTCGTCAAGCTGATTCGAACCTCTTTCTCTTTGGGAGATCAATCCTCAGCTCTTTTCATCCGGTGCATTTCTCGTCAAGTTGACTCGAGCCTCTTCATCTTTGAGTTCAATCCTCAGCTCTTTTCGATCGATGTTGTTTCCCTGTCCGAAGTTGTCCTTGTTTTCCCACCCGCCCACCCTTTTTCATCTCGGAGCCAGAGTCTGTAATCGAGTATCCATCCTACTCATGCGAAGTCTTTGCTTTCTTTCCTCAATGATTTCAACCGGTGTTTTCTCTTCAAGTTACTCGTCGATTCCCCGTTCAAGTTTCCTTTCTTTTCCCGCCCTCCCACCCTTTTTCTTCCCAGAGTCTGAGTCTCTTGCGAGCATCAATTCCATTCGTGTGGAGCCTCTTCAGTCTTTCGTCAATCATTTCAACCGGTGAATTCTCATCTAGTTCGTCATTCTTCATCTTTTTTTCTTTTTCTGGTGGATTCAATTCAAGTTTTTCGGGTTGATCATATTCTTTCCCTCGGCTCAAGTATTTACCTTTGCTCGTTCGCCTCTTGCCATTTTATCCTTCCGGAGTATGATGCACCGGAACAATTCAAATATTTCAATCATCCCGATGCTTCATTTATCTATTCAACAATCCTTTTCAACGGTGTTTTCTCTTCAGTGGGCCCTAACCCACAGGTCTTTTCCCAGGATCTTACCTAACTCTTCTAATTTCCCGGAGTTATTCTCAATTCTTTTCAAGTGTGACGTAAGAATGAGTTTCATCAGTCACATGCCTCTTCAAATATCGTTTTCAAATTCTTTTCATTGTTGGCTCAACCTCTCTGTTTTCTATTCTTCCGGTGTGCCTCAGTAATTCTTGGTGGTGTTTCTCGTTGTCATTCTCATCATTTGAAGACCGAAGAAGAGTTTTTCCTCTAAATCTTGCCCGTTCTCTCGGAGATTCATGGTGCTAGCTCGATGTTATCCTATCAAATTGTCTCAAGTCATGCGAATTCTTTTCATCCATCCGGAGCATTTCAGGAGTTGCTTTCTCTCTCGATCATCCGGAGGACATCTTTTTGGAAGATTTCTTCGTTCAAAGTTTTCAGATTCGTTCTCCAATTATTCTATATCCGTGCCCTTTCATTCGTCTCAATATTCTTCCGGTGCTTCGTTCAAGTATTCTTCAATCAGCTCATGATCTTTTTGTTCGTTTGCATCTAAATCCCCCCTAGCATATTGGTTCTTCTAATTCTTCCCGGTGATTCTTTCTTTTTCATCGGTCATTTTCGAATTCCCATGGTGGCTCATTCAAGATTCTTTTTCCTTCATTATCATACTAATCCATTCGTTCTTTCAACCCTACCGGTGGTTCATGAAGACTTTCTCAAGTTTTGTGCTATTCTCTCCTTAATCCTTCTCAAGTTCACGATATGTCACTTCTCAATCCTTTTCAAGAAGAATAAGTAGTGTGCAAAAATCCATTGCTTGTCATCAATTTAATTTGATGAAGGATAAGCATACAGTAAATCTTATTCTTATTTCCTCAAAGTGATTAATCCTTTCCTTCAGAGTTTGTTCTTGATGAATAAATTCTAGTGCCAAGTGTTTTCATCTTTTCTTTTCCGGAATTCAATTTCCTCGACTATCTCGTCGGAACCCCATCTAAATCACCGCAAAGCTCATCTTATTCTTTCATCCTTCATTTTTATCTCGTCATCCTTTTATTACCGGAGTTCTTCATGGTGATTCTTCATGATTCAATTCATTCTTCAAGAGTTAGTTCCATTCCATCCTCTCAAGCTCATGTTCTATTCCTACATGTTTGAGCCGGAGTGCTACCTAAATCGTTTCAGTCTTATCCGTTTCTTTTACCATTCTAACCACTCTGTCAGCTTTCATAGTCTATCTGTTTCCGTCAGCTTTCGATTCTCGTCATTCTCCTCGTTCATCTCTTCTTCTCGAGTGCTCTCGATTCTTTTCTCCTTCTCCTGCGTTCTTGTTTCACCTCATCCCCTTTTCCCTTCCGTCTCGGTCCTAAGATCTCGGGACGAGATCTCTTGTTAGTGGAGGAGTGTTGTAACGCCCCGGATTCGATGCGCCAGGTGTCCGCCAGTTATTCGCCGTCGTTGCCATGTCATTTGCTTGCGTGTTACACTTTTCCATGTCATCATATGCATTTCATATCATGTCATCATGTGCATTGCATTTGCATTCGTGTTCGTCTCATGCATCCGAGCTTTTTCCCCGTTGTCCATTTTGCAATCCGGCGCTCCTATCTCACCCGGCGTCCCCTTCTTGTCTCCTTTCATGTGCGGGTGTTAAACTTTCTCGGAATGGCCCGAGGTTTGCCAAGCGGCCTTGGTTTAGCACCGGTAGACCGCCTGTCAAGTTTCGTGCCATTTGGAGGTCGTTTGATACTCCAACGGTTAACCGGGTAACCGTAAAGCCATCTTTGAGTTGCAGCCCAACACCCCTTCCAAAGTGGCCCAAAACCCATCTAACTCCCCTCCATGCTCTCGGTCGTTCGATCACGATCGCGTGGCCGAAAACCGCTCCTCATTTGGACTCTCCTAGCTCCCTCTACCTATATATATGTGCCCCTCCCCGAATTTTTCGCGCAGTCCAAACCCTAGCCCCGCTCCCCTCGCGCCGCCGGACATGTCCGCTTCCCCGCCGGACATGTACGCTTCTCCGCTCCGCCAATCCGGTGTTGCCACGTGGCCCGGCCACCACAAGGCGCTGCTGCCCCCACGGGCCCGTCCTCCGCAGCTGCGGCCGTCCGTCCGCCCGCTGCGCCATGCCGCCGCCGCCGCCACAGCGCAGCCGCGGCTGCCCCCCCCGCCGCCGCCTCCTTCTCCCCGTCCGCCGAGCTCCGCCTCGCCCAGCACAGCGCCTCCGCCGCCCGGCGCCACCGCTTCGCTGATCGCCGCCGCTTAGCCCGCCGCCCTCCGCCGCCGCGCGCAAGCGGCTCAGCTCACGGCCGCCCGGCCAGATCCGACCGTGGGGAGGCCGGATCCGGCGCCCCCTCGCCGGCCCCCCTACTCTCCGGTGCCCTCTCGGCCATCTCCGGCGATCACCGGCGAGATCCCGGCCACCTCGACCCCGTTGACTCCCCCCCTCCCCCGAGGTTGAAATTCCCCAGTCCCGGAATGTTTGTATAATCATGCCGTATTCTTCATGCTACATCTCTGCATCCGTAGGTCCGTTTCATGCGGGTAATATGTTAAATTGTTCGCCTCGACGAGTAGATCATTTCATTCCATTGCATCATTTTCATTTGAGTTCATCTTGATGCCCGAAATGCTGTTGGAAGAGTGCATTTTGATGTTAATCTGCTGAAACTGTTATAACTTGTTGTTTTATCATTTTTGTCATGATTGATGTGTGCATCCAATGAGGTTGATGTCTACATGTATGTTGATCTATGCCATGCCATCTTTTCAGAGGTGCCAACCATGTATTTTTGTGAGTTGTGTGCTGAGTGTATCAAGCTTGTTAAGTAGGGTAGTTGCTGTTGCTGTTTTCCTGACAGATTCTGTTATATTTTGTTGCTATGTTAACATGCTTCTACAAATCATTCTATGCATAATATGGAGATGCTCTATAAACATGTTTTGATCTACATGTCTTTCTCTATCCATTCATTCCCTTGGTTGCAATTATAGCCTGCTGGAACATGTTGTAATCTTGATCTAAAGTTGCTTGAAAATGTTGCTGTCAACCTGTTAACATTAAGTTCACTTGTTCCCATGTGTTTTCCTAGTGATCCATGCTCCCTATGAACTTGTTCTTGCCATGCTTAGGTTCATAAACATGCCTTCTTGCTGTTGGTTGCCTTGACATGCCATGTATTGCTCTGTGGTGAGTGGTTTAAGCTCACGAACATGCCTACTTATTGTTGTTCCTGCCATGTATGAATCTGTAATATAACTTGCCATGTTTACGTGGGTGCCATCATATTTTCTGATCCTTTTTGGCTCATGATCAGTAAGGGACTTTTGATCTATGCTATTAGTAGATTCATGCCATGCCTTTGTTTGCCATGATAAGTTCCTGTAACATGTTGTTTGATAGCTCTAAACATTGCAACCTGATGTTATTTCTGCTAAAGTCTGAAACTGTTATTATTTGCAATATCTCCATGTGTTTTTGAGCATGTTCTAGTTGTTTCTGGAGATAGCTCAGTGTTCATGTTTTGTTATGCTTTACCTGTACTTCATGCCCATGCCTTTTGTTATTATGTTGATGTGCTGTAGCTTATTGTTTTGATGCTTGTAAGATGCCTAGTTGCTGTTTTGGACAGGTTGTTGTTATGACTTGTATAGTGTGTGTGTGTTGCCCCGTTGCTCCGTTTTGAGTGTGCTCTATATGAAACTTGCTTGATTTTGCATGTAGCTTCATATTACCATGTTGCATCCTTGTTTTGGTGTGTTTGCTTGATGTTTGGGTGCATTTGGCATCGATGCCATGTTTAACTTGTTTTGCTCATATCTTCTAGGCCGTAGCTCCAAATCTAATGAACTTTACATGTAACTTGACTAGAATTTCGTGTAGATCATCTTCGTGCATCTTAACTTGCTGTTTAACAGCTTGAACATAAGGTTTATTCAGTTCCGGACCAATTTCGAAATATGCATATGAGGACTTACCGGATTTGTTATATGTTGTTCCCGGCCTCATTTAAACTTGCCTTGATGTGTTGTTCTTGTTTGCATCATCTCTTGCCATGAGTAGCTTCATGTAGCGTTGTCATGCATCATGCTTGGTGTGCATCATGCCTTGTTCATGTGTGGTGATTTTACCTATGTTGTGTGCTTCTTCTTGTTAGTTCCTGTTTCGTTGCGATCGTGAGGATTCGTTCGTCTACGGTTGGTTCGGCTTCATCCGTTCATCTTCTTCATGGACTCGTTCTTCTTCCTTCGGGATTTTAGGCAAGATGACCGCTACCCTGGATCTCACTACTATCATTGCTATGCTAGTTGCTTCGTTCTATCGCTATGCTGCGTTACCTATCACTTGTTCTTCAAGCCTCCCAAATTGCCATGAACCTCTAACCTTTGACACCATTCCTAGCAAACCATTGTTTGGCCATGTTACCGCTTTGCTCAGCCCCTCTTATAGCGTTGCTAGTTGTAGGTGAAGTTGAAGATTTCTCCATGGTGGACAGGGTTTATGTTGGAATATCACAATATCTCTTATATTAATAATGCATCTATATACTTGGTAAAGGGTGGAAGGCTCGGCCTTATGCCTGGTGTTTTGTTCCACTCTTGCCACCCTAGTTTCCGTCATACCGGTGTTATGTTCCCGGATTTTGCGTTCCTAACGCGGTCGGGTGATTTATGGGACCCCCCTGACAGTTCGCTTTGAATAAAACTTGTCCAGCAAGGCCCAACATTGACATTTACCATTTGCCTCACCACCACCTACTTTTCCCTTGGGAGTAATTAACCCAAGGGTCATCTTTATTATAGCCCCCCCCCCCCCCGGGCCAATGCTTGTCTAAGTGTTGGTCCAAACTAGAGCCACTTGCGGTGCCGCCCCTAGGCAACTTGGGATATCGTCGGTTCCCGTACGTAATGTTCATCCGGTCGTGGCCTGAGACGAGATACGCGCGGCTACTATCAGGATGTCGGCACGCCGGGAGGTCTTGCTGGTCTTGTTTTACCATTGTCGAAACGTCTTGTAAACCGGGATTCCGAGACTGATCGGGTCTTCCTGGGAGAAGGTTTATTCCTTTGTTGATCGCGAGAGCTTGTCATGGGCTAAGTTGGGACACCCCTGCAGGGTTTAAACTTTCGAGAGCCGTGCCCGCGGTTATGTGGCAGATGGGAATTTGTTAATGTCCGGTTGTAGATAACTTGACAATTGATCCAAATTAAAATGCATCAACCGCGTGTGTAGCCGTGATGGTCTCTTCTCGGCGGAGTCCGGGAAGTGAACACGGTTTCTGGGTTATGTTTGACGTAAGTAGGAGTTCAGGATCACCTCTTGATCATTGCTAGCTTCACGACCGTTCCGCTTGTTTCTCTTCTCGCTCTCATTTGCGTATGTTAGCCACCATATCATGCTTAGTCGCTGCTGCAACCTCACCACTTTGCCCCTTCCTTTCCCATTAAGCTTTGCTAGTCTTGATACCCATGGTAATGGGATTGCTGAGTCCTCGTGGCTCACAGATTACTACAACAATAGTTGCAGGTACAGGTTTATCCGATGATCATGACGCGAGAGCGATGCTTGCTTGCGTTGAGTTCTTCTTCGCTTCTTCGATCGGGGATAGGTTCGTGTCGGCAGCCTGGGCTAGGTGGTGGATATGGTTTGAGTTTACATTTATGATTCATCCGTAGTCGGATGTTGTTCTTGTATGTTGTATTGTTGTATTCGTGTGGCATTGTATGCCTCTTGTATGTATCCCCATCTATTATGTAATGTTGATGTAATGATATCAACCTTGCAAAAGCGTTTCAATATGCGGGTCTATCCTTAGTGGGACCTTCGAGTTCCTTTTGGATAGGGTCGCATATTGGGCGTGACAGCTCCTCCTGCTAGCTTTTGGCGACGAGCGGCGTGGGAACGAGGTAGGAGGTCGCACAAGGTGTAGCAGAGAGAGGCGGCGATGGACTTGGCGGCGGGGACGTCCTGAAGCTGCTGCTGGAGAGGCGATGGCAGGGATGGCCTGGACAAGGCCGGAGGTCAGGGAGGGAGCGGCCGATGGCGGCCGGACCAGAAGTCGAGGTGGCGCAGCTCCTGCTCGGCGTGGAGGATGATGGCTGCGGGCGTAGGTGCTCGAGGAGCTCCTCTCCTCGGGCGTTGGGGCGACGGGGATCGAGGCTGCGGGCAAAGAAGCAGCATGCGGGGGCTCGGCTTCCTAGTGGTTGGGGCGGAACAAAGGGACGAGGAGGCGCGGCGCTGATGAGGCCAGGGAGATGTGGTGGCGGAGGGAGACTCGCGAGGGGCCATGGCCAGAGGGAGAGGCTGAGGGGATCAAGCGAGAGGAGGGATCAGGCGCGGGAGGAGAAGCAGGGCGCGGCGCCATGGCGGAAGCAGCAGCGAGGAGATCGGGTGCTGGCGCTCCTCCTGGCGCTAGCTATGTGCGGGCGTGTGTGGAGTGGCGGCGCTGGAGGAATCGAGAGGGAGAGGGGATCGATGAGTGCATGCTAGGTTAAAACAGGGAGCTGGCTGGGCTTTCGGCTTAGAGGCCGGCTGGGCTGCAGGCTCTCTCTCTCTCCCTTCCTCTCATACTTTCTTTAACACAAAAGAATTAGGGAAAGAGGTTGGACATGGGGATTATTTTTTCGGACTCATAAAACTGAGCTTGACCCAAGAAAAATGGAGTGGGCAAGATTGCAAGACTTAAATTCAAAGTCATTTGAATTTAATTCAAATTGTTTGAACAAGGACTAGGATTTAGAAGTGTTCAAAAATGTTGAGAAATTAGGAGGAGCCTCGATAAATGGAGAAAGAATTATGGAGAAAGTTTGGAGAACAAACTTGAAGGAAAAGGCATTAGAATTAAATTGCAAGTGGGTTGCGGTTAATTCCAAACTAATGGAATATTTATAATAGCTCCATAATTATTAGGAGGATATGTTATAAAGAGAAATCACCATGTGAATTCCCTCAATTTAAATAGATCAAAAGATCTATGCAATTTATTTAGTTGAGGTGAGATGCTAAGATTAATGACATGATGGCATGATGACATGATGCAATGCAAAAAATAAAAGAGCAAGCACAAAAGAAACACATGGCGAAACTCGGAATAGCTGGAAGTCTTCTGGAGCATCGGTCTCGGGACGTTACAACACTCCACCACTACAAGAGGATCTCGACCCGAGATCTAGGATGGCACCGGAGAGAAGCGGAAGAGCAAGAGAGGAGGTAAAATTAAGTTGCTTCTTTGACAAAAGAGTGAAACCAAAGAACCTTGAGAGGTTGAAAAGTTGAAAGAAAGAACACAACGGAGTTGAACAGAATCGAGAGCAGTGCGGTAGAAAATAGAAACAAAGAACACCATGTGAACCTTGGAGGTTGCAAAGCTATGAATGACAAGTACAGTGGACAAGAAGCAATTGAAACCACTCTGGTAGAAACGAGATGCAAGATTTGATAAGATGAAAAGAACTTGAATGGAGGACACGACACGCCGGTTAAATGGATAAGCATGGAAAAGAACATGATCTTGACAAAACAAGATGATGAGTGAAGAGAGCAACATCACAATGCCTCCGGAAGAAAGAATAGAAGATAGATCATTGGAATAACAGAATGGAGAAGAAAATGCCAACTTCTGCCACAGAAGAACTTGGAAAGCACCCTTCCAAGAATGTTATAACGGAGTTGTTGGAAAACCAACAACGAAACGAATAAGCTTGTAGTGGGCTTATGGAAAACTTCTCAAAATTGAGGCAAAATTCTGCCACTACGGAAACAATTAATATAATTGATAACACCGACGAGATGAAAAACTTCTTCACCAAGATGAGAAGGAGAAAATTGGATCATTGATAAGCACCACAAAACAACATTCCTTAGGGAAGGCTTTAGATGAAATCTATACCAAGATAACTCCAACGAAGAGATTGATGGATTTAAAATACCTCAATCTTGACAACTTGAATCACCAAGGGAAATTTTCAAGAGTGACATAACACCACCTCAAAAGATAAGATAGAAAGAATTGCACTTTGAAATGCAAGATGAAGAATGCTTGAACTCCTCAAAATAAGACATGTGCTAAGCACCATGTTTATTTTAGAGTATAGCTTGGCGGGTCATAACTTCGAGAGAAATCTTGAAGAACAATTGAAGAATGAAAAGAATCCTTGATGAACCACCATATTGAGCCTCCATGAAGAACTCCGGTAATAAAAGAATGATAGAAAGAAAGAGAAGTTGAAAATACAAGGTGAAGCCTTGCGATTATTTAGATGGAGTTTCGCGACGAGATAATGCGGAAAACTTGGAACTCCGGAAAAGAAAAGATGAAACACTAGAAACGAGAATTACTTCATCATGAACAATCTCCGAAAGAAGAGAATTGAATCACCTCACGGAAATAAGAATAAGATTTATTCTACGCTTATCCTTCATCAAATTAAATTGCTGACAAGCAATGAATTTGGCATACTACTTATTCCCGTAGAAAGGAATAAAAGAGATATAGCACAAGCTTGAGAAGGTATTGATGGAACCACCAGTGGGATTTGGAAACAACGAATGAATTGATATGATAACAAAGGAAGTGAAATCTTGAACGAACCACCGTAAGAATTGAAAATGAAAGTAGCAAAGGCACAATTCACCGGGAAGAGTTGGAAAACGAATGAAGATACTTGAGGGGATTTAGATACATGAGAACGAAGAGATCATGAACCGATTAGAGGATATTTGAACGATGCACCGTAAGTATTCAAGAATGAGAGCTGAAAGCTAAGAATGAGTAATTCTGAGATGATTGGCTCCGGAGAATGAAACTGAAAAGACTCCTGAATTGCTCCGGATGGGTGAAAAGAATTCTCACAATCGAAAGCAATTATGAGAGGATGGCATCACGCTAGAACCATGAATCTTCAAGAGAACTGACAAGATTTAAGAGAACCTCTTCTTCGGTCTTCACATGCTGAGAATGACGACGAGAAACACCACCATGAATTGTTGAGACACTCTGGAAGGACTAAAGAGGAAAGGTTGAGACAAAGATGAAAAGAATTTGAAAGCAACCCTGGAGAAGGCATGTGACTGATGAAAATTCATTCTTACGTCAAACTTTGAAAGAATTTGGGATAGCTCCGGGAAAATTAGAAGAGTCAGGTAAGATCCTGGGAAAAGACCTGTGGGTTATGGGTCCACTAAAAAGAAACACTGTTGAAGCTTACGAAGAGATTGCACCGGTTGATTTAAATGGCTTGAACAAGATATCAACCTAGAAATAACTTGAAAAGATTAAGAATGGAAACATGAATCTTCTGAGATATCTTGAGCACTCCGGATAAGAATAGAGAGAGGTGAACAATTAAGAGGTGCACCGGTATGGGAAAACATTTGAAACGAGGAAAGGGATATGGTCAACACCGAAAGCTTGAATTGGATCCACCGAAGAAGAAAAGAGAATGAAGAATAATAAACTTGAAGCTCCGTTAGTATCTTCCTGAGAATCACCAAATAAGAGCATTGACGGAAAAGAATGGAGAGACTTCACATGAATAAATGGATATTTGATTAAAATATTTGAGTCCTTGAAGAAAAAAGGGGTGGGAGGGCGGGAAAACAAAGACAACTTGGGATGGATGAAACAAACACCGCTGAGAAAATTTAGAATTGATCTTGCAAATGTTGAAATGATCGGATCCACTAGAAGAGAAACACACCGGTTAGGAAAAGAATTAACATGACAACCTCGATGATCAAGAAGGATAAGTATTCACATAGCAATATGAGAACACCGTTTATGAAAGGTATGGATTCAACATTTGACTTCGAAGCAACTCGAATACCACAAATAAAACAAAACAAAGGATTTGGCTTGCAGAATAAGCCGGAACAAACATATGATAGAGATTTCGTCCGAAGTTTTCATGGTGGGGCCCACACGGGCTCGATCGTACAGCACCATCATGTACAAGGCAGTGCACATGACATACGAAGTGTCCTCGAACCAGCATAGCCAAGGGTTCTTTAAGACACAACGAGACCACTGGAAAAACGACCGTGGATAGGCGGACCACTAGACGTCGAACCCCAATCTCATATCATGCATCTATCGGAAAGAAAAAAAACTAGAGCTACTTAAATTCCCACCTATAAAACTCCCGAAATTTTCTGGTTATGCAATCTGGTGTTGGGGATACAGGGGAAGCAATATATATCTCACCCAAAACTAACAATCCCTACATCCAAGTTGTATCCATCCGTCAACACATAACCAAGAAACCTTCAGAAATCGTGTACCTCAACCTTCGAAAAGCATCCGTTATACGAGCTATGGCAATACTCCCGAACTCCTGCCCCAGTACTGGGTGGCGTCGAGGTTATCTCACCAACAACTGCATAAAAGAGATTTTCGATGTCGGCAAAACTCAGGTATTCCAAAACTGCAACGATAAAATTATGATGACAACACCTCGGAGCTCAACTCCCCGGGACACTGCCACAACCCCTAAATGTCAGGAGGCACCAAGAACAATGTTCTCATCATAAGAATATCGGAACGATCCCAAGATACCCGCGTGATCCTAAAAAAAATTAGTGAAATTTGAGGCGAGGAAAGACAAAACATCTACGTCAGGAGACCTCACGAGAGCGACGAAGGGACTGAGGAGTAAAAAGAATCCTACTCTCCGATATATATAATCCTAAGACTCAAAACATTTTTTTGTTCTAGACTCAACAACGCCAGCAAACAATCAAGCAGGGGGCTCCTAAGTCAGGGATGGCTCTGATTACCAACTTGTAACACCCACGATGCGGTTATATCTCCCATGTGTCGAAGCACGACTTAGAGGCATAACCGCAATGTGGTTTTGTCGCAAGAAGGGTCATCTTCATACAATCCCATGTAATGAATAAGACTGGGATAAAGAGTTGGCTTACAATCGCCACTTCACACAAGTACTTAAATAAATCATACATCATTCAGAGTACACACATAGTCCGACTACGGATGAAGCCAAACAAAAAGAAGATAACCCAACTGCTAGATCCACGATCATCCCAAGTGGGCTCCACTACTGATCAACATGAAACGAAACATAGCAACGACCAAGATCTTCGTTGAGCTCCCATCTGAGCTCGGTTGCATCACCTGCACTGGTATCATCGGCACCTGCAACTGTTGTGGTAGTATCTGGTGAGTCACGAGGACTCAGCAATCTCAAAACCGGCGAGATCAAGACAATTTAAGCTTATGGGTAAGGAATGGATAAGTGGTGAGGTTGTAGCAGCGACTAAGCATGATATGGTGGCTAACTTACGCAAATAAGAGCGAGAAGAGAAACAACGGAACGGTCGTGAAGCTAGCAATGATCAAGAGGTGATCCTGAACTCCTACTTACGTCAAACATAACCCAAAACTGTGTTCACTTCCCGGACTCCGCCGAAAAGAGGCCATCACGGCTACACACGCGGTTGATGCATTTTAATTAAGTCAAGTGTCAAGTTCTCTACAACCAGATATTAACAATTTCCCATCTGCCACATAACCGCGGGCACGGCTCTCGAAAGTTCAAACCCTGCAGGGGTGTCCCAACTTAACCCATCACAAGCTCTCATGGTCAACGAAGGACATACCTACTCCCGGGAAGACCCGATAAGACTCGGAATCCCGGTTTGCAAGACATTTCGACAATGGTAAAACAAGACCAGCAAGACCACCCGACTGTGCCGACAAATCCTGATAGGAGCTGCACATATCTCGTTCTCAGGGCACACCGGATAAGCTAAGCGTACAGGTACCGACGTAATCCAAGGTGCCAAGGAATGGCCCCGCACGGTGCTCTAGTTTGGACCAACACTCGGAGGAGCACTGGCCCGGGGGGTAAAATAAAGATGACCCTTGAGTCTGCAGAACCCAAGGGAAAAAGGCTTAGGTGGCAAATGTTAAAACCAATGTTGGGCCTTGCTGGAGGAGTTTTATTCAAAGCAAACTATCAAGGGGGTCCCATAAATCACCCAACCGCGTAAGGAACGCAAAGTCAAGGAACATAACACCGGTATGACGGAAACTAGGGCGGCAAGAGTGGAACAAAACACCAGGCATAAGGCCGAGCCTTCCACCCTTTACCAAATATATAGATGCATTAATTAAATAAGAGATATTGTGATATCCCAACATAATCCTGTCCATCATGGAGCAATCTTCAACTTCACCTGCAACTAACAATGCTATAAGAGGGGCTGAGCAAAGCGGTAGCATAGCCAAGCAATGGTTTGCTAGGAAGGGTGAAAAGGTTAGAGGCTAACATGGCAATATGGGAGGCATGGTAAACAAGTGATAGGTAGCGCAGCATAGCGATAGAACGAAGCAACTAGCAAGCAAAGATAGAAGTGATATCGAGGGTAATGGTCATCTTGCCTGAGATCCCGCAAGGAAGAAGAACGAGTCCATGAAGAAGACAAACAGACGTAGCCGAACGAATCCTCACAACTCCGGAACGAAACCGAAGCTAACGAGAGAAGCAAACAGGAAAGAAGCAAACAACATGGTAAACACACAATCATAAACATGGCATGATGCACAATCAAGTATGATGCATGTCCGGTTTAAATGAGGCATGGCATGGCAAAATACAACAAACAATACTATAAATTAAGTGGAGCTCAATATGCAACGAGTTGCATATTGACAAAACACCACATCAATTATTTAGTTCTCTCCCGTTTATGTACCCAACAAAATTAACTGTGGTTAAGCATGGCAAGACGTGAAGCATAATAAAACTATCTATTTAGGCAAGTTTAAATGAGGCCAGAAACAACAAACAACAATTCCGGAAATCCCCATATGTTATTAGCAATTTAATGCAACAACAATTTTAAACATTTAAATGTTGTTATCATGATGCGGATGACATATTCAAGTTATATGCAATTTTTATGAAAATGTTGACATCTAATATGATAGGGAGCATTTGGTCACCATGGCGTAACAAAAGGGGTGCCACGGCAACGATAACGAAAATCGTGACGGCAACATTTCGATGATCCGACAACCCATTGAGTGACCGGTGCAAACAAAGATGTGGATGTAAGGAACATGCAAAAGAAGGTGGGGTGATCCCGGATTTCGGGTTCCCATGGGACGGTGGCATGGAAAAGGAGGGGCATCGCAAGGACAATTCGATCACGGTGCAAAACTCGAGCATCTCATACAACCAAGCATGCATTCATTCACGGGCGGTCGTCATCTCGGGATTATACCTTTGAAGCGTGCATTTCGGAGCGGTTTGGGTTTGGTACGATGTAGAGGAAGTAGTCGTTCTTGCAGCGGTCGTAGTGGAAGTAGTTGTACTCGTGTCGTAGTGGGAAGTAGTGGTACACGTTGTCCTGTCGAATCAACGGCGGCGGTAGTGGTACATCTTGTAGTGGATCTTGGGCGTATTGGTACATTTCACGGAGGAACTTTGACGCCCACGGGGTCGACGGTAGCGGTACTTGGCGAATTCCACGCTCGGTGGTTGTTGGACTTGGCGTCAACAGCAACAGGGGCACGATGCAGGGACTTGGCGCGATGCAGGGGCGACGGCCGCGGGACTTGGCGTGTGGAGGAGGCTGGTTCCGAGCGGGACTGGCCTGTCCTAGCGGGCTGCTCGCCGGCGAGGTTCAGGTGAGGTCGTCGGCCGGTGGCGGTGCAGCAGAGGATGTCGCGGGGCCGGGCTCCTCTTGCTGGCTTTTGGCGACGAGCGGCGTGGGAACGAGGCAGGAGGTTGCACAAGGTGTAGCAGAGAGAGGCGGCGAGGGACTTGGCAGGGGGGACGTCCCGAAGCTGCTGCTGGAGAGGCGATGACAGGGATGGCCTGGACAAGGCCGGAGGTCGGGGAGGGAGCGGCCGATGGCGGCCGGACCAGGAGTCGAGGCGGCGCAGCTCCTGCTCGGCGTGGAGGACGACGGCTGCGGGCGTAGGTGCTCGAGGAGCTCCTCTCCTCGGGCGTTGGGGCGACGGGGATCGAGGCTGCGGGCAAAGAAGCAGCATGCGGGGGCTCGGCTTCCTGGTGGTTGGGGCGGAACGAAGGGAGGAGGAGGCGCGGCGCTGATGAGGCCAGGGAGACGTGGCGGCGGAGGGAGACTCGCGAGGGGCCATGGCCAGAGGGAGAGGCTGAGGGGATCGAGCGAGAGGAGGGTTCAGGCGCGGGAGGAGAAGCAGGGCGCTGCGCCATGGCGGAAGCAGCAGCGAGGAGATCGGGTGCTGGCGCTCCTCCTGGCGCTAGCTGTGTGCGGGCATGTGTGGAGTGGTGGCGCTGGAGGAATCAAGGGGGAGAGGGGACCGATGGGTGCATGCTAGGTTAAAACAGGGAGCTGGCTGGGCTTTGGGCTTAGAGGTCGGCTGGGCTGCAGGCTCTCTCTCTCCCTTCCTCTTATACTTTCTTTAACATAAAAGAATTAGAGAGAAGAAAAGAAAAAGAGGGTTAGGGAAAGAGGTTGGACATGGGGATTATTTTTCTGGACTCATAAAACTGAGCTTGACCCAAGAAAAATGGAGTGGGCAAGATTGCAAGACTTAAATTCAAAGTCATTTGAATTTAATTCAAATGGTTTGAACAAGGACTAGGATTTAGAAGTGTTCAAAAATGTTGAGAAATTAGGAGGAGCCTCGATAAATGGAGAAAGAATTATGGAGAAAGTTTGGAGAACGAACTTGAAGCAAAAGGCATGAGAATTAAATTGCAAGTGGGTTGCAGTTAATTCCAAACTAATGGAATATTTATAAGAGCTCTATAATTATTAGGAGGATATGTTATAAAGAGAAATCACCATGTGAATTCCCTCGATTTAAATAGATCAAAAGATCTATGCGATTTATTTAGTTGAGGTGAGATGCAAAGATTAATGACATGATGGCATGATGCAATGCAAAAATAAAAGAGCAAGCACAAAAGAAACACACGGCGAAACTCGGAATAGCTGGAAGTCTTCTGGAGCGTCGGTCTCGGGGCTTTACACGTGCCTCCCGTGGCCGAATCTAAATGATTTCTAGAAGCAAAATTCAATCCGGCATAAAAATAATGTATGATCATCCATAAATTCAAACCATGAGTAGGGCAATTACGAATCATCAATTTCATTCTTTCCCAAGATTGGGCAACATGCTCATGATCAAGTTGTTTAAAATTCATAATATCGTTCCTAAGAGTGATGATCTTAGCAGGAGAAAAATACTTAGAGATAAAAGCATCTTTGCACTTGGTCCAAGAATCAATACTATTTTTAGGCAAAGACGAAAACCAAACTTTAGCACGATCTCTAAGTGAAAACGGAAATAACTTCAATTTAACAATATCATTATCCGTATCTTTTTTCTTTTGCATCTCACAAATCAACAAAGTTGTTTAGATAGGTAGCGGCATCTTCACTAGGAAGGCCGGAGAATTGATCTTTCATAACAAGATTGAACAAAGCAACATTGATTTCACAAGACTCAACATCATTAAGAGGAGCAATCGGAGTACTAAGGAAATCATTATTATTGGTATTGGAGAAATCACACAATTTGATATTATCTTGCGCCATGGCGACAAGTAATCCAACACACAAACAAACAAAAAAAGGCAAGCGAAAGAGAGAGAAGATTGGGAAAGAGAGGGCGAATAAAACGGCAAGCGTGAAGTGGGGGAGAGGAAAATGAGAGGCAAATGGAAAATAATGTAAATGCGAGGGAGATGAGTTTGTGATGGGTACTTGGTATCTCTTGACTTGAGCGAAGACCTCCCCGGCAACGGCGCCAGAAATCCTTCTTGCTACGTCTTGAGCTTGTGTTGGTTTTCCTTGAAGAGGAAAGGGTGATGCAGCACAGTAGTGTAAGTATTTTCCTCAGTTTTTGAGAACCAAGGTATCAATCCAGTAGGAGGCTTCTCACAAGTCCCACGCACCTACACAAACAAACAAAGAACTCGCAACCAATGCAATAAAGGGGTTGTCAATCAAAGTGAGATCTGATAGAGATAATATGATAAGATAAATATATTTTTGGTATTTTATAATATAGATTGGAAAAGTAAAGATGCAAATAAAAGTAGATTGAAAGCTTATATGATAAAAGATAGACCCGGGGGCCATAGATTTCACTAGTGGCTTCTCTCGAGATAGCATAAGTATTACGGTGGTGAACAAATTACTATCGAGCAATTGATAGAAAAATGAATAATTATGAGATTATCTAGGCATGATCATGTATATAGGCATCACGTCCGTGACAAGTAGACCGACTCCTGCCTGCATCTACTACTATTACTCCACACATCGACCGCTATCCATCATGCATCTAGAGTATTAAGTTCATAAGAACAGAGTAACGCATTAAGAAAGATGACATGATGTGGAGGGATAAACTCATGCAATATGATATAAACCCCATCTTTTTATCCTCGATGGCAACAATACAAAATACTGCCTTGCTACCCCTGCTGTCACTGGGAAAGGACACCGCAAGATTGAACCCAAAGCTAAGCACTTCTCCCATTGCAAGAAAGATCAATCTAGTAGGCCAAACCAAACTGATAATTCGAAGAGACTTGCAAAGATAACTTAATCATACATAAAAGAATTCAGAGGAGATTCAAATATTTCTCATAGATAAACTTGATCATAAACCAACAATTCATTGGATCTCGACAAACACACCGCAAAAAGAGTTACATCGAATAGATCTCCAAGAAGATCAAGGAGAACATGGTATTGAGATTCAAAGAGAGAGAAGAATCCATCTAGCTAATAACTATGGACCCTAAGGTCTATGGTAAACTACTCACAACTCATCGGAGAGGCGTGTGTCGATGTAGAAGCCCTCCATGGTCAACTCCCCCTCTGGCGGAGCGCCGGAGAAGGCTCCAAGATGGGATCTCGCGGATACAGAAGGTTACGGTGGTGGAAATAGCTTTTCGTGGTCGCCCCTGATGTTTTCGGGGTACGTGGGTATATATAGGAGGAAGAAGTACATCGGTGGATGCCCGAGGGGCCCACGAGATAGGGGGCACGCCCTCCACCCTCGTGGCCGCCTCAGAAGCTTCTTGACTTGCACTCCAAGTCCTCTAGATCACGTTCGTTCCAAAAATCACGCTCCCAAAGGTTTCATTCCGTTTGGACTCCTTTTGATATTCCTTTTGTTCGAAACACTGAAATCGGCAAAAAAAACAACAATATGGGTTGGGCCTCCGGTTAGTAGGTTAGTCCCAAAAATGATATAAAAGTGTAAAGTAAAGCCCATAAACATCCAAAACAGGTAATATAATAGCATGGAACAATCAAAAATTGTAGATACGTTGGAGACGTATCAACGGCCAGCGGTCTCTACTCGCCCTGCGGAAGGCGCACCCCGACCTCTGTCTCTCCCGACAGGCGGCGGGTGCTGTGGAGATAGGCAATATCGTCGGCGGTGATGGTCGAGCCCATCCAGGAGCCCGACGGCAGCGCCATCGATGGTGTATAGAAGAAAAGAAGGAAGACAAGCGGCGACAAAGCTCTGCTCGAAGCGGTGGGCGTTGCAGCGTGGCGGTCGCAAAGAGCAGAGGGAGGATGAAGGGGCAGGGGAGTGCGAGCGAGAATGATGTCCGCCGCCCCCCTTTCCCCAATTTATAAGCCCTGTTTCGAACGTGCAGGAGTAGGATCGTTTGCGCTTGCCTTTCCCACTTCCCCATAATAAGTGCACACTACGCGCGCAATAACTGCAATGGGAAGAGCAACCGACCTGCAGACGCCGCAATAAATCCGCGCGCATGGGCCAAGGATGCGCGGCGGCAGGCCCCAGCATGTCGCCGGGTCCCATCATGCGCGTGGCCTCTCAGGCCCCTCTAACTTCCAGGCGCCACGTGGCGCCCACGTGAAGCCCGAGGGATTGCCCCAAGATTCGATGGACCCTTCGGTTTCCTGCCACTGTCGGGATGCCGCGATCCGGTTTCCAGAAAATGGCACACAGTGGGTGTTGCTGGACCCGGCGGTCACAAGATTTGCCTCTTCAAGGGGGGAAACTGCGAAGGCCCTCCCATCCAAAGACGGCGGACCTTCACATCATTGGGACAACTGTCGGGGGAATGAACCCCGCGCAGGCAACGGAAATGACGGGCCAGCATCACCCCTCAAGCCGGCTCGCGCTTGGCAGGGTCGCTCAACCCGGCCAAGCCCCTCGACCCGGCCGAACTCTCCGACCCGGCTTGGTTCCTCGACTCGGCCCTGACAACAAGCTCAAGGCAGACGAACCCAGCACACCAAGACTTCTCCAACAAGCCAGCTCCATCCGTGGCATGTTCCTCAACCCATCCACGGGTCAGCTCCCGTCCCATCCAGGTTGTACGATGGGACGAGTCTCCATCTACCAAATGACCGAGGCAACAGTGCCCCGCCCATGCCTTTGGTCAGCTGGAACGAGGCAACAGTGCCCCTCACCTACCCGCTGACCAAGGCTGGCATGGCAACAGTGCCCCCAACGTCACCACTGACACCACCAAGCGACGACCTGACGGAGCGTCGCTATACCCGACTTGACTCGGCCACTCCTAGCGATCGACAAGACAGCAAACAGTGCCCCTAGGCATGCGGGGCCCATGCCTAGGGGAACCCGGTGAACCATAGGCATTCGGTAGGTCCTAGCTCCGGGACCCTAGACGCTGACGAGCCAGTCCTACAACCTTGTAACATTACCATTGTACCTCTGGGGGGGTTGGCCTATAAAAAAAACAGGAGCTCTCACGCACACAAGCAAGCACACGGTAACCTAGCCACCCGATCGGTAGAATCCACAGGGAGAGGGAGCAGCCTAAGCCTTGGCCAGCCTTCCTTCTTCCTCCATATAGCTCTAGCAGCTCTGTACTGTTGCACAGCAACCACACTCGGCAGGACTAAGGGTATTATCTCTCTGGAGAGCCCCAAACCTGGGCATGTCTTGCATCCCGTGCTCGCTCATGCCAACCCCGCCTTTGGAGCCCACCAGTGCCCTCGAGCCTCCTCCTCTCTCCAGCCATCCCATGGCATCTGCCATGCGCCCACCACAACACTAGGCATTGAACTTTGAAGGCCTTGCCTTCTTCTACCCGCTCGACCGTGAGCACTTTGCTGACAACCTGTCCAGTGGCTGCGATGTAAAGCAGTAAAGGCTCCTTGCTGACTGGAGCAGCAAGCACCGACTGGGTGGAAATCAGGGCTTTGAGCTCTTCAAACGCTACTTCAGCTTCGTCATTCCACTCGAACTTGTCAGACTTCTTCACCAGTCGGTAAAGAGGCAGTGCCTTTTCACTGAGGTGTGAGATGAATCGACTCAATGCATCCAAACAACCAGTAAGCTTCTAAACATCATGCACACACACAGGGCGTTTCATTCGGAGGATTGTGCCAATCTTCTCTGGGTTTGCATTGATCCCCCATTCAGAAACGAGGAAATTGAGTAACTTTCCACCTGGGACTCCGAATGTGCACTTTGATGGAGTGAGCTTGATATCATATCTTCTTAAGTTGGCAAAGGTTTCAGCGAGGTCAGTCAGCAGGTCGGAACCTTTGCGTGACTTAACCACTATGTCATCCATGTATGCTTCCACATTCCGACTGATTTGAGTAAGTAGGCACTTCTGTATCATGCTTATGAAAGTGGCACCAGCATTCTTAAGGCCAAAGGGCATGGTGACATAGCAAAAACATCCGAATGGAGTGATAAAAGTTGTTTTTATCTCATCGGGTCCATACAGACGGATCTGATGGTACCCGGAATACGCATCCAGAAAGGACAAGCGCTCACATCTCGCAGTTGAGTCGACTATTTGGTCGATGTGGGGCAGGGGAAATGATCTTTCGGGCAGGCCCGGTTGATATGCTTGAAATCAATACACATATGAAGTGACTTATCTTTCTTGGGGACCATGACAACGTTGGCGAGCCACTCGGAGTAGTATATCTCGCGGATGAACTTTGCTGCTAGGAGCCGGGCCACTTCTTCGCCAATTGCCTTCCTCTTCTCCGTGGTGGACCGATGGAGATGCTCTTTGATAGGTTTTGCTTTTGGGTCGACTCGCAAATGGTGCTTAGCCAGTCCCCTGGGTACACCTGTCATGTCTGACGGTTTCCATGCAAAGATGTGCCAGTTCTCACGGAGGAACTGGATGAGCGCTTCTTCCTATTTGTTGTCGAGTGTTGTTGAAATATGGGTCGGGCAGCGTTTGGATCGGTCGGGTGAATGTGAATCGGCTTTGTTTCGCCTGCCGACTGAAATGCGGACTCTGAGACGGGCTTTTTGGCGCGCAACAAGTCACTCGGATCTGCATTCTTCTGGTACTCTTGAAACTCTACTGCTACCATCTGTTCATCGGCAATCTTACAGCCTTTCTGGAAGCAATCTTCTGCTCTTTGCCGACTCCCAGTAACTGTGATCACACCTTTGGGGCCAGGAATCTTCAACTTGAGGTATACATAACATGGTCGAGCCAAGAAACGAGCATATGCAGGCCGGCCCAAAATGGCATGGTATGCATTTTTGAAATCCACTACCTCAAAGGTTAACTTCTCCTTGCAATAATTCTTCTCGTCGCTGAAAACCACGTCAAGAGTGATCTGACCGAGTGAATCGGCTTTCTTTCCTGGGATGACTCCGTGGAATCGCATGTTACTCTCACTGAGCTTGGACATTGGGATGCACATCCCTTTGAGGGCCTCAGCGTACAGGATATTCAGACCACTACCACCGTCCATCAAAACCTTGGTCAGTCGAGTGCCCCCAATGACCGGGTCAACCACCAATGCTCGCCGCCTAGGGGTGGCAATGTGTGATGGGTGGTCGGATTGGTCGAATGTTATGGGGGGTTTTGACCACTTCAAGTATGTCTTCGTTGTCGGGGCAACCATGTTTACTTCCTTGTTGATCACTTTCAGTCGACTTTTGCTTTCGACGTCAGCAAAATTCATCAAAGTGGCATTAACATTGGGATAACCTTCATCCTCATCCTTGTCTTCTTCCTTATCAGACTCTTTTTCCTTCTCACTAGGCTGACCTTTCTCATGGAAACTCTAGATCAGGAGTCAACACTATCGAGTGGTATGCTTAGGGAGAATCAGATTCCCCTCTTCATCCTTCTTGGTGTGTATATGACACGGCAAATCAAGTACATCATTTCCATCTTGATCCTTCACTTTCTTTGGGTTCCAGGGCCCCTTGGGCTTCCCCCTGGTTCAACATTACTGCATCAGCAGGGCTTGCTGCCTCGGCCTTTCGCT
The DNA here is from genome assembly GCA_021437245.1 of Aegilops speltoides. Classification (NCBI taxonomy): domain Eukaryota; kingdom Viridiplantae; phylum Streptophyta; class Magnoliopsida; order Poales; family Poaceae; genus Aegilops; species Aegilops speltoides. Next base: position 36,196,338 of record CM038144.1, read on the forward strand.
TCTGCTTCCGACTGGAATTCCCACCTCTGACGTCTTGGGGGACTGACTTGTGCGTGCCGCTCCGGAGCCGGTCTTCTTCTTCACCATTAGCATATTTTGTGTCAATCTCCATCATCCAAGCCAGAGACATGTCTCTGGTCCGACCGAACTTCAGATTGAGATCTATGTAGTGAACGCCTTCTTTGAAGGCACCGACTGCTTGGTGATCAGATACATTCTCCACTATGTGGTCCAGAGTGATCCACCTCTAGATATAATCTCTCAAGGTATCATTCGGTTTCTGCACACAATGACGTAATTCCGGCAAACCAGCAGATCTCTTGCAGGTGCCCTCAGATGTTCTGGTAAACACTCGGGCCAACTCATCCCAACTCAAAATGCTTCCAAGGGCCAACTGATTCAGCTAGGCCCTGGAAGAACCTTCAAGCATCAGAGGGAGGTTCTTCATGGCCACCTCATCGCTGTCACCACCAATGTGCACAGCCACTTGGTAGTCTTCCAGCCAAGTGTCGGGCTTCGATTCTCCTGTGAACTTACTGACGCCAGTCGCTTATCTGAAGTTGTGAGGGATCTCAACAGTTTTGATGGCTCTTCCGAAACACTCAGGGCCAGAAACATGGACCCTGCTTCCGCTGGGCGTGTCTCTATCTAGCCCCTCTCTGTATGCTCTGTTCTGGTCGATCAAACCCTGAACAAGGACTGACCTTGCGTCAAAACCAGGCTCTCTTGGGTCGAGTGGAACTCTGCGGTCATTACCATACGGACGCCTGTCGTCATGCCGCTGGGGCGCGTATGATCCGTCCCTCGCAAGGGGCGAAGGCGCTCGACGGTGGTTATTCCAGGCATACTCGCGATCATATTCTTCATGAACTCTTCCCAGGTGCCGATTGTTGGGGAACGTAGTAATTTCAAAATTTTCCTACGCACACGCAAGATCATGGTGATGCATAGCAACGATACGGGAGAGTGTTGTCCACGTACCCTCGTAGACCGAAAGCGGAAGCGTTAGAACAACGCGGTTGATGTAGTCGTACGTCTTCATGGCCCGACCGATCAAACACCGAAACTACGGCACCTCTGAGTTCTAGCACACGTTCAGCTCGATGACGATCCCCGTACTCCGATCCCGCAGAATGTCGGGGAAGAATTCCGTTAGAACGACGACGTGGTGACGATCTTGATGTTCTACCATTGCAGGGCTTCGATTAAGCATCGTTACAATATTATCGAGGAGGACTATGGTGGAGGGGGGCACCGCACACGGCTAAGAGATCAAGAGATCAATTGTTGTGTCTCCAAGGGGTGCCACCCTCCCCGTGTATAAAGGAGTGGAGGAGGGGGAGGGCCGGCCCTCTCTATGGCGCGCCCTAGGAGGAGTCATACTCCCACCGGGAATAGGATTCCCCCTTCCAAGTAGTAGGAGTAGGAGTCAAGGAAAGGGGAGAGAGAAGAGAAGGAAGGAGGGGGCGCAGCCCCTCCCCCTGGTCCAATTCAGACTAGGCCTTGGGGGGGCGCCCAACCTCTCCTCTCTCTTTCCCCTAAAGCCCAATAAGGCCCATATACTCCCCGGCGAATTCCTAACTCTCTGGTACTCCGAAAAATACCCGAATCACTCGGAACCTTTCCGAAGTCCGAATATAGTCGTCCAATATATCGATCTTTACGTCTCGACCATTTTGAGACTCCTCATCATGTCCCCGATCTCATCCGGGACTCCGAACTCCTTCGGTACATCAAAATTCATAAACTCATAATATAACTCTCATTGAAACCTTAAGCGTGCGGACCCTATGGGTTCGAGAACAATGTAGACATGACCGAAACACGTTCCCGGTCAATAACCAATAGCGGAACCTGGATGCTCATATTGGCTCCCACATATTCTACGAAGATCTTTATCAGTCAAACCGCATGACAATATACGTTGTTCCCTTTGTCATTAGTATGTTACTTGCTCGAGATTTGATCGTCGGTATCCAATACCTAGTTCAATCTCTTTACCAGCAAGTCTATTTACACGTTCCGTAATGCATCATCCCGTAACTAACTCATTAGCTACATTGCTTGCAAGGCTTATAGTGATGTGCATTACCGAGTGGGCCCAGAGATACCTCTCCGACAATCGGAGTGACAAATCCTAATCTCGAAATACGCCAACCCAACAAGTACCTTTGGAGACACCTGTAGAGCTCCTTTATAATCGCCCAGTTACGTTGTGACGTTTGGTAGCACACAAAGTGTTCCTCCGGTAAACGGGAGTTGCATAATCTCATAGTTGTAGGAGCATGTATAAGTCATGAAGAAAGCAATAGCAACATACTAAATGATCAAGTGCTAAGCTAACGGAATGGGTCAAGTCAATCACATCATTCTCCTAATGATGTGATCCCATTAATAAAATGATTACTCATGTCTATGGTTAGGAAACTTAACCATCTTTGATTAACGAGCTAGTCAAGTAGAGGCATACTAGTGACACTATGTTTATCTATGTATTCACACATGTATTATGTTTCTGGTTAATACAATTCTAGCATGAATAATAAACATTTATCATGAAATAAGGAAATAAATAATAACTTTATTATTGCCTCTAGGGCATATTTCCTTCAGTCTCCCACTTGCACTAGAGTCAATAATCTAGTTCACATCACCATGTGATTTAACACCAATATTCACATTTGTATGTGATTAATACCCAATAGTTCACATCGTCATGTGATCAACACCCAATAGGTTTAATAGAGTCGATAATCTAGTTCACATCACTATGTGATTAACACCCAAAGAGTACTAAGGTATGATCATGTTTTTCTTGTGAGAGAAGTTTAGTCAACGGGTCTGTCACATTTTGTAACGCCCCGGATCCGATGCGCCAGGTGTCCGCCAGTTATTCGCCGTAGTTGCCTTGTCATTTGCTTGCGTGTTGCATTTTTCCATGTCATCATGTGCATTTCATTTTGCATATGTGTTCGTCTCATGCATCCGAGCATTTTCCCCGTTGTCTGTTTTGCAATCCGGCACTCCTATGCCATCCGGCGTCCCCTTCTTGTCTCTTTTCATTTGCGGGTGTTAAACTTTCTCGGAATGGACCAAGGTTTTCCAAGCGGCCTTGGTATAGCACCGGTAGACCGCCTGTCAAGTTTCGTGCCATTTGGAGTCCGTTTGATACTCCAACGGTTAACCGGGGAACCGTAAAAGCCTCTTTTGTTTGCAGCCCAACACCCCCTCCAAAGTGGCCCAAAACCCATAAAACTCCCCTCCATGCTCTCGGTCGTTCGATCACGATCGTGTGGGCGAAAACTGCTCCTCATTTGGACCCTCCTAGCTCCCTCTACCTATATATTAGTCCCCCTTCCCCGATTTCGCGGATGAACCCTAGCTCCTTCCTCCCTCCGCGCTGCCGGACACGTCCGGATCGGCCGGACACGTCCAGCCGCCGCTGCCTCAGCCAATCGGCGCACGCCACCTGTCCCTCCACGTCCCCGCGCCTGGGTTCCCGACGAGCCCGGCAGCCCTGTCGCCCGAGCCCCGAGGCGCCAGCCTCCGCCCCGCGCCCGCCCGCCGCCCTCGCCACCGCCCGGCCTCCGCGACCCAGCGCGCGCCGCCGCTGGCAGGCTGCTGCTGAGCCGCCGCCCTCTCGCCATCCGTGCTGCTCGCCGCACCCGCCGCCAAGCCAAGCCGCCGCCTCCACCTCGCCGGCGCCCGCGCCTCCCCCCGCCGGAATCCGCCTCCTCATCGAAGCTCGCCGGCCGGATCCGATGGATCGGGATGAGATCCACCGGGATCTCAACCAAACGGCGCCCCCGATCCCAGATCTCCTCATCCCGCACGCCTCCGTCCCGCATTGACTTTCGCGGAGGTATAATTTTCGTGTAAGTCCATAGATCTGCAGTATTTTCATGCCAAGTTCAACGCATCATAACTCTATGCATACTGCTCCGTTTCGTGCGTGTAATATGTAGAATTTTTTATCTCAACGAGTACTTCATTTCATTCCATTGCGTCATGTTCATTTGAGTCCCTCTTGATGCCTGAATCATCATTGCAAGAGTGCATGTTGCTGTTAATCTGCTGAAACTGTTATAACTTGCTCATTTGTCATTTTTGCCATGTTTGATGTGTGCATCCTATGAGGTTGATGTCTACATGTGTTTTGATCTATGCCATGCCATCTTTCCAGAGGTGCTATCCATCTATTTTTGTGATTCCTTTACTGAGTGCATCAAGCTTGCTAAGTAGGGTACTTGTTGTTGCTGTTTTGCTAGGCTGAATCTGTTATTTTGTGATGCCATGTAAACCTGCTTCTACAAGTCATTCTATGCATAATCTGGAGATGTTCACTAAGTAGGTTTTGTTATACATGTCATGCTCTATCCATCCATGCCCCTGGTTGCATTTATAGCTTGCTGTAGCTTGTTGTTATCTTGCTCCAAAGTTGCTAAATAATGTTGCTGGCAGCCTGTTAACATTAAGTTCAATGTTGGCATGATTGTTGTTAGTGATCCAATCATCCTATGAACTTTCTATTGCCATTATTAGCTTCATAAACATGTCTTATTACTGTTGGTTGTCTTGCCATGCCATGCTTCGCTCTGTGGTGAGTGGTACAAGCTCATAAACATGCCTACTTATTGTTGTTCCTGCCATGTATGAATCTGTCATATCATTTGCCATGTTTACATGGGTGCCATCATATTTTCTATTCCCTTTTGGCTCATGGTCAGTAGGGGCTTTTGTTCTATGCAATTAGTAGATTCATGACATGCCTTTGTTTGCCATGATATGTTCATGTAGCATGTTGTTTGATAGCTCTAAACATTGTAACCTGATGTTGTTTCCTGATAAGTCTGAAACTGTTATTGTTTGCAAACTTGCCATGTCTATTTGGGCATGTTCTATTGATTTCTGGAGATAGCTCAGTGTTCATATTTTGTTATGCTTTACCTGTACATCATGTCCATGCCTTTTGTTATCATGTTGAGCTGCTGTAGCATATTGTTTTGATGCTTGCAATATGCCTAGTTGCTGTTTTGGACAGCTTGTTATTTAAACTTGTATAGTGTGTGTGTGTGTTGAACCATTGCTCCGTTTGGAGTGTGCTCTATATGAAACTTCCTTGATTTTGCATGTAGTTCCATATTATCATGTTGCATCCTTATTTTGAGGTGTTTGCTTGATGTTTGAATGCCTTTTGCATCAATGCCATGTTTAACTTGTTTTGCTCGTATCTTCTAGGTTGTAGCTCTGAATCTAATGAACTTTATATGTAACTTGACTAGAATTTTGTGTAGATCCTCTTGGTGCATTTTAACTTGTTGTTTAACAACTTGAACATAATGTTTATTCAGATCTGGACCAATTTTGAAATTTGCATATGAGGACTTACCGGAATTGTTATATGTTGTTTCCGGCCTCATTTAAACTTGCTTTCATGTGTTGCTCTTGTATGCATCATCTCTTGCCATGAGTAGCTTCATGTAGCCTTGTCATGCATCATGCTTGGTTGTGCATCATGTCTTGTATATGTGTGGTGTGTTTACTATATTGTGTGCTTCTTCTCGATAGTTCCCGTTTCGTTGGGATCGTGAGGATTCGTTCGTCTACGCTTGGTTCGTCTTCGTGGCTTTATCTTCTTCATGGACTCATTCTTCTCCCTTGCGGGATTTCAGGCAAGATGACCGTCACCCTGGATCTCACTACTATCATTGCTATGCTAGTTGCTTCGTTCTATCGCTATGTTGCGCTTCCTATCACTTGTTCTTCAAGCCTCCCCAAATTGACATGCACCTCTAACCTTTGACACCCTTCCAAGCAGACCGTTGTTTGGCTATGTTACCGCTTTGCTCAGCCCCTCTTATAGCGTTGTTAGTTGCAGGTGAAGTTGAAGATTGCTCCATGGTGGACAGGATTATGTTGGGATATCATAATATCTCTTATTTAATTAATGCATCTATATACTTGGTAAAGGGTGGAAGACTCGGCCTTATGCCTAGTGTTCTGTTCCACTCTTGCCGCCCTAGTTTCCGTCATACCGGTGTTATGTTCCCGGATTTTGCGTTCCTTACGCGGTTGGGTGATTTATGGGACCCCATTGACAGTTCGCTTTGAATAAAACTCCTCCAGCAAGGCCCAACCTTGGTTTTACCATTTGCCTCACCACCACCTATACTTTTCTCTTGGGAGTCGCTCTCTCGAGGGGCATCTTTATTGTAGCCCCCCCGGGCCAGTGCTTGTCTAAGTGTTGGTCCGAACCGAGCAGCCTGCGGGGCCACCTCGGGGAAACTTGAGGGTTGGTTTTACTCGTAGCTTGACTTATCCCGTGTTGCCCTGAGAACAAGATATGTGCAGCTCCTATCGGGATTGTCGGTGCATCGGGCGGCTTTGCTGGTCTTGTTTTACCATTGTCGAAATGTCTTGTATTCGGGATTCCGAGACTGATCGGGTCTTCCTGGGAGAAGGTATATCCTTCGTTGATCGCGAGAGCTTATCATGGGCTAAGTTGGGACACCCTTGCAGGGTTTGAACTTTCAAAAGTCATGCCCGCGGTTATGTGGCATATGGGGATTTGTTAATGTCCAGTTGTAGATAACTTGACACCTTCCGAATTAAAACGCATCAACCGTGTGTGTAGCCGTTATGGTCTCTTTTCGGCGGAGTCCGGGAAGTGAACACGGTTTCTGGGTTATGTTTGACGTAAGTAGGAGTTCAGGATCACTTCTTGATCATTGTTAGCTTCACGACCGTTCCATTTGCTCTCTTCTCGCTCTTATTTGCATATGTTAGCCACCATATATGCTTAGTCGCTGCTGCAACCTCACCACTTTACCCCTTCCTTTCCCATTAAGCTTTGCTAGTCTTGATACCCATGGTAATGGGATTGCTGAGTCCTCGTGGCTCACAGATTACTACAGCAACAGTTGCAGGTACAGGTTATGCGATGATCATGACGCGAGAGCGATGTTTGCTTGCTTTGGAGTTCTACTTCTGCTTCTTCTTCGATCAGGGGATAGGTTCCAGGTCGGCAGCCTAGGCTAGCAGGATGGATGTCGTTTGAGTTTCTGTTTGTGTTTCATCCGTAGTCGGATGGTGCTCTTATGTAAGATGATGTTGTATTCGTGTGGCATTGTATGCCTCTTGTATGTATCCCCATCTATTATGTAATGTTGATGTAATGATATCCACCTTGCAAAAGCATTTCAATATGCGGGTCTATCCTTGGTGGGACCTTCGAGTTCCTTTTGGATAGGGTCGCATATTGGGCGTGACACATTTAGAGTCGTATGTATTTTGCAAATATTCCATGTCTACAATGCTCTACATGGAGCTACTCTAGCTAACTGCTCCCACTTTCAATATGTATCCAGATTGAGACTTAGAGTCATCTGGATCGGTGTAAAAGCTTGTACCGATGTAACTCTTTACGACGAACTCTTTTATCACCTCCATAATCAAGAAACATCTCCTTAGTCCTCACTAAGGATATTCTTGACCGTTGTCCAGTGATCTACTCTTAGATCAAAATTGTATTCCTTTGCCAAACTCAGAGCAAGGTATACAATAGGTCTGGTGCACAGCATAGCATACTTTATTGAACCTATGACTGAGGCATAGGGAATGACTTTTCATTCTCTTTCTATTTTCTGCCATGGTCGGGTTTTGAGTCTTACTCAACTTCACACCTTGCAATACAGGCAAGAACTCCTTCTTTGACTGTTCCATTTTGAATTACTTCAAAATCTTATCAAGGTATGTACTCATTGAAAAATATTATCAAGCGTCTTGATCTATCTCTATAGATCTTGATGCTCATTGTGTAAGCAGCTTCACTGAGGTCTTTCTTTGAAAAACTCATTTCAAACACTCCTTTATGCTTTCCAGAAAATTCTACATCATTTCCGATGAATAATATGTCATTCACATATACTTATCAGAAAGGTTGTAGGCTCCCACTCACTTTCTTGTAAAGACAGGCCTTTCAAAAAGTCTGTATAAAAACATATGCTTTGATCAACTCATCAAAGCGTATATTCCAACTCTGAGACGCTTGCACCAGTCCATTGATGGATCGCCGGCGCTTGCACATTTTGTTAGCACCTTTAGGATTGACACAACCTTCTAGTTGCATCATATACAACTCTTCTTTAAAAAATCCATTAAGGAATGCAGTTTTGATATCCATTTGCCAGATTTCATAAAACGTGGCAATTGCTAACATGATTCGGGCAGACTTAAGCATCGATAGGAGTGAGAAAATCTCATTGTGTTCAACACCTTGAACTTGTTGAAAACCTTTCGCAACAAGTCGAGATTAGTAGATAGTAACACTACTATCAGTGTCCGTCTTCCTCTTGAAGATCCATTTATTTAACATGGCTTCCTGATCATCGAGCAAGTCAACCAAAGTCCATACTTTGTTCTCAAACATGGATCCTATCTCAGATTTTATGGCCTCAAGCCATTTTGCGGAATATGGGCTCATCATCGCTTCCTCATAGTTCATAGGTTCATCATGGTCTAGTAACATGACTTCTAGAACTGGATTACCGTACCACTCTGGTGCGGATCTTACTCTGTAAGACCTACGAGGTTTGGTAGCAACTTGATCTAAAGTTTCATGATCATCATCATTAACTTCCTCACTAATTGGTGTAGGAATCACTGGAACTGATTTCTGTGATGAACTACTTTCCAATAAGGGAGAAGGTACAATTACCTCATCAAGTTCTACTTTCCTCCCACTCACTTCTTTCGAGAGAAACTTCTTCTCTAGATAGGATCCATTCTTAGCAGCGAATCTTGCTTTCGGATCTGTGATAGAAGGTGTACCCAACAGTTTCCTTTGGGTATCCTATGAAGACACACTTCTCCTATTTGGGTTCGAGCTTATCAGATTGAAAATTTTCACATAAGCATCGTAGCCCCAAACTTTTATGAAACGACAACTTTGGTTTCTTGCCAAACCACAGTTCATAAGGCGTCGTCTCAACGGATTTTGATAGTGCCCTATTTAAAGTGAATGCAACTATCTCTAATGCATAACCCCAAAACGATAGTGGTAAATCGGTAAGAGACATCATAGATTGCACTATATCCAATAAAGTACGGTTATGACGTTCGGACACACCATTAAGTTGTGGTGTTCCAAGTGGCATGAGTTTGTGAAATGATTCCACATTGTTTTAATTGAAGACCAAACTCGTAACTCAAATATTTGTCTCCACGATCAAATCGCAGAAACTTTATTTTCTTGTTATGATGATTCTCCACTTCACTCTGAAATTCTTTTAACTTTTCAAATGTTTCAGACTTGTGCTTCATTAAGTAGATATACTCATATCTGCTCAAACCATTTTGTGAAGGTCAGAAAATAAGGATACCCCCCACGAGCATCAACACTCATTGGACCGCATACATCGGTATGTATTGTTTCCAATAAGTCACTAGCTTGTTCCATTGTTCCGGAGAACGGAGTTTTAGTCATCTTGCCCAAAAGGCACGGTTCGCAAGCATCAAATGATTCATAACCAAGTGATTCCAAAAATCCATCTTTGTGGAGTTTCTTCATGCACTTTACACCGATATGACCCAAACGACAGTGTCACAAATAAGTTGTACTATTATTATCAACTTTGCATCTTTTGGTATCAATATTATGAATATGTGTATCACTACGATCGAGATCCAACAAACTATTTTCATTGGGTGTATGACCATCGAAGGTTTTATTCATGTAAACAGAACAACAATTATTCTTTGATTTTAAATGAATAACCATATTGCAATAAACATGATCAAATCATATTCATGTTCAACGCAAACGCCAAATAACATTTATTTAGGTTCAACACTAACCCCGAAAGTATAGGGAGTGTGCGATGATCATATCAATCTTGGAACCACTTCCAACACACATCGTCACTTCACCCTCAACTAGTTTCTGTTTATTCAGTAACTCCTGTTTCGAGTTACTAATCTTAGCAACCGAACAAGTATCAAATACTCAGGGGTTACTATAAACACTAGTAAGGTACACATCAATAACCTGTATACCAAATATACTCTTGTTCAGTTTGCCATCCTTCTTATCCACCAAATATTCAGGGTATTTCCGCTTCCAGTGACCATTTCCTTTGCAGTAGAAGCACTTAGATTCAGGCTTTGGTCCAGCTTTGGGCTTCTTCACGGGAGTGACAACTTGCTTGCCATTCTACTTGAAGTTTCCCTTTCTTTCCCTTTGCCCCTTTCTTGAAACTAGTGATCTTGTCAATCATCAACACTTGATGTTCTTTCTTGATTTCTACCATCATCGATTTCAGCATCACGAAAAGCTCGGGAATCGTTTTCGTCATCCCTCGCATACTATAGTTCATCATGAAATTCTACTAACTTGGTGATGGTGACTAGAGAACTCTATCAATCACTATCTTATCTAGAAGATTAACTCCCACTTGATTCAAGCGATTGTAGTACTCAAACAATCTTAAACACTTGCTCACTAGTTGAGCAATTCTCCTCCATCTCTTAGGCGAAGTATTTTTCAGAGGTCTCATACCTCTTGACACGGGCATGAGTATGAAATATCAATTTCATCTCATGGAACATCTCATATGTTACTGTGACGTTTCAAAAATGTTTGTAGTCCCGGTTCTAAGCCATAAAGCATGGTGCACAAAACTATCAAGTAGTCATCATATTGAGCTAGCCAAACGTTCATAACATCTGCATCTGCTCCTGCAATAGGTCTGTCACCTTGCGGTGCATCAAGGACATAATTCTTCTGTGCAGCAATGAGGATAAACCTCAGATCACGGACCTAGTCCGCATCATTCCTACTAACATTTTTCAACTTAGTTTTCTCTAGAAACACATATAAAAACATAGGGAAGCGACAACGCGAGCTATTGATCTACAACATAATTTGCAAAATACTATCAGGACTAAGTTCATGATAAATTAAAGTTCAATTAATCATATTACTTAAGAACTCCCACTTAGACAGACATCTCTCTAGTCATCTAAGTGATCACGTGATCCAAATCAACTAAACCATGTCCGATCATCACGTGAGATGGAGTAGTTTTCAATGGTGAACATCACTATGTTGATCATATCTACTATATAATTCACGTTCGACCTTTCGGTCTCCGTGTTCCGAGGTCATATCTGTATATGCTAGGCTCATCAAGTTTAACCTGAGTATTTCGCGTGTGCAACTGTTTTGCACCCGTTGTATTTGAACGTAGAGCCTATCACACATGATCATCACGTGGTGTCTCAGCACGAAGAACTTTCGCAGCGGTGCATACTCAGGGAGAACACTTCTTGATAATTAGTGAGAGATCGTCTTAAAATGCTATCGCTAATCAAAGCAAGATAAGATGCATAAAGGATAAACATCACATGCAATCAATATAAGTGAGATGATATGGCCATCATCATCTTGTGCTTGTGATCTCCATCTCTGAAGCACCGTCGTGATCACCATCGTCACCGGCGCGACACCTTGATCTCCATCGTAGCATCGTTGTCGTTAAGCCATCTATTGCTTCTACGACTATCGCTACCGCTTAGTGATAAAGTAAAGCAATTCTAGGGCGTTTGCATTTCATACAATAAAGCGACAACCATATGGCTCCTGCCAGTTGCCGATAACATTGGTTACAAAACATGATCATCTCATACAATAAAATATAGCATCATGTCTTGACCATATCACATCAAAACATGCCCTGCAAAAACAAGTTAGACGTCCTCTACTTTGTTGTTGCAAGTTTTACGTGGCTGCTACAGGCTAAGCAAGAACCGTTCTTACCTACGCATCAAAACCACAACGATAGTTCGTCAAGTTAGTAATGTTTTAACCTTCGCAAGGACCGGGCGTAGCCACACTCGGTTCGACTAAAGTTGGAGAAACAGACACCCGCTAGCCACCTGTGTGCAAAGCACGTCGGTAGAACTAGTCTCGCGTAAGCGTATGCATAATGTCAGTCCGGGCCGCTTCATCCAACAATACCGCCGAACCAAAGTATGACATGCTGCTAAGCAGTATGACTTTTATCGCCCACAACTCACTTGTGTTCTACTCGTGCATATAACATCTACGCATAAAACCTGGCTCGGATGCCACTGTTAGGGAACGTAGTAATTTCCAAATTTTCCTACGCACACGCAAGATCATGGTGATGCATAGCAACAAGAGGGGAGACTGTTGTCCACGTACCCTCGTAGACCGAAAGCGGAAGCGTTAGAACAACGCGGTTGATGTAGTCGTACGTCTTCATGGCCCGACCGATCAAGCGCCGAAACTACGGCACCTCCGAGTTCTAGCACACGTTCAGCTCGATGACGATCCCCGTACTCTGATCCAGCAGAATGTCGGGGAAGAATTCTTTCAGCACGATGACGTGGTGATGATCTTGATGTTCTACCATTGCAGGGCTTCGCCTAAGCACCGTTACAATATTATCGAGGAGGACTATGGTGGAGGGGGGCACCGCACACGGCTAAGAGATCAAGAGATCAATTGTTGTGTCTCCAAGGGGTGCCACCCTCCCCATATATAAAGGAGTGGAGGAGGGGTAGGGTCGGCCCTCTCTATGGCGCGCCCTAGGAGGAGTCCTACTCCCACCGGGAATAGGATCCCCCCCCTTCCAAGTAGTAGGAGTAGGAGTCGAGGAAAGGGGAGAGAGAAGAGAAGGAAGGAGGGAGCGCAGCCCCTCCCCCTAGTCCAATTCGGACTAGGCCTTGGGGGGCGCCCAACCTCTCCTCCCTCTTTCCCCTAAAGCCCAATAAGGCCCATATACTCCCCGGCGAATTCCTGTAACTCTCCGGTACTCCGAAAAATACCCGAATCACTCGGAACCTTTCCGAAGTCCGAATATAGTCGTCATGTCCCCGATCTCATCCGGGACTCCGAACTCCTTCGGTACATCAAAACTCATAAACTCATAATATAACTGTCATCGAAACCTTAAGCGTGCGGACCCTACGGGTTCGAGAACAATGTAGACATGACCGAAACACGTTTCCGGTCAATAACCAATAGCGGAACCTGGATGCTCATATTGGCTCCCACATATTCTACGAAGATCTTTATCGGTCAAACCGCATAACAACATACGTTGTTCCCTTTGTCATCGGTATGTTACTTGCCTGAGATTCGATCATCGGTATCCAATACCTAGTTCAATCTCATTACCGGCAAGTCTCTTTACTCGTTCTGTAATACATCATCCACGTAACTAACTCATTAGCTACATTGCTTGCAAGGCTTATAGTGATGTGCATTACCGAGTGGGCCCAGAGATACCTCTCCGACAATCGGAGTGACAAATCCTAATCTCGAAATATGCCAACCCAGCAAGTACCTTTGGAGACACCTGTAGAGCTCCTTTATAATCACCCAGTTACGTTGTGACGTTTGGTAGCACACAAAGTGTTCCTCCGGTAAACGGGAGTTGCATAATCTCATAGTTGTAGGAGCATGTATAAGTCATGAAGAAAGCAATAGCAACATACTAAATGATCAAGTGCTAAGCTAACAGAATGGGTCAAGTCAATCACATCATTCTCCTAATGTTGTGATCCCATTAATCAAATGACAACTCATGTCTATGGTTAGGAAACTTAACCATCTTTGATTAACGAGCTAATCAAGTAGAGGCATACTAGTGACACTATGTTTGTCTATGTATTCACACATGTATTATGTTTCCGGTTAATACAATTCTAGCATGAATAATAAACATTTATCATGAAATAAGGAAATAAATAATAACTTTATTATTGCCTCTAGGGCATATTTCCTTCACCGATCTCGACGGTGATCATGATCTTCTCGTCGCAAAGGCGGCCCAGGACTGTGTGCTGACTGGACAGTATCTGCCCTTACCGATCTGCTGTGGATCTTATTCGCAACTGAGAAACGGCAGAGTTCAGGTCTCCTGCCGCTCGGAGCAGCGTTCTGATCTGTTCCAAACCCCTTCCAGCTTTTGAACGAGACGGCTGAATAGACTCTATGATGCGCGTAGCAGCTGCAAGATTCTAGATTGGAGTGCAGAATACCTGAGTTTCTGGTGGAAACAACTATCCTGGACGTCGACTGGAATCGGGGATCAGTCGACGGGCACACTCGTCGAGAGAATGTTGGAGATTCTCCAAATGAGTGCGCTCAGCCAGCGTGGCCAGGCGCACTGCCTCCAAGGCCCGAGCCTCGGCAGTCTCCTGTATGATGGGGTTCTAGAGGGCCTCCATGTTGCGGCGGTGCAACTCCTCCCTCTGCTGCGATTTGAGAGGTTGGGGCTCGTACTCTTCGTGGTCGAATGACGTGCCATCGCCGCCACTATTGTCGCCGCTACGGTGAAAACCAGGCGGGCTGCGACAGAGATCGACCATGAGGACTTCTGCCGCGAGGTCACAACTCCCGCTCTCGGAAAGAGTATCCGCAGACCCACTCGACAAGTCGACTGGACCGCAATGAAATTCATAGCGCTCGATTGCCGCGACTTGGGGGTGGCTGTCTGGCGAGCCACCGCATGCCTCACCCATCACTGGATCCGCGACCGTCCGGATCACTTGCGGCAGTGTCCAGCAGAGTGAGCAGGCAATGTGAAAGCTGACCGATACGGAGTCGACGGTCGTCGTAGGAGGACGCCGCAGGCACTCGCGCGGAAATGGGAAGATCCACGGATCGGGAGAGCCTCAATGTCAAGGGGAGCATCCTGAAGCCAGGCGGAGTCGTCGGCGACGAAAGTGAGCGCACGGAGTTGGAACTCGCGGCCCATGACCAAACCGCCGCCGGAAACCATGCTGATGAAGGTCAAAGAAAACGCAACCTCGCCGGAAGTTGCTAAGACGCATTGCCCCACGATGGGCACAAACTATCATGGTACTAAGTCTGATAGTAAGAATAGGGGGTACGTATGAGGAGGCGAGGCCCTAGCTACGGCGAGGTTGTAGACACGAGTTCACGAGTTCAGGCCCCTCTCGGAGGAGGTAAAATCCCTACGTCTCGGTGCCCTGAGGCGGTCGACTGGAATATGGTGTGTGTGTGTGTGTGTGTGTTACAGGGGGTGCGAACCCTTGTCCCAGAGGAGGGGGGTGGCTTATATAGAGTGCGCCAGCACCCTAGCCCACCTCCGTTACAGGGGTTCAATGTACATTAAGACAGGGCGTTACTGGTAACACCAATTATAAAGTGTATTTAATGATCTTTAAGACTACGGAGTGAACTCCTGACCATTGCCATCCTGAGCAACTCTAGGTCTTCTGTACTCCGAGTAGTTTCTTGTCTGGTCGAATGGCTTCATCTTGGTCGAGTGACTGTGGGGGTATCCGAGCGAGGTCATTGGTCGAGTGGATTGCACTCGATGGTTTCAGTCGGTACTCCTTGGTATATCTTGAATGTACTTGATTCTAGGGCAGTGACCTTGGGTAGGACGTATAGGTCAGGTCTATGACCCTACCCTAGGTCTATGGCATCGTCACCGGTGACTTCCCTTCTCCGTGTTCATCTCCTTCCACATTCTTGTATCCTGAATTCGTGCTTGTAATTGCTAGTAGCTACTCATGTCGAGAGAGAGAGAGAGAGAGAGTAGAGAGAGAGAGAGAGACTTGGCACCTTAACATAACCAATTCACTTTAATTGGAAGCAATGGATCCCACGTACCCACCGACGTCGCTTCCATGGGCGACGGGGAGGGCGCTCCTGCCACCGCCAGCACCCTCCTCTCCTTCCCTCCTCCCTCAATGTCCCTAGAGGACACAATTGTCACTAGTACAAAACAGGGCTTTGGTCACAGCTCCCTGTACACATTAGTCCCGGTTGCATCACGAACCAGGACTAATATGAGCATTAATCCCGGTTTGAGCGGCTAAGGCGCCGGAAACGCATTAGTCCCGGTTCAAATGGGACCTTTAGTCCCTGTTTGAGACACGAACCGGGACTAAAGGGCACCGCACCCTTTAGTCCCGATTCGTGTCTCAAACCAGGACTAAAGGTCCCATTTTCAAACTCTACCCCCCCCCCTATGGATTGCCTTTTCAGTTTTGTAAAAAGCAAAGGATAAAGATAAAAACTTCAAAAATTAGAATCCTTGAGATGTAGTTATGTTACTACATCCATTAGTTAGGAAAATTAAAAAACTTAAATTTAGACATGTTTTGCAAAAAAGTGTTATGAAAAAGTAAAAAGGCCATATCTTTTGCATACGATGTCAAAAAAATGCATAATATATCAAAAAAATCAGCACGAAAATCCGCATCCAATTTTAACGGCCGTAGGCCTATTTGCAAATTTTTAGAATCCTCAAATTCTGAAAGGAAAAAAAGATATGCTCAAATTTCATTTTTTATAGTTTTCGTTAAATCTGGCCAAATTATGGTCAAACTACTTATTCAAGAAATATTAGTGTTAACAAATAATTATTTTAGTTTTTTTACTTTTGGTCAAACTATGGTCAAATCAGGTCAAACTATGGTCAAACTACTTATTCAAGAAATATTAGTTTTACTAAATTATAATTATTTTTTAGAATAATAGTTTCAAATTCAAACAGTGCTTGATGCTCAAGTTCAACTCTTAAGGGTTAATAGGATTGACAGCTTAGTACTGTCAGGAAAACAACAAGTGCAGACTTGGAAACTAGAGGGAATAGAACTCGAAAGTTAAGCGTGCTAGGCTGGAGTAGTGAGAGGATGGGTGACCGACCGGGAAGTTAGACGATTTAGAATGAAGAGGGGTGATTAGAGATTAGATATTAAATTGAGCAGTGATGAGGGGTGATTAGAGATTAAATACAAATAATTAAGAAATTTGAAAATCAAGAAAAAAAAATCAATTTAAAAAAATAAAAAATATTCTTTAGTCCCGGTTGGTGTTACCAACCGGGACTAAAGGGGGGGGGGGGTTTAGTACCGACCCTTTAGTCCCGGTTCCGGAATCGGGACTAATGGACCTTATGAACCGGGACAAATGGGCCTTTTTTCTACTAGTGCGTGCAAAGCATGGCCAGCGCCCGCGACGGCGGGGTCTTTCGCCTTCTCGCGCAGGGCCTCCACCACGTGGCGGCGCTGCAGGACCGGGACACAGCGATGTCAACCGGCGGCGGATCCTGACGGTGGCGACGCATGGTGGGCTTCGAGGTGGCGGATCATGCAGGCGAGGTGGCGGATCCTAATCTAGCGTTCGTCTTCAGCCGACGGCGCGGGTTGTAGGCAATGCGAGCCAGTGTCCTCTGCCGTGGGGGCGATGTCGTCGGCGTGGTGGAGGCAGCGGTGTGGTGGCGGTCCTAGTGCTCTTGTCGCATCACGGCAACAATCTGCATGACCAGTCCTCCTCGATCTGGCCATTAACTTGTTCCAGAACTGTTGCCGGAGATCTTGACCATGGATATATCGATCAGATAGAATCCGGTCGTGCGCGTCCATATAAGCCTATGCGGCTCCATGAGGGCGCGACGCGAAGCTCAGTTGTTTGTTGACACCATGGGACATGTAGGTATCTCGATTTCGATGGCGTAGACAGCGGTGGAGGAAGTTATGATGGCTGAGATCGGTGAAGATCAGTAAGGTGGAGGGGGCCTTGGAGGCGACGGAGTCAGCCAAGTGTTTGATAACTTTCAGAAGCAACAGTGACAAGTGCGGGCGGCAACACTGGAGAATTTCATTTTTGGCGATCTCCTCGGGTGCCGAGTCGTAACTTTTAGGGTGAAAACCTAAGGTCTCGCCTTCACTGGTTTGCCTGAAGGTATTGTTTTGAGAGCTTGGACTTTCTCCAGAGTGAAAACCTAAGATCTTGAATCGAATGACGATGACGCTTGTGCACTGTTTACTTCTTGAAGGCGTCGCTTTTGAAGACCTTCTATGTCTTTGGTGGTGGTTTGTGTGTTGCTGCTGAGAGGAGTTGATCACTATGAGGAGACATTTTTTTCTTTCTTTGTTGTTTTCTTTTCGGCTTGTGTGCATCCTGAATGTCTTTGAAGACGTCTTGTTAGTGTAAAAACTGGGCGTAATGGTATCTTTGCGATATTAACATATTCCTTTTTCATAATAATAAAAATGGAAGCAATGAATCTGCTTCTACATGCTTTATACTTCAACTCCAAGCAGCTAATCTGCTATGCCTTATGGTCGACGGACCTCCATAAACAACACTAGAAATGAAGAAAGTGATCAATGTTGAATGCAAGATTCTCGCAACAACAAAAAAAGAATGCAAGATAACTTTTCCAACTCAAAGTAAGAAGGTCAACAAAATCCAGGCCACGAAAGTTGTTGCTAACTTCAAAGCTCATCTCCCGCGCTGTGTGAACTCCACGACGCGACTTTTGAGCGGTCAACCCAATCCGCATCCAAGAAGCAGCGGTAACTTGGAAAAGATTGGACGCCGATCCATCCAGCACGGAAAAGATCCGCGCGCCACGTGACGCTGCTTCAAGTCAGAGGAGGCGCGCGACCAAGTCAGCAACCTATTCTGACTCTTCGCCCTCGATCGGCCGGACAAAGCATGCTGAGATCAACTCGAAGCCTGGCCATAGTTCTCAAATCCACGACGCTGGCGTCGACGCAAGCACGTACGCACTGGAGTACATCAGTACTGCGCGCCACGTGAAGTTGCCTCAAGTCTCTAGCCAACCTACGTACTACGCGGCACAGAGTCAGAGATCCCAGCCGAGATTCCGCGTTTTTGAACCACGAAAGGATTTGTTTTGACGGTAGTGGCCAAAATGGTTATCAATAGGGGCATTATGTCGAGCGGGTCCCTTTGGATCCATTTCACATCGATAACGCGCCCATGCAGTTTGGCTGAGCCGAAGCCGGACGTACACCCACAGCTTCCCGGCCTATATAAACGCACCGGCGCCGCGCTGCAAAGTGCAAACACAGATCGCACGGCGCAAACGCCGCACACACAAGCATGGCCGCCACCATGAAGTTGACGATCACCTTCCTCCTCCTCGTCTCCGGTACGTCCCCAACCGTGCCCTTATGCTTCAACCTACGTACTACTCCGTGCTTGAGGCACTTATTTGGGACGGAGGGAGTACTACGTACACCTATGTGATATGCTTTCTTTGTGGTGGATCAAGCAGGGCTGGTGGTGTTCGGCGACGCCAAGGCGACCTGCGACATCCAGTGCATCCAGGGAGGGCACATCACCTGCGACAACTATCCCGGACAGGAGCTCGACGGGTGCGTCTGCGAGTGCGCGCCCAAGGACGGCAAGGGCTGCGTGCTCCACCCCAACCGCGGCCCGGCCACCCAGTGCACCACGCCGCAGTACTGAGCTGAATTTACACATGTTTCGTCATGCTGGTCTGACTCCGAGTTCAGTGAAGCAGCAAGTGTGTCGTCGAACAAGTAAATGCTCTGTAATGCGTACTAGTATTACTACCTCCGTTTCAGTTTACAAGTCCTGCGCGTATACCTAGGTTGCCAATTTTATCACCTTAATATAAACTATATAACACAAAAATTATATCTTTTGAAAGTAGAAATTCTGAAGTTTATGTTGGTATATTTTTGTAATATATAACTTGTATTAGGTTGGTCAAATTGACGACCTAGAGGTACGCGCATGCCCTGTAAACTGAGAGAGAGATAGTATGTAAGTTCGTGTCGTGGAATAAATAACGAAAGGAATGCAGTCTGTCGATCAAGTTTCATAGCAGGGCAAAGGCACATAAAAGAAAACAAAAAAAAAACACCGAATTAGCTAGGAGTATCGGAAACAACTAAGCAAGCGCACATGATCAAAACAGTACTTTTTTTTGCGGGGATGATCAAAACAGTACTGGTAAAAAGGTTTTAACGATGGGATATGTGGTCCTTCAAAGTTGTTATTTTTGTAGCGGCGGGACAGTGTCGATGTTAATTTTGTGAGGAAATAACGACCATAGTTTTGGTATTGGCGGCCACTTTTATCACCTCTAAAATTTACTTCCATGGTTACTGAAAGTGGAATGCTTACACCCACTTTAAAGTTGAACGGAGCTCTAATGATCCCTGCTTTGCAACCATCGCTTGGTTAACGCCTTTGTGAAAAATAGCATCTCCACGATGTGATCCCTTGGATTGTATATATAGCCTTGTTCATCATCAATGAAAACAACAGCTCAATCTCAATCTCAATTTTACTTCAACATTGCCAATTGTTTGGCAGTGTGATTCCGTGGGAGTCCATGTAGATAATCCAACTTTGCACTGTTCGAATAAATTCTCGGAGCAAAATGTGCCGAGACACATAAAAAGGTTTTAGGCGCATGATGATAGATTCAGTTCAGCGAGCATGAACAAAGAATTGACCAGATGCGTTGCCCTACTCACTTTCCACTCTTCCTTGGTTAACTTTGGACGAGAAAGCAGTAAGCCCCTGCGCCGATATTGGGATCTGTGTTATTCCTGCAACGATATGAGGATGAATGGAAAACTGCTTCGGAGGGGGAGCCTTCGGAATCTGGAAAAGGCATTGGTGCCCCGCTCAACCAAGCTGCTAGAGTAGCCACTGCGCCGGCCATGCATTGGTCTGCTCCGGCCGTTGGCTGGGCAAAGTGCAACACGTATGCGTCGTTTATCCTGGATAGTGGGAACTGTTGGGCGGGAGCTGTGTTGCGTGATCATGACGGCCGTGTCCTTATATCCAACTGCAGAACTCTGAAACAGGCTCGATCTGCTGAGGAAGCAGAAGGACTGGCGGCTCTGATTGGCATTCAGGCCCTGGCAAAAGTGTTCAGAGGGCCAGTTGTGTTGGAAGCTGATTGCAAGTCTTTGGCTAATCTCCTCAACACGGACGCCCAAATCCGATCTCCTCAATTTGGCCTGATCCTGGATATAAAAGCTACCCTTGCGTTGTTTGCAGATTACAAAATTGCACATGTCCCTAGGGAGTGCAACAAACTGGCCCATCAACTCGCAGTGGAAGCCAGACTTGGAGGTGATCAGGAGATTACTGCTAATGTACCTATGAACATGCAGAGTCTTGTTATCTCTGACTGTAACACCGCCTGAGTCTTGTACTCTGGCTCTCAAAAAAAAGCAGTAAGCGTTGCTTTCTGTTAACAAAATAGTAGTGATTGGCACTTGAGAAAAGAATGCAATGGACATGCGTTTCAAACTTTCAATGATCCACTAACTTTCGTTCCAAGCTGCAGCCACTGATAAACAACACTACAAGTAAAGAAATGAAACAATGATGGTTGTTTGACTTACTATCTTTGATCCAGAGCCTGATGTTGGATGGAAGATAAGTTTTCTAAGCACCAAGTTGGGTGGTCAACAAAATCCAGGACGCGAAAGCTCTGCTAACTTAGGGTGATCCTAAGAATAAAACACAACAGCGTGGTTACTTGTGATTGGCCTGGTAGACAGGGTTAAACAAGTGGTTCGTGCTAACTGCTATGTGGCCCTGGTATTGCTTTGCCTCTAAAAGGATCGAGCAGGCCTCGTGATCCCATGACGTGTCGTTAAGGTCTCTGAGGTTGAACACTTGGATCCATCTCGCTCTCACTTTCTGAGGTGGATTTAGACCTGGGTCGAGGTGACCTCCTGGTCACGAAACGCAGACACCTGCTTGGCAATAGAGTTCAAGTGCGCCTCCTTGAAGCCCTTATCAGTCCTCACCCCACTGGCTATGATTTCACATATCTTATTAAGCACAAATGTGGACATGGACGATTGTCATTTCATGGAGTTCCCCTTCCCATCCTTCTTTGCCTTGGCGGATGCCTTTTGCGCAGCGGTAACAACATTTGGCACAACTAGCACATATGTTGTAGGCACAAATGGACACGCCGCGAAAGCTTTGCTAACTTGGGGTGATCTTAAGAATGAAACACAACAACGTGGTTAGTTGTGATCGGCATGGCAGACTGGCTTAAACAAGTGGTTCGTGAGCTGCCCGCTATGTGGCCTTGGCACTGCTCTGCGTTCGAAAGGATTGAGCAGGTCTCGTGATCCCATGACGCGCCGCTAAGGTCTCTAAGCTTTGACACTTGGATTGATCTCGCTCTCCACTTCCTGAGGTGGTTTTAGACCTGGGTCGAGGTGACCTTCTGGCCACAAAACTCGAACACCTGCTTGGTAACAAGGTTCAAATGCACCTCCTTAAAGCCTCTATCAGTCCTCACCCCACTGGCTATGATTTCACACATTTTATTAAGCACGAATGTGGACAGGAACGGCCATTACATGGAGTTCCCCCTCCCATCCTTTTTGCCTTGATGGTTGCCTTTTGCGCAGTAGTAGCAATTTGGCACAACCAACACATATGTTGTAGGCACATATGGTGAAACTGTACTAAACACCTCGAAAATATCTGAATCGGGAGTAATCTGCTCCTTGATGACATGCTAGGACTCCTCGGCATAGGACGTTGATAACTAGCTCTTGGACACGACAATGGTCTGACTAAACTCTTGCATGTTCATGTCTTACAAGCGCTAGCATCAGCAAGAGTGAAGAACACTAAACATCGACAGTATAAACGAACGCTAAACATGGACAGTATGAGCGAACACTAAAAATGGACAGCATGAACGAGCACTACACATGAACAATATGAACGGGTACTACACAAGTACAGACGGATCATCTAGTTCAACATAGCAACATATGACTGTTCTTCAATCTCAAAGCATACCAAGGAGTTTAACACACTGCCATGCTTGGAAACTACTAGCTGAAAGATCGAGGATGTCGCCTAGAGGGGGGGGGGTGAATAGGCGCTTTAAAATAATTACGGTTTAGGCTTGAACAAATGCGGAATAAACCTAACGGTTAATTTTTCAAGCACAAAACCTAAAATAACTAGGCTCACCTATGTGCACCAACAACTTATGCTAAGCAAGATAAGCAACTATATGATAGCAAGATATATGACAAAGAACAATATGGCTATCACAAAGTAAAGTGCATAAGTAAAGGGCTCGGGTAAGAGATAACCGAGGCACACGGAGATGACGATGTATCCCGAAGTTCACACCCTTGCGGATGCTAATCTCCGTTTGGAGCGGTGTGGAGGCACAATGCTCCCCAAGAAGCCACTAGGGCCACCGTAATCTCCTCACGCCCTCGCACAATGCAAGATGCCGTGATTCCACTAAAGGACCCTTGAG
The DNA here is from genome assembly GCA_021437245.1 of Aegilops speltoides. NCBI lineage: Eukaryota > Viridiplantae > Streptophyta > Magnoliopsida > Poales > Poaceae > Aegilops > Aegilops speltoides. The sequence continues at coordinate 36,219,452 of CM038144.1, forward strand.
GGCGGTCACCGAACCCGTACAAATGGCAACCCTTGGGGGCGGTCACCGAACCCGTACACTTTGGCAACCCTTGGGGGCGGTCACCGGAACCCGTCAAGATGCTCGGGGCGATCTCCACAACCTAATTGGAGACCCGACGCTTGCCGGAGCTTTACACCACAATGATTGAGCTTCGAACACCACCAACCGTCTAGGGCGCCCAAGCACCCAAGAGGAACAAGCTCAAGGGCACCAAGCACCCAAGAGTAATAAGCTTCTCAAACTTCACTTCCACGTATCACCGTGGAGAACTCAAACCGATGCACCAAATGCAATGGCAAGGGCACACGGAGTGCCCAAGTCCTTCTCTCTCAAATCCCACCGAAGCAACTAATGCTAGGGAGGAAAATGAGAGGAAGAACAAGAAGGAGAACACCAAGAACTCCAAGATCAAGATCCAAGGGGTTCCCCTCACATAGAGGAGAAAGTGATTGGTGGAAATGTGGATCTAGATCTCTCTCTTTTCCTCAAAACTAGCAAGAATCCATGGAGGGATTGAGAGTTAGCAAGCTCGAAGAAGGTCAACAATGGGGGAAGAACACGAGCTCAAAGGATAAGGTTCAATGGGGAAGAAGACCCCCTTTTATAGGTGGGGGAAAATCCAACCGTTATGCTCACAACCCGCACAGAGCGGTACTACCGCTCGTCCTCACGGTAGTACCGCTAGGGATCGCGGTACTACTGCCTGCAGTACAAAAAAAATACTTCCGTACCTACCTCCGCAGGACTTGGGACGAGTTTTTTGGTCCGGAGCGGTACTACCGCTGTAGGAGCCGCGGTAGTACCGCTCTGGAGCGGTAGTAAAAAATTACATCCGCTCCAATTCGCGGTAGTACCGCTACAGCCTTTTCAGAACACTAAAACTGCCACAACTTTTGCAAACGGACTCCGAATTCGATGAAACCAAGTTTGTTGGAAAGCTAGCGACAAGGGCTAACACAATCATAAAAGAAATATCAATAAGAAGCAAATTATAAAAGGCCCATACGAAAATGGTGAGAACCCTTCCTCGAATAAGATCGGTAAAACCTCCAACACCAAAAACATCATAGTAGACGCATGCGAACTCCGTTTTCGATGAACTCAAGCTTGTCATCAAGATGACCATAAGCTCTAAGACTCACAAAGAGAACCAAACAAGAACCAAGAAACATGATGCAAGGATGCAATGGTTTGAGCTCTCTACTAACGATACGATCAAGCTACCAACTTGAGAGCCCCCCTTGATAGTACGGCAAACGATTCTATAACCCGGTCTCCCAACTACCACCATGAGACCGGTAAAATAGAAACCTATCAAGGGAAAACCTTTGCCTTGCACATGGTCCACTTGAGCTAGATGATGACGATATTGACTCCCTCAAGTTGGACCACCTTTCTTGATTGCGTTGGCTCGATGAAGACTAGATGATTGCTCCCCCATAGTCCACTATGGGTGAGCCACTCTTCGGCACATCTTCACAAGTCCATTGACACCACAATGGATGGCAAGATTCAAGCACTTGATCTCTTCATGATGCTCCACTTGAACTTGCGCATGGCAATCTTGATGACGATCACCACTTGATGCCATCCTTTCCATGGGTTGTATGATATCTTCCTCTTGACGCAAGACCATGGACACGTACCTAACCCCACAAAGAACTCTCACATAGACCATGGGTTAGTACACAAAGTGCAATGGACAATGCTTACCATACCATGGGATCACTTGATCCCTCTCGGTACATCTTCTACGCTTTTTGAGTTGATCAACTTGATTCACTCTTGACTTAGTCTTGATCAACCTTGAATCTTTCCAACTCTCTTCATTTGGATGATGTCTTGAAGGTAAACATGAATGATCACACAATCTTCTTCTTCAAGACATGCTTGCAATAAGCTCAACACTCACATGACCAATCTTTGGATAATTCCTTAATAGCACCTTGGTCAACTCATAAACTCCTTGAAACCAACACATGGACTTCAAGAAAAGCCTATGGACAAATCCTTAAAATATAACTCGAGACAACCATTAGTCCATAGAGATTGTCATCAATTACCAAAACCAAACATGGGGGCACCGCATGTTCTTTCAATCTCCCCCATTTTGGTAATTGATGACAATCACTTTCAAGAGAGTTTATATAAGGAATTATGCATCACAATGCAATACAACAACCAATGATGCAGGAGAATGAGATGAAAATGCTTAGGAACAAAACCAAAGCAAGGAGAAAACTTTGAAACCTTCTCCACAAAACTCTCTGAAACTTCTCCCCCATTGGCATCGATTTCCAAAATGGGCGAAAATTAGAAGGCAAAAATAAATTGTGGTCCTCCATAAATTGTGTATTTCTCAACAAGAGAGTGGAATGCAATACACATATCCAACTGTCAATACTTGGAGGAAGACAAACTATATTGAGGCCCAAAGATTGCAACAGAGAGATATGCCACAAAGACATAACAAAGAGAGAGACAAGCAATCAGAAGATACCAAAAGAAGCAAGCAATCAACGGATATCAATTGAACCAACTAGAACAATGATCCTACGTGCCACAAGAATAAAGATATTATTATATGAGCAAAGGATTGTTCTAAAGAAACTAGAGACGCTCCCCATGATTTGTGCACATATAAGAATTTTTGTATTTGAATACAAAGTGCTCAAAATAGGATCATAGCTCCCCCAAAATCAATAGAAACTCACATCCAGTGCAAGTGAGCATATAGGAAACAAAGCCTAGCGCTTGCAACAAGCACATGGTTGAGCGACACGTAAGGGAGGCAACTTTAGAATAGGCTCAACCAAAACCAATGTGTGTGAGTCAAGGCAATGCACTTGAGAAGACTAATGTACGGATGAGCATTAAGCATCAATATAGTCCTGAAAGAAAGAGATACACGGTGCAAGGCATGTCATTACCACACACAACTTGCAAACGGGTTCACAAGCTCACTAATAATCATATAAAGAACCAATGCTTGTGACAACCCATGGTGAAGATAGACGATGAAAGCCTCATCAAGACGAGGGATACCAATTAGATGGCAAAGGCCTCATCAGGACAAGCAAAAGGAAAAAGATCTTCACCACAAAAGAGTGCATCAAGATGCAACGAAGTAAGACACGCACTCAAGGCAAATGCTTTCACGGAGCCACCAAAGAAATAACATAAGAAAGACAAGGTGGACGTGAAGGAAAGGAAATCAACTAGAGATGTAATTTCTCTCAAGTGTATAAGGTTCTAGGTAGACGAAATCATGATGACATATATCTACAAACAAGGATGTACACCTGAAATAGCTACAACACGAAGGAACCAGATATCCACAAGGAAGTCATAAATATACCAATAAAATATTTGCTTGCAAGCATAGCACTTGGCTAGATATGGTCTTATTGTATATAAATGAATTCCAATCACACATCCATCAAAGACATCACAACTAGCAACAAGAGATCATCGTTGGGATGCTTTGAGAAAGGAAACAAGTATCACAAGATATGAAATGAATATCATGCCAAGATACAACCTACACAAGGTTGAATGCAAGAGAGGAAAGCATGAATAGATACTTGTTACCGAGATATCATTGGAAGGATGTAGTAGATACCAATTGAAGGTAGATAGTAGTTCATTGATCATCCTAGCTTGACTCCACTATGCACATGGTGACAACACCTTCCTTGTGAGTGAGCCGAGCATCCAATGTATCTCCAAATGTTCCTAGAAGAACAACACAAACTAAACGGTACCCAAACTCATTGGGACCACATAGTTAGAAACACCAATACATAGGACAAACTCCACATAAATATGTGCATATAGATATGAAAATAAACATCATGCACATCTCATCCAATTTGAGACTTGGCGGAGTTTCCCCTATATATTGGGTCAAAGAAAGGAAGCATGCCAAATAAAATACATGAAGTAAACATGCATGCTCAAGACTTTCAAAACCCGAAACCAAAAGACAAAGAAATGCCAAGTGAAAAGGATACCAAATGGAGAAATCATCACTTGGAAGATATCATTAAAGATACATCAAGGAATGAGATATCCATTGATACACACTAAACTAAAGATGTCAAACTCCCAAAGAGAGGATGGTTCCAAACAAACCAAGCTCTCAACAAAGTTTCATGATGGCACAAAGTACCAAAAAGAAATGGCTTGCCTTCCACCAAAACACACTTGATAAGGATCACAAGAAGAGTGTTCTGAAGAAAATAGAATAGCTCCCCCACGAGTTGTGAATTATATAGGATTTGTATTTGAATACAAAATGCACAGGGTGGGATCACCGCTTTCACTATATCTAGAAAACACTAGACAAGAACAAGAAATAAACAAGATCCACAAGTGGTATGGAAGACAACGGGAGTTGACACAATCCTTGGCAAGAGAAAAGGCAAGTAAAACAAAAGCCAATGTAAAGATGATCAATAAATTCTACCACACATAAATGACTACCAATTGTCAAAAGACAAGAAGTAGATGGAAAGAATTCCCGGTGGTAGATAGCAAGGATATCCAACATCATCTTCACACCACACACAAGCAAATTGCAACTTGTAGAGCTAACATGCCACCTAGGAACAAGATAATCTACAATATCAACACTAGGTGACAACATCTCAAATGTACACATTTTCTAGGCTAGTAATATACATAGCATATTACTCCCCCATAATGTGATACCAATGAAGAAAACTTAACAAGAGGCAATAAGAGGATCCAACACGAGATAATCAATGGAATTTTTAGAATTTTAATTTCTCATGAGAGATATACCACCTAGCAACTAGATAATCTTGAAATATCAATACTAGATGGTATTACTCATGTGCATACATTTATAGGATTGTGAGGTGCACAAAGCACACCACTCCCCCATAATGGATATTCCGTTAATCTCTCACAAGAGCCAACTAAGAAATAAACAAGATGCACTAAGGCTCAACGAACGACACACAAGTACATGGTGTGCAAACCAACATACACAAAGGCAATTTGGAGACACATCATATACAAACACATGCAAGGAACAAAACCAAAACATGCAAGGGGGCAAGTAACTTTCAAGGTAAACAATTTAAGTACAAGTTACCGCAAGGAGGCACATTGGATATAAGATAGAAACTTGGTAATCCAATTGACTTGGCTTGAGACAAAGAGAATGATGAAGTCACCTTAATTCTTCATAATGTAGCCAAGTCTCCAATGCCCTCCAACAACACCTATTGATCAAGTTTGAGCTTGTTGGTCCCCAAACAAGTTAGGTCCTAAGAGGTTAGTCACAATAGGTTTGGCTACCCAAATGGTTCTTTGCTTGACACCACTTTGAGTACCAACAAACTTGGCAAACACATTGCCAACCTTATCCTTACCAAGAGAATAGATATCATCAATAATAATTGGGTTGGATAAGTTACCACTAGTGCATGAAGAAGCGACGTGACCTTTCTCACGACATAAGTAGCAACGTCTACTCTTCACTTTCTTATCACTTGATTTCTCAATTTGAGAAACATTAACTTGAGTCTTCTTGGGAAGAGGCCTTTCTTCAACTTGATGTTGAGCATGAGATTGAACTTGTGCCCTCTTCCCTTGTTGCTTGACACTAATGGCCTTCTTCTTCAATGGGCAAGATCTAACATGATGCCCTTCGACTTTGCACTTGAAGCAAACAATCTTGGCCGAATTCTTGACTTGTTCTTGGCCCTTCTTCTTGTTCAACTTGGAATTATTCTTCTTGTTGGAGTTTAATCCAAGTCCACCTTTGTCATTGGGGGATTTTTGCACACTCAAGATATTGTTGAGTGTGCCCTTCCCTTCATGACACTTTTCCAAGTCTTTCTTCAAAGAAGTGACTTGGGCCTTGAGCTCTTTGATTTCCTCTACGTGGTTAGTCTCAACACAAGTACTAGAGGAAGTATAAGCTTCATCGTTAGAGCAACAAGGCAAGGAAAGCAATTCATCACAAGATGTACCAACATTGTGAGTAGATGAATTACAAGGACTAGCACATGGCAATATACTATTTTGACTAGAAGTAGTGCTAGTATCCACATGAGGCTCACTAGATGTTACCTTAGCAATCATGGCCTCATGAGCTATCTTTAGCACACTATGGGATACTAGAAGATCATCATGAGAGCTTGAGAGCTTTTCATGACTTTCTTCCAATTTCCCATAATTGCAAGATAGCACCTCAAGTTGAGCCCGTAGCTCAACATTGTCCTTCAAAATGGATGCTTCCCAAGTAATAGAATTAGTAGCACAAGCATCATAATTAACAACAAGAGGAGAAGGCAACTTGGTAAGCTCTTTTAAATAAGCGGCTTCAAGTTGAGCATGAGACTCGGTGAGTTTGATGAGCTCACCCTTGATGACCCTTGAGCCATTTTCGAGGTGCTCAAAATCCTCAAGGAGTCTAGCATGAGCAAATTCAAGCTTAGCATTTTTAGTTTCAAAAACATTGGCCACCTCAAGAGCTCTATCAGTAGATTCCTTCACTCTAGAAAATTCTAGAGCAAAAGTCTCCTCAAGAGATTCCTTGGTGGTTTGTTCAAGTTCAAGAGCTTGAGAGAGGTCCGCAATCTCATTAGCATAATCACACCCATGACCTCCCATTTTATCAATGGTGACCTCATGCTCCTCAAGACAAGATTCCAACTCATCAATATATTTCTTGCTCTCAATAGCAATGGACATAATTTCCATGAAGTTGGAACGAGCAATTTTATTTTTATGAAGAGCTTTAAAAACCATTTCCCCCTTAATTTTTAAGGAGGCAACATTATAATTCTCTTCATCATTATCCTCATCATCATTAGCATCAACATCATCATCAAAAGACATATTGGGGTACAAAGTAGGAGATACCTTTGACGCCTTAGCTATAAGGCAAAACGCAATAGATGATGATGTAGGATCCCTTGAGGCACCATTAAACACCACATCTTGTTCTATGGAGTGTTCGGTTTCCTCTACATTGTTAGCACAACAATTCGAGGAAATAGATGCATTTTTATAATGGCAACAAGACATAGCAAGCATATCATCATGATATTTAGTCAAGCAATTTCTACATGATATGGAAGGACTATCAACACAATCACGTGAAACATTTGGAGTGCTCAAAGTGTTAAATCCCAAAGAGGGAGCATTGCAATAATATTGTGATGAAGGATCATCCACAATAAGCATACTATCATCATTGCAATGACCAACACTACTCACCATATCATTACCTTGTGGCAAACCACATGTAGGTGAAGTAGAAGAAGTTGAGAAGACTATATGACCGGAGGTGGAGGGAGAACAACCATCCCCACAAATCTTGGACACACCATATTTATCTTGTAGCTTTGTCCATAACTCATGAGCATCCCGGAACGGCATGAGTTGAAATATAACTACATTGCTCAAAGCATCGAAAAGCCCATTAGAGGCTTGAGCATTGAGATAAGAGTTTTCCTCATACTCTAAAGATAATCTTTGGGGATCCTTTGGAGGAGAAAAACCCATATCTACAATTCGCTCTAACTTTGGGTCCATGACCCTAAAGATATTAAGCATGCGAATTACCCAAACATCAAAATTTGTGCCATCAAAACTAAGAGTGTCAGAGAATCCTAATCCCCTAGTCGACATCTTTACTCTCTAGGCGGTTAAGCCCAACAAAGAGAGACGAGGCTCTGATACCAATTGAAAGATCGAGGATGTCGCCTAGAGGGGGGGGGGGTGAATAGGCGATTTAAAATAATTACGGTTTAGGCTTCAACAAATGAGGAATAAACCTAACGGTTAATTTTTCAAGCACAAAACCTAAAACAACTAGGCTCACCTATGTGCACCAACAACTTATGCTAAGCAAGATAAGCAACTATGTGATAGCAAGATATATGACAAAGAACAATATGGCTATCACAAAGTAAAGTGCATAAGTAAAGGTGTAAGTGCATCTAGTGCCACCCCTAGTTGGTTTTGGAGTATTGACGACAAAGTTGGTTGGGGGACTAATGAGTTTGTGAGAATTGCAGATAACGCTGGTTGTGTCCCTCATTGATTCGGTTTACCTACCGGAGATGACCCCTAAAAATGTATGAAGACATTGAAGACAATGGTGGTAAGAGAAGATATTCATATTGAAGACTATGACATGAGAAGACATTGTGTGAAGACTTTGGAGCACGAAGACTGTGTGGCTTCACTGTTTCTTTTTCTTCTTTGTTGAGTCATAGGAACCACCGTACTGTTAAGCGGGGTCCAAGTGAACTAAGTTAGAGTGACTGAAGTGATTCTCAACTCAAATCCTATGTGTTCGAGCGAAGACAATGAGAGCAAATCTTATCCAGAGCTGGATGAGTCAGCTTTGCTTGCAGCCCAAGTAAAGTTGCCGCGTGTGTTTGAAATCTGACCGCTGGAACACCTGTCAGTTCCTTAGTGACCCAGGGTCATTTTGGACAAATCAGGTCGGGTTGCCTAGTGGCTATAAATAGCCCACCCCCTACACCATAAATTTGTGGCTGCTCAGAGTTTGTGCACGGCTTTTGTCGTTTGAGAGCAACCCACCTCGAAGCATTTGAGAGAGAGAAATCCTTGCGAGGACAAAGCCCAAACACCGAGAGCCAAAGAGTGTTAGGCATCATGAAGTCTTTACATGCGTGTGACACGAAGACTTATTACACTTGAGGACTGTGAATCCTCCAGCCGATTAGGCGTCGCGTTCTGAGCATCCAAGAGTCATTGTGGATTGCCGGTGAACAAAGTCTGTGAAGGTTTGGAAGTCTCCCTTGAAGACTTACCAGAGTGATTAGGCGAGGACTGGGTGTCCTTAGCTCAAGGGGAATAAGGTGAAGACACGGTCTTCTGAGTTAAATCTCAGCCTCCCTAACCAGACGTACAGTTGTCACAGCAACTGGAACTGGTCCAACAAATCATGTGTCTTCAACGAGCAACTGGTTCTATCCCTTCCAACCTTACTTAAGTTTGTCTTCATGAAGTCATTGCTTGTCTATGTATCTGTTTGACTTCATTGCTTGACTACTATTGTTGATTGGCTTCACACTATCTTCCATCTTGATCCTTTACTACCTAACTGCTATTAGTCCTGTACTATCACATCATTACATACTTGACTATGGCTTGTTTAGGGTAGTTTATCTTCCGCTGCATATCAATTAGGTTATTTCTGTTGTTTGTCTTTGAAACTTTCAAGTTTTGAAGACTTTCATAAAAATCGCCTATTCACCCCCCCCTCTAGTCGATACTAGCACTTTCAATTGGTATCAGAGCAAGGTACTCCCTTGTTTTGTGTGATTCGGTTTAACCACCTGGAGTTTCAGCTATGTTGACTACAGGGATAATCAAGGTCTCCGTTGCTTGCCCCATGTTCGATGGAACTGAATATCCCAACTGGAAGAATAAGATGCGCATGCATCTTGAAGCCATTGATGTCGACCTCTGGTATGTCGTCAAGAATGGCGTTCCCAAAACTAGTGAAGGTGTCACCCCCACTGATGTCAAGAAGTTCATTCAACTGGACTCTACTGCAAAGAACATTATCTGTGGTCATCTGACCAAAGGACAGTATGGCCGTGTGAGTGCTCTGGAAACGTCGAAGCTAGTCTGGGACTGGCTATCCAAGGTCAACGAAGGCGTTTCAACCCAGAGAGATCAAAGAATCAGTGTTCTTCGCAACCTCTTCAACCGCTTCAAGAGAAACGACAATGAGAATGTCCAGCTCACGTTTGATCGCCTCACTGATATCACAAATGAACTTCAAGCTCTTGGCGCAACTGAGATTACCAAGCATGAAATCGTCAAGACACTGCTGAGATCACTTGACAGCTCCTTTGACACCCTTGCCCTCATGATACAAGAATGTCCTGACTTCAAGACACTCGATCCGTCTGATATACTTGAGAGGCTCAACACACATGAGTTCCAGCTATCTGAGAAAAGAGATATCTATGGTCCAAGCTATGGCCGAACTCGTGCTTTGAAGGCAAAAGTTGTTTCCTCATCTGAAGAAGAATCTGACTGCAGTTCTGAAGATCCTGAAGACATTGGAAGGGAACTTGCTATGCTTGTGAAGAAGTTCCAGAAATTCACAAAGAAGAAAGGCTTCAGAAAATCTTCACGATCTTGCTCAAGGAATGATGAAGCTTCCACTCATGATCACAAGAAGAGAACCTGCCACAAGTGCAAGAAACCTGGTCACTACATATCTGAGTGTCCACAGTGGGACAATGAGAATAAGAAGAAGAAGAAAAGCAAGGAATATGATTCTGATGACAAGAAGAAGAAGAAATTCTCAAAGTCTTCTAAGTCTTCTTCCAAGTCTTCATCATACAAGAAGAGCTCATCTGGCAAGGCTCGTGCTTTTGTTGGCAAGGAAATGGATTCAGAGGAGGAGTCTGCTTCGGAGGAGGCGGAGGTGGAGTCTGGAGAGGAGTCTGACCCTAGCGTTGCAAGTCTGGCTCTAGCCACTGCCTATGTTGCCAAGTCCATCTTCAACACTGAAGATAATAACTTCCACACCAACGCTGAAGCTAATGACGAAGACGATCCTACTCCCACCTACTGCTTCATGGCACGTGGTGCCAAGGTAAAATCACGCGATGCTTACTTTCAAACTTCTAGTGAAGATGACTCTGATTGTGAATCCAAACCCAGCTACAAAACACTTGCTAAAATTGCAACTGAACAACAAAAGGCTATGGAACATACTCAAAAACTGTTAGACAAGAGCGATGACCTGTTGGACGCTGAAATGACACATTCACAGTCCTTAGTTGATGACATAAAAAATCTTCATGCTAAGTACCAAGAACTTGAAGGTCGTCATGAATCGCTCTCAACTACTTATGAAAGGCTCTCCTATGATTATCTTCAAAGGAAACAAGAGCTTGAGAAACTGAGAGCGGCTCATGAAGATCTTCAAAAGGTGAATGAGTCACTTCGCGCTCAACAGATCAGTTCCGCTCAGGAAGGATTTGAACCACCATGTCTAAAATGCATTGAGCATGATAATGCTACATCTATTGCTGAATGTTCCACTGCTGCTACTGTTTCATTGTCTTCACCTACTGATGTGGTCACTAACCCCTCTGCGGAGGATACCACTGCTGTTGCTAATGAAAATGCTATGTTGAAGACATTGCTTGAAACAGGGATGTACAAAAGTTTGAAGGGACATCAGACTCTCTGCGATGTCCTCAAAAAGCAGATTCTGAACCGAAACCCTAGGAAAGAGGGTGTTGGGTTCGAAAGGAAAATGAATGTTGATGGCTCGTACTGGAAGCCTGAGCAGTACCCCAAAACCCCATGGGTTGCTGGAAAGGAACCTTCAGTAGATCCATCTACCTTATCTTGTTTTACCTGTGCTAATCCTATTATCATTGATGAATCCTTTGATGCAAACTATAAGCTGTTCAAAAATCAGAATGGTGAAGTGTTTGCCAGGTACATTGGCACTAACTGCAGGAATGGACCACCTATGAAGAAGATCTGGGTACCTAAGCGGTACATTGAGAATCTTCCTGTGAATGTCATCATGACACCACCAAGGAAGAAGACAAACCCCAGACCTATGGCTTCATATGGCCCAAAGGCTTCATACAGATACAGGACTCACATGAGTCACCCTAACGCCAATGTTTTGCAGGGAAATCATGCTCAGACTTATGAATATGAGCGTGTATCTTCGAACCGCTATGTTCATAGGACTAAGGACTTCTCTGCTTATTCATATGAGTATCATTCATCTCCTGCAAGGCTATTTGCTAGGGCTCCAAAGCCAAAATTCTCAGATGCTGCACTTAGACTCATTGCTTCTAAGCCCCCACTGAAGATGTGGGTGGCAAAGAAGAACTAACTCTCTTTTGCAGAAAACGGTCTCCAGCCAGCAATCAATGGCGTCCGATACTATTGCTGGGGACCTAAAACTCATTGAGGACGCACGATAAAATGTCACTCTATATGCTTCACATCTGAATTTCTTATCAGTCATACTATGTCCTAACCTTGATATAAGATGTGACTGTCCCTATATGTATCAAATGCATATGCTTCAAAACACTTGTGTGAAGCCTATCCTCCTAACTGCACTGTAGGGTACATCACCAAAAGCTTCAGAATGGATTATGGACAGTGGATGCACAAATCATATGACTGGTGATCGAAGTCTTCTCATGGACTCAACCTTACGTCCATCCGACAAGAGTCACATCACATTTGCTGACACTGGTAAAAGCAAAGTATTGGGTCTAGGTAGAGTTGCAATCTCAAAGGATCAACACATGGATAAAGTGATGCTTGTTGAATCCCTTGGTTTCAACAATGTACATCTCAATGCTTTGTGACTTGAACATGATTGTGATATTTGGCAAATATCGTTGCCTTGTCCTGATGGAATCTGACAAATCTCTAGTCTTTGAAGGGTATCGAAAAGATGATCTATACATGGTAGATTTCTCAGCAGGTCCACAGCTTGCCGTATGTCTTCTCACAAAAGCTTCAGAATGCTGGCTCTGGCATCGAAGGCTGGGACATGCTGGCATGAGAAACTTACACTCACTTGTCAAGAAGAAGCATGTCATTGGCATCGAGGATGTCAAGTTCAAGAAGGATCATCTGTGTGGTGCCTGTGAAGCTGGAAAGATGACAAGGGCAAAGCACCCCTCGAAGACAATCATGACAACATCTCAACCCTTCGAGCTGTTACACATGGACTTATTTGGACCCACGCACTACTCCACCCTCACAACAACTGCCTGTCTCTATGGCTTCGTCATTGTTGATGACTACTCAAGATACACATGGGTTCATATAGTTCTTTACAAGACTGAAGTGCAAGATGTCTTCAGGCGCTTTGCAAATCGAGCAATGAACAACTATGGTGTGAAGATCAAGCACATCAGAAGTGACAATGGCACTGAATTCAAGAACACTGGACTTGATCTGTATCTGGATACAATGGGAATCACTCATGAGTTCTCTGCTCCATACACACCTCAGCAAAATGGCATCGTTGAGCGCAAGAATAGAACCCTCATTGAGATGGCTCGAACAATGCTAGATGAGTACAAGACACCAAGAAAGTTCTGGCCTGAAGCTATTGATACAGCATGTCACATCATCAACCGTGTATACATTCATAAGCTTCTGAACAAAACATCATATGAGCTGCTTACTGGCAAGAAGCCAAACGTCAGTTACTTCAGAGTATTTGGAGCAAGATGCTGGATAAAGGATCCCCATCACAAGTCAAAATTTGCACCTAAGGCTCACGAAGGCTTCATGCTTGGCTATGGAAAGGATTCACACTCCTACAGAGTCTTCAACCTATATCTATACAAAATCGTTGAAACTGTGGATGTGAAATTTGATGAAACCAATGGTTCACAGAGAGAGATCCTGCCAAGTACACTGGATGAAGCTCCTTCAAACGAGGCAATCAAGTTGATGGGAACTGGTGAAATCATGCCCTCTGAAGCACAACCTGAAGACAATGCTCAGACCGAAGACAATCCTCCCAATGATGACAATGATTAGCCAGAGCAAAATCTTCGTCCTGTTCATCCTCGTGTTGCAAATGAAGTTCAAATAGAGAAGATAATTGACAGCATCAATGCACCTGGTCCGCTCACTCGATCAAAAGCAACACAGCTAGCAAACTTCTGTGGGCACTTTTCATTTGTGTCAATATCAGAACCCAAGAAAGTTGTAGAAGCTTTCATGGAACCCGAATGGATTCAAGCCATGCAAGAAGAACTTCAACAGTTCAAGCTGAATAATGTTTGGGAACTTGTCAAGCGACCTGATCCTCGCAAGCATAACATTATTGGAACAAAATGGATATATCGAAACAAGCAAGATGGGCTTGGTCAAGTCGTCAGAAACAAAGCACGTCTTGTGGCTCAAGGATACACTCAAGTTGAAGGAATTGACTTCGATGAAACATTTGCTCCTGTTGCTAGGCTTGAAGCTATCCGAATACTGCTAGCCTACGCTAATCATCACAACATCTTGCTATATCAAATGGATGTAAATAGTGCATTTCTCAAAGGCAAGATTGAAGAAGAAGTATATGTCGCACAACCACCTGGCTTTGAAGATCCAAAACATCCTGATATGGTGTACAAGCTAAACAAAGCACTGTATGGCCTCAAACAAGCTCCTCGTGCCTGGTATGATACAATCAAAGACTTCCTGAAGAGCAAAGGCTTCAAACCTGGATCCCTCGATCCCACTCTCTTCCATAAGACATATGATGGTGAACTGTTTGTGTGCCAAATATATGTGGATGACATAATCTTCGGATGCACCAACCAGAAGTATAGTGATGAGTTTGGGTACATGATGCAAGAGCAATATCAAATGTCCATGATGGGTGAGCTGAAGTTCTTCCTTGGTCTTCAAATTCATCAGCAGAGGAATGGCATCTTCATATCTCAAGAGAAATACCTCAAAGACTGTCTGAAGAAGTTTGGAATGGAAGACTGCAAAGGCTACACGACGCCAATGCCAGCCAAACACCATCTTGGTCCCGATGACAATGGTAAAGAGTTCGATCAAAAGGTATACCGCTCCATGATTGGTTCTTTGCTTTATTTATGTGCATCTAGGCCAGATATTATGCTTAGTGCTTGCATGTGTGCTCGATTCCAAGCGGCACCAAAGGAATCGCATCACTTAGCTGTGAAGCGAATTCTTCGATATTTGGTTTACACCCCAACACTCGGATTATGGTATCCCAAGGGCTCAAGATTCGATTTGGTTGGATTCTCGGATGCTGATTATGCTGGTGACAAGGTGGATCGCAAGTCTACATCTGGCACATGTCATTTTCTTGGTCGATCACTTGTCTGTTGGTCTTCGAAGAAGCAGAACTGTGTATCACTCTCAACTGCTGAAGCTGAATACATTGCTGCTGGATCCTGTTGCGCTCAGCTTCTATGGATGAAGCAAACTCTCAAGGATTATGGCATCAACCTGAACCAAGTACCTCTCTTCTGCGACAACGAGAGTGCCATCAAAATATCCAACAATCCTGTCCAACACTCGAAGACAAAGCACATTGAAATTCGTCATCACTTTCTCAGAGATCATGTTATGAAGAAAGATATCGATATCATTCACGTCAACACTGAAGAGCAACTGGCAGATATCTTCACAAAGCCCTTGGATGAGAAAAGGTTTTGCAAGTTACGGTGTGAGCTAAATATCTTGGAATCCTCTAATGTCCTGTGATCAGGCACACATCCTAACACTTATGCATGTTGATGACTTAGATGTGAAACACACAAAGTAATGTATATCTTCAGTCAATGAAGATTTACACTCAGAGTGTGAATACATTAACATGAAATTTGACTTCGGAGCGCCACGATAATTGTACGCCGTGTCTGGGTCTAATACTTCCTATACGGTGGGTAACGCCACCACCAACTTTCTTTGTTTGAAGTGTTTCACTCATGGCGTTATAATGCAATGACTTCGCATTTGATTTGTCTTCAGTTTCAATTTTTCTTCATGACTTTCTGCACTATGATGATTTGATTGCTTTCTGATATATATACATACTAGTGTTCTGTCCTCTACAGCATTCACTTATAGCTATGTCTTCAAGATTGGATCTTTTGAACTAAGTGAATGTGATCGGACCCTAACCTCTCTATGCTTCCTATCTCAAACTCCATCTGTCCAAATCATATGCATTCTATTGAAACTGTCAAATGTCTTCTCTGCGTCCTAGTCAGCAGAAGGCAAAGAGACAAACATTAAATCTGTTTTAAATGGCTTATCTTTACTGTTGAAATTCGGAGAAGCCGGAACAACTCTCCGACATGCCTGGTGGGCGTGGGAACGTGGGACAACACTGGGTATGTTGCATGCTTGCCACGTGCCCCTCAGATGTGAACCGCCAGGGGCACCAGCGTAATTGCGCTGTGTCTCTCACCTACTTATAAATACCTATCCCCCTGCGGTAAAGAAATACTTCTTCCACCTCTCCACCTCCGTCAAAACCCTAGCGCCACCGCTAGCTCGCGACGATGCCGGCGACGAAGCGCTTAGCTGCCGCAACTTCTCCGACGCCGTCCTCATGCCGGCCGCGGACATCGTCCTCTCCGTCGTCGCCATAGGTGTCCTCCGTCGCCAAGTTAGGGCACGGTGGGCTGAGCTGCTCGGTCTCCTATTCCTCCATCTAGCAGTTCTTCGTGCGGTAATTATAACTCTAGTTTTACCACCTTTTTGATCTTCAAGATTCATCCTGTTTACCGAAAGTAGTTTCTGCCTATTCAAGCTAGATCTATTTCGTATGCATCTCATACTGCTTAGTCGATTCACTTAGATTTCTTGCCTAGTTTGATTCCTCACTTGTACATATTCACAGATTGATACAAATCTGGAACCAACTCACCTATATAAGTGAATGTCTTCGCATCATGAGGTCAATGTCTTCAAACTGATTTATCTTCAAAATCTTCTGAGAATGCATATGACCTCTTCCCCTTCCCTCGCATCTCTAATGCTGTCACAGGTACATGTCCGTGGGAGAATCCCTTGGTTCTCATAGTCTGCATTCGTTTGCAGAATACTTACAGCATCATATAAATTCTCCTGAAGCCAGTTCCTGCTTGACCAGCAAGCGTAAATCTCTGAAGCCTTTGAACGTATTGAAGCCTTTCAGCTTGAAGTTCATGGCAACAGAAAAATCAGCAAGGAAGGGTGGCAGACAGCGCAGAGAAGGAACATCTAAAGATCTGCCTGATGATTTAGCAGAAATGTACAAGACAGATCCAGAAGAAAATTATCATCAGAGAAAGACGCGAATCCAATGGATTCGACGCTATTGGGCTGAGGAGTGGTTCAAGTACAAATTTGTGACAAAGGAATATGCAGAGAAGCATGCCATCAAGATAGCTTGGGGTGATATCCTCTATCGAGGGCTTCAACCCAAGAGCCAAGCTGAAGCCATTGAACAAGGCTTCTATCCATGCATGGTCCGTGGGCCACAGCCTGTGAACGCAGATCCCACTTCACTACTATGGTGTCGTGACGATTCGCTTTTCAAGCGCAACTGTCAGTTTGCTGTGGCTTCGGCCAAGAAGAACAAGAAGTCCTTGGGTTTGGACTTCAACCCAGGTCCCTCTGCTCCCCGTGCCGACGGCTCCCGTGAAGCTAATCCCAATGTCATTGGCCCCTACGCCAATCTTGATGGCCTCATCACTTACATCATGGTCCAAGGCGCCAAAGTCGATCATTCTGACAATGGTGCTGACTCTGATGAAGCCCCTGCTCCTCCTCCAAAGCCGCAGAAGCAAAAGAAGTCTAAGGCTTCAACCTCAGCTGCACCTCCGAAGACTTTGCGTGCGAAGCCACTGGCCACTGCACCTCCTGAAGCCAGTGTGCAATCTGAAGATCTGTCCCGTGTCTCCAAGAGAACGGACAAGAAAAAGCAACTTGTTAGACCATCTGATCAAAGAGCTTTGACTCCTGCCGCAATTCTGCGTGAAGAACCCATTGATCTATCAAGTGATGAAGATCTTGCTGATGATGCTCTTGAGCAGCTGATCAAGAGCAAGGAAGAAGCAGAAATCTTCAGCAACCTGCCTCTCTTTGATGTGGCCATCATTCACAATTTCATTGATGAGTGGTTCGACACCCCCAACGTCAGCTTTGAAGATTTACAGCTCCCAATTGGCCTCAGTGTCGCCTTCAATGGCGCCATTGCTTCTGAGCTAGCTCTCGCTCAGCGCATCGTTGAGCTCAAAAACAAGATTGATTTTGAGAAGGCTCAATTCAAGAAGCATGTGGCCAATCTGAGTGTTCAAGACGTCCGCAACTTCAAAGTCATGCTCCATGAGCTTAAAGAAGCTTTTCTGATGAAATGCCAAGAAGCTCAGGGTTCTCGAGAGCGCATGAAGATTTTGGCTGATAAGTGTGTGCTTTCCTACAATGAGGCTGAGAAGCGCAAGTCACTTGGCCTCCCTGGCATTGACCCCAGGATGGCTGCAAAGAAGAAGAAGAAGAAGCACCCTGATCAGCCTGAACCTTCAAACCAAGAAGCCCCTCGCATTATCTTCCCCAGTAGCATGACTGGCTCGAAGCCAAAGGTCACCACAAAAGCTTCAGAACAGAAGAAGACGAGGGCTGCCGAGGCTGACGCCAGAAAGAGAAAGAACACTGAAGCCTCTGATGCCGCTCCCTCCAAGAAGAAGCGCAAGACCAAGAAGACTAGGGCTGCTTCCACAGAGCCCTTAGTCGTTGAACCCATTTCCATGGTTCGCCCTGTGTCAGTTCATCAAGAACGAAGAATGGTTGTCCATGAGCCTGCTACCACAGAGGCTCATGTGGCTGAAGATATTCCAGCAGCTGAACCCAATGCTGCTGAAGACATTGGTCAAGATGACAATGTAAATGATGATGAAGTTCTTCCTCAGATCGAACATCAAGTGGTATCATCGCCTGTTCATTCGAACAGCGAACTCATTAGCATTGGTCGTCCACTGACGCCAATTGCTCAGGATGCTTCGTGGGCTGATCACCCACAACAACAACAAGACTACCCCAGTACTCCCCAACAACAACAACAACAAGCTCCACCTCCAGTGCAAGAAGAGGATGAAGACTTTCAGGCTCAGCCAACTCCATCTCCTAACTTGAAGCCAGCTCTTCGCAGGCTTCGCAGAGGACAAAGGCCTGAAGTCCCTCTGTCGAGCGTTCCCGAAGGAGAAGTGCAACGTTCACCTGTTGCACGGCAAGTATTTTCTGAACCCGCTCCAACAGTGAATGTCTCCGCGTCTGAAGCACATGCTGCTGAAGACATTCCGGCTGCATCAGCCGAAGAAAATGAAGAAGAAGTACGTGTTCCTACTCCCCCAGCAATTGAAGAAGAAGCAGTTCATGATCTGAACGTGCCTGTGCCCGACCCTCCTGTTCGTCAAGAGGAGGTTGACAATGTTGAGGCTGCCACCACCAACGCAAATGAAGCCAGTGACGTAGTCATGGCTGACGCTAATGTGGAGCCCGCACCAACCAATGTGCTTGAAACCAGTGAGGCCACTGTGCCTGAAGCTAATGTGGCCACTGAACCTGAAACCACTGATGCTGCACCTGAAGCCCATGAGGATGTTGCACCTGAAGCCAATGAGGAGGCTGCACCTGAAGTTAATGTGACAATTGCTCCAGAAGCACCTGTCGTGCAGCCTGATGCCTCCACTGTTGCCCCTGCTCCTGTTCCGCCACCAAGGCCTCACACAATTGAGCAAGCATACAGTCATGGTCAGCTTACCACAGTCCGATGGCCTGTTCTGGTGCCTCCGCCTGCTGCCTCAGGCCCGCAATTTGACTATCATGTTGAGCATAGGCCTCAGGTCCAGAAGCCAAAGCCCAGGTTGCCAAGGTTTCCAGGTACTGCCAACTCACCCGGGTCATTCAATGCTAATGGCTTCAAAAGCCACAATACCTTCTTTGACAGCGCCAAGAACCCCTACTCCAAGCCAAGGATTTCATCAGATCGGTTCTGGAGCTATCAGCAGAGAAGCTATTACTCATGCGTGCTATATGATCAAGGGCGCATTTTCCCTCATATGCGCCTTGACACTGAAGCTATTGCTGGATTGCCGTGCTTAGAAGAAGCACTTGACTGCTTTCGTGATGCTGGTCTGCTCCACTTTGTGACAGACAAAGAACATTGGAATGAAGAGCTATTGCTTCAATTCTATGCCACTCTGCACATTCGCGGCTACTACAGGGACATCAAGACATGGGTTCTCGAGTGGATGACTGGAAATGTTCATCATGAAGCCAAAGCTATGGATATCATCGAGCTTACAGGGCTAGCCACTCCTGGAGAACTGTATGAGCCTGACTGTCAGCTACACCGGAATGCTGTGGAGAGCATCTTTCACAAGCCAGAACCCAATATGAGCCAGATGTTGAGCATGATGAAGCCTTTGCCATCTGACGCTGAGTATCCCACACATTTCTTTGTTGAAGACCTTGAGTATCTGCCTCGCACCATATATCATATCATCAGGCAAACTCTATGGCCAGTCAAGGGACATTCATCAGCGGCCAAGCTTGAAGGAGCAATGAAGACTTTGGTCTTCTATATTCTCAATGGCATCAGCTTCAACACGCAAGAATTCTTCATCAGGCAACTTGCTGCTTCCGGATCTGACCTATTTGGTCTGAAGTTTTATGCTCCATGGGTCATGCGCCTCATCAATCGACACTCATCTGTCAATTATCAGCCCTCTGCTCGCAATCATATAATCTTTCTGCCAGAGGTTGATATGTCAGTTGATGCTATATACTCTGACCCTGCCAAGACGCCGCTTTGTCTTCAGAACATTGAGCACCAAAGCTTCACTCAGCCTATTGAAGGTGTTCAAGCAGCAACACGAATCTATCCACGGGCTGGTAACACTCGTCTGCCTCACAGAGCGCCCACTGAAGCCACTGAAAGCACCATTGCACAAAGGCCTCGGAAGCGTTCTCGCGTTCTCAATGACCGAGAACTTCTTGTGGCCCTTCATCAGAAACAGGATAAGCATCATTTCTGGCTCAAGAGACAGATGCAAAGCCTCTTGGTGGATGTCAATCGCATTCGCAACCTTGCCACCAAGAATGCCTTTGTTGCTCATGAAACTTGCCGAAGATCATGGAAGAGTTTGACCCTGCTCAGTGCTGAAGCTGATCTTCAAGACGATGGCTTCAATGAAAGATTCCAGTTCGACTCCACTCCTCCACGGACTGCTACCCTGCGTCGAACTCCATCTCTTGAAGACTCTGAATATTCCTCCTCCGCGGCAACAGTTAATGCCAGAGTGATCGATGATGAAGATGATGCTACTTCACCACCTCCTACTACTGCGCGCATCGACACTGCACCAAGTTCGTCTGCACCGCCAACCAACGACGACAACCCTGCTGCTTCACCTACTCATGACGAGTAGATGCTCTATGTCTTCAAACCTTTTTGGTCATTACTGACAAAAGGGGGAGAAGCGTATGAGTTGATAGTCTTCAAGCGGGTTCATATGGGCGGTTGCATTATATTTTGCTGCGTGCTTACAACTCTTGCGTTTTGAAACATTTGGTTCTTTGAGTTGTAACACCTAAACTTGATGGTCGTCTGCTACTTCTGCTACTTATTTGCTTTGCGATGATAAATTCCGCATGTGCGATGATAACTTCCGCACTTAGATCATTCTGCAGACGTCCATTTTTCATTATGCATGTCATTCTACTTGTTATATCATTTCATGCATGATGAATTATCTTCATAAGTTGAAGTGGATCTCCACAAGTACAACCTGTCATGTGCATTTGCAATCCAAAAGCAAATTACTTATATGCACATCTCCAGGGGGAGCCCTTGCAACTTATGAAGACAATTTCCTATCCTTACAATTTCACATACATTATCCCCGTTGAAAACTTCAACCAGTTTGTCATCAATCACCAAAAAGGGGGAGATTGTAAGTGCATCTAGTGCCACCCCTAGTTGGTTTTGGAGTATTGACGACAAAGTTGGTTGAGGGACTAATGCGTTTGTGAGAATTGCACGATAACGCTGGTTGTGTCCCTCATTGATTCGGTTTACCTACCGAAGATGACCCCTAAAAATGTATGAAGATATTGAAGACAATGGTGGTAAGAGAAGATATTCATATTGAAGACTATGACATGAGAAGACATTGTGTGAAGACTTTGGAGCGCGAAGACTGTGTGGCTTCGCTGTTTCTTTTCTTCTTTGTTGAGTCATAGGAACCACCGTACTGTTAAGTGGGGTCCAAGTGAACTAAGTCAGAGTGACTGAAGTGATGCTCAACTCAAATCCTATGTCTTCGAGCGAAGACAATGAGAGCAAATCTTATCCAGAGCTGGATGAGTCAGCTTTGCTTGTAGCCCAAGTAAAGTTGCCGCGTGTGTTTGAAATCTGACCGTTGGAACACGTGTCAGTTCCTTAGTGACCCAGGGTCATTTTGGACAAATCAGGTCGGGTTGCCTAGTGGCTATAAATAGCCCACCCCCTACACCATAAATTGGTGGCTGCTCAGAGTTTGTGCACGGCTTTTGTCGTTTGAGAGCAACCCACCTCGAAGCATTTGAGAGAGAAATCCTTGCGAGGACAAAGCCCAAACACCCAGAGCCAAAGAGTGTTAGGCATCACTGAAGTCTTTCTATCTGTGTGACCTGAAGACTTATTACACTTGAGGACTGTGAATCCTCCAGCCGGTTAGGCATCGCGTTCTGAGCATCCAAGAGTCATTGTGGATTGCCAGTGAACAAAGTCTGTGAAGATTTACCAGAGTGATTGGGCGAGGACTGGGTGTCCTTAGCTCAAGGGGAATAAGGTGAAGACACGGTCTTCTGAGTTAAATCTCAGCCTCCCTAACCAGACGTACAGTTGTCACAGCAACTGGAACTGGTCCAACAAATCCTGTGTCTTCAACAAGCAACTGGTTCTATCCCTTCCAACCTTACTTAAGTTTGTCTTCATGAAGTCATTGCTTGTCTGTGTATCTGTTTGACTTCATTGCTTGACTACTATTGTTGATTGGCTTCACACTATCTTCCATCTTGATCCTTACTACCTAACTGCTATTAGTCCTGTACTATCACATCATTACATACTTGACTATGGCTTGTTTAGGGTAGTTTATCTTCCACTGCATATCAATTAGGTTATTTCTGTTGTTTGCCTTCGAAACTTTCAAGTTTTTAAGACTTTCATAAAAATCGCCTATTCACCCCCCCCCCCTCTAGTCGATACTAGCACTTTCAAAAGGGCTCGGGTAAGAGATAACCGAGGCACGCGGAGACGACGATGTATCCCGAAGTTCACACCCTTGCGTATGCTAATCTCCATTTGGAGCGGTGTGGAGGCACAATGTTCCCCAAGAAGCCACTAGGGCCACCGTAATCTCCTCACGCCCTCGCACAATGCAAGATGCCGTGATTCCACTAAGGGACCCTTGAGGGCGGTCACCGAACCCGTACAAATGGCAACCCTTGGGGCGGTTATCGAACCCGTACACTTTGGCAACCCTTGGGGCGGTCACGGAACCCGTCAAGATGCTCGGGCGATCTCCACAACCTAATTGGAGACCCGACGCTGTCTGGAGCTTTACACCACAATGATTGAGCTCCAAACACCACTAACCGTCTAGGGCGCCCAAGCACCCAAGAGGAACAAGCTCAAGGGCACCAAGCACCCAAGAGTAATAAGCTTCTCAAACTTCACTTCCACGTATCACCGTGGAGAACTCAAACCGATGCACCAAATGCAATGGCAAGGGCACACGGAGTGCCAAGTCCTTCTCTCTCAAATCCCACGAAGCAACTAATGCTAGGGAGGAAAATGAGAGGAAGAACAAGAAGGAGAACACCAAGAACTCCAAGATCAAGATCCAAGGGTTCCCTCACATAGAGGAGAAAGTGATTGGTGGAAATGTGGATCTAGATCTCTCTCTCTTTTCCTCAAAAACTAGCAAGAATCCATGGAGGGATTGAGAGTTAGCAAGCTCGAAGAAGGTCAACAATGGGGAAGAACACGAGCTCAAAGGATAAGGTTCAATGGGAAGAAGACCCCTTTTATAGGTGGGGGAAAATCCAACCGTTATGCTCACAACCCGCACAGAGCGGTACTACCGCTCGTCCTCACGGTAGTACCGCTAGGGATCGCGGTACTACTGCCTGCAGTACAAAAAAAATACTTCCGTACCTACCTCCGCAGGACTTGGGACGAGTTTTTTGGTCCGGAACGGTACTACCGCTGTAGGAGCCGCGGTAGTACCGCTCTGGAGCGGTAGTAAAAAATTACATCCGCTCCAATTCGCGGTAGTACCGCTGCAGCCTTTTCAGAACACTAAAACTGCCACAACTTTTGCAAACGGACTCCGAATTCGATGAAACCAAGTTTGTTGGAAAGCTAGCGACAAGGGCTAACACAATCATAAAAGAAATATCAATAAGAAGCAAATTATAAAAGACCCATACGAAAATGGTGAGAACCCTTCCTCGAATAAGATCGGTAAAACCTCCAACACCAAAAACATCATAGTAGACGCATGCGAACTCCGTTTTCGATGAACTCAAGCTTGTCATCAAGATGACCATAAGCTCTAAGACTCACAAAGAGAACCAAACAAGAACCAAGAAACATGATGCAAGGATGCAATGGTTTGAGCTCTCTACTAACGATACGATCAAGCTACCAACTTGAGAGCCCCCCTTGATAGTACGGCAAACGATCCTATAACCCGGTCTCCCAACTACCACCATGAGACCGGTAAAATAGAAAACCTATCAAGGGAAAACCTTTGCCTTGCACATGGTCCACTTGAGCTAGATGATGACGATCTTGACTCCCTTAAGTTGGACCACCTTTCTTGATTGCGTTGACTCGATGAAGACTAGATGATTGCTCCCCCATAGTCCACTATGGGTGAGCCACTCTTCGGCACATCTTCACAAGTCCATTGACACCACAATGGATGGCAAGATTAAAGGACTTGATCTCTTCATGATGCTCCACTTGAACTTGCACATGGCAATCTTGATGACGATCACCACTTGATGCCATCCTTTCCATGGGTTGTATGATATCTTCCTCTTGACACAAGACCATGGACACGTACCAAACCCCACAAAGAACTCTCACAAAGACCATGGGTTAGTACACAAAGTGCAATGAACAATGCTTACAATACCATGGGATCACTTGATCCCTCTCGGTACATCTTCTACGCTTTGTGAGTTGATCAACTTGATTCACTCTTGACTTAGTCTTGATCAACCTTGAATCTTTCCAACTCTCTTCATTTGGATGATGTCTTGAAGGTAAACATGAATGATCACACAATCATCTTCTTCAAGACATGCTTGCAGTAAGCTCAACACTCACATGACCAATCTTTGGATAATTCCTTAATAGCACCTTGGTCAACTCATAAACTCCTTGAAACCAACACATGGACTTCAAGAAAAGCCTATGTACAAATCCTTAAAATATAACTCAAGACAACCATTAGTCCATAGAGATTGTCATCAATTATCAAAACCAAACATGGGGGCACTGCATGTTATTTCACTAGCATACTACTAGTTCATCACCACTAGCTACCAATCCTTGCTAACATGGAAACAACTCCTAGCATGCTACAAATTCATCACACCTAGCTACCAGAACATCACGTTCTCATTCGGTAGTGTACAATGCTACAACATGGTCACAACCTATCACATGCTCACAGATCTAGCTAGAACGAGTAAGTAAAGAGGAGGGGGTGATCGAACTCACAACGATCGATGCAGCCGAAAGGACGCGCGAAACATGTAGGAGAAGAGGAGGACTCGAATCAAAGAAGCGCCGCTTACTTGCTCGTCGGTGTCGATCCACGCAGAACGGAAAGCTCGAAAGGGGGGAATGGCGGCGAGAGTTTGGGCGGTGAGATGAGGGCGGCTATATAGTGATAGAGGCAAAGGTGTCCCGTCTTTCGATGAGATGATGGATATCGCTTTGGTGGAGGTCGACTTTGACGATCCGACTACGAATGTGCGAAGACGTCGCGCCTTAGCAATCGCTAAACCAACTCCGAGAGGTTACTGACCACGCCAGAGCACGATCAACCTGACCACGAGGGTCTGTTTCCTGCGAGAAAACGAAGAACAAGCAAGAAACTGAGATTGCAATCTGGATATTGCGAATATAAGATGAAAGCTTTATTGATCAAGGTGGGGTTCTGTGACGCCTTTGTCTGGTCGTTGAACACAAACGAAGTACGCGAAGTTGCAGCTATGGCGAACTTTAATCTAAACAAAACCCAAAGTCTAAACAGTGCCCTAAGGGCTGTATATATGGAGGAAGAGGGGGTGAATTTCGTGGCCCTTGATGGAGGGGTCCGAAACTAACCCTATCTCTTGTTTCCCCACACATACGGACTCTAAAAATAGCCTATACTTATGTATTTCGAAATTACATGGGCCTGGCCCAATAATAAGGTGACGCAGCACCTAGAATAGCCTCTGGACGAAATTTATGAAGTGGCATCTTGTATATTTCGTCCAAGGCTTCATGCACTCATTATGGTGGCTTCAAAGTCATGAAATCATCACTTGTAACTCCGTTCTTGTTCCCCTAGCACATGCCATCATCTCCATGCTTGTTCTTGCTCCAATGTTCATCCTTCTCCAAGCTAGGCCCTTCATTTGTAAGCAAAACAAATGTATCTAATTTAGGCAGCATCATATTCTCATGAACATTAGAATCATTACCAAGAAACGAAAGTACCTGGTAATTTAGTTGGCGTGCGCGAGCTATAGTAATTGGTCCAGTATGTATAGCAGCAGGGGCTGTGGGTGTAACAATGGTATTGATGTCCTCATCATCCTCCCCTTCTTGAAATGAAGTCATCCTCGACAGAAGTTCATCTTCCTCACCCAAATAAGGCTTCAAATCTGCAATGTTAAAAGTGGGACTAACCCCAAAATCTGCAGGCAGCTCAAGTTTATATGCATTATCATTTATTTTCTCCAACACCTTAAAGGGACCATCAGCACGTGGCATTAGCTTTGGTTTGCGCAAATCAGGAAATCTATCCTTACGCAAATGTAACCAAACAAGATCTCCAGGTGCAAACACAACATGTTTTCTACCCTTATCTCCAGCAAGTTTATATTTAGCATTCATACGCTCAATGTTTTCCTTAGTTAACTCATGCATTTTAAAATCAATTCAGCACGTTGTTTAGCATCAAAATTAACCTTCTCCGAAGATGGAAGAGGCAACAAATCAATAGGTGCACGAGGTAGGAAACCATACACAACTTCAAAAGGGCACATCTTAGTAGTAGAATGCAATGAACGATTATAAGCAAATTCAATATGAGGCAAGCATTCCTCCCACATTTTCTTATTATTCTTCAAAACAGCCCTAAGGATAGTAGACAATGTTCTATTGACTACTTCAGTTTGTCCATCAGTTTGGGGTGACAGGTAGTACTAAAAAGCAGTTTAGTCCCCAACTTAGCCCATAAACATCTCCAAAAGTGGCTAAGAAATTTAGTACCATGATCTGAAACAATAGTATTTGGCAGACCATGCAAGCGAATAATTTCACGAAAGAACAAATCAGCAACATTAACAGCATCATCGCTTTTATGACATGGTATAAAGTGTGCCATTTTCGAGAATCTACCCACGACAACAAATATGCTATCCCTCCCCTTCTTTGTTCTAGGTAAACCTAAAACAAAGTCCATAGATATATCCTCCCAAGGAACACTAGGTACAGGCAAAGGCATATATAAACCATGAGGATTGAGTCGTGACTTAGCTTTTTGACATGTAGTGCAGCGAGCAATAAAACTCTCAACATCCCGTCTCATCTTTGGCCAAAAGAAATGTGTAGCAAGTACGTCCTCCGTCTTCTTCATGCCAAAGTGTCCCATTAGTCCTCCTCCATGCGCCT
Organism: Aegilops speltoides; assembly: GCA_021437245.1. Lineage (NCBI taxonomy): Eukaryota > Viridiplantae > Streptophyta > Magnoliopsida > Poales > Poaceae > Aegilops > Aegilops speltoides. The sequence goes on from CM038144.1 coordinate 36,246,984, forward strand.
CCTGCAACAACAAAAGACGAACGGAGCTAGCTGGAATGCATAGCTTGTTAGCACGGAACACAAATCCATCATTAACGACAAACTTGTTCCATGTTCTTCCTTCTTTACAATTCTGCAATACATCTTTAAAATCAGCATCATGCACGTATTGATCTTTGATGGTCTCCAAACCAAATATTTTGAAGTCAAGTTGTGAAAGCATAGTATAGCGACGAGACAATGCATCAGCAATAACATTTTCTTTACTCTTCTTGTGTTTAATGACATAAGGGGAAGTCTCAATGAATTCAACCCATTTAGCATGTCTACGATTCAGTTTAGCTTGACTTTTAATATGTTTCAAAGATTCATGATCAGAATGTATAACAAATTCTTTGGGCCACAAATAATGTTGCCATGTTTCTAAAGTCCGAACAAGAGCATATAATTCTTTATCATAAGTAGAATAATTCAGACTAGGCCCACTCAATTTTTCAGAAAAGTAAGCAACAGGTTTGCCATCTTGTAATAACACACCTCCTAATCCAATTCCACTAGCATCACATTCAAGCTCAAAAGTCTTATTAAAATCAGGAAGTTGGAGTAAAGGAGCATGTGTCAACTTATCTTTCAATACCGTGAAGGCTTCTTCCTGTGCAGTACCCCAAACAAAAGGCACATCCTTCTTTGTAAGCTCATTGAGAGGTACAGCAATGGTGCTGAAATCTCTCACAAAACGCCTATAGAATCCAGCAAGGCCAAGAAAACTCCTCACTTGTGTGACCGTTTTGGGTTGCGGCCAACTCTCAATAGCTTCAATCTTGGCTTTATCGACTTCAATTCCCTGTGGAGTAACAACATAACCAAGAAAAGACACTCGGTCGGTGCAAAAGGTGCACTTCCCAAGGTTACCAAACAAATGTGCATCACGGAGAGCAATAAAAACAGCACGTAAATGTTCCAAATGTTCCTCCAAAGATCTGCTATAAATCAATATGTCATCAAAGTAAACTACCACAAATCGTCCAATGAAAGCACGTAAAACTTCGTTCATTAATCTCATGAAAGTACTAGGTGCATTAGTTAACCCAAAAGGCATGACTAACCACTCATATAATCCAAACTTAGTTTTAAATGTTGTTTTCCATTCATCCCCCAATTTCATACGAATTTGATGGTATCCACTACGCAAATCCACTTTGGAGAATATTATAGAGCCACTCAATTTGTCAAGCATATCATCTAGTCTAGGAATAGGATGACGATAACGAATAGTAATATTATTAATGCCTCTACAATCAACACACATACGCGATGTACCATCCTTTTTCGGCACTAGAATAATAGGAACAACACAAGGACTAAGGGATTCGCGTATATAACCTTTGTCGAGAAGCTCTTGTACTTGACGCATAATCTCCTTCGTCTCCTCTGGATTGGTACGGTATGGCGCACGGTTGGGCAGTGAAGCACCGGGAATTAAGTCAATCTGATGCTCAATCCCTCGAATAGGCGGTAATCCCGGTGGCACGTCTTGTGGAAAGACGTCAGCGAACTCCTGCAAAATGTTAGTGACAGCAGGAGGCAAAGAGGAAGGCACGTCCTCGAATGAAAATAATGCCTCTTTGCACACAAAAGCATAGCAAACAGATTTGCTAAAATCTAGCTCATCAATATCAGATTTAGTGGCAAGTAAACATGCACTTTTCAATTTAATTTCAGAAACAACACTAGATGGTTTACTATTAGGCTTCATTTGTTGCTCAAATTCTTTTGCCACAATCTGATTCTCACTCTTATTTTTCTCCTGTTTTGCTTTATTAGCTCTATTAATATCATCTTTCAAAATGGACTCAGGAGTCATAGGAAGCAAAGTAATATTTTTATCCTTATGAACAAAAGTATACTGATTGTTTCTACCATGGTGTACAGAATTTTTATCAAATTGCCATGGTCGACCAAGTAATAAGGAACATGCTTGCATAGGTACCACATCACAATCAACATAATCAGCATATGTAGAGATACTAAAATGCACACGAACAGTACGTGTTACCTTAACCTTGCCGCTGTTGTTGAACCATTGGATGTAGTAAGGATGTGGATGTGGTCTTGTGGTGAGAGAAAGCTTCTCCACCATCTCCATGCTAGCCAAGTTGTTGCAGCTCCCTCCATCTATGATGACGCGCACAGAACGTTCCTTCACAACTCCCTTGGTATGGAACAAATTGTGCCTCTGATTTTGCTCAGCTTGTGTGACCTGCACACTCAAAACACGTTGAGCAACTAAACATTCATACCTGTCAGCGTCTTCAGGAGCCATGTATTGCGTCTCATGATCAGAATCATCTCCACCGTGTTCTTCACGTGTAATAAGAGCCAACGTCTCCTCATCATAGTCACTAGCGGACTCATACCCACCATCCTCAGTAGCAATCATCACACGCTGAGATTTGCATTCTCTCGCATAATGACCTCTTCCCTTACAACGACGACAAATAATATCACTTGTGTGCCCAGTTGATGCCATGGAAGAAGAAGAGCTCTGTGTAGGCCCGGCAGGTGCGCTCTTGGCAGATAGTGGAGGTTGTGCCTGCTTTCTTGTATCACGGCTGGAGGTAGCAGCTGATGGAGGTGCTGGTGTAGTGGAAGTAGAGGATGCACGCGGTGTCCATGATGAAAGTCGACCTGCAGAAAAGTTAGTTCGCGCCAATGCTTGTCGATCCTGCACTTCACGTTCAGCTTTACAAGCAAGATGGAATAAACGAGTGATATTAGTATACTCCTTATACTCTAGAATGGTCTGAATCTCTCTATTTTATCCACCTATAAAACGTGCAAGCATAGCTTCATTCTCCTCAACAATACCACATCTAATCATGCCAATTTGTAATTCCTGATAATATTCTTCTACAGAATTTTTTCCTTGTCTTAAACGCTGCAATTTTTGAAGCAATTCACGTTGATAATATGGTGGAACCCAACGAGTACGCATAGCAGTTTTCAAAGCAGCCCAAGTAGTTGGAATAGGATATAATCTACAATGTTCAGACCACCATACACATGCAAAACTAGTGAAAGCACAAACAGCAGCAGCAACCCGTCTCTCCTCGGGATATTGTAAACATGTAAAACGTTGTTCAGTTTCTAACTCCCAAGTAAGATATATATCAGGAACATATCTACCCTCAAATGGTGGAATATTCAATTTCAGTTTCGGAATATGGTCATTATCTCGTACCTGAGGTGGTAGTGCAGGCCTACCGTTGCGAATATATACCTGAGGTCGACCTGCTGGTGGTGGTGCTGGTGGCTGCACGTAGTTCTGATTTTGATCAACCTCATCCTCATAATATTCCTCCACCTCTGCAGTAACAGCAGGAGCTACAGAAGCACCAACAGCAGTAGCAGCGGCACCAGAATTTTGTCCTGGCTCAATAGGAACACGCTGTGCTCGTCCATACTGATTCGGAAGGGGGCGTTGTTGTAGTTGTTGTTGTTGGAGAGGTGCGATAGGTGCAGCCGGCGGTGGTTGTGGCAAACGCGCGAGCAATTCATTAAACTTGCTATCAAGCTTTGTTTCGAATGTCTTCTCAATGCCATCCATCTTCTCCATGGCCTCGTCAAATCTGTTTAGCACATCTTGCACCTGTCCACTCATCATTTGCTGAAATTTATCATGTAGTTGTTTGTTCATCAGGTTCTCCCAATCAGTCTCATCGGCTTGTGATCCTACCATGGTTAGCAGCAAATAGAAACATACAACAATATGATCCTACAGACTACTAAGAAGTGGTGGTGGTGTATCACAAACCCGTCAAGCAAATCTCAAATTCTTACCAGTTCTTACCCTGCAGCAGGTGGTGATCGGCAACCGTTGTAGTCAAAACTCTCAAAGCTTGGATAGAGCGATTACCAGGGAGAGTCAAACGCACGACGTAGATGTATGTGGAGCTGGGAAGGCTTATAATATGGTAGCAAAAAGGGTCAGCAATAATCAATTCAAAGATGCAAAGTTGAATAAACGCTCAACGACGGTACTGTGCTGGTCCTAGGCTAGACTGTGCTAGAGACGCGAGCCTAGAACACTAACAAAATCACGACGCTGCACGGAAACAAGGGAGAAGCACACTCTGAATATTTTTTTTGTTTTCACTCTTTTTTTTTGCGCTCTCTTTTTTTTTGCGCTCCTCTTTTTTTTGCCGAAAATCACTATAATGGCGAGTGTCTCAAAACTCTTCCCAAGTCAAGAGAACAAGATAGGCAAGAAATTTATTCGACAATTTTTTTTTCGACTGTCCGGACCCAAAAACTAGAAATGGGTCAAAAAAAACTTTCTATAACGGCGACTGTCTCAATACGCTTAGAAACACCTAAAAATAGGATAGCCAAAAAAAATTTTGTCCAGTGCGTTTTTGGAAAATTTTGGGCCTAAACGAAGGGTGGTTTTGGAATATATTTTTTTTGGAAACCAACCTCTTCTACGGACGGCAAAAGATTGCTAGAATCCAAAACCTACTCAGACAAGGAAACACGAATCGGAAATTAGATGGATCTCTAAAACAAACCTAATATGCAAGAAACTTGGATTGGTGGTGGATATATGGTGATGGTATATGGCAGCGGTGGTAGTATATGGCAGCGGTGGTAGTATATGGATATGGATCGGTGGTGGTATATGGATACGGATTGGTGGTGGTATATGGATACGGATTCCGATCGGTGGTGGCAGGGGCGATGATGATGGTGCGGTGGCGGCGTGACAACTTATGACCAGAACTCGAAACTCTAACAGACTAGACGCTAAGACCAGCAACTAGACACGACGATGCAACCGCAAATTCAACAAAGCAAAACCCTAAAAAGATTATGCAAAGGCTCAGGTTGGTTCGGATATGATGAACTAACCCTAATTAATTTTTTTTGGCTTTTTCGTGTACTGTAGGTATGAAGAACAGACTCGATCTAAACTACGAACAACTGTAAAATCTCACCGAGCAACCTGGAGCTCTGATACCACTTGATAGAGGCAAAGGTGTCCCGTCTTTCGATGACATGATGGATATCGCTTTGGTGGAGGTCGACTTTGACGATCCGACTACGAACGTGCGAAGACGTCGCGCCTTAGCAATCGCTAAACCAACTCCGAGAGGTTATTGACCATGCCGGAGCACGATCAACCTGACCACGAGGGTCTGTTTCCTGCGAGCAAACGAAGAACAAGCAAGAAACTGAGATTGCAATCTGGATATTGCGATATAAGATGAAAGCTTTATTGATCAATGTGGGGTTCTGTGACGCCTTTGTCTGGTCGTTGAACACAAACAAAGTACACGAAGTTGCAGCTATGGCGAACTTTAATCTAAACAAAACCCCAAAGTCTAAACAGTGCCCTAAGGGTTGTATATATGGAGGAAGACGGGGTGAATTTCGTGGCCCTTGGTGGAGGGGTCCGAAACTAACCCTATCTCTTGTTTCCCCACACATACGGACTCTAAAAATAGCCTATACTTATGTATTTCAAAATTACATGGGCCTGGCCCAATAATAAGGTGCCGCAGCACCTAGAATAGCCTCTGGACGAAATTTATGAAGTGGCATCTTGTATATTTCGTCCAAGGCTTCATGCACTCATTATGGTGGCTTCAAAGTCATGAAATCATCACTTGTAACTCCGTTCTTGTTCCCCTTGCGCATGCCATCATCTCCATGCTTGTTCTTGCTCCAATGTTCATCCTTCTCCAAGCTAGGCCCTTCATTTGTAAGCAAAACAAATGTATCCAATTTAGGCAGCATCATATTCTCATGAACATTAGAATGATTACCAAGAAACGAAAGTACCTGGTAATTTAGTTGGCATGCGCGAGCTCTAGTAATTGGTCCAGTATGTATAGCAGCAGGGGCTGTGGGTGTAACAATGATATTGATGTCCTCATCATATAGGGCGACTGAATTGACGGGGGAGGTGACCCCAATTCATCCCGTCTCTTTTTCTAAGACACGCGCGAGCTTGCGCCATCTCCATGGTTGCAGGAGGTCAGTTCCCTTCCCCTGCATCACCTAAGCCTGGCTCGGGGGAAACGGCCGAGTCGATCGTTCCTAGCGGGTCTGGCTGGGAGGTGGTTTAACTTCCATGCCATACAGACCAAAAGGTGAACGCAGGCAATCAAACGGCCTAATTTCACTCCACACGGCCTGGTTGGGCTCTATGCATGCAACCAAATGCGTCCCAAATGGCCAACGACGCAAGCACCTGTGTACTTCCATGTCAGTACATACGTACCACGTGATTTCGCGTCAAATCTCTACCGAGCCTTAACTTTTTCTTTGCATGGTAATACGTGTCTCATTCATATCATAAAGATCAAATTACAAGTCACGTAAAGACCGACATGACAAAACTGAAAAGATAGCAGAACATTGCTAAGCTTGACATCAAAGTCCGTCACTTGCCTCCGGCAACACCACAGCAGCCACCAAAGAAAAAAAATGACGGATCACCTCCTCACTCGAGCTCGACGCGACTCCATCGCTAATATGCAGCTTTGCGGACCTCCAAGGTGGCTCACCAAAGATGAAGCCATTGCCGTTGAACGAATCAGACCAGGGCAACACCCCGGACACGCTATCAAACTCCAGATCTGAGACCCCACAACGACTAAGACGCCGAAGTAGGAAACCATACCTGCCATCTATCAACCACAAACCCAGCACACGTTATGTCCTCCAGATGTCGTCTATGCAGATCACAATCTGCATCTGCTCCCGAACTACCTCCCAAGCTCCGCGCCGACGCTGGAGCAGATGCCGTCGCAATGGCTGAGCCCGAGGACACAAGTCCACCACAAGGATGCCGTCGCCGCCACGATATCCCTGCTTGAACAGACTGGTTCCCAAATCCATCACCGAGCAAAGAGACGATCGCCTCGCTGGAGAAGAACCTGGAGCTTCTTTATTCAGCATCGCCGTCGCCGCCGTTGAAGCCAAGACATCGGACGATCTGAAAACCTAAGCTATTAGGGCTGTAAACCTAAAGCAAAAACGATCCGCGCGCACGGGATCCGGTGACCCCCCTCACGACCGATGACCAAGAGGTCGTCGGCGGAGGAGAGCCACCGGAAAACGGCGCCGGAAAGATGGCTCTGTTGGCGGCGGCGGCGGCTAGGTTTTGGTCGCTAGCCAAACCCGCCCCCCACGAAAAGAGCCGAAGCGTTATAGGTCAAGAACAGTCATATGTTGCTGTGTTGAACTAGATGATCCGTCTGTACTTGTGTAGTACCCGTTCATATTGTACGAGGACGATGCTCGTCCCGCACGCGTGCAGCACTCGCATGGGCCGCCGCCCCAGCCGGCGCGGCATCAAGCCAAGGCTCAGCCCAAGCCGCATCTTCTGCTTCAGTGATGATTAGGTTTGTTTTTTCCCAGCTAAGAATTTGAGGTTGTGCGTGTACACTGTCAACAATATTTTCAGAAACAAAGTAATCGTGTACATCCTTGTATGGGGGAAAGGTGGGCTGTATAAGCACGGACATTAATCGAGTTCACTTTTTGTGCTATGTAAGCATGGACATTAGGCAGTCAATTTAGCCAGATATAAATTTCGTAAAAACATTGCATTTACAGAAGGAATATAGGTCACATATCATTTTAGTTGTAATTATTCAAATGTCTGACACAAGGTTCAGTACGAATAACATTATAATGTTCCAAAACTATGACATGACTAAAGCTCAAATTTCTAAAGTGGTTGTCGTGCTTGCCGTCATAGCGCAGATGTTTTCACATTTCCTGGATTTATTGGTAAGTATGGATGTTGACTGATCCGCTTTGGTAAGTCATGTTTGCCTGCAGGGTGATGATGTCTATGCATCTAGGGAACCATGGAGATTTTAACATGTGATATTTCCTCAAGCAAACCAAGTTCTTTTGCAATTTGCTGCTCAAGTTGTGGCTCTCCTGCAGGTATGTCGTTGTGGTCCTTTCCACTGTATTTATTTGACGTATATGCTTCCTGACAATACTTAGGTTTTGTACTACATGGTAAATGAAATAAAATTTCTAATATGCTAGAACGTACTATGGTAATTGTTAGTTTCATTAGTATTTCTTGGCAAACCATCGTTCTTTCTTGGTCTGCTGAAAATAATTGTCATCAATTTTTCTTTACATTGCCTATAAAGAAAGTGATGTTTTTAAGAGATATTTCTGTAACATGAGCAATGGTGCTTGCTTCTTATATCCCATATATTGTTGAATTATGTGCTTGTGAGGCAAAACGGTCATGGAAGTCCTGCACAAGTGGTGAACGACTGGAAGGGGCGGCACCACGACGGTCAAGGTGGTTCATACCCAGCCGGGGAGGACGACGCACTGTGATGGGCACGGAAAGATGTTGCAGCAGCGAACGAGGAGGCGGAGATGCACAAAGGAGAGGAGGAAAAGCGCGCTCTGGTACTAATCCAAGCCCGCCGGCGACTCCCCCATATGGTACGAGTTTGTTACCCCCTGCCGCGGGGAAAGAATATTTGGATGATACAAGGGCTTAGATTTTTCTGTTTGTACGTGCTCTTATTGGGATGATACGTGATGATGAATATTGGGTGTAACAAACTGAATCCTAGAATTATTGGATGCATATATTCCTTCATACTTTAGTGGTGAATAGATAGAATTCACAAATGTTTTCATGGATAGTTGGATTCGATTTTTCATATTCCTCCCTACACAGGCTGGGCGGTTTGAGTACATGGAAACATAATTATATCCTACAAACCCTTATTTGGTTTGCTTTCATCTTTATGTTGTTGAGTAAAGAATCAGGAAATCATATAAGGTACCTTGTATCATCTATGTTTCCCCATAGTGTATTTTGTTTGTTTGCTTTGGCTATTATTGCTGCCATCTCAAGAGCGACTGAAAATTGCCAACATCAGCATCTTAGTCAAAATAGTTTAGTTATTATACTATACAGATGAAGCTTAGTGTTCTGTATGCAGGATCAAGATACTCCAATTTCTGCATAAGTTCTCCTTGGTACCAATTTGCATATGTGCAGGGTCGGAGCCTTTGGTCTGTTTGCAACTAGAATTTGAGACACTGGTACAGAGTACGTGTTGGGAATATATATTGAAGGTATGGAACATGTTTCTATTATTTCCTGATGGAATTTGAAAATTGTTCTTAAAAAGAAACATTATATTAGTGGTTCCTTATTTTTTTCTGTACAATTTATTAAACTTTAGCAATTCACGAAGCTTGCATACATATAGAAACCCAATGTAGATATTTGTTGTTGGTGATGATGAGAAATCATGTATTTGCATTCAGTGAGAAGAGCCTATAGCAAGTAGCTCCATGCGTCCTATTCGTATTGTAGCTGGTATAAATTGAATGTAGGACTAGCTAGTTACATATTCACTCATTAGGTAAGTAATTTTTAACAGCAGTGGAGTGTGGGCACGTGCCATATATCTATTAGTAATTTGGTACTTCCATCGTTCTTGTGCTATCTCCAGGTTTGAATCTTCCTTAGTACACTATTTTTAGAAGTGATGCTTACTGGTGGTTAGGGTCTTCTAAAGAACAATAACAATTTTTATATTTGTTGCGGAAGTTCTGCTATGCATTCATTTACACTTACGACACTGCCGAAGAATGCATTGTTTGTGAATTGTTTGTTAGGCTGCCTTACGTCCTTTTAGAGATACAGACCTTTACTCCTCTGCACTAAAAAACCCATGTTCGTTTTGTCCTTACTTTTCCCAATATACATTTTTTTGTCCCCAGTTTTGCTAATTTTGGAATTATATATTGGCGGGAAGCTTGACAATAATGATCTATTGCTTATCATCTTCCATTCTTCCATCCTTAGTTATTTAGTAATTATTACTCAAATGTATGACACGATAACCAGAAACAGAAGTTAGTATCCTGGCTCTTATCTTTTTTCTCAACAAGTTCTGTTGATTGTTATTAAAAATCTAAGCTATAGTTATCACGTGTTCATGTATTTCTTGCAATTCTTGGTTGGATACATGGTGCTAACTAACTTAATTTTTTTTGTAGTTCAATGAACATCGAGTTGTGGTACCTAATGTCGATGCGGAGTGGAGAAAAGACCTGAGTAGGACTAGTGATTTTCGTCTTGCAGCTCATCCTATTCGAAAGTGTCTATGCCTCGGACATGACAATTTGATAATTTAGAATGTTTTGTAGTGACTAAACTTACACAATGATGCATCAGTGCCAATTGTATTGATTGCTTTTATGTTGTCACATGAAAAACGGTTTAGGTCAATGCTTGATCGCAAGGAAATGTGGAGCGATGGATATTTGAACCTTGGTGAAGTGATGCATGTCAGTTGTATTTATTTCAATGAAATTATAGTTTACATGAATTCTAAAGTTTTTGTATGTGTCTGTTTTTTTTTGTAAAATTATTTGTGCAATTTTTATCTTTGATTTGTTTTTTTTAAATCATCTTTGATATGTTGTGTTATATCTGTATGTTGTATGTGAGGGGTTTCCTTCCCTCCCTCGTTGCCATTTGGGCACATGCATGGGGTAGTGGGAACATTTCCCACGTGGTGGGAGGGATTCGTATGCACAGGAAGACCTCTCCCTAGGGGCCTATTTCCCTGGATTTTTCCTCCCCAACAGCCAAATGAGGCCTAAATGTGTTGATCCCCCCCCCCCCCTTGATGTGACGGTACTGGATCTCATTGGTGGTTGCTCAACCTGCAGGGGTCTCTCTCCACCGGTCTCCTTTTTGCGGCATAGTATGGTAGGAAATTCATCCATCCACCTGTGGTGAGTTGTCGCTGGTGCTAAAAATTGTGTTGCTGTAGCGGATAGATGCCATGGACCAAGTGCTATTCAGATGTAAGCTTCAGTGCCCGATGATCATTGAATTTTCTTTCGAAGCTAAGATATCCGTGGTTCCTTTTGTATATGAGTCTATTAGCTTAGATCGCGATAATTTAGGAAATAAGTAAAAGCATTTGATACTTAGAAATAGTGGCAACAATGGTCAAAACATGCCAGGGTGTATTATCTCCAAAGTAACTAGATAATACCCCGCGCGTTGCTGCGGGATTAGATGAATGAAATGGAAATATGGCTTCAATGTTAATCAAATGCATTCAAATTTGTGGTGTTGATGATGTTAGATATCCAATGGGATATTCATATTTACATTGACAATGTTGAACAAATAGACATGTGCACACACACATAAAGAGATTTATCATTAATGTGTAGGGATTCCGTTTTTCAGTATTTAGGTTGGCTTGCAAGAGCACTAAAATAATTATCCTCTGTGTAATCATAGGTTTCAGCAGGTCGTTTAAGGCACTTATATTTGTTTTTCTCATATGCACTATAGTTTATATCAATAACTGAACCAAGATATGTTGTACTTAGGTTTCTGCTGAAACTTCAATCGCGACTTATAATTAACTAAATACTGAAGTGATCTAGGAAATGAACTGAGTGATATTTATTTACCAAATTATTTATCAAAAAAAAGCACTACACCTCAGATCGATTACCCCCAAAAAAATGAAAAGCTCCAACATTTCCAACAGCTATAAAATCAAGAGCGAAGTATGCCACAGAAGCAAATATGGTAGCGGTGGCGAACAGTGAGCTGCTGGATCCTTCTTTTAGGTCAAGGGCAAACGCAAGATGTGTTGCATCCTGTCGTGCCGGTGGCACCACTTGTCTCTGACGTTTTGGTGCGGGCATCGCACACGGAGGCCGAGAGTGCCATGCCGCGTCACTTGGTTCAGTCGACGGGCGCCACTGCTGGGCGCTGACATGAAGATGCATTCGGCCCATCGGTTCTCTTTCTACCTACGCGTGCATGAACCGTGTGACGGAGAGGCCAGATCAGCCGGCGGCTCATACCAAGGTAGGGCAGGTGAGGCACGCGAGATAGAAAGGCGTACCATGTTGTAAAGCCCTTGATGAACGTGGGAATGGCGGCACGGGCAGTTGCGAACATGGCCAGTTAGGAGTAGGACGGAGGCGTCGTCTCCCACCGACGGCCAGCATTTCTAGAAACTTCCACCCAGGTACCAGCACGTGACTGCATCGACAACATGGGATTTCTAGAGAGAACAAGTGTGTGTGAGAATCCCGCTGGATATAATTTTATCTCCAAAGAGAACTGAAAAAGCTACCTGCTCATTGTTTCATGCCAAGCACTCAATCTATATCACATGATAGATGATACAGGAACAAAGATATATGATGTAGAAGCATAATTCCGTGTAACTGCTTGATACAGAAATTACGGCACATCCTGTAGCCATTAGCATTGCAAGAATTAAATTGGAAGATGCAGATATTGAAACATGCTACTGTGTGTAAATAATTTCAGTGCGTGTTTTTTCATCTTATCTATGCATGGTATAGTCAGTGAAAAATCTATAATGCTCTTGGACTGTATTATTGTTCCAATTAAACAATATCAAGTTATTTTTTATCATTTTGCTGCCATATGAATATAAATTCGACTTCAAACAACACAACATTGTCTGACTCTGACATACAAATATCACATGCATCATGATATGATTCTGACATACAAATGTCTGGTTCTTTGAACAAAAGCATACACCCTAGAGCTAACCATCAAATTATTACATGGTCTGACATACGGATGTAGTTATGAAGACACGCATGAAGTGATTCTCCAGTACTCAACTCGACGTCATCTCTCTGGAACTTTGTTTCAGCAAACACAACTATCCTCTAGTCAAACCTATATGAAAGAAATAGATAGCTGATCATCTTGCAGTAACCATGGAGAAAAGACAAGATCTACTGATGCTACAGCGAAAGGCATGGATATAGAACCAGTAAACAACCTCACTGTTGATATTTCAGCTTATCCAGATAATCGTAATTGTAAGTCTATCAAATTAACAGCAAATAGACATCTACTACTAGTACACATCTAGTACATATACTGCAGCTCAATTCAACATCATACAGAAGCATTCATCAGAGCAGCTCAATTCCAAAGTATATATTGCTTTGAACAATATGGCAGGAAGCAACCTTCTAGTATTACCACAGTATATATATTGCCGTGAACATCAGGCCAAAGCTCATCCAAAGCACAATATGGAGAAGTACTCCTCGAACAAAATTTTACCTAGAAACTATCTTTGTGGAGAGTGAAATTCAGATGGGACAACTAACTTTATGTAACCTAGAAACTATCTCCAGATGCAAAATACAAGGGCATAATCAGAAATTGAGACAGAAGATTGCATAAAAAGGGAAGCTAAGGTAGGAAGCCTGCATAAAAACATTCAAACTGTATATCGCCCACATATGAGGGTTTGCCCACACAAATTCACTGGTAAGCATACCCACGCCACATTTGAACCACACGAGAGATTTTGCACGACATGAAAAAACTAACAACTTGACTTTAGCTAAATTTATGAGGATTAGCAGTGATGTCCTTTTTGCATCTAGAAGCGTGCTACTCACCTTGAAGTTGTATATGTTTGTGCATCCATTGTTGCTTCATGACTTGCCCATTCACAGTCAATTTCTTAAGCATTGGCGCACATTTCAAGAAATCAAGCTTGTCTCCATAGCAATCGTCGATCTCCACTTCTTCGAGGGGGGATTTCCAGTCCATAGGCTGACATGGAGAATCTGCCTTGCATTCTATTTTCGCCTAAAAGCCAAAAAACAATATGTGAATTGCTTACTACAGAATGAATTATTGGGGTATATAATCAGAGCAGAAAATTAAAGTTGTTCTCACTTTGAAATCAATGTACACAAGGCGGAGCGTGCGCAAGCGCGGGCAGCAGGAGAGCAAGCTCTTGATGTCCACTTTGCAGCGCGAGAGAGACAGTGTCTCGAGCGCGGTGAACTCGTGGTCGGCTGGGAACCGAGGCACAATGACGCAGTTAAGGGCCAGCACAATGGAGGTGGCACGTTGGAAGCAAGGTAGTTCGACGACGAGGGAAGGTCTGATGTATTTATAGTGGAGCTCAAAGACAAACTCCTCTGGCTCAAGCCGCGCGGCGGCGCCGAGCAGGGAGGTGGTGCTGGCCGTGTCTTCCCAGCGGAGGCGCCCACTCGGCTCGCGCCCACTCAGCTCCAACCACGGACTGAGGATGCGGATGTCGATGAGGGAAACCGCGGGCGGGGAAAGGGGGGAGTAGGAATCCGCGGGTCGGGCACGGGGGTCCGCGAGGCGGTCGAGCACCGTTTCGATTGAGCGAAACCGGACGTTGCTCAAGAAGATGTGACTGAGGCAGGTCCAGAGGCGGCGCCACCGGCTGGAGAGGACCATGGTGCGCGCAGCGGCGACGATGCAGTGGAGGCGGGTGAGGATGAGGAGGAGCATGTCGTCGGGGAGCGCGCTGATGAGATCCGGTCCATCGCTTGAGGTTAGCAGCCGGGCGGAACACCGGCGAGATACACATCTCAGATCCATCCAAGCTCCGCCCACCAAATACCTTCAGTCGGTCGGTCTGCACAATTAATAGAGACAATAGACAAAATACCACTATGAGAAACCGAACTTGCAAAAATGTCACTATGAGAAACCAACTTGCCAATATAGCACTACTACTTTCAGTTTTCTGTAGCCAAAATACCACTAGTGCCTAACTGTGACTAACACCATCCAAAAAAGACTTCTATACCCTTACCTCTTCACAGCCCAAGCATACATTTCAGCAACTAAAAGAGAATCTATAGTGCAACATTTCAACAGCCAATTGACATGAAAACATCACCAACTCAACATAATCTTACTTTGCATCATAAACACATAAACACAGGCAGTAGCAATTTATGTTTATGAATGAGTGCTGTAATGCAGGGGCATAATTTTTGTACTAGTTAAAACTGAACATGGTTTGTACTTGTCACATAAATCTTTACTCTTGTAAATTCAAAGCTATGTTTGATCCCAGACGACATGAGCTGATGATTATAATGTATGACATGCTACTGGAGCAACAATCAACTCCTGACTTATTACTACTAAGAAAATAGTTCTTGCCAAGCCTCTACTTTAACAATGTATAAATCTGCACAGGCGTATACTGTTATGTCACTGCCTCCTAAGTATATAGTGACAACCAATTTAAATTCAGCATACAAAGCTTAATAGACGCTGGACTGGAATATGCCTTGGTCACCAAATATTAAAACACATTTAGCACATGAACATGAACTGGGCCGCATAGCGCTACATCACTAACTGGAATTGCTTTTCTCCGATGACGCTAAGACCAAGATGATCACGCGGAACAAACAAGCATCACAGGAACCACACAGACCACCTAGAGGACATTGGAATGGCCAGAGCACAAGGGCGCCCGCACCAACCGTCGGACCAGATCGAACTGGAGGGGAGGGTACGCGCTCACCTGCCTAAGAAGAAGGACCGAAGCCTGGGGCAGGGCAGGGGCTCGGGGCCGTGGGCGTGCACGGAGACGGCGGAGGCGGAGCTCGAGGAAGAGGAGGGGGCGGTGGAGGCGGCCGGGAGGGGGCGTCCGGGGACGGGCGCGGTCGGGCGGGGGCGTCCGGGGGCGGAGCAGGGTCGGGCGGGATCGAGCGGCGATGATGTTAAACGGACACTTGTGTATGTAACGTTACGTATGTAAACTGAGTCCTCTCCTAGATATTAGGATCTAGCGATGCTCGTGGCCTGCGTGCCACTTTTCCAGGAGCGCTCGATCTCTCCCTGCGGGGTATATGTATACACGTTGTAATCTCATTGAGGTAGTGAATATTGAAACAATCTCTCTAACTTGGTATCAGTTACCAGGCGCCCCATGGCCGCGACTCATTCCTCCACCGCCGCCTCCACCCCCGGCGATCTCTCGTCCTCTTCCACGGCGCCTGCCGCGGCCTCGTCCACCGCTTCCTCCCCGCCGTTCGTTTTCGGCACCGCCCCCGCAGCTGGCACCCGGTTTGCCCCTCTGTTCAACGCCGGCGTTCCTCCTGCTCCTCCGGCGCCCGCACCTCGCCTTCCCATCTTCCAGGACCATATCACCAATCACATCAAGTTTCTTCTCCACCCCGCCGGTCACAACTATCACAAATGGAAGACCTTCTTCCTCATGGTCCTCGTCCGCTACGGCGTCTCCTACCTCATCGACCATCCACCGCCCCCCCAATGCTTTCGCCACCTACCTCGAGCTCGATGCTCATGTCGTTCTCTGGATCTACGCCACACTTTCGGACACCATGTGTGACCACGTCGTCGGCGCCACGACCACCTTCGCCCTCTGGAACAAGATCCGCGACTACTTCCTCGCCAATCGCGCCGCTCGCTTCATGATCCTCAACCGCAAATACCGCAACCTCAAGCAGGGCGACCTGTCCGTCTCCGAGTACGCTCGCCAGATGAAGCTCCTCACCGACGCCCTCGCCGACATCGACCGCGCCGTCACCAAGGTGGATCTCACCACCCAATTCCTCCACGGCCTCGACAAGCGGCTCGACACGATCCGGGTCGTCCTTGGTGACCAGGACCTGCCCTTCGACACCGTCCTCTCTCGGGTCGTCTGGTGAGAATCTCGGGAGCATCGCGGTGAAGAGCGCGCCAGCATATAATGACAGTGGCAGCGCCTCTGGTGCCGGCTCCAGCACGGGCGGCCGTGCCCTGCCGGATCGCTCCTCTGGTGCTTCGGCCGCTCCTCCCCAGCCGCCCCCGCACCCTGGCCGTGGACGCGGTGACCGCGACGGTGGTGACCGTGGTGGCCGTGGCCGCGGTCGTGGCCGCAGCGTGGACGCGGCGACAACACTGGACGTGGCCACGCCGCTCCTCCTCTGGCGTCGCCCTTCACCGGCTACTTTGCGCCCTACTGGATGGCGATCCCCTACCCGCGTTCCGGCTGGATCCCGCCGAATGCCGCCGGCGTCCTCGGCCCGCGCCCGGGCTCGCATGCGCAGGCCTATCCCCTCCTCCCCGCCCCGCCGGCGCCCACCGCTCCGCTCCACCAGCACCATCCCTCGTCCTGGGAACACGCGGCCATGCTCAACGCCGCCTACAGCAATGGTGGTTTCCCATCTGCTCCCGCGCCCGAGTGGTATTTCGACAGCGGCGCGTCATCTCACGTCACCGGCAACCAAGGTAACCTCACCCGGTCTAGTTGTTCTTTAAAGCATGTTCCTTCTAGCATCTTGGTTGGCAATGGGCACCGCTTACCTGTCACGGCTGCTGGTTCCACCTCTCTTCCTCCCAACAATTTTCGCCTTACCGACGTTCTCGTTTCTCCTCATGTTGTCACTAGTTTAATTTCTGTCCGTCGTTTCACTAAAGACAATTCTTGCTGAGTTGAATTTTACCCTTGCGGTTTTCTTGTGAAGGATCTTCGAACTCGGAGGGTTCTCATGATCTCCGTTAGCAACGGTGACCTATACCCATTCTATGGCAATAACCCTGCTCCACCGTCGGCGTTCACCGTCTCCACGTCCGATCTGTGGCACCGTCGACTTGGGCACCCCGGCGCGCACTCCATGTCTACCATCGTACCCGACTTCCTTAGCTCATGTAATAAGAGTGCACACTCTCCATGTAATGCCTGTCAACTAGGCCAACAAGCGCGCCTTCCTTTCCCCTCTTCGTTTAGCCGAACTTATGCACCGTTTGATTTAATACATTGTGATTTGTGGACCTCTCCCGTTGTAAGCTTCTCTGGTTTTCAATACTATCTTGTTGTGCTTGACGATTTTACACATTACTCTTGGACATTTCCCTTGCGCAACATAGCTCTCCCCAAAATCGGACACATCCACCACGCTACAACGCTTCTTCACCTTCATTCACACCCAATACAATGTCATTATCAAGGCCATGCAATGTGATAATGGAGGGGAGTTCATCAACTCCTCCCTTCGTTCCTTCTTCTCTGCTAATGGAATTGTGTACCGTTTTTCTTGTCCACATAGCTCTCCCCAAAATGGCAAGGCTGAGCGTCTCATCCGCACTACCAACGACGTCGTTCGCTCCCTCCTCATCCAGGCCAACCTCCCTCCCCCCTTCTGGGTCGAAGCCCTCCACACCGCCACCTACCTTCTCAACCGGAGTCCTTCTCGCGCTATTCACGACAACACGCCATACTATCTTCTCCATGGTGCTCATCCCTCCTATGATCATCTACGCGTCTTCGGGTGCCTATGTTTTCCCAACACGTCTGCTACAATGGAACACAAACTTTCCCCCCGCTCGACTCGATGCATCTTCTTAGGGTATCCTCTCGAACACAAGGGCTACAGGTGCTACGACTTATCCACCCGGCGTGTTATTGTGTCACGGCACGTCATTTTTGATGAACACTCTTTTCCTTATACCCCGGGCACAAAACCGGCTCCAGCGTCACCGCCCGCACCAGATCCGCTCCCCTGCACCAGATCCTCCGCAAATCTCTCGGATCCGCCGCCCCCAACAACCTCGTACGGGCCCCACACCCCACCATTCCCGCCACCCCACCAACCGCGCGACCCCGCTTCCACCTGCAGCCAATCCACTGCCGACCCCACCCCCACTCCCAATCCAGCGGCGCGCACCTCCTCGTCCGCATCTACCTCGCCTGTTGTGCCCCCATCCCCACCAACTGCCCCCACCGCATCCACCTCGCCCCCCGTGCCTGTCGGCTCTGCCTCCCCTGCCGCCTCGTCGCCCACGCCTGCCAGCTGCCCCACTGCATCTACCTCGGGATCTGAGGCATGCATAGCCACTCCCTCTCCGCCACGTCTACCACGCCATGCACAACCAGCCCAGCCCCCACGTAATTCCCATACGATGACAACCCGGGCCAAACGCGGTTACTGCATGCCTCGCCGCCTCTTTCTTGTTGATGCATCTACCACACCACTCTCTCCTATACCTCCAACGTACAAATCAGCTCTCAAGGATCCCAATTGGCGCCAAGCTATGCACGAAGAGTATCATGCTTTAATTAATAACTTCACTTGGTCTTTGGTGCCTAAGCCTGCAGGTGTCAATATTGTGACGGGGAAGTGGATTTTTTGCCATAAGTTTCACACGGATGGATCTTTGGCTCGCTACAAAGCCCGGTGGGTCGTCCGGGGGTTCACTCAGCAAGAAGGTGTGGACTATGATGAGACCTTCAGTCCGGTCGTCAAACCGGCTACTATCCGTGTGGTGCTTAGTATTGCCACCTCTTAGTCATGGCCAATTCATCAACTGGATGTCAAAAATGCATTTCTGCATGGTGATCTCAAGGAGACTGTCTACTGCTCTCAACCCACTGGTTTTGTTGACTCCTCTCACCCCGATCATGTGTGCCTCCTCAACAAGTCTCTCTATGGCTTGAAACAAGCTCCTCGGACGTGGTTCCTTCGGTTCAAGGCATTCTTGTTGTCCATTGGATTTTGTGCTTCCAAGAGTGACTCGTCGTTGTTCATCCGTCACCATGGACACACCATTGCATATCTTCTGGTTTATGTGGATGATATCATCCTCACCGCCAACAATGCCACCACACTTCACTCTATCATAGCCTCTCTCAAGAAGGAGTTCTCCATGTCGGACCTTGGTGAGTTACATCATTTCCTTGGCATTAATGTTACTCCCAATTCCTCCGGTTTGTTCCTCTGTCAACAACAGTATACACTTGAGATTCTTCACCGCGCCAACATGCTACATTGCAAACCTGTGTCCACACCTATCGACACCTCCTCCAAATTATCCATCCACGCTGGCACACCGCTTTCCAACCCCACATACTACCGCAGCTTGGCCGGTGCATTGCAATACCTCACCCTCACTCGCCCAGACATATCCTATGCAGTTCAACAGGTTTGCTTGTTCATGCATGAGCCACGCGACACTCATATGCAGCTCGTGAAACGCATCTTGCGGTATCTTCAAGGCACCTCTCATTATGGTATTCAGCTCTACAAGTCACCCGCACATGATCTCATTGCCTATACAGACGCTGATGGGCCGGGTGTCCTGATACTCGCAAGTCTACTTCTGGATTCTGTGTCTTTCTCGGCGCCAACATCATTTCTTGGTCTTCAAAGGGCCAAGCAACTGTCTCCAGATCCAGTGCCGAAGCGGAGTACAGGGGTGTTGCGAATTGTGTTGCTGAGTCCTGCTGGCTCCGACAACTCTTGCATGATCTCAAGTGTCCCCCCACACGAGCAACCGTGGTCTATTGTGATAATGTCAGCGCAACCTATCTCGCCTCCAACCCAGTTCAACATCAACGAACGAAGCACATTGAGATTGACCTTCATTTCGTCCGGGATCGTGTGGCTCTGGGTGAAGCTCGTGTTCTTCATGTTCCATCAAGTTCACAATTCGTTGACCTGTTCACCAAAGGGCTGCCTTCTCAGGTGTTTCACGAGTTCCGTACCAGCCTGAACGTCCTACCAAACGGAGTTCCGGCTGAGGGGGGGTGTTAAACGGTCACTTGTGTATGTAACGTTACGTATGTAAACTGAGTCCTCTCCTAGATATTAGGATCTAGCGATGCTCGTGGCCTGCGTGCCACTTTTCCAGGAGCGCTCGATCTCTCCCTGCAGGGTATATGTATACACGTTGTAATCTCATTGAGGTAGTGAATATTGAAATAATCTCTCTAACTGATGAAGCGGGGTCGGGCGGCGACTGTAACACTAGCTATGCAGTGAAGGAAATATGCCCTAGAGGCAATAATAAAGTTATTATTTATTTCCTTATTTCATGATAAATGTTTATCATTCATGCTAGAATTGTATTAACCGGAAACATGATACATCTGTGAATGCATAAACAAACAACATGTCACTAGTATGCCTCTACTAGACTAGCTTATTAATCAAAGATGGTTATGTTTCCTAACCATGAACAAAGAGTTGTTATTTGATTAACAAGGTCACATAATTAGTAGAATGATCTGATTGACATGACCCATTCCATTAGCTTAGCACTCGATCGTTTAGTATGTTGCTACTGCTTTTATCCATGACTTATACATGTTCCTGTAACTATGAGATTATGCAACTCCCGTTTACCGGAGGAACACTTTGGGTGCTACCAAACGTCACAACGAATCGGGTGATTATAAAGGAGTACTACAGGTGTCTCCAAAGGCGATGTTGAGTTGGCATATTTCGAGATTAGGTTTTGTCACTCCGATTGTCGGAGAGGTATCTCTGGGCCCTCTCGGTAATACACATCACTGAAGCCTTGCAAGCATTACAACTAATGAGTTAGCTGTGAGATGATGTATTACGGAACGAGTAAAGAGACTTGCGTAACGAGATTGAACTAGGTATTGATACCGACGATCGAATCTCGGGCAAGTAACATACCGATGACAAAGGGAACAACGATGTTGTTATGCGGATCGACCGATAAAGATCTTCGTAGAATATGTAGGAACCAATATGGGCATCCAGGTCCCGCTGTTGGTTATTGACCGGAGACGTGTCTCGGTCATGTCTACATTGTTCTCGAACCGTAGGGTCCGCACGCTTAAGGTTTCGATGGCGATGTTATTATGAGTTTATGTATTTTGATGTACCGAAGAAGTTCAAGTCCGGATGTGATCACGGACATGACGAGGAGTCTCAAATGGACGAGACATAAAGATTGATATATTGGAAGCCTATATTTGGAGTTCGAATGGTTCCGGATGAAATCGAATTTATCTGAGTACCGGAGGTTACCGAACCCCGGGAACTAAATGGGCCTTAG
This sequence comes from Aegilops speltoides, assembly GCA_021437245.1. Taxonomy (NCBI): domain Eukaryota; kingdom Viridiplantae; phylum Streptophyta; class Magnoliopsida; order Poales; family Poaceae; genus Aegilops; species Aegilops speltoides. The sequence continues at coordinate 36,268,666 of CM038144.1, forward strand.
TGGGCCTCGAGGGAGAAGAGGAGGGGCCGGCCAGGGGGTGGCCGCGCGCCCCCTCCCCCCCAGTCCGAATAGGACAAGGAGGGGGCGGCGCCCCCCTTCCCTCTTCCCCCTCCCCCAATCCTACTCCAACTAGGAAGGGGGAGTCCTACTCGGTGGGAGTAGGACTCCTCCAAGACGCCTCCTCTAGGCCGGCCGCACCTCTCCCTCCCTCCTTATATATACGGGGCAGGGGCACCCTAGAACACACAAGTTTGATCTACGGATCGTTCCTTAGCCGTGTGCGGTGCCCCCTCCACCATATTCCACCTCGGTCATATCGTCGCTGAAGCTTAGGCGAAGCCCGCGCCGATAGAACATCAAGATCGTCCACCACGCCGTCTTGACGGAACTCTCCTCGACACTCGGCTGGATCGGAGTACGGGACGTCATCGAGCTGTACGTGTGTCAAGAACTCGGGCGCCGAGTAACGCGCCGGATCGGTCGGATCGCGAGGAGAACGATGACTACTTCCTCTACGTTGTGATCGCTTCCACTTCGGGTCTACGAGGGTACGTAGACAACACTCTCCCCTCTCGTTGCTATACATCACCATGATCTTGCGTGTGCGTAGGAAAATTTTGAAATTACTACGTTCCCCATTAGTGGCATCCGAGCCTAGGTTTTATGGTTTGATGTTTTGCACGAGTAGAACACAAGTGAGTTGTGGGCGATACAAGTCATACTACCTACCAGCATGTCATACTTTGGTTCAGCGGTATTGTGAGATGAAGCGCCCGGACCGACATTACGCCAGACGCTTACGCGAGACTGGTTTCACCGCCACGAGCACTCGTTGCTTAAAGGTGACTGGTGGGTGTCTGTCTCTCTCACTTTAGTTGAACTGAGTGTGGCTACGCCCGGTCCTTGAGAAGGTTAAACGAGTCTATTTGACGAAGTATCGTTGTGGTTTTGATGCGTAGGTGAGACTGGTTCTTGCTTAAGCCCGTAGCAGCCACGTAAAATTTGCAACAACAAAGTAGAGGACGTCTAACTTGTTTTTGCAGGGCATGTTGTGATGTGATATGGTCAAGACGTGATGCTATATTTTATTGTATGAGATGATCATGTTTTGTAACCGGTTATCGGCAATCGGCTGGAGCCATATGGTTGTCGCTTTATTGTATGCAATGCAATCGCCCTGTAATGCTTTACTTTATCACTAAGCGGTAGCGATAGTCGTAGAAGCATAAGATTGGCGAGACGACAACGATGCTACGATGGAGATCAAGGTGTCGCGCCGGTGACGATGGTGATCATGGTGGTGCTGCAGAGACGGAGATCACGAAGCACAAGATGATGATGACCATATCATATCACTTATATTGATTTGCATGTGATGTTTATCCTTTATGCATCTTATCTTGCTTTGATTGACGGTAGCATTATAAGATGATCTCTCACTAAATTATCAAGAAGTGTTCTCCCCGAGTATGCACCGTTGCCAAAGTTCGTCGTGCCCGCACACCACGTGATGATCGGGTGTGATAAGCTCACGTCCATCTACAACGGGTGCAAGCCAGTTTTGCACACGCAGAATACTCGGGTTATACTTGACGAGCCTAGCATATGCAGATATGGCCTCGAACACGGAGACCGAAAGGTCGGCGTGAATCATATAGTAGATATGATCAACATAAGATGTTCACCATTGAAAACTACTCCATTTCACGTGATGATCGGTTATGGTTTAGTTGATTTGGATCACGTGATCACTTAGATGACTAGAGAGATGTCTTTCTAAGTGGGAGTTCTTAAGTAATATGATTAATTGAACTTAAATTTATCATGAACTTAGTACCTGATAGTATCTTGCTTGTTTATGTTTGATTGTAGATAGATGGCTCGTGATGTTGTTCCGTTGAATTTTAATGCGTTCCTTGAGAAAGCAAAGTTGAAAGATGATGGTAGCAATTACACGGATCGGGTCCGTAATTTGAGGATCATCCTCATTGCTGCACGTAAGAGTTACGCCCTGGATGCACTGGGTGGGTGCGAACTCTCTTTGGAGCAACACGGATGTTGTGAACGTCTGGCGAGCAAAGCTGATGACTACTCTATAGTTCGGTGTGACATGCTTTACGGCTTAGAACCGGGACTTCAACGACGTTTTGAACGTCATGGAGCATATGAGATGTTCCAGAGTTGAAGTTAATATTCCAACAGAATGCCCGGATTGAGAGATATGAAGTCTCCAATAAGTTCTATAGCTGCAAGATGGAGGAGAATAGTTACATTAGTGAGCACATACTCGAATGTCCGGGTACTACAATCACTTGACGCAATTGGGAGTTAATCTTCCGGATAATTGTGTCATTGACAGAATTCTTCAATCACGCCACCAAGCTACAAAGGCTTCGTGATGAACTATAATATGCAAGGGTTAGTAAAGACTATACCGAGCTCTTCGCAATGCTAAAGGCTGCGGAGGTAGAAATCAAGAAGGAGCATCAAGTGTTGATGGTCAATAAGACCACTAGTTTCAAGAAGAAAGGCAAAGGGAAGAAGAAGGGAACTTCAAGAAGAACAACAAGCAAGTTGCTGCTCAGAGAAGAAACCCAAGTCTGGACCTAAGCACTCAAATCGAAAGTGCTTCTACTGCAAGCGGATAGTCTTTGGAAGCGGAACTGCCCCAAGTATTTGGCGGATAAGAAGGATGGCAAGGTGAACAAAGGTATATGTGATATACATGTTATTGATGTGTACCTTACTAGAGCTCGCAGAGCACTGGTATTTGATCTGGTTCATTGCTAATATTTGCAACTCAAAGCAGGACTACGGATTGCTTAACACCGCAAAGGACGAGGTGACGATGCGCGTGGGAAATGGTTCCAAAGTCGATGTGATCGCGGTCGGCACGCTACCTCTACATCTACCTTCGGATTAGTTTTAGACCTAAATAATTGTTATTTGGTGCTGCGTTGAGCATGAACATTATATCTGGATCTTGTTTGATGCGAGACGGTTATTCATTTAAATCAGAGAATAATGGTTGTTCTATTTATATGAGTAATATCTTTTATGGTCATGCACCCTTGAGGAGTGGTCTATTTTTGTTGAATCTCGATAGTAGCGATACACATATTCATAATGTTGAAACCAAAAGATGCAGAGTTGATAATGATAGTGCAACTTATTTGTGGCACTTGCCGCTTAGGTCATATCGGTATAAAGCGCATGAAGAAACTCCATCTTGATGGACTTTTGGAGTCACTTGATTATGAATCACTTGGCACTTGCAAACCGTGCCTCATGGGCAAGATGACTAAAACCCGTTCTCGGTACTATGGAGAGAGCAACAGATTTGTTGGAAATCATACATACAGATGTATGTGGTCCGATGAATGTTGAGGCTCGTGGCGGATATCGTTATTTTCTCACCTTCACAGATGACTTAAGCGAGATATGGGTATATCTACTTAATGAAACATAAGTCTGAAACATTTGAAAAGTTCAAAGAATTTCAGAGTGAAGTTGAAAATCATCGTAATAAGAAAATTAAATTTCTACGATCTGATCGTGGAGGTGAATATTTGAGTTACGAGTTTGGTCTACATTTGAAACAATGCGGAATAGTTTCGCAACTCACGCCACCGGAACACCACAGCGTAATGGTGTGTCCGAACGTCGTAATCGTACTTTACTAGATATGGTACGATCTATGATGTCTCTTACAGATTTACCGCTATCGTTTTGGGGTTATGCTCTAGAGACGGCCGCATTCACACTGAATAGAACACCATTGAAATCCGTTGAGACGACACCTTATGAACTGTGGTTTGGCAAGAAACCAAAGTTGTCGTTTCTTAAAGTTTGGGGATGCGATGCTTATGTGAAAAAGCTTCAACCTGATAAGCTCGAACCCAAATCAGAGAAATGTGTCTTCATAGGATATCCAAAGGAGACAGTTGGGTACACCTTCTATCACAGATCCGAAGGCAAGACATTCGTTGCTAAGAATGGATCCTTTCTAGAGAAGGAGTTTCTCTCGAAAGAAGTGAGTGGGAGGAAAGTAGAACTTGATGAGGTAATTGTACCTTCTCCCTTACTTGAAAGTAGTTTGTCGCAGAAACCGGTTTCTGAGACATCTACACCAAGTAGTGAGGAAGTTGATGATGTTGATCATGAAACTTCAGATCAAGTTACTACAGAACCACGTAGATCAACCAGAGTAAGATCCGCACCAGAGTGGTACGGTAATCCTGTTCTAGAAATCATGCTACTAGATCATGATGAACCTACGAACTATGAAGAAGCGATGGTGAGCCCAGATTCCGCAAAATGGCTTGAGGCCATGAAATATGAGATGGGATCCATGTATGAAAACAAAGTATGGACTTTGGTTGACTTGCCCGAGGGTAGGCAAGCAATAGAAAACAAGTGGATCTTCAAGAAGAAGACCGACGACGGTAATATTATCGTCTACAAAGCTTGACTTGTCGCAAAGGGTTTTCGACAAGTTCAAGGGATTGACTACGATGAGACCTTCTCACCCGTAGCGATGCTTAAGTCTGTCCGAATCATGTTAGCAATTGCCGCATTTTATGATTATGAAATTTGGCAAATGGATGTAAAGACTGCATTCTGAATGGATTTCGGAAGAAGAGTTGTATATGATGCAACCGAAGGTTTTATCGATCCAAAGGAGCTAACAAAGTATGCAAGCTCCAGCGATCCATCTATGGACTGGTGCAAGCATCTCGAGTTGGAATAAACGCTTTGATAGTGTGATCAAAGCATTTGGGTTTATACCGACTTTTGGAGAAGCCTGATTTACAAGAAAGTGAGTGGGAGCTCAGTAGCATTTCGATATTATATGTAGATGACATATTGCTGATCGGAAATGATATAGAATTCTGGATAGCATAAAGGGATACTTGAATAAGAGTTTTCAATGAAAGACCTCGGTGAAGCTGCTTACATATTGGGCATTAAGATCTATAGAGATAGATCAAGGCGCTTAATTGGACTTTCACAAAGCACATACCTTGACAAAATTTTGAAGAAGTTCAAAATGGATCAAGCAAAGAAAGGGTTCTTGCCTGTGTTACAAGGTGTGAAGTTGAGTAAGACTCAATGCCCGACCACTGCAGAAGATAGAGAGAAAATGAAAGATGTTCCTATGCTTCACCATAGGCTCTATCATGTATGCAATGCTGTGTACGGACACGATGTGTGCCTTGCTATAAGTTTAGCAGGAGGTACCAAAGTAATCCAGAGTGGATCATTGGACAACGGTCAAGAACATCCTGAAATACCGAAAAGGACTAAGGATATGTTTCTCGTATATGGAGGTGACAAAGAGCTCATCGTGGCAGTTACGTTGATGCAAGCTTTGACACTGATCCGGACGATTCTAAATCGCAGACCGGATACGTATTTACACTAAACGGAGGAGCTGTCAGTTGGTGCAGTTCTAAACAAAGCGTTGTAGCGGGATCTACATGTGAAGCGGAGTACATAGCAGCTTCAGAAGCAGCTAATGAAGGAGTCTGGATGAAGGAGTTCATATCCGATCTAGGTGTCATACCTAGTGCATCGGGTCCAATGAAAATCTTCTCGTGACAATATCGAGCAATTGCCTTAGCGAAGGAATCCAGATTTCACAAGAGGACCAAGCACATCAAGAGACGCTTCAATTCCATCCGGACTTAGTCCGGTGGGAGACATAGAGATTTGCAAGATACATACGGATCTGAATGTTGCGCACCGTTGACTAAGCCTCTTCCACGAGCAAAACATGATCAGCACCAAGACTCCATGGGTGTTAGAATCATTACTATGTAATCTAGATTATTGACTCTAGTGCAAGTGGGAGATCAAGGAAATATGCCCTAGAGGCAATAATAAAGTTATTATTTATTTCCTTATTTCATGATAAATGTTTATCATTCATGCTAGAATTGTATTAACCGGAAACATGATACATCTGTGAATGCATAAACAAACAACATGTCACTAGTATGCCTCTACTAGACTAGCTTATTAATCAAAGATGGTTATGTTTCCTAACCATGAACAAAGAGTTGTTATTTGATTAACAAGGTCACATAATTAGTAGAATGATCGATTGACATGACCCATTCCATTAGCTTAGCACTCGATCGTTTAGTATGTTGCTACTGCTTTTATCCATGACTTATACATGTTCCCGTAACTATGAGATTATGCAACTCCGTTTACGGAGGAACACTTTGGTGCTACCAAACGTCACAACGAATCGGGTGATTATAAAGGAGTACTACAGTGTCTCCAAAGGCGATGTTGAGTTGGCGTATTTCGAGATTAGGTTTTGTCACTCCGATTGTCGGAGAGGTATCTCTGGGCCCTCTCGGTAATACACATCACTGAAGCCTTGCAAGCATTACAACTAATGATTTAGCTGTGAGATGATGTATTACGGAACGAGTAAAGAGACTTGCCGGTAACGAGATTGAACTAGGTATTGGATACCGACGATCGAATCTCGGGCAAGTAACATATCGATGACAAAGGAACAACGATGTTGTTATGCGGTCTCGACCGATAAAGATCTTCGTAGAATATGTAGGAACCAATATGGGCATCCAGGTCCCGCTGTTGGTTATTGACCGGAGACGTGTCTCGGTCATGTCTACATTGTTCTCGAACCGTAGGGTCCGCACGCTTAAGGTTTCGATGACAGTTATTATGAGTTTATGTATTTTGATGTACCGAAGAAGTTCGAAGTCCCGGATGTGATCACGGACATGACGAGGAGTCTCGAAATGGACGAGACATAAAGATTGATATATTGGAAGCCTATATTTGGAGTTCGGAATGGTTCCGGATGAAATCGGGAATTTACCGGAGTACCGGGAGGTTACCGGAACCCCCCGGGAACTAAATGGGCCTTAGTGGGCCTCGAGGGAGAAGAGGAGGGGCCGGCCAGGGGTGGCCGCGCGCCCCCCCCCAGTCCGAATAGGACAAGGAGGGGGCCCCCCTTCCCTCTTCCCCCTCCCCCAAACCTACTCCAACTAGGAAAGGGGGGGAGTCCTACTCCCGGTGGGAGTAGGACTCCTCCGGCGCGCCTCCTCTAGGCCGGCCGCACCTCCCCCCTCCCTCCTTTATATACGGGGGCAGGGGGCACCCTAGAACACACAAGTTTGATCTACGGATCGTTCCTTAGCCGTGTGCGGTGCCCCCCTCCACCATATTCCACCTCGGTCATATCGTCGAAGCTTAGCGAAGCCTGCGCCGATAGAACATCAAGATCGTCACCACGCCGTCGTCTTGTGGAACTCTCCTCGACACTCGGCTGGATCGAGTCTGAAGGACGCCAACGAGCTGTACGTGTGTCAAGAACTCGGGGCGCGGAGTAACGGCGCCGGATCGGTCGGATCGCGAGGAGAACGACGACTACTTCCTCTACGTTGTGATCGCTTCGCCGGGTCTCACGAGGGTACGTAGACAACACTCTCCCCTCTCGTTGCTATAAATCACCATGATCTTGCGTGTGCGTAGGAAAATTTTTCAAATTACTACGTTCCCCATCATGCAGTGGGCTGGCTCGGGTGGGTCACAGAAAGAGATGAAGGGGGTGGGCTTGTTCTTAGGCCTTGTACAATGTACTACTCCTAATTGAATGCCCGTGCGATTGCCACGGGATAACAAAATAATTTATAGACACGTCTGGTTTTCATTCATGTAGCAATTGCCTCCTACTATCTTTAAGTTAGTATTCGTGTTTGCTTAACCACCCATTGTTTGCCCACCGCCATTCTCTTCATCCACCCTTAGTCCGCCATTGTCGGAGCTAGTCATTGAATCAAAGATTACATATATTCTTGCATCACTTGTATGCTTCTTGCGACATCTTGGAACTATGTACTCGCAACGAGCCAAGAAAACAATACAACTATAGTGCACAACCACTACTAGGAAAAAGCCTACCAACAGCGCGGGTTTTGGGCCTATTAGTAGCGCGGGGGCCGGCGCTACAGCTAACGTATAGCAGTAGCGCGGGTGCCACCCGTGCTACTACTACGTCCGTTAGTAGTAGCGTGGGTAAAAACTCGCGCTACTACTAATCTCTAATCTCTGATATATATTTTTGAATTTTTTTGAAAAAAAAATTGATTTTCCCCTAATTTTTGAATTTCTGAATTATTTAAACCTCCAATCTCTAATCACCGCTCATCGCTGCTCAATTTAATTTCTAATCTCTAATCACCCCTCATCATTCCAAATCATCTAACTTCCCGGAGGGTCACCCATCCTCTCACTACTCCAGCCTGAGCATGCTTAATTTCCGAGTTCTATTCTCCCTCGTTTCCAAGTGCTTCCAAGTCTGCACTTGTTGTTTTCCTGACAATAGTAAGATGTCAATCCTATTAACCTCAGAAATTTAGCTTGAGCATGAAGTCACACATTTCACTGTTTGAGTTTGTTACTATTGTTCTAAAAAATAACACTAATATTTAGTAACACTAATATTTATTGAATAATTAGTTTGACCATTGTTTGACCACAGTTTGACCATAGTTTGACCAGATTTGATCAAAATTCAAAAATACTGAAATAATTATTTAGTAACAATAATATTCTTGAATAATTAGTTTGACCATAGTTTGACCAGATTTAACAAAAATAAAAAAAACTGATTTTTTTTTGATTTTTTTTGCCTCCAGATCTTAAAAGCCCGTAACTTTTTTTCTGTTAGGTTTTTGAGGATTTTGAAAATATTTAACGGGGTTCCTCCACTCAATGTAATTATCACCCTTGAGTGTCGGAACGTCTTTAAGGCAGCTCAGCAAGTGATAGCCTCCTGAAATCACAATTAAGTGAAAAACATTATTAAAAATCATATACTTTAATCTAACGTTGGTCAAATTAAAAAATATGATTGTTTATGCATTTAAAACTATATTACCGTTGGGCAAAAATAGAAATAAAAGCACCTTTTTAATTTCAGTAATAAAATATGGTCATGCTATTAACAACGTTGGTCATAAGAATAACATAAACATATTTATTCTAATTATCACTTTAACATGCTCTTTTAATAAATCTCTCTAATCTTTTATTTTCAGGAAAAAGAGCAATATTAATTCTGTATGCAGCGGAAAACATGAATAAAATCATAACTTTTTATTCTTTGCAGAAACTTTTCTTTGACCGAATAAAAAAATTCATGAACTTATTTAATTTCTTTATAAAAATTCATGAACAATTCTTTTTTTGGAAATTTTCTTTTTATATTTCCAGAAACTTTTCTAATTTTCTATATTTTCTAAATAATAAATTTCGCTGGAAATATATATTGCATAGAAAACAAAAAACAAGACTTTTGAATCTGCCCAAAACTGGACAGAAAACATTAAAAGGAAAAAGCCTCAAACAGTAGTTGCCCAGCGGGCCTACTCGACTCGCCGCGCCGCGCTAGCCGGCCAGAGCCCAGTCGCGCGAGCCGGCCCAGCCGCTCCGTCTTTCGGCCTAGCCGGCCTGCTATGGCGCTAGGGTTTCGGCCTGGTCCGCGGTTTTTGGCAGATTTGATTGAAATTTCATATGCTTGTCATTTCTAGCTCGTGCATTTGTTTGACATGATCTTTATATCGATTTCAAGTGAAATCATCTCACCTTTCCATTGGCTGCCTTGTATCAACAAGATTTGGCCATTTTCCTTCTGTCCCCTTCAAGTCCTTTCCCGTTTGTCGTAACCCCTTCATTCCGTTACCGTTTCATACCGATGCATCATATCATCATAAGCACTCATGAAGCACATGCATCTTGCTTGTCTTGTTTGTTTATTTGTATCCTTGCTTCTTGTGGGTAGCTTCGGGAGACGATTACGTGAACGAGGGTCCTGTTGAGTACGATACGGAGGAGCAGTTTACCGATCACACCGAGGATTATCCAGGCAAGATGACCTTTACCCTTGATACCATTTCTATCCTTGCTTGCTAGATGTAGGATCCTGTAAAAACATCTTTTGAGGAATGGGCCAGACCCGACCGTTTCTCAAGAACACTAGCTAAGGGCCCTGATACTACCACTTGGATCTGGAACCTACATGCTGATGCTCACGATTTCGATAGTCATACTGGTGATTTGGAGGAGATTTCTCGAAAAGTCTTTAGTGCTCATTTCGGGCAACTTTCCATTATCTTTCTTTGGTTGAGTGGCATGTACTTTCATGGCGCCCGTTTTTCCAATTATGAAGCATGGCTAAGTGAAAGCAAAGTTTCTCCCTTGAGTTTGAGTGAAAAAACGAAAATGCGAGAAAAATTGCAATCCCTACCGCATAATAGTGCACCTACACGCCTTCGTCGACGTTGTTTTTTGACCGGAAGACCTATACCTAACTATCGACATTTTGGGCTATCCGGACACGTACTTCGAGAAATGGTTTATGTATGTCTATTTAAATCGCACATAAAAAAATCCGGTCAAATTTTCATTGTAAATATGAATTCCTTTGTTATAAGAGCAGCTAAACCTTATTTGGCCACTACAGGAGCAACTGTTAATGGTCATC